>CM062819.1:1570387214-1571587214 GCA_031772625.1 Pinus tabuliformis | reverse complement strand
AATCAGCATTTCAAAGAATCCAGTCATGCACTCAAAGACCAAGCACATACCAATCAAGTACCATTTTCTTCGGGAACAAGTGCTTGAGCAGAAGGTCAAGTTGGAGTATGTTCCTTCTAAGGAGCAAGTTGCTGATATTCTCACAAAACCACTGCCCAGGGAAACTTTTGAATATCTCAGACAAAAGCTGGGAGTAGTTGATGCTTCATCCTGTTGTTGAAGTTTGTTTGTTCTACAGAAAAGTTGGTATACACAGGTTACGGAAGGGATATGCGCGTATACACGCGGTTTCATGATGGGTAAGTCGCGTATATGTTGGACGCTTGTTGCAGAAAGTATATCCGCGTACATACGCCGTTTTATACAGGAAAAATCGCGTATATGAAGTTCTGAACAGCAAGGGAAAACTCTGGAGTTCTGAACAGCAATGGGAATGTCAGAATTCTTCAGGCACAGTTTCAGGGAGTGCAACAGGCACAGGTTCAGGGGGAGCAACTTAAAAGTCTCATAAAGCATTGTTGGCATTCAGATGTTTTGGTTGTTGGTTTCAGGAGAAGGAGCTCAGAAAGAAATCCTGGTTGCTGATCTAACAAGATGTTTATCAGATGCTGCTGGTGCCTTTCCTAAGTCTTGGTCTAGATCTGTTGTCTCTATGTCATGTATCTCTCTTGTCATATTTCTTTTATGGTGTCAAGGTCATGTAACGGCCTATGTTGGTTTCCCCACTATGCCTGGGATGAATGCTGTAATATAATTGGTTGTTTCTGATATGTCCCCTCTTGGTAGGGAGTATGGATGTATGTATTGAGTCTTTTGGTGATAGGACGGTCCCTTATGGTGTATAAGTCTTGGTTCTTGTTGAAGAACATCTTTTGCAGATCTGGCCTACTGTCAGGGGGAGCACGAGTCAGCACAGCCAAGCAGAGGTATCAGCATGTCCTCAGGGGGAGCACAGCCCTTTGCCCTTGATGTCAAAGGGGGAGAGTGACTTGGTGTGGTGGTTGCCATCAAGTCCAAAGGGGGAGATTGTTGGCATTATGATTTAAGTGTTGTCCTTGATGGCAACTCACTCAGAGGTTGGTACAGGTGATGGCAACTTAATCAGAAGACAGATCTCAGTACAGCATGCCAAGGAAGCTCATACACGCCGTTTCGTTAAGCCCAAGTCGCGTGTACACGCTAGTTCGATTCAGAAAAAGCGCGTGTATGTGGAAAGGTTCCTTTGGTCCATGGTGGTTAGTCCTTGGAAGTTGTGCCTATGATTTCGGACCATTATGTCTCGACGGGCGTGTCGATCCCTAGTTTTAAAGTTGATGGTATTGTGTTACTATGGTTTTGGCTCTTGGTATTGAGAAAGGCCTAAGGCTATATAAGGAGAAGAAGATCATTAGGCAATATCATCTTTCGACAAGGCTTGAATATCTAAGAGAGAAAGAGATCTGATATGCAGGGTTCGGGTTGCTTGATATGAGCTAAGGAGAAATCACATCGGCGGATGGAAGACTAGATCTAAGGACAAATCGGGATCTAATGGTTTGAAATGCTCTATTATGATATGGTTGATTATGCGTATTTCTAGATCTGCATACTGTCGCAATATTATGTTCTGGATCTAACTGATGTCTGGTACAGCTGCAAGTTGAGAGAATCTATTTTTAGATCTGTACGCAGGTTGGCTTAAGTAAAAACGCGTGTACACGCGGGTTTCGCTCATTGAAGTAGCGTATATCTCTTAAAGCTTATTTTTGGGTTTTGCAGTTGGATCTGACTGTTATTGCAGAGTTCTGTAGACTGCTCTGGGTTCTGGTATCTGGTGATTGACAGGGTTCAGTGGTTCAGTGATTCAAAGTTTGATAATTCTAGTATTGGTTGTTTTATGCTTCATGGATCTGTTATGAAAGTTGAATGAATTGGGTTCTACAGATTGAATGATATGCTTCAGGAATATCCAGTCTGAAAATGTATGAAAAGTGATACCTGAAAGAAAGAAGATTGTAGGCCAGCACCTACGTACTAGTATCTTGGCTAGTACAAGAGCAAAGGGGGTTGGAGCTCCCTTCCAAGGAAGTTTGGAGAACGAGAGAAGGTTGTAGCCTTCTGCAGGTTGTAGCCTGCGTACTGGTACAAGGCTGCACCAGTACAAAATATTGTAAACTGAAGTTTCTTATTAAAGAAAGATAGAGACAACTTGCAGCAGGTGGTTTTCACCCACATTGGGTTTCCACCTTATATCTTGGTGTTCATGTGTGTGGTTTTTGATCTGTTCTGTTATACTGCACCTGCTTACTGTTAATGTGGTGAATAATGTCCTGATGAACTTAACTGAAGAATAAGCTAACTAAATTATGAGTTTTCTTCTTATACGCTGTTTTACTTAACCACAGTAGCGTGTACACGCCGGTTCACCTAACTGAAGTAGCGTATATGTTTCTGAGCATTGAAAAGTTTGATTGATCTGATAATACTGATTCACCCCCCCTCTCAGTATTATTTCCAACAATGTTTGCTCCAAAATTATTTATATTTAATTTAAGAAACATATTATGATACTCAGAGATTGTACATGTCTAAATTTGGTGCTTTCGCTTTAGCTAAAGGTTGTTTCTTTTTGTTTCCTCTTTTAAGTTGTCATCAAACAATATGAGGCAATGTGATTGTATGTCGGCTAGGCTGTTATTTTAACTAGGCAGAGAGACTAACCCCTGTCAGCTACCTGTTTCCTTTGGAACTTATATATTTATATGTATTGATTTGGCTCTTGGATATGATTTCTAGTTTTGGTATATATTTGAGTCTCATAATTGTTTTCTAACAGATCATATTTTTTATCTGTGTGGTTGAAGCTTATACTTTTGTTTGGATCGTACTTTCTTGGTTAAATTTGCATGTGATGTCATTTTTATTAATAAGTTCCTCCTCTATTAAATTTATGTCAAATGCTAAGAACGGCTAGCATGTATATGTATTTTGTTTCTAATTGTTCCATGTGAGTAATGGGCTCCTCCAAGGCAATGGGACTGTCTCCAGGTTGTCAATATAGCTTGAACATGAGACTAACCCCTCATACCAGTGGAGTGATAGGTAAAACCTTACTACCTTCTGGTTAAACCATAACATTTCAGCCTCAGTTAAACATTATGTATTCATAAAACTTGTTATCCAACAGTTCAACTTTACTCTATAATTTGGAAACCTCTAAGCAATGTAAGGATTACACTACTTCTTTCAATGTATATTTATTTATGCTCAACATAACCAAAACACAGATAATTATTGCAAAAAATCATACAGTACTTATCGATTGCCTTAATTAGATTTTCCATAAATACGTTGCACCTTTCCAGAAGCAATGCCATTTTACCACCCTACCTCGAGATCAATTCCAACTAAGTCTTCCCCCGTGTTGTTCTCACACGCAGGATAGCTATAATAGAATCCAACTAATTTCCCTGTGACTATCTGGTCCTAACTAGACTTAGTCTAGATAGCTTTCACTTGCATAAATTCGTCTGACCCTTCAGCATAGATTTCGTTACAGTTCTTGTTACAACCTTTTTTTTCTACCCCTTGGTTACCTTAGGTACCTATTACCCTTTTGGTTCCCTTATTTTGAGAATTAATTCTCAAGGAGAAACTATGGAAAGGTAACCACCTGACCATAATCATCTACCCAACTAACATGTAAGACACAATTGGCATTCTTTCCAAGATGTCATGACTTTTTCATGACTTAATGACATAATTTATTTATCAAACAAAATTTGAATATTTCAGTTTATCATCTGACCTTCCCTAAGCCTATGCAATAGTATCATGTCTTTTACTATGGTAATTAATATTTACAATTTACCAATAGGTGTCACATCTTCCCCCCCTTAGATTAAACATCATCTCCATGTTTGTATAATGTTAGAACAAACCTCGATATGCTTCCTTCATAAGTTTTTCATCTTCCTGGGTAGCCTCTTTTGGGCTAAAGTGTTTCCATTGCACTTTAACTTGGATGATAACTCACTTCCGAGCATTACTTCTCTCTGATTGAATATATGTAGGGGCTCAACCAGGAATTCACCATCTGGCTTGACCTACATACTTAGTCATTGAGAAATCTTTCAGTGTCCCTTCTATCTTTAAACAATAAAAAAAAGTGTATAAACATAATATACTTATTGTTACATAAGTTACCTGTATATCCTTCCAACTAATTATATGGCTAGTATCATATATGTGCTTTTTAAACACTGAAACATGAAAGACATTATGTATGTGTATATAGCTAGGTAAGGCTAGCTGATAAGCTACAGGCCCAATTCGAGCAAAAATTTGAAAAGGACCACAGAACCAGGGCGCTTGGCACAACCTCCCCATTACAAGGTACTTTTCTTGGGTCTCACTCATACATATACATGGTCCTTGATCTGAAATTCTTGAAAACTTTGTTTCTTATTATCATAATTTTTTTTCCTATCTTGAGCAGCCTTGAAATTCAATCTCACTTTCTTCACTGCATCTTCCATCTCTTTTAACATATCAGGACCTAGCATTAATTTATCTTCGGGGCCTCCCCAATTCAAAGGTGTTCTACACCTACGACCATATAAAAATTCAAATGGGCTCATCCGCAAGGATGCATGATAGTTGTTATTGTAAGCAAATTCCACCAAATGTATATAGTCTTCCCACTTAGATGGTTGTTGCATCACATACATTCTCATCATATCTTCAATTATTTGATTTACTCGCTCAGTTTTCCCATCCGTTTGAGGATGGTATGTCATGCTAAAATGTATCTGGGTACCTAAACCTTCAAGCAATTCTTTCCAAAATTCATATGTAAACTTTACATCCCTATCTGAAACTATTTCCTTTGGTATTCCATGCATTCTAAAGATATCTTTCATCAATATGTTAGAGATTAGAACAATTTTAAAAGTAGACTATATTGGAACAAAATGAGTAGATTTACTCAATTTATCTACTACTACCATTATCGAGTCATTTTTCTTCTTGGTCTTAGGTAATCCTGTAATAAAATCAATTGAAATGACCTCCCACTTTCATTCTGGAATAGGCAGTGGATGGAGAAATCCAGCTGGATGTTGGTGTTCTGTTTTTACCTGCTAACATTCCAAGTAGCAGACTAAATAATCTTCCACTTATTTTTTCATACATGGCCAAAAGTACTCTTTTCTTAATGCAGTGATTAGTTTCTGGTAGCCAGGGTGAGTTGCATAAGGACTTCTATGGTATTCATCTAGAATTAATTGCTTAATACTTTGTTGATTGGGAACATACATTATGTCTCGATAAATCAACATTTTTTCCTTATTTATCTCATATCCTAATTGTTGTTCACTGTTGTTTGGACTTTGGGCCTTCTTCCATAAAAAATTGTATTCAGGATCTCTTTGAGCAACTTCTTTAATATGTTCCTTGAAAGCAGTTTGAACTTCACTGAATGAAATCTCATAGACACAGTTTAACTTTCGACTTAATGCATCTGCTACCTAGTTTTCTTTCCCTTTTAAATGTTTAATTTCAAAATCAAACTCACTCAGAAATGCAACCCAACGTGCATGTCGAGCATTCAAAGTAGGTTGTTTAAAATAGTTAGTTAAACTGTGATGATCTGTCATCAGTAAAAATTTATTTCCTAATAAATAATGTCGCCACATTTTTAATGCATGTATTACTACAGTTATTTCCAAGTCATAGCTTGAGTATTTTTGTACATGTTCCTTCAGCTTCTGAGATTCATAAGCTATAACTTTTGTCTTCTTGCATTAGTACTCCCCCTATGCCTTCCTTACAAGCATCTGTGCAGACAATAAAATATTTGTATGGATCAACAATACTTAGAATAGGAGCATAAGTAAGTAAGTGTTTCAATCGGTCAAAAGTATCTTGACACTCAACTGTCCACTTGAATATTCTTCATTTTTTCTGCAAGGAGGTAATGGGATATGCTACTTTGGAAAATCCTTCAACAAACCTCCTATAGTATTCAACTAGTCCCATAAACAATCTTATATCAGCCACATTTTTCAGAATTGGCTATTCCATTATGGTTTTTATTTTCTCCAGGTCCATATCAGTTCCATCCTTAGTTATGACATGCCCTAAGTACTGAATTTGTTCTTTAAAGAAATCACACTTACTATATTTTGCATACAAATGATGTTCCCTTAAGGTCTGCAAAACAATTTGCAAATGTTCTTTGTGCTCTTCCATGTTTCGAGAATATACTAGTATGTCATCAATAAAAATTAATATGAACTTATCTAAATATTGATGAAAAACACTATTCATAAGACACATAAAAGTTTCTAGGGCATTAGTCAATCCAAAGGGAAAGACAAAAAATTCATAATTCCCATAATGAGTCCTAAAGGTTGTTTTGTATACATCTTCTTCTTTTATTCTTATTTGATGGTAACCTGAACGAAGGTCAATCTTAGAGAATATTGTAGCCCCTTTTACCTGATCAAACAACTCATCAATACGGGGTAAGGGGTACTTATTCTTAACTGTCAATTTATTTAACTGTTGATAATCAATACACAAACGCAAGGTTCCATCCTTCTTCTTCACAAAAAGTACAGGAGCTCCCCAAGGTGACACACTTGGGTGAATGTACTTTTTATCTAATAATTCTTGTAATTGCACTTTAAGTTCCGTTAATTCTAGCACACTCATACAGTAAGGTGCTTGGGATACTGGAGCAACCATAGGAACTAATTCAATGGTAAAATCTATATCTCGCTTTGGGGGCAATCTAGGAATATCTTCAAGAAAAACACAGGACAATTTTGTATAATAGGTAGATTTTCCAAGGTGGCAGTTTTCTCTTTTGAATTTGAATATCCTACTTGCACTGCATAAATCTAACATCCTTTCTGAATGCATTTTTCCAGCTAGGAGGCGATTATTGTTCTTAATTTTAGGGGTATTTTCACTCCTTGAATCTCCTATCTCATTCCTTTTTCATTTAAATAATTGATAGTTTTATCTTTACAATTGATGAGTTACCAATGTCTTTCTAGGCAATCCATTCCTATTATGACATCATAAGATCCTAAAGGTAGAACATTCAAATATGCAACAATTGGTTGTCTTGCCAGCTCCATGGGGTAGTTATTGACCTTAGCTATCATGCTTCTCTTAGCCCCCATGGTCAGTTGCACGAGCCATGGATTTTTAAATCTAAGTGTTTGCAAACAACATTTTTCCACTACTTTGGGGCTTATATAACTCAAGCTAGCTCCTGCATCAATTAAAATAGATACATTTTGGTAAAAAATATTACCTTCAAATTCTTCCATGTTGGGTTGGTATTTAGCTTGATGGTATTCTAGAGTAGCATTAATTTTGTGTAAACTCCTTACCACTTCTCCTATAGTCGATGCTTCTTGAATCTATGCAACCTGTTCTGTCTCCTTACGATAACGACAATTATTAACATAATGCAGTCCCCCGCATCCCCAACATTGTATTGGAGGTCTTATTACTGGTTCCATTATAGTTTTATTTTATTTCTCATTGGCTTTTAATTCATTTGACAATTTTAACCTTTGCTGGGTCTTATTAGCATTTTGGTTTTATGGATTTCTGTAAGATCCTTTAGCATTTGTGGAATTATTTCATTTAACACCTTGTGAAAACTTATATCCCTTCTTCTCAATCCACCTTTTTCCTCCATCTCCCTTTTGCTTGATTTGTTGATAACATATACACACCTTCCTTATAACTTCATCCATAGTTTTCAGATTACCAAACTCTAAACCCTCTTTCATGAATGCAAGAAGACTGCTAATAAATCGCTAAACCTTTGCCTTTTCCTCATGTATATAAGGAAATACCATAGGAAAGATGTAAATTTTTTTATGAATTATTTCATGGTCAGTTGTCCTAGCTAAAGGTCACGAACTTCCTTCACTTTTTCATCATAAAATATTTCAGTTAGGTAATTGTCCTTAAAAAGTATTTGAAAATTTTCCCAAGTCACATTTTGCTCATTAATTCCACGTATTGTTTTCACTTCCTCCCACCATAAGGTGGCTTTTCCTTGGAGCTGATAGATTTCTAACTGAGCCTTTAGTGTTGAAAATAGCAACAAGAAATGCTAAATATAGAAGTGCTAAATTTAGTACTGCTATAAATAGCATTTCAGGATACCTTCCTATTTTAGTTAGTCCCTAAACTAAAATAGAGAAGTAAAAATTTGAAATTGATCTTAGCAACTGTTTGTAAAATAATTAATTAATTCACCATGAGTTAATTAGTTGTAGAAAATCAAACATGAAGTCTATGTGGGGACATGCAACAGTTTCTCCATTAATTGAGGAATTTATCCATCAGTTAAAGAGATAAGGATGAGTTGTAATATTGAGTTGTAATTAGTTGGCTTAGTTAACTGAGTCAAGTCTAGTTAGATTAATTCAAACAGTTTGTTGAATTAATTGTGAGTTCATTTAGTTAATGCATGCATGCATGTAACTGCTGCACTTCAAATAACTGAATATTCTCTCATAAATAACTCATGCATGTCAGTTCAGACAGAGACCCAGTTGAGATCAAATGGAGGGGCAATGTACTATTAGTTGCTAGAATATTCCATTGTGAATATCTCTTACATGCAGAAGGAATTCTTTCCTTGAGGATTTCACAATTACTTCTTCAGGTTTTGTGAGTGTGATGAGGCCAATTCACACGTGGCATCACTGGACCCCAAGAAAAACTGCACAAGGAAATAGGAGGCTCAGAGGGCTTTAGGAGGATATATACTGTGTCTATTCAGTCTGTGAGTTGTATTGTTTGATTGTAGAGAGAGCAGGATAGCTTGAGAGCTGATTCTTTTTGTAACTTGAACATATTTCCACTTGTATGATAATACAGAGATTGGGGTTTTAGGCTGAGGCTTTCCCTAGGTTATTTCTTCTGTGTTATGTGTGATTGATTTCTCATTCTCAATTATATGTGTTCTCATTGATCTTGCTCATATTCGATTAAGCTTCCACAAAGTTTGTTGTAGAAGTAGATCTTGTATTTTGCTTTAGTCTATTGCATAATCTGTTGATCTACAGTGGGAATTTCTACATTTAGATTATGATCATATTCATACAATTGGAAGTATTTGTTCATATTAATAAGCCAGGCTTCAACAACCTCCTCCTGTTCACCATCAAATGTTGGAGGCTTTGTTTTTTTAAATTCTCCCTACAACTCAACCTTTTATCTTTTGTTCTTTTTATGATCTGAAACATTGTCTGATTCTTCTTCCTGATTTTCTTGGTCACCTTTTGATTTTGGATTTTTTTCCCTTAACTCTCGATTTCCCATCATATTCTCTTGCTCCAGACTTGGAAAGGGTTGTCATTGGTTTTGTGTATCAGACAAACGTTTCATAATATTTTCCTGCTCCTGCATCAAACTTTCGTTGTCTTCCGACAACCTTCCCATTTCGTTCTTTAATTCTTGTATTTTTTTAAGGATGAAAACATTAGTAGTGCTTGATTCCTCTCCAAATTGCACCCAAATTTCTGAGTTAGTTTCTAGAAAAGGTGTTGTAACAGCGCCCATTGATGGTCGTACCGGTGTAAGTCCAGTCCTACTCATTGTGCCTCTTTCCCTCTGTTAACCACAACAAATATTGTTACTCCCTCGTCATCCCAAGTAGGCCACAATGTTGAACCGTGGCTCTGATACCACTTTTCACATCTCTCCTAGTACAACTTTTATTTAACCAAAAATAAGGTCCAAGAATAAATATTGTTACATAATCTAACAAAAAATAAACAAAAATATTAAACTATCATAAGTTATGATATATGAGAACATTATGCGATATTGCATTTGTGTTATGGAGACTTTTATTGGTTTAATTTGATTTATTAACCATCAAACCATATCATTAGGTTGATTGTTAACATTACTAACTTACTTCTTACCCTAACCCACCTAGCCTTCAACGTTGGTTACGGTTCTAGGTTTGGAACTTTCGAGAGACTCCACAACTGACAATCACTTCCTCGGGATGCATTGTGCATCAATGGCTCAACAATTTTCTCGCACGTAGGATGGTGGAGATTCATCGGAGTTGGCCCTTGGAAACTACCTGCCCCACCACATGCATTGCCCGCGACTCAATCGAATCATCATGATGGAGGGTTTTTAGCAGCTTTCGAGCACAGGGTTTCGACTTTACATAGGGTAAGTTATCTATTCTACAACGTTTTCTATGGTATATATGTAAAAATATGAGTTATGGAGAATGCCAGGTTAACATTCCTTTAGCGACATCCTGCTCTTCAGCTAGAGTTGGGAAGAGCACTTCCACCACATCCGACAGGTTCTCCAAACACTGCGAAAACACAAGCTGTGTGCCAATTTGGAGAAATGCACTTTTTGCATGACCCAGGTTCAGTATCTGGGATACATTATTGATGAACAGAGGATGCATGTGGATCCAACCAAGATTCAAGTCATTAGGGATTGACCAGCCCCAACCACTCTGATAGAGCTCTGCAACTTTCTCGGTCTTGCCAATTTCTACCATAGGTTCGTGTTGGGATTCTCTCATATAACTTGAACCTTAAGCCAAGTCACCAAGGGAGGAGCGAAAGAAAAATTCTTTCGGTCTGAATCTCAACAGAAGGCATTTGCAAAGTTGAAACATTTCCTTTGCTCTACACCAGTGCTCACTTTACCAAACATGCAACAACCATTTGAGATCGACACAGATGCCTCTGATTATGCTATTGGGGCATTCCTTACTCAACAGGGGCATCTAGTGGCATATCACAGTGAGACACTTTCAGACACAGTCCATAAGTATCCCACTTATGAAAAAGAGATGTATTCCATTATGCAACCCTGTCGACAATGGAAGCATTACATTTTCGAGAAGGAAATGGTCATCCACATAGACCACTGACCCCTGCAGTTCATACAGATGCAAGGGAAGTTGTAGAATGATCACGATCAGAAGGTCCACATACCTGCAAGAATTCCATTTAAACATCAAGTATAAGAAGGGCAACAACAATAATGTTGTAGACTACCTCAGTCGACTACCGATCATGGCGTCAACCACCGTGCTCAACTCTTGTGGGCACAAGACTTCCAATTGGCCACTTCTGTACAAAAGTGACCCATAATTCAGCCACACGTACCATGCGCTCTTGGAGGGTCAGCAAGTTCCAGAGTTTCACCACCAGGATGCCCTTCTATGCCACCTTGGACACCTTTGTGTTCCTTCAAGCGAGCGTGCCAAGATGATTTGAGAAGCACACTACAGTCGGGCCACTAGGCATTTCGGGGTCGATAAAATGGTGGCAGTACTGCAGAAGTATTTCTATTGGCCAAATCTTCAACAGGATGTTGGGAAGTACATCAGATCATGCACTGCCTACGCCATTGCCAAACCAACCATCAAGAAGCAAGGCCTCTATACTCCACTTCCTACCCATAGTCAACCTTAGGAAACCATCTCCATGGATTACATGTCGGGCCTTCCTCCTACTAAGCATGGAAATGACTGTGTTTTTGTAGTCATTGATAGATTCTCGAATATGGCCATTATGGTGGCTTACAAGAAGAATATCATAGCAGAAGCCACTGCTAAACTCTTCTTTTAATGAGTGTGAGTACACTTTTGGATCCCAAAGTCTATCATCTCAGATTGGGATAGTAAGTTGCTCAGTAAATTTTGGTCCAGTCTCTGGTCGATGTTGGACACCAAGCTCACTAATTCCACAACTTTCCATCCCCAAATTGATGGCCAAACAAAGGTCGTCAACAGGATGATCGTACACATTCTGTGCATGTACAACTCAAATCATCCATACACATGGGATGAGAGGCTCCCCTATATCCATCAAAGCTATAACCGGGCTCTCCATAGCTCAACTGGCCACATCCCTTTTCAGGTGGGCTTGGGATTCCAGCCACTATGTCCCATTGATGTGGCCATACCATTTGTAGCTACTTAGGCAGATTCGGCTCATGTCCAATCGGAAGCCGATAAGGCAAACAACCTCATTGAACACATCGAACATATGCGCCAGCAGGTCCATGACATTCTCGAGAAATAAAATTACAAGTATAAGCAGCGACATGATCAACATCGGGTGCCACACAAGTTTCAGGTGAGCGACAAAGTATGGTTGCATTTGCATAAGGAACGCCTTACCGGAGCCTATCAGAAACTCAAACCACTCTGATATGATACTTACACCATTACCAAGGTTGTAGGAGACAATGTATTTGAGCTCAACATTCCCCCATTCCTTGGCCTGCACCCAGTGTCAATGTGGACATACTTCCCACCATTGTTGGACACACTAGACATTGCAGAACAACTCACTCCTACAGTTAAATCCAGATTGCATGGAACAAGCCAAAAATGATCGGATCATGGACACGCAGATAAAGAACACCTGATAGCAAAGGATCCAAATATATCGAGTCGTCAAAGTAGGCCAACTCCTTCACCAAGGCAAGTGGCTCACCAAGGACCAAGTTCAGCAGAAGTTTCCTCATCTCATGGAAGAACTCAACGCAATGGGGAACATTGCTCCCTAAGGGGGAGGAATGATCCAAGTGTATATTGATGGCCACCCGCCTATTCCACTTGGACCCCCATAATTTTTTCTTTCTTTTTTACAGTTTCCTTATTTGTGTCACAATTTACTATTTTTGGTAGTTTTTCGGGTCATGAACTTCCGGAGCCGTTTTGAGGCCCTAAACGATGTTTTTTTTGGAAACTTGGGACCAAGAAAATTTATAAACCAATGTTAGTCATTCAAAAGTTGGATTCTGTGGATAGATATTTCTAACGAGGTATTATGTGCGTCAAATAGAGATCGTATACCAAGGTTATGACCCCGGGAAGTTGATGTACCAATTTACCCAAACGGGTTCCATAGTTTGGCACTTCATCTACTAGGGTTAGGTTTTTGGATGTTTAGGGTTTTCCATTGTTTCTCAATAATAAATTGACCTTTGAGCCTCATTGTAACACAGTTCAGAGGCATGTAGCCGCCACATCTCTTCTCAGAGATAAGCTACCATCGCCTAAGATAGTCTTATTTCCATTATGTTTCTAAGCATATTTCAGTATTTGATATTAATGAAATGAAGTGTTATTTCTACTGTATATTTGTATTTATGGTTATATCTATAATTTGTTGCGTTCCTATTTAAATCCGAATCACCTTCCCTACAACATCAAGCCCTTCACTTATGAGGTACTATGTGATGTTTCTCCTATTTAAGTTTATAATTTGTTAGTATGCCAACCATACTTGTGGAAGCATCATGTTGTGTATGAGTCCAAGCCTCACATTATTATTATTACTTTGGGAAATAAGTTATACAGGATAATGCAGGTATCGCCGCCTACCGCCATCTCTTTGATCTCTGCTAACTAATGCAGTAAGATCATCTCCCAGACCACGAAATTTATTTTCTTTTAGATTCACTCTCAAAGAAAGGGGAAGATAGTGGCCAGAACCATGGCCCCAAGGAAGGGTTCCCCCACACAGCAGAAGTAGGTGGATAATTTCGTGGAAGAATACAGTGACATATTCTCCTTAGCATCAGGTGTACCTTTGCACTGTCAGGTCAAGTATTCAATTTATTTTACTCTTAAAGCACCTCTACCCAATGGGTTGATATACCTCTACTCCATTATGGAAAATGAAGAAATCAAGTGGAAGATTGAGGAGTTGCTACAAAAAAGTCACATCTGACCAAGTTCCTCACCTTTTGGAAGCATTATTATACTTGTACAGAAGAAAGATGGAACTTGGAGGCTTTGTATTGATTATTGGGCACTAAACAAAACCACTATCAAGAATAAGTGTCTAACCCCATGGATTGATGACCTTCTTGACCAACTCACGGGGCCAAGTATTTCAACAAGATTGATCTAAAGTCTGGCTATCACCATGTGCCAATAGAACCCATGAATGTATGGAATACCACCTTCAAATCCAAGGAGGGCCTTTTCGAGTGGTTTCTCATGCCTTTCTGGCTGAAAAATGCCCAAACAACTGTTATGAGGATGATGGACGACATATTGTAGCCCTTCACCAACTCGTTCATGGTTTTATATATGGAATACATCCTCATGTTTAGAAAGAGTTGGGAAGAGCACCAACAACACATTCGACAAGTCCTTCAAACCCTGCAACAGCACAAACTATGTGATAACTTGGAGAAATGCACATTTGGCATGAGCCATGTACAATATATATGGGATACATCATTAATGAGAAAGGTGTGCATGTGGATCTAACTAAGATCGAATTCATTTGATATTGGTCAGCCTCTACCACTCTAATAGAGCTTTGCATATTTTTGGGCCTTTCCAATTTTTATCAGAGGTTCATGTTCGGATTCTCTCATATAACTTAGCCTCTAAGTCGAGTTACCAAGTGCAGAGTGAAAGCAAAGGTTTTCTAGTTTGAGTCCCAACATAAGGTGTTCATTGAGCTTAAGCACCGCCTCTTCTTTGCACTTGTATTCACATTTCCAAACCTCCAACAACCATTGGAAATTTAGACAAATGGCTCCAACTATTCTATTGGTGCAGTTCTCACCCAAAAGGGGCATCTGGTGGCCTATCACAATGAGACACTTTCTGATACAAATTAGAAATACACCACCTATGATAAATAGATTTATTATATCATGTAAGAACATCGAAAATGAAAACCTAACATTCTAGGGAAGTAGACATTCATCCACATAGATCACCAACCTCTCCAGTTTATCCAAACACAAGGGAACTTACAGAATGCTCGGCATCAGAATTGGTCTACATATCTACAATATTTCCACTTGAACATTAAATACAAGAAGGGAAACACCAATCATGTTGCATATTGCCTCAGTCAGCCCCCAGTTGCAGCATTGACTACTATTCTCAACTCCTACAACCACAAGGCCTCCATATGGCCATAATTGTACAAAGTGATTAATATTTTTCCACCACATACGAGATGCTAGTGGATGGAAAGAAAGTTCAATATTTCCACCTCTACAATGCATTATTATGATACATAGGGCACCTTTGTGTTCCTTAAATAGAGCATGAAAATATGATTTGTGAAGCATGCTACAGTCGGGTCACATGACAAGTTGGTGTGGAGAAAATTGTGGTCATACTACAAAAGTATTTTTATTGGCCAAAACTATAATAGGACATTGCAAAATATATCAGATCTTGCATTGCCTAGTATGCTATCGCCAAACCAACCATCAAGAAACAAGTCTTGTACACTCCTCTACCTACTCCGAGATAACCCTATGAATCCATCTCCATGGACTATCTGTCGGGCCTCCCTTCTACGAAGCATGGTAATGACTGTATTTTTGGTCATGGACAAATTTTCTAAGATGGCTATATTGGCGGGTTTCAAAAAGATTATCACCAAAGTGGACACTGTCAAACTCTTCTTTGAACAATTTTGGGTACATTTTGTGATCCTATAAACCATTATATCATATTTAGATAGTAGTCTCCTGAGCACATTCTATTCAAGCCTCTAAACATTATTGGACACTAAGCTCACCAAGTCGACTGCGTTCCATCTCCATACTGATAACCAGACAGAGGTCATCGAAAGGATGGTAGTACAAAAACTACACATGTACAACTCCAAGCATCCACGAACCTGGGATGAGAGCCTTCCTTATGTGCAACACAGTTATAATATATTTCTCCATAACTTGACTAGCAACAGTCCTTTTCAAGTGGGTATGGGTTTTCAACCATTCAGTCTGATTGATGATGTCATGCCTCATGCAACTACACAAACAAAATCCAAATATCCTACAATATGAGGTTGATAAAGAAACCTAGTTTATTGAACACATTCAACACATCTACTAGCAGTTGAAAACATCTTGGATAAGTCCAATGTCAAGTACAACCAATGAAATGATCAACATTAGGTGCCACACAAGTTTCAGGTGTGCAACAAAGTTTAGGAGCATTTGCAAAAAGAACACCTTACCAGAGCCCATCGGATCCTCAGATCACTCCGATATGGGCCTTACACCATCACCAAGGTTGTGGGAGACAATGTTTTGAGCTCAGCATTCCCCCGTTCCTTGGCCTGCATCCAATGTTCAATGTGGACTACCTTCGACCATACTTTCCACCATTACTAGACACATCATACATTGCAGAACAACTAAAACCGACATAGTTGAACCCAGACTACATGGAATAGGCCATAACTGATCGAATCATGGACACACAGATCAAGAATATTTTCATGTAGAAGATCAAAATATATTAGGTTGTCAAAGCTAGCCATCTCCTGCACCAAGGCAAGTGGCTCGCCAAGGACCAAGTTGACCAAAAGTTTCCCCATCGAATGGAGGCACTCAATGCAATGGGGACCATTGCTTCCTAAGCGGTGAAGGACTAATCCAAGTGGATATTGGTGGTCACCGACCTATTCCACTTGGACCCCCACCATAGTTTCTTTTTGTTTCCTTAATTCTCGCATAGTTTACTATTTTTGGCAATTTTTTGAGTCCTGAACTTCCAGAGCCATTTTAAGGCCCTAAATGATTTTTTTGGAAAACAGGTGAAACCACAATTTAAAATAGGGTTTTGCAGTCAAAATTTGTATTTCTTGGATAGATCTTTCTAACGAGGCATCGTAGATGTCAAACAGAGATTGTATGCAAAAGTTACGACCCCGGGAAGTTAATGTACCAATTTACCCCAACAGGGCCCATAGGCTTTTGGCGCTTCATCTCCTATGGTTAGGTTTTGGATATTTAGGGTTTTCCGTTGTTTCTCAACAATAAATAGGCCTCAAAGTCTTACTGTAACATAGTTTAGAAGGCATGTAACTTCCACATATCTTCTCAGAGATAAGCTACCATTGCCTGAGCTAGTTTATTTCCATTCTGCATGTAAACACTTTTCAATACTTTGTTATTAATGAATTGAAGTGTTTTTTCATTGCATCTTTGTGTTTTTGTTTATATTTGTATTTTGTTTTGTTCCTTCATAAATCTGAATCAATCCTAGAGTGTAATCTTTTACTTCTATGAGACAGCATCCATGCATTTATTAAGAATATTTTCGGCGTAAATCACATGTAGAAAACCTTTGTCGACGCGTTTCCAACCAACTAGTGTGGTTCATCGTCAGGACAAGTTGAGGAGTTAGAACATGGCTACCAATTATATAGGGAGAGCAGATCATCCAAACGACTAGGTTGACTGGGTTGACCATCAACGGCTATCTAAAATAGCTAGATTAAAAATATGAAAATATTGATAAGTCAAAGGTAATAGAATAAATAACTACTTGTAATATATTAGTTATTCAATTTTATCATAATAATATATTTTTCTTAGGTTAATAAATTATTCAATTTAATTCATTTATAATTTATTTAATCTAACCGTTTTAGATAGCCATTGATGGTCAACCCAGTCAACCTAGCTGTTTGGATGATCTGCTCTCCCTATATAATTGGCAGCCATGTTCTGACTCCTCAAATTGTCCTAACGATGAACCACACTATTTGGTTCGAAACACATCGACAAAGGTTTTCTACATGTGATTTACGCCAAATATATTCTTAATAAATGTCATGGATCATAGAAGCCTCAATTCAACATCCATGCACTCAATAACAAGTTGGGTTTGCAAAAAAGAAGGGTTCTAGTTTTGGCTTTTAGTTCTCCAAAATCAAATGTTGGAAATCAAAATACAAGCAATTAACATGGGTGAAAGTATGGAGCTGGTTTGCACTTTTAGGTGAAACGAGGTCGTGTTTTGGTGAAAAAAGGATGCTTGATCGAGTAATTTTAAGCGCTTGATCAAGCAATTTTTAAGTGCGTGATCGAGTTGTTGAGGCACTTAAAAATAGCTCGATCAAGCATTTAAACAAAACCTCGATCTATCTCTTGTGTAACCCTAGGTTAGGAGCTCGATCGAGCCCTAAAGGTCAATTGAGCCTTAAGTTGGAAATTTTAAAACTTATGTAAATATCAATAATGATACACAAACTTTAAAATTGTAAGTATTTGATAGTTAACAAAAAAACAAATTTAATTGCTAATCACATTTGAATAGGTAATTAACAATGGTATGGATTAATTTCTCATTACCTTTCTAGTGTTTTGGTATATAGATTTGAAAAAGGATTCTATCCCACTTGCAATTGAAATTATAATATTCTTATATTTATAATTTAGTAATTAAAAACTTATTTTTACTATGATTTAAATTTTCAATGTTATATTTAAATAATTAATTTATTATAAATATAATTTAAATAATAAATTGATTAAACATAAGAAAATTTATCAATATGATTTTAATAAATATTATAATTTTTTTTATGAATAAGTGTATATCTATCTATATATATATATATATATATATATATATATATATATATATATATATATATATGAATAAATATTATAATTTTTTATATGAATAAGTCATAATCATGTCTATTAAAATAAAAATTATACTTATATATATGTGTGTGTATGTGCATGCGTCCATGTACAGTAATATCCACTTGTTCAAGAAAATAAATGAGTGCAGTAATAATTAATGTAGTTGTAATAGTTCTAAGTTATAATTGCATATAGTTGTAATGGATGCAGTGGTATCCGTGGTTATAAATCTCTCTCAACCTGTAAAATTTGATTGTACTCAGTTCTATCCTTAGTCTACACAAGTGCGAAGTATATATAAATTTTTTTTACTCTTGACTTAGCCTTGCAATATATATTTTTAAAATTATAAAAACATAAGGAGACCATAAATTTAAAAAAAATATTTGACTCATTTGAATTTGAGTAATCTAAATTTAAATGTGCGTGTAAAATTATTTTTAAAATAATAATATTATAAAATTTAGTTTAGTTTAGTGTGTTGTTTTTATTTATTATTTATTATAATTTGATTTATTTTAATTGAAAATTTTTATATAAAAAATTTATAAAATGATTAAGTATAAAAATATGTTATATTTAAAATCTAAACAATAAACAAATTATAATTTTTAAGAATTTCAAAATTTAAAAAGCAAATTTAAAAACTTTTATAGAAAGTTATCTATCTATTATTATAATTATTTTCTTGATAAAATAAAATAAAAATTGGATTTATAATTAAGGAAAATTAGAGTTTTGAATATATTTGAATCTTTATAAAAAATATCTTTGTGGAATAAATAAAGTTTATAAACCGCTTAAAGACAAGTATTGAGAGTTTTTTTTTTAAATATAAGGCTCAATCAAGCCTCTGTTTAACCATGTTAAGGGCATGATCAAGGGTTTTTTAAACCCTTAATCGAGCAAATTTAATTTTCAAATACTCGATCGAGCATTTTAAGCACTCAATCGAGTTATTGACGGCCTAAAAAATGGAGATTTAGCTCCTCTTCTACAGATTTTTCTACAATACCATTTTGTACCCTTGCGGATTGCAAGCAAAATTTTTCCTTAACTGGAAAAGTTGATAATGTTGGATTCGAGAAGGAACTCTCTATCCAATGGCATATGATTTTGACATTTTTGAATTAATATGATATTTTTTATCTAATTTCTTTTAAACATAATGATTGAAACATTTTTTAAAAAATTCAAAAGGGTTGAATAACAAATCAATAACATAAAATATACACAATGAAAAATTTTCAAAAATACCACTATCTTTGTTGATGAGTCCTCTTCAAAAGGGTACTCTTGGTTTTTCAATTTATTTAATGAGTTGAAAACGTGAACACGTGTCTCCAAAATGCAATTGAAATATTACTTCGCCAACTTCGAAAAATAATAAAAAATATAATTTTTCTTAAAAAAATATTTTTTTAATATGAAAAACTTAGTTCTCTTCGTGTAGATCATTCTCATATATATATATATATATATATATATATATATATAGTAAGTTATGCTACATGAACACATGCATACCTCTTAAGTTTTGCGAAAATTTGCAAGGACATATATTGCATTTAATGAAGCATTGAGAGATTGTACAACACTAAAAGTTTTCACAAAAAATATCATTAGGAGAAAAACATAATTCTCCACATATTGTATTTTTACTCTGAACAAAATTCACAATGTTTATATGAATTTTGAGGGTTGTAATTTAATAAAAGAGGAAAAACTTGAAATTTCGTTGTCACATTTGGCCCAGAAGTGTAACCCATCTTCACGTTTTCACCCACATATAAAGTAATGTCAAGGAATTAAAGACAAGTAAAGAATTTTGAAGGTGAAATACTAAATTAATTGAAAGTACTACAACTGAGGATATATTAAGCAAAAATATCAAACCTACTTATCATCTAATTAACAAAGTAAAGGACAAAAGTTACCAAGAGTTGAGGGGCCCTTCCCAACCTGACTAACACTCGCATGATAAATCAAATAAGCCTATAGTGATACAACAAAACTTTTGAATCAAATAACATTTTTTGATGCAAAATTATCTCTATTTACAAGAAGGCAACACAGAGGCTTGCTGCCACAAATGAAACTCCTAATAAGCTACAATTTCCCAAGCATGTTACATAATGAATTATCAACATCCCCAAATTGTTATACATTCGAATATTTGTATAGTAGGAGCATTAGGGTGGGTGAAAACCATCCTCCCAATCTTAAATTTGTCCTAGAATACATTCAATATAGAAAAAAATATAAGAAAGAAGGTAAATTTGGGTCATTGTATTCCCATAATAAAAGTACATCATAACAAATCATTTCCACACTTTGAAAATGATTGAGATTTGTTACTCACAATCCTGAGAGTTTATATGGCATTTTCCTCAAATATAGGAATTATCTATAACTCTCGGCGAATTTGTGCATTTTGGGAAGATTGGTATTAAAGAACCAAGGATATATCTCAAATTGTTTGGTATTTTGGAAAAAAACTACATGTAACCAATTTTCCATACTGGGAACAAAATCTGTGATCTGAAATTTTTCATATTCGCTCTCATTTCCTATGGAATTGTTACTGAAATTTACTACCTGGAAACTTCCAACAGTAACATTATTTTAGATTTTGAGCTTTGATGGCACAAAGAAAACTTATAAACTCTCGAATCTATCTTCCATTAAAATTTCAACACCTTTGCTTGATTTCTGGAAAATGACTACAATGTTATTTATGCCTGAGAAGGAAAGATCTAGAGTTTTCAAAAGGTGGCTTATCTCTTCAAATTTTGGAGGAAAGAAAGGAAATGCCTCTTGATGTTTTTGGAGTCTATCATAATATCTTTTCAAAAAACAATTTATTTCTCTAGTATTTTCTAAAAATCAACAAAAACTAGAATCCTCAAAAAAAACTTCTTAGATTTAGAAAAACACATAATTTATTATGATGCTCCTGCATCAAGCTTCAAACATGTGACTTAGGTGTGATATGACTAGCCTATAATTACCTTTTCACCTCATCCTTCAAAACCCATGTGTCCAAATTTCTTCTAGAAGGGAGAAAATATGCCAAACATGATTGGGTTTGGAAGTGAACTGTTGTTAGAGGAACTAAACTAAATGATTTTTCATTAGAAAAATCAACTTAAAACTCTTTCAATTCATTATATACTTAGGAATTAATAACAATAAGAAAATTTTACATCTATGTACTTGTGAAATGGTTTTGGCATCAAAGGGGTATAAATGCATAATAACATGGGAAATATGTAGTTATGAGTGTAAGATATACGTGACAAGAGGTAAAATGAGGCTTTGAAAAAGATAATAACATGAGATCCCAACATCTCCCCCACACCAATTTATTGGCATGTCCCCATGTAAAATAAATTCTTCCTCAAAACTTCAACAAAGTCATGTTGCATCTATTAAAATGTTCAGAAGATCCATAACAAATGTCTTTACACTTCATTCTTCACCAACAATGCTTTGTTCATTTATGAATCATAGAAGCATATTTCTCGAACCTCTTAAACAATAGTATCTCACTCAGTTGTGTTGTACATACCATCCATTGATGTGGAGCTTCTATTGCAAATATGTAACAACAACATCTACAAATTCATCTCGGTATGTAGAAATAGTTTTCATCTTCTTATCATATGGGTGTCCAATGTGAGTCATAAATAGTGGTGTCCAATGTGAGTCATAATAATGGCCCTTTCACCTTGCTTCACTATATTGTACATGGTTGGTAAAGTCACATCGATTCTATGGTGATCTAGTATTTTACCTTTCTTTACAATGTTGTGATTGACCCTAAGAAGAATCACCTTATCTTTGAGATCGACCGCCTATAGCAGAGGCATTTTCAAATCAATCTCCACTTGACCATGAATTACAATGAGCATTTTTTACTACCAACTTCCTCGTAAATGTTAGCTTTCACTTGCTTTAGTAAGCTAAATATGTCTTCAATTCCATCAATAGCATGCTTATTTTCATGCTCAATAATACCATGGATAGAAAAAGATGAGGATGCTCTAATCCCTCTCTATAATATTCATGGCCACTGTTAATTTGGTTAGCCAAGTATAAGCCTCTCCACATGAATAAGTACACATGATATTACAAGGGTACTTACACAATATTTTTTTTTCCTACCATGTGATTATCCACTAGGAGTGCACTCAAATATGCCATCAAAATTGTTGTCACTTGCTACATAATTGATGGCCTTTCTAACATCAATTTTATCAAGTCAATGAAAATTTGACAGGAAAACTAAACAACATGAAAACAAGGTGTCAATATTCCCCCATTTATCGCCTACAAAAGATCCATGAGTCTTGCTATAATCCCATGATATAAGTTGATATATGGTCTGCAACAATAACATCTAACTTATCAAGAAGAGCCAATATTTTCACAACACTCAAGCTATATAAAATATGAGGATCATGGCCAACATTTCCACTGAATCCACCACATTCATGTTGTAATTTCAAGACCCAATAAATAACTTCTTCTCGATCCATAGTATCCAACTTCCCGATGAGATCAAATACTATCAGTCCCCGATATGGCCCCACCATTTTTTAATTGGTATTTTGTCTTGAAAATATAGTTGTACTCACAAATAGTAGGTAGAGAAACAAGACAACATATAATCAATATATAGAAATTTAAGGGATTTTAAGGAGGAATCCATAAACAAAACTTTAGTAACAGTGCATTTAGCTCCATATTCAAGATAACAATGATCAAGCCAAGAACTTGTACAAAACGATAAGGTCCCGATAGAAGATGCCAATCATCCTTGTCCCAATATGTAGGTGTGAACTAACGTAGTGTGTGTTTCACTTTACCCATAACACTACATTTTAGGCTTATTCCAACCCATTCATAGGTTTTTTCCATCAAGATATCAGATAGTTTTCATGCCTACCCATATACCAAACTAGTTGCAAATCAATATATCCAAAATAATAGTATCCCACCAATATTCATTAAAATTAGGCATCATATTGTTAAAAGTGATCTCCATCATCTCAAAGCTAAGAGAGAGTGACCACATAAGTGCCTAGTTATGGATCATTATATCTTTTCCCCACCATCCAAGAACATGAGCTAAAACAAATTCGTTAAAGAAAGTTTCATAAACATTGTTAAACCTGCTCTTTGATTATATGTGATATAAATGTGACAATACCCACAATATGATCTCTCATAGAGTTCAATACCAAAATCAGGATGGACATACTTCATAAATTGTCAAGCATCATCACACTTCTCCATCAATTCAAATAATCTCCACCAATTTGGATCAACGTGATTAGAATTCAGAAAGGGAATTAATGTGTTGAATAATGGTTTCATATTCTTCCAAAGTGGCCTAACGTCTATGATTCTTCAATCAATCATGGTCTAAGGCCGCTTGTAATTTCATGTAGTGTGCAGGGTTAAAGGGTTTGTCGTGGTGGTAACTAAACTCGTATGCACCCAAGGCCAAATCTACAACCTCCACCACCGAAAGCACCCACTATTGTCTACACAATCCTCATTGTTCTTCCTTTATTGCCACTCTACTTCATCATTTCCTCCTGGATTTAAACCTGATGTACTACATTTGAATTGCACAACAACACTTTCAATGCAATAAAGCCCCATGTCCACATAAAAAGAACAAGATATAATGGTAGTGTAAATGTGAAATAGAACAATTGAAATATACCTCCATCACAATCTACCACTTGGGATCAGTTCTAGAGCTTATGCTTGAGTAAAATCTTGAAGAAAACATTGTGCAATTGCAAACCAATGTTTGGCATCTCTATTTAAGTCTCCCCAACTAGGATTATAAGCATAGGAGAACCAGTGAAAACATAGAGTTCCTTTAGTTTCTCAACATAAGAGGGGTATTATGTTACCAAAAACGAGAAATGGGAAATGAAATGAGAAACAAAAATGGGAAGAGAAATAGAGATTTGGTGGTTTCACATTCAAGAAATGAGGAGAGAGAAAAAACAAGGAAAATACGAAAAACATAAAACAAATCATTCATCATCAACCAGGAGTTATACTTAAGCCATGGCACCATGATTTTTGCTAGCTCAAAATAAAAATTTGAAGCACACTGAACTCTTACACAAGGTCATGGAAAGAAGATTTTGCAAACAAATTTTTCACACCGCAGTACTACAACACTACATTTCTAGACAAATTATCAGTCCTCTATTCATGTAGTATAAGCTTTAAAAAATAAGAGCATTCACAACTTTCTTACAAATTTTTCAATTTAGAATTTACATCGTTAGATTGACTCGCAAAAGAACATGAAAGGAGCATCCATGCAATTCAAGCCCTTATATTTTCATATAAATGTCCTTGGCCACTGCTTCCAAGCTCCTTATCATGAATGCCTTTTGTTGAAAATAGCAACAAGAAATGTTAAAAATAGCATCTAGAAATTCCAATTTAGTTTGTCCTTCAAATAAATTGTGAATTAAATTGTAATTCTATTCTCATAGCAACTTGTAATAGTTAATTAAGTTAAATTTACTTAATTGAATTAGGAAATTCGAGTTGGAAGTCTATCTAAATTCATGTAGAGTGATCTATGAATTTTAGGGGCCCAGGTTGAGTTCTTTGGAGTTGTAATTAGATAACTCAATCTAAGTAAGTTATAGTTAGTTAAACTACTTCTAACTGTTGGAGGAACTAGTAGAGGTCTAGTAGTGCACTAGTACCACACCAGTTAACTGAAGATTCACTCATAAATAAATCATGCATGTCAGTTCAAAGGAAGACCCAATTGAGATTAGAGTTCAAGGATACTGTAGTATCAATTGTATAATTTTTTTAGTTGTACAGATAATGCATGCAATCAGAAGAAGGCCTAAAATAAATCATTCCTTAATTAGAGAATTTTCCTTTAAAAGGAGGAATGAAGGCACAAGTTTAATCATTTTTTTGGTGAGCATGAGTTGGTGAGACGAAGAAATCTGAAGCACAAGTTTTGGTGTGGAGCTTGTGAGGGCAAGGAAGTAGGGGCTTGGAAGGCTAGTAAATTGGCTAAGCATTGGCCAGAGTCAGCCTAGGAAGAAAAGAGATAGATTGTATTAGTGTGGGAATTGTTTAAGATGAACAACCATTGTATTTTCTTCTCAAATCTTCTGGTTAATGCAATATTGATAGCCAGAGTTTTGAGCAGTTGCTTTCCCCAGAGATATATTGTGTTATGTGCGATTGATATTCTTCCTTTTCTGCTTATTGTTTTCATTGATCAAATTTGGTTTCCAATGAAGAGTATAGCAGATTCTTGTCTTGTATTTTATCATATCACATAAGTTGTTGAATATACAAGTAAAAATCTACATGGTATCAGAGCTCGATTTGTAGAAATATCTACATGGTATCGGCGCTGAAGACATCATAAAAGAGAATAATTATGGAATTCTAGTTCAGGGCTGATCCAAAAGACCCTCTGTGCAGAACACTTAATGGAGTTAGAAGGCTACTAGTGGGCATATACATGAGCTAATGTTTAGTGACACAAAATGAGTTGCAATCATTGATATTGGTAGATTGAGGAGCAGGAATTTTCTTTGGGTGGCAAGTTTGCAGAGCAGATTTGAATTTTTTTTGTTGAAAATTTTCAAAAAAAATAGCAGATATAGATCCCTTGTGAAAAAATAACCAAATTCAAAAAAATTCGACCGAATCATATTTTGGATGAGAGAGATATCGCTGATTTAAAATCGACTCTTTTTTTAGAAAATTTTGTGAAGGCGAATGTGTGA
Organism: Pinus tabuliformis; assembly: GCA_031772625.1. Taxonomy (NCBI): domain Eukaryota; kingdom Viridiplantae; phylum Streptophyta; class Pinopsida; order Pinales; family Pinaceae; genus Pinus; species Pinus tabuliformis. The sequence goes on along the minus strand of CM062819.1, from coordinate 1,571,560,962 downwards.
GTCAAGAACCTGTATGAACTTGAGGTACAAGATGCATGCAAATCTTTGAGGAGCAAGGCAAAGGTTAGAGACTTGGTGGTTGAGAGGGAGAATTAATTACCTCCCAACATGCAGCCCCAGAAGAAGCCTCAGAAGAAGTCTTAGAAAGTTGTGGAGCAGCAACAGTTGGAGAAGCAGAGAGGAGACCAAGAGGAGGCATCCACTCAAGCCTGGAAGCGGGGAATTTTGAGCTAAGTGGGTAGAGGGAGCACATGCAGCCATACCTCCAGGTAAGAGGTGGGGCAATATGAAGTATTAGTCCCAAGAGTGTAGAAATTTGGGTAGGGTCCATTGAGAGGTTTTGTCTCTTGGATCACTACCTTGCTATGAGAACCCATAATACACAGTAGCAGGATGGATCAGTGGCAGCTGGTGCAATCAGATATCAGGGTGACAGAGGCAGAGGCTAGCAGCAGTCAGATACTCGAGATTGCGGAGCAGAGTTGACAACAGTGCAGATGGAACAGAGGCAAAGTCAAAAGAAGCGCAGAGATTCCAGTTGACAAAGGCAGAGCTAGTAGCAGTTAGAGACTCTGGTAATATGCATTATACTGATTCACTTTGGATTTTTTTTATTTTTTATTTATTTATTTTTCTTTCTAGTTTAAAAAATTGTAGTGGAAACAACACTAGATAAAAGCATTGCATGCAGAACATTCCAAAGGTACCAGATCAAGATAGAGTTGAATTCATTTCTTGTTGACAGGGAGTGTTGAAAATAGCAACAAGGAATGTTAAAAATAACATCTAGAAATTCCAATTTAATTTTCCCTTGCATTAAATTGTGAATTAAATTGTAATTATATTCTCATAGAAACTTGTAATAGTTAATTAAGTTAAATTGACTTAATTGACTTAGGAAATTCGAGTTGGAAGTCTATCTAGAGTCATGTAAAGTGATCCCTAAATTTTAGGGGCCCATGTTGAGTTCTTTGGAGTTGCAGTTAGAACTGTTGGAGGAACTAGTAGAGGTCTAGCAGTGGAGTAGTGCACCAGTGCATCATTAGTACCACACAAGTTAACTGAATATTCACTCATAAATAGCTCATGCATGTCAGTTCAGAGGAAGACCCAATTGAGATTAAAGTTCAAGGACAATGTAATATCAGTTGCATAATTTTCCGAGTTGTGCAGATGGTGGATACAATCAGAAGAAGGCCTAAAATAAATCATTCCTTAAGTAGAGAAATTGCCTTTAAAAGGAGGAATGAAAGCACAAGTTTAATCATTTTTTTGGTGAGCACAAGTTGGTGAGACCAAGAAATCGGAAGCACAAGTTTGTGCATGGAGCTTGTGAGGGCAAGGAAGTAGGGACTCGGAAGGCTAGTAAATTGGCTAAGTGTTGGTAAGAGTCAACCTAGGAAGCAGAGAGATAGATTGTACTAGTGCAGGAATTTTTCAGGATGAACAAGCATTGTATTTTCTTCTCAGATATTGTTTTTAATGTAATATAGATAGTCAGGGTTTTGAACACTTGCTTTCCCCAGAAAAATATCGTGTTATGTGTGATTGATATTCTTCCTTTTCTGCTTATTGTTTTCATTGATCAATTCTGGTTTCTGTTGAAGAGTAGAGTAGATTCTTGTCTTGTGTTTTAGCATATCACATAAGTTGTTGAATCTACAAGTAAAAATCTACACTTTTATTTTGTAGATAATTAGTCTGATACGTCTAAATCTCTAAACCTTCATATTGACATGTTTTTGAGATGAATTCAAATAACCCCTTGATGAAGATATTTAAGTCTCTTGATAAGTAATAACCTAAGACATATATCTTATGAGAAAGCTTATACAAAGTTCCAATCAAGTTTTTATATCTTATTTGAAGCTCCATAGCTATATTATTAGATCATAAAAGAGGGGAGTTTCAAGTTTATATATTGATATAGAAAATATAATGCTAGAACAAGCACCACAAAAAAATTAGTTTCCAAGTACTAAATATTTGGTGTTCTCTCTAAACTCAACTTACATAAGACTTACTATTATGCTTCTTACAGTAATGTCGCTATCTCCATAAAAAAAAATGATTCTAGTGTGTTCAAACTTTAGGAATATACATCCCTACACTCCTAGTAATCAGAATTATGAAATGTGCTAATGTTGCGGACATCCTCCATGATATAGAATACATGTTCCTACCAATGTTACAAGAAATGAGAAATGGCCATTTACGAAGCTAATTCGTTTGGGGTGTGAAGCTAACTTAGGCTCCTTGTCATACTCACTTCCTCCTCCACTCTGCCAAAATCTAATATGCCTCTCTTCTCTGCTTAGATTTGATCTGTGCCTTGGTTTCATCCATTCTACTCTACTGTACACCTAAAATGTACCTTAAACTTTGCCTTGTGGTCTGTCACGATTTACAACCACCAGTTTTCATGCACATTGCACAAGTGGAAAAGGAAAATAATTTTCATATAGTGAGTTTCTGGAACGAGAGAAGACAGAAGTTTGCATGATTTGTGAATGGAACCGCAAAACAGAGGAGAAATGAAAACATTACAGCAAAATGAATGAATTATTTGCATCAATTTATTGTAAGAAACAATCTGTTTCTTTAAAAAAAAAATCTCATCAATAAAAATGAGAACGGTAATCAAGAATGGTGTTTGAATCTGTGTCGTCTTGTTTCTACTATGTTTTTTTCTAGGAATGGTGTCTACTATCCCATTTCTGGTAACATAGAGGGAGTTTATATCTATTGTATATCCCACATGCTTTCTGACAGCACGAATTAGTTCCCAACATCAACCGATTGTTTTGAAGTACCTTTCGATACATAATTAGAGTATGAAAAGGAACATGCACTTCAAGACTTGGAGTATTATTATTCCCCATTTCCTTATTAGCTCTTTCGGCGTGGATTTAGACAAGGGACTTATTCCAAAAATCAAACTTAATCCAGGAATCATGAGAAAGAAACTTCGTAATCCTATTGTTGTATGAATGATATTACTTATGAACTTTAAGATGAGTTGCAGGATCATATAAGTTGTCTTAGAAATAACCTTGTTAATGAATGATATTACTTATGAACTTTAAGATGAGTTGCAGGATCATATAAGTTGTCTTAGAAATAACCTTGTTAATGAAGATGGGAGTGAAAACCTAAAGCACCCAAAACTACATATAAGAATAGTTACTAAAAAAAAGATGAGTCAACATAACAACAATTAGGTGATAAGTTATTCAATGAGAAATACCAAGCTCTATGTTATCTTGGTAGCTTTTAATTTAGCCTTTGTTGTTGTTACAAGCACAAGTGTTCGTGAACAAATAATCAGACAACATCATAGAAATCGTCACCCTGCTAATAGGCATCCATAGTTTGTAAATTGTGTTTACTCTCCAATATGGGTTGAATCCTAGTGCATCTACTGTTGTAGCCCTTCCATAATGGCATAAGGGAATAATTTATGACTTTTAAGTTATGTTGTCCTCACATTATGTACATTGCTTAACACTGACTTCAAAAGGAAATATTGCTTTGTCCACTACTTTGTACTTTCAATGTCTTCTATCACCTCAAACTTTGTTTTACTATTGTAAACCAAAACTGTCATCTTGAATAAAACAATGTTCTCTACCTCCCTTGATATTTTCTTTGGAAGTGTTGGGATATTGGAATTGGTATTATGCCCTCCAAACTAGAAATATCCATAACTCTTAAAGGAGGACTTTTTCTTGGAATTCCAAAGATGAGAAAAATTACGCGATCATTAGATGGATAGGAAATTATGCATGGGAGAGCAATGGTGAATGGACTTAGGTAGTAAGATTACAAGTATATGAAAAGCCCTAAATTAATAAAAAAAATATCTTTTGATTATTAAAAGTATTTTTAAGTATATGGTATTGATAAGTCATGGTATTATAACAAAGCTTATTTACATATTAAGAATCTTTGTAATAAAGTAGAATTGAATCTTCATGATTAAGCACCTTATTGTGTGTTTTTAAAATGTAATATTGATTTTTTTTACAATTAGTCATAGTAATAATAAAGTTATAATTTGGTTAATTTTTATGATTTCTTTAATTTTAGTAACATGAAACAAGTGTTTTGATACTTATCATGAATTGATGTCTATCAAAATTTAATAACTATTTAATTTATATGACTAAACTAATATAATGGAAAAATACATAATATAAAATATTTTTTAATTATTAACAACATAAAATTGATATTTAATAAAAATACATTTTTTTAATTAAAATATGTCATTTTATTAGCTAAGTTATATATTTCATTTTCAAGTAGAAGTAGGTTGATTGACTTTTAGGTGAAGAAAGACTTGTTAAGATAAATTTAGGAAAGAGTATGCTAAGCATATGCTTCATGATAGACTAGAGATTGAAAGGTTGCAATAAAAAAATAAATAAATAAATAAATAAAATAAAATATAATTATTAATTTATTAAATGGTAATCGATGTAGCGTCGTGGAAGAGCCACTACCTTGAATGGTAACTTTCTGCCTGGTAATGTGGCATTGGTTAGTAATAGAAGGGGGAGAGCCACCACTTCTTCTTTCGCCTATTAGATCTTGGGGCTTCCATTCCATTCTCTTGCACCTAGATGCCTGCCAGGGTGTTGGCGCACACACGAGAGACATACATTAATTGTCAACCAGTGATAGAGCAGTTCACCCTCTCCAAATTCTGTGGAGGATGTACAGATTTTATTGTTCGGTATTATGGTAGTTATTCCTTAAACACATTGAAAAGATTTAGTTTGATGTAGGATTATAATGCGAAGGGTTCTGAACATGTCCCTCCTGATAACTAAAACAATCTAGAATAATACGAAGTGAGCTCCATTCTCATGTAAGCCCAATCATTAATACCAAGTTTGGATATCATGAAGTTGGTTACTAATTGTAATGTAATTATTTAATTTGAAAAAGTAAATAAGATACTAATGGTAGTTATTGAGTCTAGAGGTTTATTGAGTTGAGAGATTTATTTTACAGCTCAGTATGACGTGTAAGATGTTAACTAGTCATCAAAATTGAAATTTATTTTACAGCCTAGTATGATGTGTGAGATGTCAGCCAATCATCAAAGTTGAAATTTATTTTACAGCCCAGTATGATGTGTAAGATGGCAGCCAGTCATCAAAGTTGAAATTTATTTTATAGCCCAGTATGATGTGTAAGATGTCAGCCAAACATCAAAGTTGAAATTTATTTTACAGCCCAGTATGATGTGTAAGATGTCATCCAGCCATTAAAGTTGAAATTTTGCTTATAGTTATGTCTACCAAAATAAAATAAAAATAAAAAATAAAATAACTATATAAAACATTTAAATAATATCCACTCATAAGATTCGCACTTGAAAAAATTCACTCATGTTAAATCTATATTTAAAATGGATCATTGCTGATTTAATTCTATACTTTTTAAATAATAATTAATAAATATTTTAATTTTGTTATTTTAATAATAATTTATGATTATTTTAATGGGTGGAGCCTAGAGGCCCTGTTGGATGGATGAGTGGAGGCGAATTAAGAAACTCATTCGAAGTAAAATCGGGAAGGTTGGATCATTTGCTAAAATTCGATACCTACTTGTAACTGTATTTACATTGTGGTTATAATTAGAAAATGTATTCACATCATGAAATGAAAAATAAATAGGTAGTACATTGTGTTATAATAAAAAGTTTATGGCATCTTGGAAAATAAATAGGCCGAACAAGTGAGTACCTAGATGTAATTGTTCAGAGTTGTATGACTTGTTTGAAATATAAAGTTTGTGAAAAAATTATATTAATCCTAAAAAGTTGTTTTATTTTAATGTTATTTAAAAGAAATGTTTACATTTGTAAATTAATAGTTTATGTGTTCAATTTCTTATTATATTTATTGATGAGTTATTTAGAAATTTGGTAAATAAAATAACAAATTTAAGATGTTAATTTGATGGGGTGGGAAAATAGGTGGCCTCAAGGCCTTCAGCGAACATGCTTCGGGATAGACATGGATTAATGCGATGATACTTTGGTCGTCTGAACTCTCCAAACGTGGGTAGAGGTGATTTATTGATGGGTGGGTTTAACAAAAAGGTTGTTGAGACGCAGATGATGAATGTTGGGTATAAGGTAGCAAGGAAGGTCGTCGGAGGCCATGTGTGCTTGCCATGTAGTCAGTTTAGTCGGTATCACGCAGTGGCAACCCATCTTGTAGTTGATTGTTTCAAGTTCAGCTCACCAGTTTTCATTTGCGACCCTGGTGCCAAATTGTGTGGAGTTTCAACTTTCTTCTATGGGTTTTGTTTTAAATTTGGGAGAACTAGCATAAGCTTATGGCGTAGTGACCCTTCTAGCTTTGCCCCCTATTCAGCTAATCCTTTCACTTTGCTTTTGGTTTTCTGGAGCGTTTCTTGCTTTGGTGGAGTTTTAATTTTGGCCAAAGTTTTTCTTATGTTTTGTTGAGTGGAATTGGGCTATTGATGGGGCCAGAGTGGGTGTTTTTTCCTTTCTTTCGCTTATTGGAGGACTTATGTGTTTGAGGTGGAGGGCTTATGGTGAACTCTTCTTAGGTGGTGATTACCATTCATGTTAGGAACTGGTTCTTTTACTTTAATTTGCACTTCTCTATCCTCTTATGGCTTATTTATCTTATTATCTTATTATCAGGTCTGGTGCCCTGAGGTTGTGTTGGGTTCTCGGGTTCTCAGTTTGGCCCTCGATAATTTGCTCTGTTGACTTAATTGGGGTTTCCTCCAAGCTATGGTTTTGGAATTATATTGCACATGTGATCATATCGCAACAGAGAGGGCAGCCTCGCCATAGTGGAGGGTAGTACAACCTTGCAGGGAACTAGGCCAACAATGACAATTCTTCCACAGGAAATTCGACAAGTGTGGAATGTGAGGGGCAAGTGGCTCATGCCCAAGGCCGCTCCCTAGCCATGTGGACACCCCAACATCTCTGGAATCCAGGGCAACCTGGACATCCTTAGCGATCATAGATATGAGGACAAAAATGAATTGGTGGCCTGCCTAAAAGACATCCATTTCAACCAAAATGAAATCCTCGAACAGTTAAACAACATGTTCTAGAGCCAGCGTACCAATGACCGCCTTTGTGACTTGAAAGCCCACATAGAACATATTGACTTTCACATGCATGAAAGAGCCAAAATTCTTCAGCACCTCCTGTGTTTCCTCCTCAACCACCTCCATGGTAAGGTTCTTTCAGTTTCTATGTTTATTTCATCTCCTTTTTGGCTTGTATGGCTAATCAGCCTATCAGAAATAATGGTTAAATGGAAATATATTCTACAAATTTTGGCTCCCCTAGCGAACAAATTCGGTCGAGGTGAGGGCAAGGGAGTCATAGAGAGACATTTTGTACTACCTATTTTCATGAGAATATAATTGACAACCTTTAACTGACAAAAAACCAAAACAAATTTAAGATGTTATTTGCATTCAAATAGATTTAACAAATTTAAATTTATTTAATATATTTAACTCAAACTCAATTAATTTAAGTTCATTGAATATATTTAATTGATGTTAATTGATTCTATATTTTAGTGCATTCAATAAATATCGAATTTGACTGGTTTCAATAGATTTTTTTATTTTAATAGATTTAATTGATTGTAATAGATTTAGATCGAATGCATTGAAATAGATTTCAATGTATTGAATGCATTTAATAGATTACAATAGATTGAATGCATTCAATAGATTATATTCAAGAGATTCCAATCAATGTATTGGATATATTTTAAATGCATTCAAATGATTTTTAACGCATTGAATAGATTGAAATGCATTTAACAAATTGAATGCATTTCAATAGATTTCAATGGATTGCAATAGATTTGAATGCATTGTAATAGATTGCAATTGAATGAATGCATTAAACCAATTGCAATCAATGCATTCAACAGATTTTAAATGCATTCAATAGATTGCAATTAATGCAATAAATAGATTTGAATGAAGAGAATGCCTCAATTAATTGCATAGATTGAATGTATTTTATAGATTTAAATAGATTGCAATAGATTTGAATGCATTGCAGTAGATTTCAATACATTGAATGCATTGCAATCGATTTAAATAGATGAAGCTTTCAATAGATTGCAATCAATTCATTGAATATATTTTGAATGCATTAAATATATTTTGAGTGCATTAAATAGATTATGATCTATCGAATGCATTCAATTTACTGCAATCTATTGATTCCAATCTATTGAATACATTGACTGCATTCAAGAGGATTTTTTTAATTATAAATGTAAAAACAAAAAAAAAAGGGGGAAAGGATGTTGTAAAGAAAACAATAATAACCAAAAAAAAAGATGTAGGAAAGATTTTCTCAAAAGAAGATAGAAATGTAAAGGTAAAAGAAGATATAAAATTGTTCATGACTCAAATTAATTAACTTAAATTTATATAATTGAAATTCACTTAATAAATTTAACTTAAATTCAATAGCTTTAAATTAAATTCATTGAATAGATTTAATTGATGTTAATATATTCAATATATTTGAATGCATGCAATAGATTTCAATTAATTAATAAGTTTAGTTAATATTTAATTAATATTTTTAGTTAAATAAATTTAAGCTTAATTAATAATTAGAAATTAATTAATTAATAATTAAGTATGGTTAATAATAATAATAATAATTATTATTATTATTATTATTATTATTATTAATATTAAATAATAAATAATAATAATAATAATTAATTGTAATTATTAATTAAAACTTAGAAATTAATTATAAATAATTAATAATTTATTAATAATTAATAATTAATAATAATAATAATAATAATAATAATAAATATAAATTATAATTATAATTTTATTATTATTATTAAATTGTATTAATTAATGATAATATTAATCCATGGTAGCTATGGTCAACCATGGCCAACCATGGTTCAATGTCGCACTGTGACAAAGATTGTCTCAATATGAAAATCAACCATGGAAAACCATGGTTAACCATGTTTATTTTATGGTTTATAATATTTATTTTAGGGTTTATATACCTTGGGTTTATAATATGAATCCCTTGGTCTTAATATTATTCCCTTGGGCTTATAATCCCTTGTGTTTTTAGTATTAGTCTCATGGGTTTATAATATCGATCCATTGGGTTTATTAATCTAAGGGTTCATATTGATAGGGTATACTATTATTCATAGGGATTATAATATTAATCCTTGGGTTTATAATCATGGTCAACCTTGGTCCAACGTCACATTGTGACAAAGATTGCTCAATATGAATGTCAACCACGGTTAGCCATTGTTAACCATCATCAACCATGGTGCAATGTTACATTGTGACAAAGATTGTCTCAGTATGAAAATTAACCATGGTCCAGCATCACATCGTGACAAAGATTGTCTCAATAAGAAAATCAACAATGGTAAATCATGGTTAACTATGTTTATTTTATGGTTTATAATATTTATCTTAGGGTTTATATACCTTGGGTTTAAGATTATTCCATTAGGTTTGTAATATCCTCGGTTTTTAGTATTAACCCCATCGGTTTATTATTCCCTTTGGTTTATAATATCAAACCCTTGGGTTTATTAATCTAAGAGTTCATATTCTTATGGTATAATATTATTTATACGGTTTATAATATTAATCCTTAGGTTCAATATAAATCCCTTGGGTTAATAATCATGGTCAACCTTGGTCAATCATGGTCCAGCATCACATTGTGATAAATCTTTTCTCAATATGAAAACGAGTCATGGTCCAACGTCACATTGTCACAAAGATTGTCTCGATGTGAAAATCAATCATGGTCAACCATAGTCCAATGTCGCATTGTGATAGATTCTCTCAATATGAAAATCAACCATGGTCAACCATGGTCAACCATCGTAAGCCAAGGTCAATAATGTTAAACCATGGTCCACTGTCATAGTGTGACAAAGATTGTCTCAATATGAAAATAAATCATGTTCAACAATGGTCCAACGTCACATTGTGATAAAGATTGTATCAATATGAATACTAGCCATCGTAAATCATGGTCAATCGTGTTTATTTTAGGTTTTATAATATTTATCTTTGGGTTTATATACCTAGGGTTAATAATATTAATCTCTTAGGTTTAATATTATTCCCTTGGGTTTATAATCCCTTGGGGTTTTAGTCAACCATGGTCCAACATCGCACTGTGACAAAGATTTTCTCAATATAAAAATCAGCCATGGTCAACCATGTTTATTTTAGAGTTTATAATATTTATCTTAGGGTTTATATACCTTGGATTTATAATATTATTCCCTTGGCTTTAATATTATTCCCTTAGGTTTATAATCCCTTGGTTTTTTAGTATTATTAATCCCTTGTGTTTATTTTCCCCTTAGGTTTATAATATCAATCCCTAGGGTTTATTAATATAAGGGTTCATATTCCTAGGGTATAATATTATTCATAGGATTTATAATATTAATCCTTGAGTTTATTATAATATTATTCATAGGGTTTATAATCGTGGTCAACCATGGTCAACTATGGTCCAAGATCACATTGTGACAATGATTGTCTCAATATGAAAATCAACCATGGTCAATCATGGTAAACCATGGTCTAATGTCACCTTGTGACGAAGATTGTTTCAATATAAAAACCAACCATGGTCCAACGTCGCATTGTGACAAAGATTGTCTCAATATCAAAATCAGCAATGGTAAACCATGGTCAACCATGCCCATTTTAGTGTTTATAACATTTATCTTAGGATCTATGGCCAACCATGGTCCAACGTCACATTGTGATAAATATTGTCTCAATATAAAAATCAACCATGATAAACCATGGTCAACCACGTTTATTTTAGGGTTTATATACCTTGTATTTATAATATTAATCGCTTGGGTTTAATATTATTCCCTTGGGTTTTTAGTGTTAATCCCTTGTGTTTATTTTCCCCTTAGGTTTATAATATCAATCCCTTGGGTTTATTAATATAAGGGTTCATATTCCTAAGGTATTATATTATTCATAGGGCTTATAATATTAATCCTTCAATTTAATGTAAATCCCTTGGATGTATAATCGCGGTCAACCATGGTATAATGTCACATTGTGATGATAATTGTCTCAATATGAAAATCAACCAGTGTAAACCATTATCAACCATGGTCAACCATGGTCCAATGTCACATTGTGATGATAATTGTATCAATATGAAAATCAACCATTGTAAACCATTATCAACCATGGTCAACCATGGCCCAATTTCACATTGTGACAAAGATTTTCTCAATATGAAAATCAATCATGGTCTACCATGGTCCAACGTATAATTATGACAAATATTGTCTCAATATGAAAATCAACAATGGTAAACCATGATCAACCATGTTTATTTTAGGGTTTATAATATTATAAACCCTATGAATAATATTATAATTAATAGAGCCAAGGGACTGATATTATAAACCCAAAGGACTAATAAACCTAAGGGATTAATACTAAAAACCTAAGGGATTATAAACCCAAAGGAATAATATTAAACCCAAGGGATTAATATTATAAACCCAAGGGATATATATCATAAGGTGAATATTATAAAACCTAAAATAAACATTAAACAGTAAGATTAATTTTATAGACTTTGTGATTAATATTATAAGCCCAAGGTATCAATAAACCCATGGGATTAATATTATAAACCCAAGGGATTATAAATACAAGGGAATAACATTAAACCCTAGGATTAATTTTAAATCCAAGGGATTAATATTGAAAACTCAAGGGATTAATATTAAAAACCCAAGAGATTAAATAGTAGGATTAACATTATCAACCCTTTAAATAATGGTATACCCCCAAAATATGAACCCTTAGATAAATAGAGTTAAGAGATTAATAGTATATACCTAAAGGAGTAATAAACCCAAGGGATTAATACTAATCCCAAACCCCTGGGATTAGTACTAATCCTTTGGGTCTATTAGTCCTTTGGGTTTATAATATCAATCCCTTGGTTTTATTTATCTAAGGGTTCATATTCCTAAGGTATAATATTATTCATAAGGTTTATAATATTAATCCTAGGGTTTATTAGTCCTTTGGGTTCATAATATTTATCCTAGGGTTTATTAATCCCTTAGGTTTATAATATCAATTGAGTGCCTTTATTAATCTAAGTGTTCATGATATTAATCCTAGGGTTTATAGTATTAATGTAAGAGTTTATAATATTAATATAAGGGTTCATATTCCTAGGGTATAATATTATTCATAGGGTTTACAATATTAACCCTAAGGTTTATTAATCATTTGGGTTTATAATATTAATCCTAGGGTTTATTAGTCCTTTGGGTTTATAATATTAATTTTAGGGTTTATTAGTCCTTTAGATTTATAATATTAATCCTAGGGTTCATTAGTCCTCTAGGTTTATAATATTAATCCCTTGGCTCTATTAATCTAAGGGTTAATATTTTTGGGTTTAATATTATTCAAAGGGTTTAATCCCTTGGGTTTTTAAAATTAATCCCTTGGGTTTATAAAATTAATCATAGGGTTTATTAATGGTTTGGGTTTATAATATTAAACTTAGGGTTTATTTAATTAATTAATATTAAATAAAAATTTATTAACTAATTATTATTATTATTATTTTATTAATTATTAATTATTGTTAATTAATTAATTATTTTTTATTAAACTAATATGAATTAATTAATTAATATTATAAACCCTATAAATAATATTATACCCCAACAATATGAACCCTTCCATAAATAGAGCCAAGAGATTGATATTATGAACCCAAATGGCTAATAAACCCAAGGGATTAATACTAATCCCAAAACCCAAGGGATTAGTATTAATCCATTGGGTTTATTGGTCCTTTGGGTTTTGTTGTTACGGCTACAACCACCCTCAAAAATTTTGCCTATGCTTCAATTTTGGATCCTTCCTTCTTAACCACAATAGCTCATCTCGCACTCATCCAGTTATTCATGCTTCAACTAAGACTTGTATTTTCATTTTGGATTGTGTTTGCTTGCATAGTTGATTTTTTAACTCACAAGTTGACTCCTAACTTCGTCCCACGACAATTTTGGGCTTGCCTCTGGAAACTGTGCAATCCTTGACGGCAAGCAGCCTTGATTATGGGAATTGCACATTCCAAACTGCCAATAAACCTTAAGCTCAAAAAATGTGCAGTCATGAGGAGGCAACCCAACACTTAGCCCAAAAATTGCACACCCTCACTGAGATTAGAAACTTAGTATTGCACCGAGCCAAAAAATTGCCCAGTTCCTAGAACTACATTGTCTTTTCCGGTAGTGTGCATGGCAAGTTTCCCCAAAAAAGGGAAAAAAATAAAAAAGCATCCCTAAAAAATAGGGATCTACTTTTAGTATTGTTAAACTCACATGGAATGTAAACAGTGAATATGAAAGATAGGCATTATATTTCATATATTATTGACATGATATACATTTATAGTACATGGTGTGACCCTTGGATTCATATTCCAAGTGGTCTCTTGGACTTCAATGGCTTTTCACATTCCACACCAACCCATAGAGGATTAGGTGTCCAACATTCCCCGCCTTAATCCGAAGGGGTATGTATGAGTCCAAGAAGAGAGTTGTAATACAAAATGTGCAAAAATATGGATGACAACACTAGGCTGAATGTTCTCTTTGAAATAGTTGGTATGAGGGTGGTGGTTTAGGAATGACCACCAACACTAGAACGCTTAGTGAAAATCCCAGAAATTTTCCAAGTCTGGCAAGAAGGTGAAATATTCTGCAAGAGGAAGTTTCCCTGATGCTTTGGGGAGGGGGACCTTCAACTTGAAAAAGGGAGGTCTACAACATGCAGTGGTTTAAGGATGACCACCAACTCTAAGGATGACCACCAACTCTAGAATTCTTAATGAAATTCCTGGAACTATTCCAAAACTGGCAAGAAGCTGACGTCTTCTGCTAGAGGAAGTGCCCCTAATTCTTTGAAGGGGAGTCTTAACCCTGCATAGATGGTGTAAGGTTGACCACCAATCGAAGGCATGCTCAGTGGCACCTCTATCTCTAGCTACAACTCTGAATCTGGTATGGCAAGTTGTGGCCCAGGCTCGCTTGATGTGGCTTTGAAGCTTGTATATGACCATCACTTCCCCCCATGTCAGATACAGGGTGAGAAGATAAAGAGATCTCAAATATAAGACTTTTCAATATTCGAGAAAAAATCTTGTTGTATGAGTTAAATATCTTCTTAGTTGTTGAAGCCCATTGCCAAGAAGCGATCCATCCAAGATGAATCTTTGCTCTTGCACGAGGATTGTTTTTGAAGCATATGTGTGAAGAATGAGTGCACTGACCACAATGCTTTCATGGATGAATATCAAAACAATGATCTTTCACATGGCCAACTCGGTCATAGTGTTGGAATTTAACAACTTTTGGCTGTAAATGTGGAAGCACGGAATCTGGAACAACTAAAGGTGAACCGCCACATGAAGAATTCCAACACTGTAAAACTGGATGGGCTTTGAGTAATCTGGAATATGATAGGACATGTCCTTATCATATCCAAGACTAGTTTTGTGGTTGTTACGGACAAGCTCTTCCTAAAGTCTGATGATGGGCTTGGAAAGTGTAGAGTGAACTTCTACATTTGCATGTAACTCTACTGCTTCATTAGGCACTGGATCTTAGTGAAATGAAACATTATTTATTTGCTACATATGTGACTCTATTTCAATGTTATAAAGAGAGACAAGTTGAGAATGATGACTCCACTGCTGTAATTTTGCTCGTTGAAGCTGAGATTCAAGCTCCAAAAAGTCTACCTTCTCATGCGTATATTGCAGACATGTTTTAATATCACAGAGAGTGTTCTTGCTGATTTTAACTGTGTCTTCGACAGTATATTGTATCAGAGTTTTGAGAAAATCTAATACTCCACCAATTAGAACCATAACAATTGCACCACTATTACAATCAAAGTGTAATAGTTCTTAAGGTAGGCAATGCCTGAACTCTCCTCCACAAAAGACTTCTTTTTTTCAACTTTTTTCCTTCTTGATTAGGTAAGAAACTGATTAAAAAAACTTCAATACCAACTTCACTTTTCACTATACTATGTCAATACTTCAATTTGAGCATATAAACCACCACTCATCAACTATAAAATATCATATAAATGTCATCATATACCATACATACACACTTTATAAATAGAATTCAACATGTATATTCTCATCACAATGTATAGATCATACAATAATAACATATAATAAAAGGAATTCAACACGTATGGGGATCCCTTTAATGTATAGATTCAACCAACGTTTATTTTGAATGCTCCACACACACCATTTACATGCTTCTTTGTTTATGCAAAAAAGCTGAATTGTTAATTTCTCCATGAAAAAACCAAATTACTAAAAGGTAGGGTGAATGCCCATGTAATACCAAGCCATGCCAATATAAGAAGTAGAACAAATGAAATAGTGGCCACATGCAATAGCCAACTTTTCTTTGGTATTGTGGCGCAGTGGTAGGGATGCCTCTCCCAAACTATGTGTAGGGCTTTTGATAGCTAAGTGAAGGACTGGAGGTAATAACACTGTAATAACACAGGAGATAACTCAATGTTGCAGGTGGAACCGGTATTTGGGAGCAACCGCAGCAAGCGAGGTGCAAGGGTGGACGGGCACCGCAGGTATCAGAGACGATGGTATGACTCACTACAGTGACTCGAACGGAGAGGATTGTGGACAAATCAAGGTGCCTAGGTTGCGTAAATGCAAGTATGGGTATCGATAGTGGGTATGGAGTCCATGGTTCTGGTGAGAGGAGACGAGGGTGTAGAGATGTATGTCATGAGAGATTGAAGAGGTGTAGAGTGATTAACACTAAGGGAGGCAATATATAAACTATGCTATAGCGTTCAATCCTCGATCATATTTTATACAATTGAATGACAAGGGGATAAGCGGTGAGCATGGAGTCAACTATGAGGTGATATGTCGCAACATGGTAAGGAGTCGAGCAAGACAATGGAGACTAGTATGGGAGTCGAACCAACTCTGTGGATTTCGAATGTTCAGGGAGATACACATCGAAACCTTGATACGGTGCGGGAGTATGGAGCCACTGAAGAGGTGCCAAGGGTTGCCAACTCTGAGGGTCGAAGACCTTCCCAGTGGGGAGAGTGAGGGGCTCGAGGTATTAACTATGCGTAGGAGCTAGAGGGGACCAGAGTAACCAGTAGCGATAGGCGTCTAAGTGTTGACTGTGTAAATACAGAGCCGAGGTTAAATGTGGTAATAACACAGTGCAGGCCGACTAGGAATCTTTGGCGAAATGCACTTCAATGCATCAAGGACTAGCTAGAGAAAGCACATATTGAGTGTTACATTCATCACACAAACTTCAAGGTTCAATGCACATGGATGTTATAAAAGGTTCATCACATAGAGAATGTGAAGAGATAAGCCAACGTACATTCAATCAATGCTCAGATAGTCCGCCAATTTGGTGTAACTCACAAAGAATAATAAAGTGACTTCAGGAATTATGGGTTTAGAATAACATAATTCTAACAGGGCAGTAACAACCGAGAGCGCAGGGTTGAGGCATAGGAGTTACAACACCAAGGACTGTAGGACTTGAAAATTACAGGTCTAACATGTATATGAGGCCACAAAACTAATGGCTCAAACCTAAGCATGACAGGAATACGCCTGCAGCTCTCATACCATGTTAAACTCACATGGAATGTAAACAACGAATATGAAATATAAACATTAGATTACATATATTATTGACAAAATATACATTTATAATGCATGTTGTGATCTTTGGATTCATATTCCAAGGGGTCTCTTCGTATCCAGTGGTTGTTCACATTCCACACCAACCCATAGAGGATTAGGCATCCAACAAGTATCCTGAAGGAGGAACTTTCTCTATTTTTAGAAACTTCTGCCAAGTGTGGCTTTTTCCTCGATTTTAGGTATGCACATCATAAACCCTAATTTTCCCAAATCTATTTAATTGACACTACTCGAGCTCATTTTCACACTCCATCTTTGAGCACTAGCATTCTCAAGGAGGTCAAGAAGCCTTATGTGCAATCATTGTCGCTTTTTCGGGTGAGTTTTGCTTTTGTCGCCTTTTGTCACTTTTTGTCATTTAGCATGTATGAGTGTTGTTTCACTTGTTTCTCTTCATGTTTGTTGTCGTTTAAACTTTCTTTAACTTGTAGAAGTGTTGTTTCAAGTTATATTTTTTCTATTTTTTCACCAACAGTGGTTGTTGCAGCGACTCTCCTCACTTACTTCTTTTTCCTTCTATTTGATCAATTGTTGCACTTGATTCACATGCATTTATCTACACTTAGTCATATCTTCACTCAGCTTCACACTATCTCTCAGATCTGCTTGTTTTTCACTCTTCCCTTGGGCAGATATGGCTTTCCCCTTTGCGGTATTTCACTTTACATAGTTGGCACTGCGCAATATGGAGGCCCAAGCCACAATCTTGGCCTTTGGAATTGTGCAATGTGTAGTATACGCTAGCTCCAACTAGACATTGCACAGTTCCTGGAACCAGCCTCTCAAGTTGGCCACTGAGACTACACAATGTGAAGTCTCTCTGAGGCCTCTACCCAAGCTGAACTATGCATTGTGCAGTTTCAACCAATAGGCTTCCACCTTGGCTGTTGGGATTACACAGTGCGTAGTTCCCATAGGCATCTAGTCCCTCCTGTTAGAAAAAAATGTGCAATCCTTCCCGTCTAGTGCTCAGTTTTCTAATTAAACTTACCTTGTAATTTTTTTTTCTTTAAACTAACATTTGGTTTCCATGAGTGTCCTCTCTATCCCATAGGTATAGCATTTTTTGAGCACATCTCTAGCAGTCATTATTACCATGGCATATAAAAGATTTGCATCAAAGGAAACCATTAACAGAAGTACTAGGGAAACGATTGAGAAGACATCAGTTGATTTACCAGTGTATGCAAATACTCAGTTGTTTATAGAGAAGGGAATAACAATGAAATGGAAACATATCAAAGACATTTTTGCAAAGGACTTCGAGACAGACTTAGAGGACTAACAATTTTATCTCAGCATCTGGCAGTTAGGGTTATATAAGGTTACATGTAGGTATCTTGCCTTCCCATGTGCGGATATCATCAACTGGATTGTCTCACATATGGATGAACATGCTATGACATTGAGTAGTGCCAGCGGTCAGAAGCTTGACACCGCCAGGGCCAAAAACTTTCAGCAAGTGTATTACTTTCCCGAGCCAATAAATCACATGGACTTGATCTTATATGTCACCCACAACTATGTGAACACAAGAGACATTGTTAAACACTATGTGAAAGAGCCATCAAATTTTTAATAGACACCCACTGATGTGTACAAGATATGGTCTCTCAGGAAGGCTTACTAGCTCTTGATTATATTTGCTTGTAGAATCCATGGCCAAGAGAGAAAATAAACCTTTCCTGAAGGGTGGACACTCTTATTGGATCAATTTGTGAATTATGGGAGGCCATTCAACTGGTCGGATATGTTGGCTCAACAATTGAAGGCCCATGTAGCACAGGCTCAAAATCCGCCCAAGGATAAGCGAGCAAGGTTCAATATGTCTACATACTTACTGGATGAAATTTGTGCCCAGTAGTAGTTCCATGGCATGAACTGGACATGGAAACCACATGAGATTGTCGTGAATATCGATTGCAAGTTTCTTTCATAATGTAGTCATCAAGGAGTAATGGCACAGCTAACTGGCCACTTTATCATCCCACTATACAAGCTTATATTTGAACAAGATCCACCTTACATGTCCCGAGAAGCAATGGAGGCGATAGTAGACATTCCAGATTGTTATGACTCACCAAGCGACACCTTCATCATAGTGTTTGGAGGAGAGAAGCCTTTGCATGTATTACCAAAGTATGCCACTAACAAACTGATCATGCAATAAGTATCATGTTGAAAAGTGTGCAACAAGAAATGCTTGTTGAGAACGCAACAAGATGATGGAGCTTAGTGAAAAGAGTCGCCTTCACTAAGTGGGCCCGTAGGCAAATTATGGCGCAAGTTCTACTTTTGGTCACAGTGTGGATGATCACAGTGTGGATGATCACAGTGTGGGTGATCACAGTATGAGTGATCACAGTGTGGGTGACCACAATGTGAGTGATCACAGTGTGAGTGATCACAGTGTGAGTGATCAAAGTCTATTTTTAGACTGGCTGTCAAAAATAGAAAAGTCAAATAGTTATTGTCTCATAATAATATTTGGACTATAAACTTGATCTTATTCTCTTGGAGCACTTCAGGATGAGCTACGGATGTGGTACATGCAGATCCCAGAGGGAAATACGTGGTTACCTATGGGATGACTAATATTTGCATGCAGGACTTCAGTTAGAACTCAAGTGAGTTGAGTTTAGTGTACTGGAGGTGTAGCTGATGGAGTTGTGTTCAGTTTAGCCTTGTTAAACTAGTTGTATTTAGTCTAACTGATCAATAGACTAGAGATGAGTTGGGTGAATTAGTTATTAATTAATTCACAAGTTATTAACTCATAATGCAACTATAGAATACATCAGTTAACTCAGTTGCATGTCAGTGCATGTTCAGTTCAGCAGGGACAGGTGTTAGAGGATCAAATTGCTATCAGTTGTGACTATAGTTGTGCATGATGATTTGCACAATCAGAGGGATTGAGTATGCCAATGAATTGGCCAATACTAAGAATTGTAGCCTGTGCTCAAATCCAACAGAGTGTGAGTGATTATTTGCAGGTCAAATATGAGTTTGGTAAGCCATTCTCATCAAGTTCTTGAGCAGGTATTGAGCTGGAGAGGCAGGCAAGCAATGGAATAGATTTGGAGATCAGATCTGAGATGTATTGTGTGTAATAGGTGGAGCTGGTACTAGATTTCTTGTGATAAGCATTGTACTTTGTAATGTTACATGATTCAATCAATATAATATACAGATAGTGTGGGGTTTTTAGCAAGATGCTTTCCCCGGGATACATACTGTGTTAATGAGTTTGATTGATGCTTCTATGTGTGCCTGTGAATGTTTCTACTTCTGTAAATTGATGATCAACGTAGAGGAGATTATGTATTATACATGTTCCGCTTATAATTGTATGATCATGATAATCTCTGTGAATATGTGTCATATTATTCAAAATTTCTACATGGTATCAGAGCTGCTTGATTTGTAGAAGAGATTTTTACAGGATATCAAGTGAGGATTGATCATCGGATCTATTATTTAGAAAGTGTTTACATTTTATTTCTTCAAGCAGAGTCTGTAGTCGAGCCAGGTAGCCTCTGGATTCATCCTTCTTTTGGAAGGTGAGATATCCAGTGAATGCCCAGACAGTCAATCTCTGTACAAGAAATACTTTGTTCTCACGAATTCTAGATCAGAAGCGGTTGAGTTTTGAGCTGGTGGAATTCAAATTTAATTCCAAAGAAAGAGATAAAACTCAGAAACATTCAGTGTGAGAATGGAGACAGTATGCCCCAGTATCTCACGAAGTTCACCCAATGCCGGGATGAGCTGGGAAGTGTGGGGGTGACCGTCGGATGAGGATGGTGAGTCTAGCACTCCTTGACCTTCCTAAGAGTTGGCATAGCTACCAGGACTCGGTGAATGGAAGGGAGAAACTGCCAGGATGGGAGAGACTTTGGTCGGATCTTGTGCAGGAGGAGATTAGACGGAGCACCAAAGACGGTTCTTCATCCATGCAGGATGAGGAGAACTATGCCTTAGTGAGTAAGGCGAAGAAGGGGAAGGGGAAGGTTTCTCTTTCCGAATCCAGTTCTTCCAATGATGGGAAGAAGGTTGACAAGGCGAAGGTGAGATGCTTTCGTTGTCATGAGTTGGGTCATTATGCTACTAATCGCCCAAAGAAGAAGTCCAAGAAGGGATCCGGGGAAGCATCTGAAGGTGAGGCACTTGCTTCACAGTTTGAGTTGGATTTCACACTCTTCGCATGCATGGTTTCATCCATGATGGGAAGTGGTTGGTTTCTTGACAGTGGAGCTTCTTTCCACATGACCGGTGACAAAAGTTTGTTCAGTACTTTGGAGGAGAAAGATCTCCAGATACTCATAGGGATGGGTAATGATGAGAAGTATAGTGTCTCAGGTGTAGGCACGGTTATTTTTCAGAGGGAGCATGGAGCTTGCCTTATCTTGACCGATGTCAAGTATGTACCAGGACTGAAGAGAAACTTGGTGTCGATCGCGATGCTGGAAGACAGAGGCTATGATGTAGTCTTCAGTAAGGGAAAGGTTTTCCTTAGACACATCATCACTAGACAGGTGAAGCAGATTGGTTCACGGGTCAAGAACCTGTATGCTCTTGAGGTTCAAGATGCATGCAAAGCCTTGAGCAGCGAGGCAACTGATGGAGACTTGGTGGTTGAGAGGGAGCGTATATTACCTCTCAACATGCAGAGCCAGAAGAAGTCTCAGACGATTATGGAGGAGCCACGATTGGTGCAGCAGCTTCAGGAGGTTGTGGAGGAGCCACAACAGGGGAAGCTGAGAGGAGATCGAGTAGAGACATCTACTCATCTAGAGACCTCCAGTAGGGGGAAACTTCGAGCCAGGTGGGCTGAGGGATCGCATGCAGCCATACCTCCAGGTAGGAGGTGGGGTGATGTGGATTGATTGTCCCAAGGAGGAGGGGCAGGATCCTTGAGGTACCCAACCTCTTGGATGAGACCTTGCTACGGGAGCCCCAAATGTGTAGTAGCAGGAACTAACTGATTGGGTAGAGACAGATGCGGGTGGAGCGGCAGAGAGTGCGACAATGCAGGGAATCCCAGGACAGCGCATAGCTGGCAGGCTATAGCAATGCGAGAGGCACAAGTGTTTTGCACAGTGCTAGGTGGCACAGAGAGGTGTGCAATGGTGTGAGATGCATGGAGATGTTGCAGTAGCGCAGATGTCAGAGAGGGAGCACTTGTCAGCAGCAGGTAGAGCTTCAGCATCAGAGGATGTTTCTAGCCCAACAGGGAGGTCAGTTGGGAGGTGCAGTGTGGATGCAATGCTGGGAGATAGAACCAATAGCAGCACGGATGCAGTCAGAGATCAAAGTGACAGAGGCTAGAGCAGTCAGATACTAAAGATCACAGAGATGCAGAGTTTCAGTCGACAGAGGCAATAGCAGTCAGAGACTTTGATGACAGAGCAAGTGGACCGTCCAAATATGTTGCATGGAGAACATTCCAGAGTTACAGGATCGGGTTTGAGAGGAAGCCTTTCTTGTTGAGAGGGAGTGTTAAAAAGTGTGCAACAAGAAATGCTTGTTGAGAATGCAACAAGATGATGGAGCTTAGTGAAAAGAGTTGCCTTCACTAAGTGGGCCCGCAGGCAAATTATGGCGCAAGTTCTATTTTTTATCACAGTGTGGATGATCACGGTGTGGGTGATCACAGTGTGGGTGATCACAGTATGAGTGATCACAGTGTGGGTGACCACAGTGTGAGTGATCACAGTGTGAGTGATCAAAGTCTATTTTTAGACTGGCTGTCAAAAATAGAATAGTCAAATAATTATTGTCTCATAATAATATTTGGACTATAAACTTGATCTTATTCTCTTGGAGCACTTCAGGATGAGCTACGGATGTGGTACATGCAGATCCCAGAGGGAAATACGTGGTTACCTATGGGATGACTAATATTTTCATGCAGGACTTCAGTTAGAACTCAAGTGAATTGAGTTTAGTGGACTGGAGGTGGAGTTGATGGAGTTGTGTTCAGTTTAGCCTTGTTAAACTAGTTGTATTTAGTCTAACTGATCAATAGACTAGAGATGAGTTGGGTGAATTAGTTATTAATTAATTCACAAGTTATTAACTCATAATGCAACTATAGAATACATCAGTTAACTCAGTTGCATGTCAGTGCATGTTCAGTTCAGTAGGGACAGGTGTTAGAGGATCAGATTGCTATCAGTTGTGACTATAGTTGTGCATGATGATTTGCACAATCAGAGGGATTGAGTATGCCAATGAATTGGCCAATACCAAGAATTGTAGCCTGTGCTCACGTCTAATAGAGTGTGAGTGATTATTTGCAGGTCAAATACGAGTTTGGTAAGCCATTCTCATCAAGTTCTTGAGCAGGTATTGAGCTGGAGAGGCAGGCAAGCAGTGGAATAGATTTGGAGATCAGATCTGAGCTGTATTGTGTGTAACAGGTGGAGCTGGTACTGGATTGCTTGTGATAAGCATTGTACTTTGTAATGTTACATGATTCAATCAATATAATATACAGATAGTGTGGGGTTTTTAGCGAGATGCTTTCCCCGGGATACATACTGTGTTAATGAGTTTGATTGATGCTTCTATGTGTGCCTGTGAATGTTTCTGCTTCTCTAAATTGATGATCAATGTAGAGGAGATTATGTATTATACATGTTCCGCTTATAATTGTATGATCAGGATAATCTCTGTGAATATGTGTCATATTATTCAAAATTTCTACATATCGTACCATCTTACTACGGGGCTTTCAACGACACTGCACAGGAATAAGAAAACACCATGGCCTACTCTTCCTTTGCAGATCGGATTATATGAGATAAAGAAATTGAAAATCAAAGATTCTGAGGCTAAGGAAATAGTGAGATTTGATTTTACTGCTAAGGACTTTAATTTGTATGATCCCCACAGTATTTGCAAGGACCATTGTACAATAGTTTACTTTATGTGGATCAATGAGGCATTTCATTAGCCAAAGGATGATCCTTGGAGGTACTACTACAATGACACCAAACTCAATGAGCCGGAACTTAGTATAGCAAGGGATTCAAAGGCTGCTCCACTGACAACAACAACTCTCGAAGCAAAAGCAGCATAAGGCAGCAATCCCGTGCAGGAGAAGGGAAAGAAGAATATTGTTGACAGTCCAGAGGGAGAGAAAAGCTACAAAATGAAAGCAGATCCTCTTATTGCGAAAGAATCTTTGGTAGCAAAAGCAAAGAGGAAGCAAAGGATGTAAAGAGTAGAGTGGAGGAAGAGAGAAAAGCAGAGGTTGCAGGAAGAAGAATTGAAGTTGTAGGAGACAGAGAAGAAGTTGAAGGAAGAATAGGAGTTGAGAAGGAGAGAACGAGAAGAGAAGCAGAAGCAGGAGGAAGAACAAAGGAAAGCCGTGATGACAGAGGAAAAAACACTGATATAGGTTGAAGAACCAGAACAACCAGCAGCCGAGGATTAAGGTGAATAGATGCAGAATCAGGAACTTGCTTAGCAGACTAAGCAACTGATTGAAGTGACGGACATAGAGTTGGAACAGGAGCAGCAAAATCAAGATGTCGACCCAATTCTGAGAACACCACAGGTCATCACTTAGTCTCTGCCACCTCCAGCAGTAGAGCCAACCCCAAACGAGCAAGGAGATACTGTTCTCCCTGATGATGATTTTGTGATGGATCTGTACGATATATCATTTGACGAGTTCTAAAAGAGGATTGTACAAGCACGGAAAAAACAATTTCTAGATGATCATGCATCACCTACATTCATCAAAAAAAGGGTGATAATGTCGGATACTAGGAAGCATCCAACTAACATCGTTGAAGCCAACTTGGCCTATGAAGAAGCAACAAGATCAAATATTCAGTATTTGACAGCCGAGAATGAGAACTTGGCACAAAACTTGCAAGCTGCCACAAAATAGGCAGAACAACTCCAAGCAGCAATGCAAAATTCAATTTCCACTTTGGGGGAGATGAGAGCAACGATACTTGCTGAAGTATCAACACTTGGAGAAACCATGTGGAAGTTCTATGACAGGTTTATCACCATGAATAAAGAAGTTGTCAGTTTTCATGGCTTACAGTAGCAAAGCAATGAGTTTGTTAAAACTCTCAAAAACATATATGTTGTCACTTCCTATGTACAAGAGTGCACAATGTCATACAAAGGGGCCCCACTTGACTTAGTGAAGAAAATGAAGCCACACGCAAAGTGGAGAAAGTGAAGGTTCGGATGTTCATTCAAAATAATAAACAACTCGCCTCATTCATTGGCAGCACACAGGCCTCATATGTTTGGTTGTACAATAGTTTGGATGTCTTGGTGAGAACACATCAGATCCCATCAACTGGTTCCCTCAACAAAGCTAAACCCAAGGACCAAGTTTGGTAGGAGGTCGAAGAGTACTTGGAGCAGCTAAGATAGGATGCCACCAAGGAAGACTTGGAGCTGAGCATACACAACATGCAGAAGTTCATCAATGGTCCTGTCAAAGTCAAAACAATGTTGCTCATGCTTCAGAACGAGTTGGACATAGGTTCCAAGACAGTGTACCCAGATGCCATGGAGGGTAGAGTACGCTTCCAGCAAGACACCATTAAGAAGTTTGGGGACACCATCACACAGTACCAATCTTGGCACCAATATGTGACCAAGAAGCAGCAAGTGGAGGTTGTTGAGCTGCACTTCCCCCAAACTCCAGAATCATAGTGTTGTCTCTCGTTAGGTTGTATCGACCCTATTTTTTCTTATATGAGTACAAGCGGAAAATGTAATATTATTTGTAATTACATTATAAGAGAAATTCCAAGTGTCAATATTGGAATATGAAAATTCATCATGTAATGTAATGCGTTATTTTGTGAAGAAGTTGAAGAGTCATGAGTGTAGTCCAAAGGTCACAAAGGGGAGTCGAAGAGTCACCCCCTCTTCTTATAAATAGAACCTCATAACTCATGTAACGAGGGAGCCAAGCTTTTGGCTAGGCTTAGGCTTAGGAAGAGCCTGGAAGTATTGTGAAGAGCCTTGGCTTCTCCATAGCATAGAGAGTGTGTACTTCCTTAGAGGAGCAGGTGTTCTCGACTATAAAGTTGCACTATTGGGGCTAGTGGTTGTCAATGGTGTATGTATGGATGAAACTTTCAATTATGATAATAAAATTAGAGCCAACACGCCTTCATGCATATGTTGTTAACATAGTAGGACTATTCTTATTGTATTGGCAATCTATGTTATTTAACTTACGCATATGCTTATGAACTATTTTGTTTGCATTTGTACAAATCTTGTTGAATGTGTGTTGTTGGATTAACTCATCACTTTAACTTGTGGACTATTCCACGTCTTAGCTTGTGATTTCATTTCACTCACGTGTTCCTTTCAAGATATGTACTATTACAGGCTTCCAAGGGGCACACTTGATTTTCCCTTCATGTGTCTGAACCTTCATGCATCGCACTTGACTCTCCGCAAGATCACACACTTACTCTCACCCAAAATTATCATACTTTCCTCTATGTGTTTCCACAGTCAAGGCATTACATTATCGCCCACTGTTGAGACTCCTACTCCAAACAATGTGAGGACTAGTTGGGAATTCATATCAGGGAGATCCCCTTAATGTTGGCGGGTCTAGCATCATCAACAGGTTTGTAATATCAATCCCTTAGCTTTATTTATCTAAGTGTTCATATTGCTAGGGTATATTATTATTCATCAGTTTTATGATATTAATCCTAGGGTTTATTACTCCTTTTAGTTTATAAAATTTATCCTATGTTTTATAAGTTCCTTTGTTTTATAATATCAATCCCTTTGGCTTTATTAATCGAATGGTTCATAATATTAATCCTAGAGTTTATAGTATTAATCTAAGGGTTTATAATATGTTGGAGCAGCTACAACCACCCTCCAAAATTTTTCCTTAGCCTATTTTGGAGCCTCCCTACCAACCTTACAAAACAATTTGTCTTGCTTTGTCAAGTACTCAAGCTTCAATGTTTTCCTCGCACAAAGGCAGCCTGTCAATCACAGTTGATCCATTCCCCTCACAGGCTACTCATCCAGACTTGGTCTAGCTGCAGGATGAGCAACTTCCCCTTGAAAATTGCGCATTTCTGGAGGGAAACCAGCCTTCCCTCCAGGAATTGCGCAATCCTCTCTGATAGCCTACTGGGCTCCAGGATTGCACAATCCTGCCAACCAACAATCCCAGCAGGATGTTCAGCCCAGGATTTGCGCAAATCTGGGGAGCAGTTAGCTGCTCTACCCAGAAATTGTGCAAATCTCCTAGGCAGCCAGCCCAACTCCCAGCCAAAAATGCGCATTTTTCTCCAGCAATCGAGCAATCTCTTGCATGTGCAACTGAGTTGACCGACTCCCTCCGAGACTGAGCAAAACTAACTTGGATTCATGGGCATCTTCTCCCAAGGAAGCATGCAAAGGCATCCCTTGTTTAAGGGATCTATGTTTAGCAATTGGAGGTTACATGCAAGGAGTAATTCCGAAACCTCTCACCAAGTGTCGCTTCCCCTAGATTCGTGGCATGCGCGTCACAATCATGAAATTATCAAAACTCATCAACCGATGTTGCAGAGCTTATTCCTCACATCAACCTTGCAGCTCTGACATCCCACATCACATCTAGGAGCAGTCGGCACATTCAGCTCAATTTTTTTGGCGTAAGCCCACTTCTAATGCCTTATGCTGCATTTCTGTCGCTTTTTGTGTTTTCTCTTGTAGGAGTATTGTTTGCTTGATTTCTTTGAACGTTTGATGTCGTTTACATATATACTAGCTTGTCCTAGCTTTGTTTCAGTTTTCATTTCTATCTCACTACTGTCGCATGCATGAAACTGTTTTGTACGGACGTTCACCCAACCAACGAACTGCCACACCCACATGCCTGTTGATCTGTTTACTGAATATTTCATTCATGTTTTGCATGCACTGTCAATCACTTTTGTTTTCACTTAGTGTCACCGTGCATTTACTGTCTTAGTTGCTTTCAATTGCCCATCGGCGAGTCGGACCAACCTTGGCCCGGACTCTGCCTTCACCAAGGCTGAATTGCACAATATGGGGAAGGAAGGATCACCTTTCTCTCTAGATTTGTGCATTCTTTCCCAGCACTGGCCTCTAGGACTGTTTTGCACATTTCTAAAGGACATTGGCTGCTTGGCCCAAGAAATTGCCCAAATATGTCCCTTGGCTAGCAGTCCTTCCTAGCTGGAATTGCGCATTGCACAATCACAGCAATCAACAGTCAAACTGGACTATGCATTGTGCGGTTCCAATAGTTAGTCAGTCTCCCAGCAACCCAGACTATGCCTTGTGCAGTCTCAGTAGTTAGTCTCCTGGCCTCTCAGCCAAAATTGCGCAACCTTCATGATCATTCACCCATGTATGTTGCAAGTCAGTTCTCATGTTCATTTTGGTTTTCAACTAACAGATTGCTTGCCATGAGTGTTTCCATGTCTCCAGGTATCGCAGGTGTTCATCTGCCTCTCAGCAGTACAGGTACAATGGTTTCCAGGAGAGCAGAGACGAAGACACTGTTCAAAGCACACTTGGGGATGCAGTCGATCAAGTGTCTATGGACTTGCCTACCCACGAAGACATCAATTTGTTCATAGACAAAGACATCAATATATGATAGAAGCAACATCAAAGCGAGCAACATCATGAACAACAGCTGAAGACAACATACCAAATGAAACAAATGCAAGAGGAGGGTTGTTGACAACATGGAGGTGGAACAAGGTTACAAGCTCAAGTAGATCCATTGATGATGAAAGAAACTTTGGAGACTCCGGCTATGAGGTGACAACGCGACATGAAGATCATGCGAAGACAGAGAATGGAACAAAGAAGGAGTTGCATGTGTTGAAGTAGCAACTCAAGGAATAACATGAAGCTGCACAGATAGACAAATGAGTTGCAGCAAGATCAGGAACAACAGTGGGTGCATCGTGCACTCACGGATGAAACTACGCCCATACAAGTTAAAGATCCATCCCAGTAGCTAACACGGAGTAGACATGGTGAGCATTGTTGGTGATCGCATGCAAGGGATTCAGCAGCATGCATGTCATTGTGCGCACACATGCAATCCAACCAATTCAACACACTCACCAAGGTGAAGATAAGAAGCAAGTCCAACTGGGGCTAAACATGTACTTCGGCAAGTTGATGCGCATGACCACCAACACACACTTGAAGATCAACACAGACACTATGCATAAATGTGTTGTCAGTTCAGCCACACCCAGAAGACCATGCGCATGTTAGCAAACGAGTTGGATGAAGGGGCTGAACCAATGCACCGGTTGCAACGGAGGCAAGAGTTCGCTTCAGCAAGATGTCACCATGAGGTGCCTGCGCACCATCACGGACGACCAAGTTTGGCATCATCTCATCACCTTCACCATCACAAGCATGTCAAAGATTTGGTCTCATCATAGTGGACCAAGTGTCAGTGATGTCTTGCAAGGCCTGCTCAAGCCATGTTGTCTCACATGAGTACATGTGCATTATAATGTTGAGTCATGTCAAGTGTAAGTCAAGTGTCAATGGTTGGATGTAAAAGTCATAGAGTAGGTGAAGAGTCATGAGGGTAGTTTAAGTTTCAAAAAGGGGAATGTCAAGGGCCACCCAACCCTTTGCTATAAATAGTCCCTCATAACTCATTGTATAGGCTTTTGGTCAGCCAAGCTTCTACTAAGACTATTTTGAAGAAGGCTTGGACAGTATTGTAACATGCCTTGGCTTCTCCACTGCACGGAGCTAGTACATCTCTTTGGAGGAGCAGGCGGATGTGGTTGTAACATTCCACTGTTGGGGCTAGCAGGATTATGTGGATGTATTTTATGATTGTGACTTACACTTCTTTATATAATAAGAGCCAACACATTTTCATGCATATGTTGTTATTGTAGTTGGACTGCTCTGGTTTCTTTAATGATATGTGTTGTTTAACTTACGTACTTGTGTATGAACTGATTCACATGCAATTATATGAATCTTGTTGTTAATGTGTTGCATATGTTGTTAATGTTGTCACTGTCCGTGTTGACTGCTCTGCCAGACATTAAACAGACCTTTCACTTGAACCTTGCTATAACAACCGTCACACTCGTCTCGGACTAATTCGTGAGTGTTGTACGTGTTATCTTACCTTGTATGATGTGACTGCCGCATCCAAGTGGACTGCTCCGCTGGAAGTTGTGCATGTCCTTTGTGTTGTGTGTTCCTAGCTGAGTTGGGACTGATCCCTTTCAACCTGGAACTCACCTTCACCTCCTTCCCCTTTCGAAGTGTTGGAACCTCTCATACACCTTCCTTGACTCATTGCATCAGTCACACCCTTGCTGCTGACAAAGTTATTCTACTTGCCTCTATGTGACACCGCAGTCAAGGCATTACCTTACGACCCACTGTTGGGACTCCTACACCAAACGGTCTGAGGTCTAATTGGGACTTCTTACCGGGGAGATCCCCTTGACATGTTGGCGGGTCCAACATCGTGAACATAATATTAATCTAAGGGTTCATATTCCTAAGGTATGATATTATTCATGGGGTTTACAATATTAATCCTAGGGCTTATTAGTCCTTTGAGTTTATAATATTAATCACAAGGTTTGTTAATCCTTTTAATTTATAATATTAAATAAAAATGAGTGACTTAATAAATAATAATATTATTAATATTTATTTAGTATTAATTAATAATGATATTAAATTTAATCATCATCCAATTAAATAATCTTAATTAATAATAGTAGTAATATTATTTAATAATAATGATAATGTCAGTCTCACTAGCACAACTAGTTGAAGATGGGCCTCGTCAGCAAGGAAACTCAAGATCAAACCTCACAGGGGTGCTTGTGCCCTGTGCTAGGGGGAGGAGATATGTTAAAAAAACCAGTCAGCTAAGGGCTGGTGTGGCCCAGGCTGAGTGTGATCCCCTAGAGACATTGATGGCTTAGATGCCCCTGGTTCGCGGCTCCTCAAGCCACATGTCAAGCCTGGAGAATCATAGACAACTTGACAAACCAAAACAAAATAACAATAATAATAATAATAATAATAAATATAAATTTATTAATTATCGTTAATAATAAACTATTAATTATTATTAATTATGATTAACCATACTATTATAAATGTATAATAATAAAAAATTGTAAGCTTGGTAGGACTACATCTTCATCATGTCCATCTTCTCACCCTCACAGGGTGGTTGCTCCCTATGCTAGGGGGAGGAGACATGCTAAAAAAACTAGTCAGCTAAGGGCTAGTGTGGCCCCGACTGAGTGCGACTCCTTGGAGATGTTGACAGCTTAGATGCCCTCGGGTCGTGGCTCCTGAAGCCACATGTCAAGCCTAGAGAATCACAGAGAACTTGACATACCAAAACAAAATAATAATAATAATAATAAATTTATTAATTATCGTTAATAATAAACTATTACTTATTATTAATTACGATTAACTATAATTATTATAAATGTATAATAATAAAAAATTGTAAGGTTGTGTTGATGCCCCGAAATTCGTTGCAACAACATCGGGGAAACCACCCGGTCCGGAACTTAGTGCAGCTCCTTTTCCGTTTGGAATAATGGCTCCGACTGGGGATAATGGGACCAGTTTCCCAAAGATTATAAGTAAACGGGATGAATGAATGATTTACGATATGAAGTGATAACAAACAAATAACTAAACTATAAAAGAAATATAATAACTATAAGCTAATCCCGGGACTTATCAATTCAGATAATGCAGCGTTTGATAACCTATGCTTAATGGCAGGCATATAGATGTCACTAACAGTAAGCATAAATGTTTAAACCATTTAAGATTGCTCTGCATAAATAGTTATGCAGAGCGATAATAGCGAATTACTGCACTCAGTCATTTATATCATTGTTACACGCATGATTAAAAGAGATAACAAATCACAAAACATTCAATAGTGATATGAAATGCATATTTGCTGTTATATCGCATACATGTAATCAATAATAGCAAAGTAATAACACATCAATTTATATAATAGAAAAAGAACAGATACAGATAATAGTACCATGCAAGCTGTTTGATCAATCCAATATATTAATCGCTATGTCGCAGTCCTTCCTTCTAACCAGAAAGCATCCCAAGCAAACGACAATAGTGCACAATTTACTTAAAACAGCATTCCAAGTAAAATTAAGGACCAGTGGTCGAGTTTCAAAAAGAATATAGACTGAAGCACAATAGCGCAAACTTCAGCCTTTAAGTCTTTTACAAAATTTTACGACCCTTTCCAAAACAATGAAAGGGTCTATAAATACTATGCTAATCTAAAAATATCTAAATATCTAAAACTGAAAAACAACTAAATCGGTATTAACAAATATCATTGTGCATTTGGGTGATTCGGCAGTCGGCGGCGATGTGTTAGTCAGAGGTCTCTTTGCCTTTACTCCTTCGCTGACATATCGCCAGCATTGGCTCTACTTCTGGTGGAGTATTGAGGCGTGAAGTTAGCTGTGCATCGTATGTGGCATCTCGGAAATCGGCAATCAGGTATCGGAGAGCATCTGTTAGGCAGTTAAGAGCCGACCTTTGAGAATGTGGTTTAATCAGGAAAAGCCAGTATGCGTCGGTAGTCAAGGTATTCACTCCAGCAATTAACCGCCCTTGTGTCTCCAGCTCAGGATAATTCCTGTGCTCCAGCATGTTGGCGGTTGTTATGTTTCCAGGTGTACATTGTGAAATCATGTTTGCCAGGTACAATGTATCATTGACTAGATCGATCATGTTTCTGGCAATCGTTTTGCATCTGGATGCTGCCCTTTCTGCCTTCATTACCTGTGTGTTCCATTCCATGAAAAGTATGTCTTTGTATGTTACACAGATTCGGGAAAAATTTGTCGCTTTCCCTTCTGGAGTGTCTTGCCATTCAATATACTCTGTTATATCTTCTTCGGCCTGATCCAAGTTACCCCTGGCTTTCTCAATTTGCTCACATACTGCTGTAGATGTGTCACAAAGTATCTCAGCTTCAACTAGTTGTTGGCACAAGAGTTTGGTCTGAGATATCAATGCGCCGTTTATGAGAGTTGCCTCTGTTCTGAAATCATCAATACTCTTGGCACCTTTGACACTTTCAAGCTGTGCTGACAGCTGAATTATTTGCTCCTCTTTAGATTTCATCAACAGCTCATTCGATGCCTCCAACTGGGATAATGCTTCTGACAATTCTTGTGCTTTTTGAATGTCACTTTGGTCTATCCTCAGTTTTTCAATTTGCTGGGTTAACAAATGATTCTCTTGTTGTTGGGCCAGCAATTGTTCTTCTGCCTGTGCTGCCTTATTCCTTGCTTCTATCACTTCTGCTTGCAATGCATATGCCTCATGCTCTTTAGTCTTCAAAAGAAGACTCACCTCGGATGCCTTGTCAATGGTTGCCGCTGAATAAGCTCCCGCAAATTGCGATAGCTTTGTCAAATCTTCAGAGGGATCTAATTCTCCCTTCCAGACGACATTGCCCGTGACTGTTTGCTCAGTTGAAACAGAAAGTTGATCAATCCTTCGTCTCTTCCTTGAGCGCCTTACAACGGCTTTATGCTTAGGGCTGTAGAAAATGTCTAGGGGAGGAATTTCCTCTACCTGAAGATCAATTTGATCAGATGATTCTTGAGTAATTTCCTCAACATTCTGTACCATGGGTGGGCCGCTGGTTCCTTCAAGAACCGGAGAAAACATAGTATCGGGAGTCTTTGAGGCATCTGAGTCTTTGGAGGCTTCCTTACCACTTATAATGGAATCGAATTGGTTCCATTCTTTAATCAATTCAGTATCAGCAGAGATTTGCTTACTCTGTTCTTTCTCTTTTTCAATCCTCTGCTGCTCCTCGAATGCCTTCCGTTGTTGCTGTTCCTCCAATTCCTTTTTCTGCCTATCTTCCAGTTCTTTCTTTGCTTTTTCTTCTTCCTCTCTTTTCCTCTGTTCTTCTAGCTCCTTTTGCCTTCTTTGCTCTTGTTCAATTTGTGCCTTTTCCTGCCTTTCTATTTGTTCTCTTCTATGCTTTTCTGCCTGCAGCTTGTTTTGCTTTTCCTCCTGTTCTCCAGTTGTAACAGGAGGTGAATTTATTTCCAGCTGATCAGGCTCGCTTGAGGATGAAGCTGGGGTTGTGGATAATAAATTTAGAGGCAAAGTTTGCAACCTTTGCTTTCTAAGTTTATTAAATTCAGTTAATTCCACATCTTCATATCTCATTGCAGCAAGTTGTTTGACTTGGCTTATTGAATCGGCGCCCATGAACAGGTCGTCAAACTGGTCTTCTTGATGAACAACCTTTGTCAGTTTAGCCTGTTCCAAGGCAATGAAAGCAGTCTTTTTCGGGTCATAGAGTCTGTTGGGAATAGAAGCTAGAGATACCATTTGGAGTTTCGCTGCTTCCTTTTCTGCATGCTTATAATTTAGCAGCGTGTAAACTCCAATTCTCAAAGGAAAAGCTGGCCATCCTCTCTTCTTCTCTTCTTTGAGAGTTTGTGTGACACCCTCAGACATGATCTGATAGGAGATTTCTCGGGCTAACAATTTGTCTGGGATGTAAAAGGGAAGAACATGTGGCCTAGCCTTGCTTCCAAAAACTCTGACATAGGAAAAATATTCTTCGCCGAACCAATGGGCTACGGCTGGTAGGTCAAAAGAGGCTTCATAGGAAATTCTAGGGATAGGTCTGTCAAAAATAGAATAGTGAACGGGAACCATAAAACCATTGCAAATTTGATACAAATGGTCTTTGTGAGAGGGTTTCCACAATTTACGATGATACAAATGAATAGGTGTTGGGTCATGGGTTGTCCATCTCCAACCAAGGACAGGAAACTCAGAATTAAAACAAAGGGTATCCATAATGTAGGCAGAGTAATAGAAGGGTGGGATTTTTCTCTCGGTGACTCTGGTTTTGGCCCTAAACTCACGAATAGCTAAGACCAACTTATCAGACAGAATAGTGGCCCAATCCATGATTATACTATTGACGGCCGCTTCCATTAAGGGAACCATATCAACATGGATATTTGCAGAATCATGAAATCCCCACAATCTACACATCATAATTCCAGCATAACAGTAAGGTGAAGCCAAAGAAGCATTGGAGTACTTACCCGACATATCCTGCTTGTGTTTTGCTGGATTTTGCCTCCAATCTCGGAGAGGTTCGGCTGGTGATTCATTCTCTCTGGCGAATTTCTCCACAAAGGCTCTGTTATAGACTTGCTCGGGATTGGGCAAATGATACATCCGTCTCAAGTCGTCAGGCTTGAAGGAACCGAAAATCCTTCCATCCTTAGTATGGAAGGTTCTATTAGTGAGAGTAATTTCTTCAATTGCCCAACGTACCACATCAGTATAAGGTAAGACTTGTTCTCTGGCTGCTATTCTGTGCAGAAAGGAGTCAGCCAAATCTTTAAGAGTTGCCTCAGACTTTCTTAGTTCATCTACACTTGCCTCCGTTACTGTCGTTTCTGGTTGTTCTGCTTCTAGCAAATTGTATGTCCCTTGCCATGTAGTACCAGTAAGACCAGTGCATGTAGTATCTGAGATTAAGCCTTTCTTTGAAACTGTAGCAGCTTGGCCTGAGGCAGGTGTCGCAGTAGAACCTGCCACCTTCTTGAACTTCTTTCCCATCATATTCAGACTTCTCTCGACAGTTGAATTCTACACAAATGCAAGAGAAATCGTAATAAAGAAATAACAATGACAATCCATAACGGGATAGATATATTATTTGAAGCGTGGTGAGATTATTTCTAAAAGAGGCTGCGGATCTAATGATTTGAGAAGGCACCGTAGACGTAATGATGGTGATTTTACGGCCTGCAGTTCCATAAATGACCATTACTTAAGTTATTAAACCGAATGACCCTTTAAAGCGTGCAATAGATTTTTTCAAAGGTCTAATCGTAATTGCTCGTTAATTCGAAGGGGCAAAGCTTTAAATACGCATGCATTACCTTATCCCTTTACTTAACGGCATTTTGAAATCTGAGCTTTTGTCACATCGGATTTAAATATAACTTTAATGCTTTGAAATAATCACCTTTTGGAAACTGAGGTCATCATTAAGTGTCATCGCATCGCATCGGAAGTATGAGTGACCTTATCATTTGGGAAAGATCTTTAGCGAACGCCAATTGCGACATTGTATTAGCGCGCGTACATAATCCCGAAATGTATATCAATTGATTTACCGAATGCCGATAGCGATGTCGCATCGGGAAAAGATATGAACGCCTTATGAAACTGCGTAGGATTCTGCCGACTGCCGATAGCGATATCGCATCGGGTCGGAGCTTTAAAACATTTTTCACAAGAAATAGCGCCGATAGTTGATCGCCGATATCGTGTCGCATCGGGGAAAAGGTATGTGCTTTTTCTTTGTGTGCATTGGCTATCGCCGATGGCCGATAGCGATATCGCATCGGGAAGAACCAAGATGGTAACCAACTTTGCGATTAACCTCAAAAATTGCTCATTATTTGTTCAACAAGGGTTTTATGCACAAATTCATTTGATTATCATACCTTATTGGAACAAGTTTATTAATGCCAATTAAAAATTTAAAAAGGGACCCATCTCATATGTAAATTGTTTGTGATACAAATGTTATGAAATGGGGGGTTGTTGTAGGGCACAACAATTGGCGATTCGCTGGCAGAACCAGTTATCTCTGGACTAATAAATATACTTACACCTTTTCAAATAGAGTCTTTATAAAGGAAAGGAACTTTCTAATATAACTAGATGTCTATTGATTCTGAATAAAACAGGTTTCTTCATTTGACTTCCTCTTTTTATAAATGCACTTTGAGTATTAAAATAAGTCCTTGTTGGTTTATAAAGGTAAAAATAGAAAACTTTTCCATATCAGCTTTTTAAAATAAACTCCTCTGTCACAGGTAGAGCCTCTGCTGCCAGCAAACATTCATAGTCTCGGCAGGGTTACCTTTTAACCATGTTGTTGTCCATTGTTCCATTCACCTTAGAGTGTGACTAAACAGAATGAATTCAAAAGATATTTTCGTATTTTTCGAATTTCACTTTCTTCTTTGCTTAAGATAAAAGCCATTGTCCTGGTTTGGTGGCCAGATAAATGACAATGCCATTCACGGGTAGTAATTTAAACTGAACAAGCTGGCTCGTGATGAGACCCCTTGTCTTGAAATTTCAAGCCATTACCCTGTTTGATATGCAGTTTTGGTAATGTCAGTTAAATTATTTTCCTATGAACATGGTAAGCAGGCTTGTAATAAGACCTCTTATCTTTAATCTTCTATATTTTAGAATTACACTCTGAGTAATCATAAACTTTTTTGGTGAATGGGATGAACAACTATCTTCTTAAGAATAAATGGATGACAGGTTTAAGAGTTAAAGATACTGAAGATGAATTAGCTCCTATTTTCATATAGATAACCTTTGGGGACTAATTTCGAACACCCAAGATAACTCATAGAACTTCGTTCAGAGTGAAGTTTACAAAGATT
Source organism: Pinus tabuliformis (assembly GCA_031772625.1). Lineage (NCBI taxonomy): Eukaryota > Viridiplantae > Streptophyta > Pinopsida > Pinales > Pinaceae > Pinus > Pinus tabuliformis. The sequence goes on along the minus strand of CM062819.1, from coordinate 1,571,523,561 downwards.
AGACTGTGATGTTCAGAATAAAAAGATATCTAATTTCCTAGAAATGATCTCTCTTGGTTTAAGACGCTATTATCCAAAAGTAAATACTAATATTGTCATGGCGAGACAGCTTTTAATTACAGCAAAAGGTCAATGGGAAATGTCCCACATTCTTATTTCTACAAATCCTACAAACTATATAAAAACTATCAAACTACAAAGAGAAGGGGTTACCTTCTCAATTAAAGAATTTCTTCAAGATTAGACCATTGACAGGGAGAGAATCCCTCACCCCTGATAGATTTTGGAGTATGAATGTGGAATGGCCTACTTTTTCACAGATTTGAAATGGTCCTAGCCACAGTTTTTGAAATTTGGTATGTTTACCTTTGTCTTCATGGGCTTTGTCCCATTTCAGGACTAGATCTCCGACTTGGAATTGTTTAGGACTAGATGAGGCCAGGTCAAAAGCTGCTTTAATGACTTGCTGATGTTTAGCGTGTGTAACCTTGGCTTTTTCCCTTTCTTCTTCAAGTTTAAGAATTTGATCATATCTATACTGTATAGAAGAAGAAGGAGTTTCGTCGATAAATTGCACTAAGGCTAGAGATGGAAGAAGAAGGTTGGTTGGTACGATTGCTTCTTTTCCATAGACGAGATTAAACGGAGAGGTCCCTATGGAAGCTTTCTGTGTTATCCTATCGGCCCATAATGCAAATACCAAGGATTTATGCCAATTCTTATGATTCTCTTCGATTGTTCGCTTAATGATCTTGATTAGGTTTTTATTTGTTGATTCTGCTAGGCCATTACCCTGAGGATAGTAATTAGCAGAATACTTTAATTTAAATCCCCTTTTGATAGCGAAATCAATCATTGCATTACCTGAGAAGTAAGAAGCATTATCAAAGACGAGAGCGTTTGGAACACCAAACCTGGTAATGATGAACTGATCTATAAATTCAATGATCGCCTCAGAGTTTGTTGTCTTTAACGGAGCTGCTTCTACCCACTTTGTAAAGTAATCAGTTGCTGTAAGGATATAGCTGTGTTGCTTGGAAGAAGAAGGATTTATTTCTCCAATGATGTCCAATCCCCATTGTTCAAAAGGTTGTTCAATGTTGATTGGTTGCAAAGGGAAAGCTGGCTTTTGTTGTCTTCCACTGGCAGTTTGGCATTTGATGCATTTCCTTACATATTCATGAGTGTCCTTAAACAAAGTAGGCCAATAATATCCAGCATGAATGACTTTATGAGCTGTTGTATCAGCTCCAAAATGTCCTCCTGCCGGTCCATCGTGTAGCTCCTGCAAAACCTTTTGAGCTTCAGGTTTCTCAAGGCATCTTAATAGGACAGAATCATAGTTTCTTCTGAAGAGCACATTATTAATAAGGGAAAAACTCTTAGCTTTCAATCTAATGGCTCTTTTGTTCTTGTAGGACAAATTGGTAGGTGCATAACCATTCTTTAAATAAAAGATCAGATCTGAATATTGAGATTCGGAATCCGGTATACTTAGCTGATTAACTTCTTGGGTTTGCTCTGTATCACTTGATTCAGGAATGTTTGATGCTCCTGCTAATATCCTGCAAAAACCTTGACCTTTAACAAACTTTGCTGGCTTTATTTCTAGATCATATTCTTGAAGGGCTGCGACCCAATTTGCCCTCTTTTCTCCCAATTCCTTTTGGATTAATAGTTGCCTAACTGCTGAGAAAGGAACTATTACTTTAGTATGGGTTTTTAAGAGAAAGGGTCGATAATGTTTGACTGCTTTAAAGACAGCAAAAGCTTGTTTTTCAATATCGGAATAGTTTAATTCGGCGCCTTGAAAGTTTGAACTGAAGAACGAGATAGGCGCTTCCAAATTGTCATCATTCAACTGGGTGAGCACTGCTGCGTAAGATAAGTCGGATGCAATGGTATATAATATAAAATGATTAGAAAGATTTGGAGTATTCAGAGCTGGGACATTGATTATGGATTGCTTAATATCATTAAAAGCTTGCTTTTCTTCTAATCCCCATCTGAAGGTTGAATTCTTTTTAATCATCGTTTGTAGTGGTAGTACAATCTGTGAAAAATCTGGAACGAATCGTTTAACGAAATTAATCTTCCCTAGAAACGACTGCATCGATTTTTTGTTGTGCGGAAAAGGAATTTCAGAAATTTCCTTAATTCGATCAGGATCTACATAAATGCCATCTTTAGATACAATAAACCCTAGAAGCTTACCCTGGTTGAGAGCAAAGAAAGACTTTTTCGGGTTGAGAGAGATACCATATGTTTTGCATCGCTGAAAAATCTGCTTTAAATCATGCAAGTGGTTATATCTCTTTTTAGAATACACAGTAATATCATCGAGGTAGACGACTACTGTGCGATTAATTAACCCTCTAAAGGCTGTATCCATGGCTCTTTGGAATGTGGCTCCTACATTTATGAGTCCAAAAGGCATCTTTTGATATGCATAAGTTCCCCATTTTGTCCTGAATGTAGTCTTTAGTTGGTCATCAGGATGGACCAACACTTGATTATATCCTGAGAAACCGTCGAGAAAGGACATCAATTCAGATCCTGCTACCGATTGGAGGATTTGTTCCATGGTAGGCAGTGGGAAATTATCTTTCAAGCTTGCCCTATTCAAGTTTCTGAAATCAATACAGATTCGAATGTCGCCGTTTTTCTTCCTAACTGGAACCATATTGGAGACCCAGTTTGAGTGTCGGACAGGGAAGATAATCTTAGCTTTTAAGAGTTTATTAAGTTCCGACTTTATTTGGCTCTCCAAATTCGGGTGTATTTTTCTTAACTTCTGCTGGATAGGTTTTTGATCGGGAAGCATAGGAATAGTATGTTGTATGATAGATGTATCATATGTCTTGAGGTCGTCATAATTCCAAGCAAAAACTTGCTTGTTTTTCCTTAAGAGTTTGATGAATGCTTCCTTTTCTTCTATAGAAAGTCCTAGTCCTAAGTTGATATTTTGAGGAGCTTGATCTGTTCCCAAATTGATTGATTCAAACCTAAGAGTAGAGCTTTGGAGTTTTGCATTAGTTACAGGTTTGAACCTATCTTTAATGTCATAAAGGTCTTCGAGCTTTACCACAGGCTTAGGAATCGCGTTATCTTGAGATGTTTCTTTCATTTGAGAATCATGGTCATGCTCTTCAATGATTTGATTGTCATAAGACTTTTCAGAGGTTAAGAATTGCAAGATGTCTTCGTCATGGTTGAAAACCCTCCAGTTAGTGATGTTATCGGGAACTGAAGGTCTGAAAATTAATTCTATAGAAAATCTATCAAGGCTATAGTCTTCGGAAGGGAGGAGTTTGGAAGCTACGTTGGCTAGTAAATCAGCTGCCGAGTTTTGTGATCTTGGAATTGAAGAAATGTTGAATGCTGAGAAATGCAAAGTAAGATCTTGCACTAGCGATTGATAATGCTTAAGGTGGCTTGAAAGGCAATGAATTGTATTTCTTACCTGTTTAACAATGATCTCACTATCACCGAATACTTTAATATATTGGACTTTAAGGTCAATTGCCTTATATAGTCCCTGCACTAGAGCTTCGTATTCGGCCGTGTTATTGGTGCATTCAAATTCTAATCGACAGGATAGCATTGTTTTTTCGCCTTGCGGACTAACCAAAATGCAACCTGCTCCTGACCCCTCACTGGACTTAGAGCCATCAAAATACAAAGACCAAAATAAAGGAGAATCAACAAAAATATTTACATCTTTTTTATTTTCGTTGAAGCATTTGGATAAATTGGTTTGTGAAAAATTTTCTACTTGAGATGTACAATGGTTAACTAAAAAAGGGGAAGATTGGGCAACAAAGTTGCCAAAGAATGATTCTGAGGAATAATTTCCCAAAATGTTGTTGTTGAAGGCCACAGGCTGGTTTTCTTGTTCGAAATCGGTTACTGTGTGAGTCATGTGTTTCTCGCGGTCGATCCTTATTTGATTTGGCTTACCCTTGTAGGGGAGCCACATATGTGACCAATCCGTGGAAATGTATCCATGCAGTTTCTCAGACCAATCTCTGCTCAGAATTAAACCATAGAATTCAGGTATGTCAGCAATCAAAATATCTATTCTCTGTACTATTCTGGGATCAGCAGACAACCTGATAGTCACGGAATTAATTTCTCCAATAACCTGTACTTTGGTTCTGTCTAACTGTACAATATGAATTGCGGACTTCTGGGGTTCTATGTTCAGTTTAGAACAAACTGAAGCTGGCATAATATTAGATGAAGCCCCTGAATCAATTAAACAGTTATGCAGATTTCGATTATAGATTTCATAGGTGAGTAAGAAAGGTGGGGTATGAGAATTGGATCTGTCTCCGATCAGAACCGAATCGGTAGCTTCGACCATATCTGGAGGGGGTTGTCCTGAATCATTAGCAGCTTTTGAACTGGGAAGAGGGGAAGAGGGGACAGCGTTATATTCTCTTAGGAGCAATTTCTGCTGATGTTTTAACTTACTTAGTTCAAACATGGTTATGTTTGCCTTAGTCTTTTTCATATCATCAACAATATTATACTCCATGGAGTCAGATAGCACTAGTGTCTTGGATGTTGAAGGAGAGTTAGAAATCGGAGGCTGGTTTTGAGGGGCTGCTACCGGAGATTTCTTTGGAAGAACTTTTTCTTTTGGTGTGGCAGCACCTGCACTCCTCTTTTTTGTAGTTGTTTGAGTAGGTTCAGAAGCGATTTTACTTCTTGTAGTAACAGGAAAAGCTTCTTCTTGATTCTCGGTGTCAGAATTTGGGAGTATGAAATCCCACATGCCGTGACACTCAACTACTTCTTCTTCATCATCCGTTTGAGAGGTTGATTCCTCTTCTTCTTCTTCCTGTTCAGAGTCTGCATTAGATATAACATTGGGTGGCTTTGTTTCAGTTTTCTTGAAAGTTCTAAATGGTCTTTTGTTCGAAGTTTCAGCCACCTATTTTTTAATTTCAACCATTTCATTAGACAATGTTTTAAGGACCTTTTGTAAACCTTCCATGTCGTATGGGTCCTTTGGGGTCTTTTTCTTAGAATCTTCTTTAAATGAAACTTTTTTGGATTTTCTATCCTCCAAGGCAGCTTTCTTCTCTAGAGCATTAATACGCTTTTCAACGGCAAGTGCTTCCTTCATATTCTCGGCTAAGGTAGGTTTGCCAGCCCTGTCAACAAAAATGGCTATGTTGGAAGGGAGGGCAGTAATATACCATTCGCTCCTGATTTGTTCACTTGGCTTCGAAGCGGTGGGGATTTTATTTAGGAGTTTGTTGAATCGAGCATTAAACTCCTTTATTGGTTCCCTATGTTCTATTCTCAAATTGGAGAGGTCATTTATTAAAGTCGCCAGAGAACTGTCATCTCCATATTTGGTAAGGAACTGCTCTTGGCATGTAGTCCAGCTGGTAATAGAACCAGAAGGTAAAGAGAAGTACCAGGATCCTGCCGATCCTTGCAGGGTATAAGGGAAAAGTCTGACAACAACATCTTGTTCTGTCACTCCTTTTAAGTTAACTGCTAACATGAAATTGTTAATATGTTCTTCAGCTTGTGTTCCGTTATCTGGATTAAATTTAGGCAACCATTTTTCGGGAGCATCAGGTAGATCATGTAATGGTCCGGGCATATTGACTGCACCTGGCGTAGTCCATGGATCTGCCATTATGCTGGCGATAATAGTTGTTACTACTATTGGGATTCCAGATGACTGAGGAGAAGAATTTGTTGGAGCGAGAGTAGCTTGAGATGCTGTAGTACTTATTCCCTGACAAACAACAGTGTGTAATGAAGGAGTGGATGGTTGGCTTCGCAGAGGAGGAGTGGAAATGGAAGATATGGAAGAAAGATCTTCACTATCAGATACTTCAGTAATCTTTTTAGCCTTTTTCCTTTTTGGTAAAGGAAACTCAGTAGGTTCAATACCGAGTTTTTCACTTTGAAGTCTGGTAAGTGGATGAGATAAGCTTAACTGCGAAGTCACACTGCTTTGTGATACTTCAGATTTCTGAGGCGAGATCGAGAATCTCTGAAGTTTATGGATAAGAGACTGAACTTCAGGGGATTCAAGACTTAAATGTTCTGAAATATGATGGGTGTGAGCAGTGGTGGTTGATTCTTCTTTTTCTTGATCATGTGCTGGAGAACCAGCATGTGATTGAGAAGGAGAAGAGGGTTTGGAGGGGGAATTACTCTTAGAATGGTTTGTGGACCTGGACCTACTTGCCATTCACAGTTGATGGCCCTCCTTCTAGCGCCAAAAATGTTGATGCCCCGAAATTCGTTGCAACAACATCGGGGAAACCACCCGGTCCGGAACTTAGTGCAGCTCCTTTTCCGTTTGGAATAGTGGCTCCGACTGGGGATAATGGGACCAGTTTCCCAAAGATTATAAGTAAACGGGATGAATGAATGATTTACGATATGAAGTGATAACAAACAAATAACTAAACTATAAAAGAAATATAATAACTATAAGCTAATCCCGGGACTTATCAATTCAGATAATGCAGCGTTTGATAACCTATGCTTAATGGCAGGCATATAGATGTCACTAACAGTAAGCATAAATGTTTAAACCATTTAAGATTGCTCTGCATAAATAGTTATGCAGAGCGATAATAGCGAATTACTGCACTCAGTCATTTATATCATTGTTACACGCATGATTAAAAGAGATAACAAATCACAAAACATTCAATAGTGATATGAAATGCAGATTTGCTGTTATATCGCATACATGTAATCAATAATAGCAAAGTAATAACACAGCAATTTATATAATAGAAAAAGAACAGATACAGATAATAGTACCATGCAAGCTGTTTGATCAATCCAATATATTAATTGCTATGTCGCAGTCCTTCCTTCTAACCAGAAAGCATCCCAAGCAAACGACAATAGTGCACAATTTACTTAAAACAGCATTCCAAGTAAAATTAAGGACCAGTGGTCGAGTTTCAAAAAGAATATAGACTGAAGCACAATAGTGCAAACTTCAGCCTTTAAGTCTTTTACAAAATTTTACGACCCTTTCCAAAACAATGAAAGGGTCTATAAATACTATGCTAATCTAAAAATATCTAAATATCTAAAACTGAAAAACAACTAAATCGGTATTAACAAATATCATTGTGCATTTGGGTGATTCGGCAGTCGGCGGCGATGTTTTAGTCAGAGGTCTCTTTGCCTTTACTCCTTCGCTGACATATCGCCAGCATTGGCTCTACTTCTGGTGGAGTATTGAGGCGTGAAGTCAGCTGTGCATCGTATGTGGCATCTCGGAAATCGGCAATCAGGTATCGGAGAGCATCTATTAGGCAGTTAAGAGCCGACCTTTGAGAATGTGGTTTAATCAGGAAAAGCCAGTATGCGTCGGCAGTCAAGGTATTCACTCCAGCAATTAACCGCCCTTGTGTCTCCAACTCAGGATAATTCCTGTGCTCCAGCATGTTGGCGGTTGTTATGTTTCCAGGTGTACATTGTGAAATCATGTTTGCCAGGTACAATGTATCATTGACTAGATCGATCATGTTTCTGGCAATCGTTTTGCATCTGGATGCTGCCCTTTCTGCCTTCATTACCTGTGTGTTCCATTCCATGAAAAGTATGTCTTTGTATGTTACACAGATTCGGGAAAAATTTGCCGCTTTCCCTTCTGGAGTGTCTTGCCATTCAATATACTCTGTTATATCTTCTTCGGCCTGATCCAAGTTACCCCTGGCTTTCTCGATTTGCTCACATACTGCTGTAGATGTGTCACAAAGTATCTCAGCTTCAACTAGTTGTTGGCACAAGAGTTTGGTCTGAGATATCAATGCGCCGTTTATGAGAGTTGCCTCTGTTCTGAAATCATCAATACTCTTGGCACCTTTGACACTTTCAAGCTGTGCTGACAGCTGAATTATTTGCTCCTCTTTAGATTTCATCAACAGCTCATTCGATGCCTCCAACTGGGATAATGCTTCTGACAATTCTTGTGCTTTTTGAATGTCACTTTGGTCTATCCTCAGTTTCTCAATTTGCTGGGTTAACAAATGATTCTCTTGTTGTTGGGCCAGCAATTGTTCTTCTGCCTGTGCTGCCTTATTCCTTGCTTCTATCACTTCTGCTTGCAATGCATATGCCTCATGCTCTTTAGTCTTCAAAAGAAGACTCACCTCGGATGCCTTGTCAATGGTTGCCGCTGAATAAGCTCCCGCAAATTGCGATAGCTTTGTCAAATCTTCAGAGGGATCTAATTCTCCCTTCCAGACGACATTGCCCGTGACTGTTTGCTCAGTTGAAACAGAAAGTTGATCAATCCTTCGTCTCTTTCTTGAGCGCCTTACAACGGCTCTATGCTTAGGGCTGTAGAAAATGTCTAGGGGAGGAATTTCCTCTACCTGAAGATCAATTTGATCAGATGATTCTTGAGTAATTTCCTCAACATTCTGTACCATGGGTGGGCCGCTGGTTCCTTCAAGAACCGGAGAAAACATAGTATCGGGAATCTTTGAGGCATCTGAGTCTTTGGAGGCTTCCTTACCACTTATAATGGAATCGAATTGGTTCCATTCTTTAATCAATTCAGTATCAGCAGAGATTTGCTTACTCTGTTCTTTCTCTTTTTCAATCCTCTGCTGCTCCTCGAATGCCTTCCGCTGTTGCTGTTCCTCCAATTCCTTTTTCTGCCTATCTTCCAGTTCTTTCTTTGCTTTTTCTTCTTCCTCTCTTTTCCTCTGTTCTTCTAGCTCCTTTTTCCTTCTTTGCTCTTGTTCAATTTGTGCCTTTTCCTGCCTTTCTATTTGTTCTCTTCTATGCTTTTCTGCCTGCAGCTTGTTTTGCTTTTCCTCCTGTTCTCCAGTTGTAACAGGAGGTGAATTTATTTCCAGCTGATCAGGCTCGCTTGAGGATGAAGCTGGGGTTGTGGATAATAAATTTAGAGGCAAAGTTTGCAACCTTTGCTTTCTAAGTTTATTAAATTCAGTTAATTCCACATCTTCATATCTCATTGCAGCAAGTTGTTTGACTTGGCTTATTGAATCGGCGCCCATGAACAGGTCGTCAAACTGGTCTTCTTGATGAACAACCTTTGTCAGTTTAGCCTGTTCCAAGGCAATGAAAGCAGTCTTTTTCGGGTCATAGAGTCTGTTGGGAATAGAAGCTAGAGATACCATTTGGAGTTTCGCTGCCTCCTTTTCTGCATGCTTATAATTTAGCAGCGTGTAAACTCCAATTCTCAAAGGAAAAGCTGGCCATCCTCTCTTCTTCTCTTCTTTGAGATTTTGTGTGACACCCTCAGACATGATCTGATAGGAGATTTCTCGGGCTAACAATTTGTCTGGGATGTACAAGGGAAGAACATGTGGCCTAGCCTTGCTTCCAAAAACTCTGACATAGGAAAAATATTCTTCGCCGAACCAATGGGCTACGGCTGGTAGGTCAAAAGAGGCTTCATAGGAAATTCTAGGGATAGGTCTGTCAAAAATAGAATAGTGAACGGGAACCATAAAACCATTGCAAATTTGATACAAATGGTCTTTGTGAGAGGGTTTCCACAATTTAGGATGATACAAATGAATAGGTGTTGGGTCATGGGTTGTCCATCTCCAACCAAGGACAGGAAACTCAGAATTAAAACAAAGGGTATCCATAATGTAGGCAGAGTAATAGAAGGGTGGGATTTTTCTCTCGGTGACTCTGGTTTTGGCCCTAAACTCACGAATAGCTAAGACCAACTTATCAGACAGAATAGTGGCCCAATCCATGATTATACTATTGACGGTCGCTTCCATTAAGGGAACCATATCAACATGGATATTTGCAGAATCATGAAATCCCCACAATCTACACATCATAATTCCAGCATAACAGTAAGGTGAAGCCAAAGAAGCATTGGAGTACTTACCCGACATATCCTGCTTGTGTTTTACTGGATTTTGCCTCCAATCTCGGAGAGGTTCGGCTGGTGATTCATTCTCTCTGGCGAATTTCTCCACAAAGGCTCTGTTATAGACTTGCTCGGGATTGGGCAAATGATACATCCGTCTCAAATCGTCAGGCTTGAAGGAACCGAAAATCCTTCCATCCTTAGTATGGAAGGTTCTATTAGTGAGAGTAATTTCTTCAATTGCCCAACGTACCACATCAGTATAAGGCAAGACTTGTTCTCTGGCTGCTATTCTGTGCAGAAAGGAGTCAGCCAAATCTTTAAGAGTTGCCTCAGACTTTCTTAGTTCATCTACACTTGCCTCCGTTACTGTCGTTTCTGGTTGTTCTGCTTCTAGCAAATTGTATGTCCCTTGCCATGTAGTACCAGTAAGACCAGTGCATGTAGTATCTGAGATTAAGCCTTTCTTTGAAACTGTAGCAGCTTGGCCTGAGGCAGGTGTCGCAGTAGAACCTGCCACCTTCTTGAACTTCTTTCCCATCATATTCAGACTTCTCTCGACAGTTGAATTCTACACAAATGCAAGAGAAATTGTAATAAAGAAATAACAATGACAATCCATAACGGGATAGATATATTATTTGAAGCGTGGTGAGATTATTTCTAAAAGAGGCTGCGGATCTAATGATTTGAGAAGGCACCGTAGACGTAATGATGGTGATTTTACGGCCTGCAGTTCCATAAATGACCATTACTTAAGTTATTAAACCGAATGACCCCTTAAAGCGTGCAATAGATTTTTTCAAAGGTCTAATCGTAATTGCTCGTTAATTCGAAGGGGCAAAGCTTTAAATACGCATGCATTACCTTATCCCTTTACTTAACGGCATTTTGAAATCTGAGCTTTTGTCACATCGGATTTAAATATAACTTTAATGCTTTGAAATAATCACCTTTTGGAAACTGAGGTCATCATTAAGTGTCATCGCATCGCATCGGAAGTATGAGTGACCTTATCATTTGGGAAAGATCTTTAGCGAACGCCGATTGCGACATTGTATTAGCGCGCGTACATAATCCCGAAATGTATATCAATTGATTTACCGAATGCCGATAGCGATGTCGCATCGGGAAAAGATATGAACGCCTTATGAAACTGCGTAGGATTCTGCCGACTGCCGATAGCGATATCGCATCGGGTCGGAGCTTTAAAACATTTTTCACAAGAAATAGCGCCGATAGTTGATCGCCGATATCGTGTCGCATCGGGGAAAAGGTATGTGCTTTTTCTTTGTGTGCATTGGCTATCGCCGATGGCCGATAGCGATATCGCATCGGGAAGAACCAAGATGGTAACCAACTTTGCGATTAACCTCAAAAATTGCTCATTATTTGTTCAACAAGGGTTTTATGCACAAATTCATTTGATTATCATACCTTATTGGAACAAGTTTATTAATGCCAATTAAAAATTTAAAAAGGGACCCATCTCATATGTAAATTGTTTGTGATACAAATGTTATGAAATGGGGGGTTGTTGTAGGGCACAACAGGTTGGTAGGACTACATCTTCATCATGTCCATCTTCTCACCTCTATCAGGGGATTAGCACAAGATTTGACCCAAAGACTTACGGTTAGGTGAGATTTCATTTCTACAACCATTGCCAATTGAGCGCACAAGATTTGACCCAAAGACTTACGGTTATGTGAGATTTCATTTCTACAACCATTGCCAATTGAGCTACCCAAAACAGACAGTATAAATGTACAATAATTATTATAAATGAATAATAATTATTATAATATTTTTTTTGTATTATTATTATTATTTTATATTTGATTATTAATTAATAATGATATTAAATTTAAGCAACAACAAATTTAATATTCTTAATTAATAATAATAGTTCATATAAATTTATTAATTATCATTAATAATAAATTATTAATTATAATTAATTATAAATGAATATTTTATTAATTATAATAATAATTATAATATTTTTATTGTTATGGTTTTTTTTGTAATATTGTTATTATCTTATATTTATCCATATGAACATTAATGTTAGGATTAATATTAGATTTATATCATTAATGTTTATTTTGTTCTTTTAAATCACATTTATTAATGTGGTTGTGTATATGATTGATTAACCACATTTATTACACTGCTTGAGTGAACTTAATGGTTAAGAGCACGTGTTTCCTTCTCAAAGGTCACAAGTTCAAACCCAGAGGGGTAGAGTATATATGTCATATATGTCTTCATAGACTTAACAGTGAACACCAAAGTAAATCCATTATCCCATAAACAAAAAAATCTCATACACTAATTTGATATAATAATAATTATTATTATAATTATGCTAATATGTATAAATGCATTTCTTAATTTCTCAAAAAAAAAATTCCTATTTAAAAAGCATTATTCCACTCAAATAAAGGTTAGTTTAGGATTGTAGCAATTTTTTGAAAAGAGAAAGAGAGTACCAAAAAAAATACGAGGAACACTCACCTAATAGAAAGCGGGAAAAGTTATGGTTGAAATTGTTGGCCGCACGATGGGTATTCCCAAACATCATCTAGGGGCCTTTAGAAACTTCTAGATCACCATGCGCAAGTCCAAATACCAATACAAATTAAAGCTTATGACCTCCACAAACTTTTAGTCATCTTGTGATACGAATACAAATTAATTAAAGCTGATAACCTTTTTAGATCGCCATGCATAAGTCCAAATGCCAATAAAAAATAAACAACAAATGTCGGAAAGAAGGTTCTCCTGTCATTCTAAGACTTTAATGGTGCTTAAATTTATTTCTATTTACTTTCCTTGGATTCCTCAGGTTTCGTAAGGTTCAGGATAATATTGCTATCATTGTCACAGGCTTCCGGGAAATCTATAATTGGAGGCAAAAGGACAACGCGGCACGACAGCTGTAATAACGAGCTCTGATTCGCCCAATGACGTTGTGGTCGGAAAAGGCGTTGCTTCATCACCAAGAAAGGAATTTGTTAACTCTATATATATATCCATTCCCATACTGCGAGTGTCAACCAAATTTTATGGTTTTTGCTCGTCTTTATAATGGCAGATTCAAGTCCTTTCGAGGAGATTCAGTGGGACGTTTTGCTCCAAGATCTGCCACAGTCGCCGAAGATTTGTTTGGATGACTTGGGGCTGCCCATTTCGCCTCATTATTTTAATGAAGATCTGCAAAATGAGAAATGTGAAGCAGAAAATATTTCCTCAAAGCCGCCAATTGAATCTCTCGTTTCCGAACTCTCTGCTCTCAACGAACTCTTGTTCAGCGATGACGGTCTAGAGAATTATACATTTGACGCTAACGGAATCGAGCCCAACGAATTCCTTGACATAGATTCTTTCCTTGCGGGCTTCTGCAGTTCCCAGCAACAGCCCGACCAGGACGATGACGGAGCTCTGAAAATTCAACCGTCTTGTGACGGAGAAGCGCCTGCAAATGGCGGGGAATTAACGGAAGAAGGCGGTGAAAGGCTCGGCACCTGCGGACTGAAGCGGAAACGGTAAGCGCCCTTTTCTGGTCTCTGCATTTTGCTAAACACATGGATTTTGAGGAATAAAGAAAAGGGGTCTGAATGAGTCTTGAGGAGACATTCAGGTATTCCTCCATGGAAGCAGATACCACGGAGGTCGTCTCATGGAGTTCTTGTCATGGCGACCGCAAAACAGATGAGCCCGCAGTGCTTATAGTGGGTACGTTCAAACTTTATTGATTTCAACATCCAGCTTTCCAATTTTCAATTTTTCTCGGGTTCAGGAAGTGATGTTAATACTGTGCGGAGTGGTTAAATACAGATTCCCTGCAGAAGGAATTCGTGTTTTGCGTCGTGATGATGATAATGACGTTTCTGATGGCCTGCAAGCTTCCTCGCCCGCCTCTGAAGAAAAAAATGGGATGCCAAGAGCAGCCTTACATGAGTAGGAAGAATAGAAAACTCTTATTTATAAGTTTCTACATCGATGACGGTGAGGGCGAGAGACTGCGGAAATGGATGTGGTGCAGAAGAGAATGAAATTATGTCTAAAGAGATGTGAAGGGACATTTCATAATGTTGCTTTGTGTATTTGCTGAATGTTAAGTGTCTTGTTACTTTATTTATAACTTTGCACTAATATAAATTAGTTTGTCTGTGGGATTCAGTTTTCTTATAGCTTTGTATTAATGTAAGTTAGTTAGTTTGTGGGATTCAGTTTTCTTATTAAAAAGGCCCAAGCATGAAATTCAATTGAAAAAATAATAATTAATATCCAAGCCAAAGATAAAAGCCACTTATGAAATATAATAATCAACGGCCAAACATCCTACAATAGCTATATGTAAATATTTTTTAATCTAACATTAAAATCTCTATTAACATTCATAATAATTAAAAATAACAGATTTATGTTTTGATGAAATATTAAAATGATACTATTTATAAACCTAGAGCTATATAGTTGAAGTCCTATTAACATATAGTGTATTTCAGGTTTGTTTTTCTTTCTTTTTAATTCTTGATAGCACAGTTTACAATAGCACAGTTTACAATGGTTTGAAAATGATCATTGTTGTTATATTTGGTTGGAATAATCACTTATTTAATAATGTTTAATTGGAAAGATTACTTATGTTTAATGGTAATGGTTAGTTAATATTATTAATTCTATTAAATTATGAATAATTGATTTATGAATAAAATAATGGTTTTTTTTTATTAATTTTGTTATAATATTTTTCCGCAATATTAATGTATGATTGATAATTTGTTTATTTTTTATATTATATATATATATATATATATATATATATATATATATATATATATATATATATAATTGGTTTAATAGATTTTTATAATTTAAATTTATTATTTATAGAGTGTAGAAATTTTTGTAAATTTTATTAATTTTTAGAATGTCATAAAATGTTTGGTAATATTTTTTTGCTAAAATATTTAAATTTATAATCATTTTAAGGGTTTAGTATAAAATATTTTTATTGTGTATAATTTGGGTTAGTCATGGTAAAAAAAAATGGAAATTGTTAATCTATTTTTAGAAAAATGGAAAATTAAGGTTTGTTAAATTTTTCTTATCATTTTCTATAGCATCCCTTATCACCCATTCCTTGTGTTTCTCCTTGAACTTTTCCTTTACCTCTGACATACTTCATATGTATTCAAATTTATTTACTAACTATTTAATTAAGGAAAATTATAAATTTATCTCAAATCTTACAACTTTTACAATTTTCATGTATTTTTTCCATACACATGCCAAATTGCATTTCACATAGTGCTTTGCCAACAATATTGTCATCTTCTCAAAGTTAATTGTGATTTAATGCACATGCTTATTCTTATGTATTAATCTGAGCCAACCCTTTTACATGTGAATATATCCCTTTCTTGGGAAATATTTATGTGGTAATATTCATAATGAAGTTCCAAATCTAATTGTAGGCAAATTACATGGAATTTTATTGGATGTGGTAGAAAAGCATCACGCTTTAACACATGTTCAATTCAAACCACTATGCATTTTTTTTTACAATACTTTTAAGCATTTTATGTTCAAGCTCAATATTGAATGTGGAGGCATCATCTAACTTCACTCCATGTTGTAGAAGATCTACCCTATATCCAATCTAAAAAAAATGTTTACAACTTCAAATTAAAGAAACTTAGTATTTGCTCAAAAGAAGCATTCGCTATATCAATAATATCCCTTTATACATGCTAACATTTTCATATTTATCTATGTTTTCCACAAATTGTGTTCTCGTCACTGGAATTATCCATAATCAAATGTGGACAAGAAATGTCGATTATAAAGAACATGAAATAACCTACGTTCACATATAATCCATCAAATTTATTTAGTCTCTATGGATTCAACCCTTCCTATCCTAGTAAATTTTAGGAGGCACAACCAATACGTAGTGTCATCATATACATAGTACCATTTTATACATATATTCCTCTTTTTATTGAGATATATATTGTTAGGGCCCCAAGTTGGCACCAAGGCCAACAGGTGCCCATGATGGTCCATGCTCACTTGAGTGGCAGAAAACCAACTCAAAGGTGCGATGAGCGTGCCTACATGGAGAGGTGCCCAGGTCGGCATAAGAGCTACTGTGCATGAGTTGATGGATGTGAGCCTTGGGTGCGCCTGCACAGAGGTATGGTGTCGGTCATCGTGCTGGGAAAAAAGTAGCAGGCACAACACAGGAGCGCGCCCACCCAATGACATTGCGATATAGCAGAGGGTGTAGTAGAGAGATCGCCCAACATAATGAAGAGCACGTCGAGGCATCATGTATCATAACATGGAGGCATAGTGAACCCATGCCCATGGGCGCACTTGCACCATCGGTCGTCCAAATGATATGGCGTCGTAGTGGGAAAGGAACACAGCGTGCGAAGGCAAGCAAGCGAGGGAGCGAGGCATCATGCGACGTGACGTGCGACTCAAGGAAGTTACTAATAGGGCAGTAACGTGAGCGACAAGGTAAGGCGAGCACCCAAACAAAGGATTTCTCACCCAGCAAAGTACACCCACTCGCCCATGGGCAGGTCAGCTCGAGGGCATGCCTAATCATGAAGGGGCGTCCAACCAAACTGAAAGGGTCGACCCAAACATTGAAGGGGTGTTAACCACATAAATTATCCAGGAAAGGAGGCATATAAATAAGAATCGAGGAATTATACCAAGAGTCACCAAGAAAGTTTGACTAAGTGAAGAGACATCATAGAATAGTTCGCACTAAGGGGCGAGTCTGTTGTAACACCCTCCTCCCACACTTACCCAAGTTCATTGGTCTACCGGAGTAAATATGTGATGAAGAGTTACTATGATATGACTCAACCTCCTACGTACAACTAAGGAAGTGGAATCGTCAAACCAAAACTTTATTGTCCTCCCTTAGGTGCTACAAGACCCTAGGAGCTAACCAACCACTCCAGGTGCCCAACCCCTAAGCTAACTTACTTTTTCATTGACTTGGGCTCAGTCACTCCCATGAAAACACAAGCCAGCCACTATAACCCTCCGGTCACTCCCACAAGCATTCTTCCAAGTGATTTTACACTAATTTACTTAGTTTTGTGTCAGCGACCCTGAGATCTGAGACAGTTTTTTAGTGCTAGAACCCAAGCCTCTACCTAGAAATTAATGAAACTCTCATAAATGACAAATAACAAAAATACAAAGCCTTTAATTCAAATCTTGATCAAGGACTTAATCTGACCCATCGTAACCATGACAAACATTTCATCAAACACCTCATGAACATGTATTCTACATGTCATAATTACATATCTAAACATAGGGGTCTCATACGTATATGAGAATTGTTAAGAATGTTTGATGCCCTCTCACAATAGTTTCATTATCATCTATTAAGTCATACATTCATTAACCTTTCATTTACTAATCAAAACATGTTGAGAGCCATAAGTAAAGTCTATCATAAAACCATGATTATAACCAACATATAACCAGAATAATAACAATGATAGAACAACCATCAAGCCACATAATAACAAGTATAAATACTCATGAAGATAAAAGAGAAAAAGATCTCTTATTAACATATGAAAATCCAACCAAGTCAGGGACTTCCATGTACCACCCAACCATAGATTGGGTTGAACCAAATCTTTCTTTCAGCCAATCATCCTCGTGCCATATTCCAAGCATGAATGTGGGAATCACAACAAAAGCAACCAGGGCTTCCTTAGGTTTTACCGCATATCGTGCCATTATAGGTCAAGGGATTCCTAGGCCAAGTAGTAAACATACACTAACAGGATTTATCAAAATCCCACAAAAATTGGTGAAGGGATCACTAGGCCCTAAAAGATTTATTCACCAATACCTTGAGGAATTTTTCCATCTCCACCCTCAAGATTTATCGTGTATCTTTCCATTATTGGTCAAGGGATTCCTAGGCCCTTCTAAATTTTCCTGAGATCACTTCACCTGGTTCCAAAACCATCTGACAATCTAGCTCAACCAAACGAAAGAACCCCATCACAACATGGCTATCCTAAATTGTAAGGCAAGGCAGAAACCATTGTCACACCTAGAAAAACCCATGCCAATGACAACAAGAGAACCAAATACACACATGCATATACCATGCATGCCAAAGCTAGCAAGGAAATCATACATGCAACTCAATACTTGCAAGTAATCCCACTATAGCCACTTGATCCAACTCTTCCTTGCTAGATCCTTGCTTCCCTTTGCTTTCTTGTCCTTCCTTTACCTTCGTTTCTCCAATGCTAGAGTGCTCCAAGAAAACTCTAAGTGTGCAAGAGTATGAGAGAGAGAGAATAAAGAGAGAACCCCAAAACTGAACTGACAAAAGGTTAAACTAAAAAAAGTTGTGAATTGATCCTTAGAATCTTTTTTATTAGTGAGGCCTCTATTTTCTTAATTTTCCTCCTCACATGCAACCTCTAACCTTTCACCTTCCTTTTCTCTTATTTTCTTTTATTTTAATAATTAAAATGCCAATTAATGCCTCATGCCTTTTCAAAGCCTTTTCCAATTTTCCTTAGCCATAATAAACCAAATGAACACCCACTGAGATGTTTTTCCCAACATTTAGCTTGGAATACATGTCCCATGACCTTGGTCTTATTTTTCCTTTATTAACTTTATTACATGAACTTTTAACCTAGGGTTGTTACAGACCCCTCCCCCTTAGGGGAACACCATCCTCAATGTTCTATGACACCTACAACCAGAAAGACCACTGAAGACCAAAACATATTTCCTATGGAGCTTTATAACTTATCTTAATGTAGTATTTACAATATCCACCCGTTGAAAAGAAAACCAACATGACAAACATAACAACATGACACCCATACTACTTATTGGAGCTTTATAACATAGCTTGTTGTGGTATTTACAATAACAACCATACATAAATATGTACATATACCAAAACTCATTTTCCTTCACCGAAAAATAATGAAGGATGCATAGCTCGCATCTGATCAACCATCTCCCATGTAGCTTCATTAGGAAGTGCTTCCATTGCATTTTAATTTGCTCGATTGCTAAGTTTCAGAGCATGATTATATTTCATTGCAATATGCACTATGGATCCAGCTGGAATTCTCCTTTTGGTTACACCTGCAATACAAAACAATAAATAACATGATCAACATATTTTACATATCTATTAAGCAATGAAACATGGATAACATCATGGACTTCACTGTTGGAGGCAGTGCAAGACTGTAGGCCACTCGCCCAATCCTCTCAAGGATGCTGAAAGGCCCATAGTAACGAGGTGCCAACTTGGCACATGACCCAATCCTCAAGGAGGTATTCTTGGGCTTGATGCATACGTACACATGTTCCCTAACCTAAAACTCCTTAAATGCCATGTGTTGGTCTACATAACTCTTTTGTCTATCCTGTGATGCCTTTATATTTTTCTTGATAACATGTGTTTCATGTTCCAACTCTGCCGAAATGTTTGTTCCAATCAACGCCTTGTTCACTAGATCACTCCAACTTATATGGGTATTACAACTTCTCCCATAAAGTGCCTCAAACATACTTATCCTTAGTGATTCCTGATACCCATTGTTGTAAGCAAACTCTACCATTGGAAGATACTCTTCCCACTTTTTTTGTTGATGCATGACATACATTCTTAGCATGTCCTCCAAAATATTGTTTGCCCTCTTTGTCTGTTCATTTATCTACAGATGATAAGTTGTACCAAAGGCCAACTCTATACCCAAACATGAAAATAACTCCTTCCAAAACCTGGAAGTGAACTTGGCATCTCTATCAGAGACAATCTTCTTCTAAACACCATGTAACCTCACTATCTCCCTCATGAAGATATGTGCTACATCACTAGCTGAATAAGTAGACGTCATTGGAATGAAGTGTGCTACATTTGTTAATCTTTCAACCAAAACCATAATAGAATCATGTTGTGTAGATGTCCTGAGAAACATGTAATGAAATCCATGGAAATGGCCTCCCATTTTCACTCTGGAATTGTTGGGTGTGTGCTATATTCTTTGCATGACTACCCCACGTGTGGGGGGGGCGGTAGTCCCCCCTGTCCGGGGGTATGCAAGGGAGCAGTAGCCCCCCTGCACGGGGTCCGAGGTAGCGCCCCGAGAAAAAAAAAATTGGACCCTATATTAGGTGGGCGGACCTACCTATGGTTATGTGCATGGATTTCGCACATGGTTTTGGGCATGATGGTTTTATGTCCATTGTATTTTGTAGATACAGTCAAGGGAACTATGATTATATTCTAATCTAGGGTTAATGGATTGGGGTTTATGGATTCTTCGACATGTATATATATGTATTGTAACATTGAAAGGAATATAATGAAAAATCAATCTAGTAGTCCCAGTATTGGAATCCATAGGAAATCTTTGTGTATATTTGTTTTATGTTTTATGCTCTCGCCATTATTTTTTTTTTACTTTCTAGAGTTCATTTGCAAGTAATTTCTATACAGGGTTAAAACCTAAAGGAATTAGAATCGGCTGTAGTAGACCACCTGGATGTTTGCACTTTGTCTTTACCTGTTGACAATACAAACACCTAATGACAAACTCAACCACCTCTTTCTTTAAATTCGACCAATAGTAGAACTTCTTCACTGCTGTCAATGTCTTATGATATCCCAGATGACCCGAATATGGATTAACATTAAATTCCCTCAAGATAAGCTTCTTTAGTTCAATGTTGTCTGACACATAGATCCTATCCCTAAATATCACCAAACCATTTGTCTTGAGATGATAGTCCACATCTTGTTCACCTGTACCTTGTTGCTGTAAGCTATGCCTAAGATCCCTATACATGTCATCCTATTATCCATCCTGTAAGATCCAATCCTATAAATATGTCCCATAAGAAATCATAGTTGTTATACGATTCACCTATACTCTTTTGCTAAGAGCATCTGCAACCATGTCTCTTTTTCTTTATTGAAGCTGATCTCAAAGTCAAACTCCCTGATCATGGCCAACCACCTAGCCGGCATGGCATTCAAATTAGGTTGGTAAAACAAATATCTCAACCCACTTTGATCATTCATCAATAAAAACCTCCTACCAATAAGATAATGCCTCCACATCTTCAATGCATGGATGCTCGTTGCCAACTCAAGATCATGCATCACATAATTATGCTCATGCTCATTCAATTTCCTTGATTCGTAGCATACCACATGTCCCTCCTACATCAAGAATCCACCAAATCCTCTCTTGCAAGAATCTATACACACCATAAACTCTTTATCTATATATGCAATCTTGAGAGTTGGAGCATTTGTCAACAACTCCTTCAACTGCTCAAAACTTGTTACACATTCCTCCATCCATTCAAATTTCTTTCCTTTTCTCTACAATGATGTAATAGGATAGGAAATCCATGAGAAGTTCTTGATGGACCTCCTGTAGTAACATGCTAGTCCCATGAATGATTTGACCTCATCCACATTCCTAGGAGTTTCCCACTCCATGATAGCTATTATCTTTTTTAGATCCACTGTTATGCCTTCCTTGGAAACCACATGTCCCAAGTAATGTACCTATGTCTGAAAGAAACTTCATTTACTAAGTTTGGCATACAACTCATTCTCTATTAACAATCTCAATATTGTTGTTAAGTGTTCAACACACTCTTCCTCATTCTTAGAATATATCAATATATCATCAATAGATATAATAAAAAATTTGTCTAGATAAGGACACAATACACTATTCATCAAACACATGAAAGTAGCTGGGGCATTTGTCAAATCAAAAGGAACCACAACAAACTCATAGTGCACATACCTGGTCCGTAAAGCAACCTTGTATATGTCATCTTCTTTAATGCGTACATGATGATATCCTGATATAAATTAAATCTTTGAGAACATCATTTCTCCCTTCAACTGGTCAAACAAGTCACCAATCCTTGGTAACAAATACATGTTCTTGATGGTTGCCTTGTTCAACTACCTATAACTAATTCATAATCTAAGAGTACCATCCTTCTTCTTCGTAAACAATATCGGCGCACCCCATGATGATACACTTGGCATAATGTATCCCTTGTTAAGCATTTCCTTCAATTGTAACTTCAATTCCACTAACTCTGGTGTGGTCATCCTATAAGGTGCCTTTGATGATGGTGATACTCTTAGTACCAACTCAATAGAAAAGCCCACTTCCCTATGAGGCGATAAATTTAAAATATACACTAGGAATACATCCTGAAATTGTTGCAAGACCAAATACTTCTTCAATACGTTTGCATCCTCAACATCCTTATCTTTATCACTTGAAATATTCACTGCAAACAATACACACCCTTTCTGACGACTACATTTTTCCTTCATTATTGTAATCATTCTAATTGATGTAGCCTTCTTCTTACCCTACAAAATTCTTTTCTCTCCATTGTCATACAAGAACTCAATGGACTTTTCATAGAAATCTACTTTGGTCCTATGAAGGTACAACCAATCCATACCTAGAAGCATACTATATGATCTTAATGGAGGTACATTAAGGTGCACTGATGTAGGCATACCATTAGACTCAAATGCACAAGCTCTTATCCAATGATGAACTCTATTTTTAGTACCTATATCCAACTATACTAACCAAGACTCGGCATGCACTTCTTTTCTCAAACCACACTTATCCACCAGGTCAGGGTTAACATGACTATAATTAGATCGAGGGTCAATTAAAATATAAACAAATTGATCACAAATATTACTATCCATATCAATAATAGATGCCTGGTGATCTTCCTGCCTGCTATCTAATGATGCATGAATCCAAGGAATTCTCTGTCCAACATCCCCAACTGTCTGCACTTCCTATTCACTGTAGATTTGAGGCCTACCACCCTAATACGATGGGCAATCCCTCATGAGATTCTCCTTTCCACATATCCAATGCTGCAACTATCCCTTACGATCACCTTTGTTTTTTTCCCTATAGGTTGCGACCCATGTCCCTTTCCAACTACATTGAACTTATTTTAAGTAACAACATTCTCTTTCTCACCTACATCCTGAGGTCTTGTTCGCTTTGGTGTTGGGTGTGGATCCTAATTATCTTCTATATTCAAAGGTATCGCCACATAGGACCCCAGTTCGAAATGGGGGCGGCAACGCTACCCGTAAAATATTCGTTGCAGGGGGGGTCCAGGGGGGGGCGGCTGCGACCTTTGGGAGCCCCCCCCCCTAGTGGGGGGTTTCGGGGGCAGCGCCCCCGAAGCTAAAAACCACTGTAAAATTGCCTTGTAAAAGTATAGTAATTTCTAGTCAATCTGGGCTGTTCATTAGGCGGATGATCTGACAGTAGAACTTATGTTTAGTTTAGGGTTTTTTGCCCTAGAAGGCAACCCCTCTCTTTGTATGAGGGTATTGTATTTGAGGCTATGTGATAGATGTGTATTCTGTGAGCAAGAAAAAGAGAGGTGAGACTGTGAGAGAAAATAGAGGATATTACAGCGGATTTGCTGTAGGTTGTGTCTCTTCATTTCGCTGGATAATAGAAAGGAAGGACTGGCTGTTCGGGGTGGACGTAGCCCAAACAGGGTGAACCACGTATATCTATGTCTATCTTGTTTTGTGCGTTTTCTGTGTTTATATTTCTACAATATTTTATGTGTTCCATTGCTCCATAATATATAATTTTCTAACAACTGGTATCAGAGTCGAAGGTCTATTTGGCTGATAAACTCGCAGGAAAGAAGGGTTCCTGGTTCGAGTGGGAGCAATGGCGGAAGATGGTAAGTTTAGGGTCGAGAAATTTAACGGCCAAAACTTCTCGCTGTGGAAGATGTAGATGGAAGATTATCTGTATCAGAAAGATCTATACCTACCATTGGGCGGAAAAACAAAGATGCTGACGGGTATGAAAGACGAAGAATGGAACCTTCTCGATAGAAAGGCACTCGGAACAATACGGTTGTGCCTTGCTGCGTCAGTCGCCTTCAATATTTCGAAGGAAACCATGACAGAGGGTTTAATGCAGACGTTGTTGAAACTATATGAAAAACCCTCGGCCTCAAACAAGGTATTTCTTATGAAACGGTTATTTAATATGAATATGTCGGAAGGTGGATCTGTTGCAAACCATTTAAATGATTTTAATACAGTTACAAGTCAGTTAAGTTCTGTAGGGGTAAACTTTGATGATGAAGTTAGAGCTCTGTTATTCTTGTGCTCATTACCAGAAAGTTGGAATGGTTTGGTGATGGCCATTAGTAACTCCGTTTCTGGATCTAGTACTTTAAAGTTTGATGATGTTGTCAATGCTATTCTTAGTGAGGAAATGCAACAGAAAAGCTCCGGTGAGACATCGGGAAATGCTTTGAGTGCAGAGTCTAGAGGAAGAAAAATGGAAAGAGGAAAGAGCTCAGGATATCGCAGTAAATCAAGGAAAGGCAGATCCAAGTCCAGATCGGGGATAGTGTGCTGGAAATGTGGAAAGAAAGGACACCTAAAGAAAGACTGTAGATCTCGGAAGGGAAAAGAAGGAGATGCACAGCAAGAAAACAATCATGAAGCAAATGTGACAAGTGAGGTGTTACAAGATGCTTTGATTCTTTCTTTCGAAAATATTACTAATTCCTGGGTGGTAGATTCAGGGGCTTCATTCCATGCCACACCTGATAAGAAATACTTTCATTACTATGTTCAAGGAGATTTTGGACAAGTTCGTCTGGGTGATGATAAACCCTGTAAAATCGTTGGAATGGGTAAGGTTCTTGTAAAACAGCAGAATGGAAACCAATGGCTATTAAAGGAGGTAAGGCATGTTTCAGATCTAAAGAAAAATCTGATTTCAACAGGGCAGTTAGGCAGTGAAGGTTGTGTGACAACTTTCACAGATAAAGCTTGGAAAGTCACTAAAGGAGCCCTGGTAATAGCAAAAGGCGAAAAGGTTGGTACATTGTATTTATGCAATGGTATTTCTAACTCTGTTAATGCTTTAACTTCCAACGGAGCAGATGCAGCATTATGGCATCATAGGCTCGGACACATGAGTGAAAAGGGGATGAAGATTCTTCACTCAAGGAATTTGTTGTCGGGTTTGAAGAATGTTGATTTGGACTTCTGTGAGAATTGCATTTATGGAAAACAGAAGAGAGTCAGATTTCTCAGAGTTGGGAAAGAAAAGAAGAATGAAAAATTAGAGCTTGTGCATACAGATGTATGGGGACCTGCTCAGGTATCATCTCTCGGTGGCTCTCGTTATTATGTTACTTTTATTGATGATGCAACTAGAAAAACTTGGATTTATTGTATTAAGAATAAATCTAATGTATTTGATACTTTTAAGAAATGTAAAGCTTTGGTTGAGATTGAGACAAGAAAGAAATTGAAGTGTCTTAGATCAGATAATGGAGGTGAATATTACAGCAAAGAGTTTGATAGGTACTGTTCAGAGCATGGAATTCGCAGAGAGAAGACAGTTCCAAGAACACCACAAGAAAATGGTGTGTCAGAAAGGATGAACAGAACAATCATGGAGCATGCAAGGTGCATGAGATTGCATGCAGGATTGCCTTTACAGTTTTGGGCAGATGCTGTAGATACTGCTGTTTATCTAATAAACAGAGGGCCTTCAAGTTCCTTGGATGGTGGTGTTCCAGAGGAAGCATGGACAAGTAAAAAGGTAAACTACTCTATTTTAAAGCCTTTTGGTTGTGAGGCCTATGTCCATATTGATAAAGAAAATAGAACAAAGCTTGAGGCAAAGTCAAAGAAATGTACCTTTATTGGATATGGTGTTAATGATTTTGGTTATCGCTTATATGATTACGAAAATCACAAAATCATTAGGAGAAGAGATGTAATATTCAATGAAAAGGTCTTGTATAAGAATCAGTTGCAGGAAAAGAAACAGGAAAAGGAAAACAAGGAATACGCAGTTCTTGATGAAATCACTGAAAAAGGAAAGGTGCCTGAAAATAATAATAATCAACAACCACAACAACAGCAACCACCACAACAACAACAGGCACCCCAAACACCTAAAAGTGGTGTTAGAAGATCTACCAGGATAAGTAGACCCCCTGAACGATACTCTCCTTCATTATATTATTTATTGTTGACTGATTCTGGTGAACCCGAATGTTATGAAGAAGCAATGCAGGTTGAAAGCAGGAAGAAGTGGGAGGTAGCCATGGAAGAAGAGATGGACTCCTTAATGCATAACCAGACTTGGGATTTAGTCAGGTTGCCTGTAGGAAAAACTACATTGAAGAATAAATGGGTTTACAGGCTAAAGGAAGAAGATGGAGGAAAACAGAGGCATAAAGCTAGACTTGTGGTGAAGGGGTTTGCACAGAAGAAAGGTATTGATTTTGATGAAATATTTTCTCCTGTTGTTAAAATAACTTCAATCAGAACCATTTTAAGGCTTGTAGCAGCTGAAGATTTGCATCTTGAGCAGTTAGATGTAAAGACAGCCTTTCTCCATGGGGATTTGGAGGAAGAGATATATATGCAGCAGCCACAAGGATATGAGGTGAAAGGGAAGGAGAAACTAGTGTGAAGGTTGAAGAAGAGCTTGTATGGCTTAAAACAGGCTCCAAGGCAGTGGTATCTAAAATTTGACAAGTTTATGTCTGAACAAGGTTATACTAGATGTCACTCTGATCATTGTGTTTATTTGAAAAAGCAAAATGATGGCAGCTATATTATATTGTTATTGTATGTAGATGACATGCTTGTTGCAGGATCTAACATACAGGAAATAAATGTGCTCAAAATAAAATTGGAAAATTCATTTGCAATGAAGGATTTGGGAGCTGTAAAACAAATCCTTGGTATGAGAATAACTAGAGACAGGAAAAATCGTAAATTAACATTGTCTCAGAATGAGTACATACAAAAGGTGTTGAAAATATTTAACATGCACAATGCAAAACCAATTAGTACACCTTTTTCTAGCCATTTCAAACTTAGCAAGGAAATGTGCCCAAAGACCCAAGAAGACATGGATTATATGTCTAAAGTTCCATATGCATCAGCAGTTGGAAGCTTAATGTATGCAATGGTCTGCACAAGGCTTGATATTGCACATGCAGTGGGAGTTGTAAGCAGGTACATGAACAACCCAGGAAAGGAACATTGGATGGCAGTGAAATGGATTCTCAGATATTTGAAAGGTACCACAAATCAAGCATTATGCTTTGGTGGTTCAAACATCTCCCTACGAGGATATGTTGATGCAGATATGGCAGGTGACAGAGATAACAGGAGGAGCACTACAGGATATGTATTCACTGTTGGAGGAACAGCTGTCAGTTGGGTTTCAAAAATCCAAAGTGTTGTTGCACTTTCAACAACAGAAGCAGAGTATGTTGCTGCTATAGAGGCTAGTAAAGAAATGATTTGGTTACAAAGGTTTATGGGTGAATTGGGTAAGGAGCATGATATAGGCACGTTATACAGTGATAGTCAAAGTGCCATTCATCTTGCAAAGAACTCAGCATTTCATTCCAGCACTAAACACATACAGCTCAAGTACCATTTCATACGATCAGTGTTGGAAGATGGAGAGTTGAAGCTGGAAAAGATACACACTAGCCAGAATCCTGCAGATATGCTAACAAAAGTTGTAACCAGGGAGAAACTAAGAATATGCTCAGTTTCAGTTGGTCTTCAAGGATGACGATGAAGATGAGAAACAGCCAGGTCCAAAGAGGATTCATTGTCCAGCAAATGGAGTAGCGGTGGAGTTGCTACAATCAGTCTCCAAGTGGGAGATTGTTGGGTGTGGAGCCTGATTATCTTCTATATTCAAAGGTATCGCCACATAGGACCCCAGTTCGAAATGGGGGTGGCAACACCGCCCGTAAAATATTCGCTGCAGGGGGGGTCCAGGGGGGGTTTCGGGGGCAGTGCCCCCGAAGCTAAAAACAACTGTAAAATTGCCTTGTAAAAGTATAGTAATTTCTAGTCAATCTGGGCCGTTCATTAGGTGGATGATCTGATGGTAGAACTTATGTTTAGTTTAGGGTTTTTTGCCC
Organism: Pinus tabuliformis; assembly: GCA_031772625.1. Classification (NCBI taxonomy): domain Eukaryota; kingdom Viridiplantae; phylum Streptophyta; class Pinopsida; order Pinales; family Pinaceae; genus Pinus; species Pinus tabuliformis. The sequence continues at coordinate 1,571,495,615 of CM062819.1, read as the reverse complement.
TAGAAGGCAACCCCTCTCTTTGTATGAGGGTATTGTATTTGAGGCTGTGTGATAGATGTGTATTCTGTGAGCGAGAAACAGAGAGGTGAGACTGTGAGAGAAAACAGAGGATATTATAGCGGATTTGCTGTAGGTTGTGTCTCTTCATTTTGATGGATAATAGAAAGGAAGGACTGGCTGTTCGGGTGGACGTAGCCCAAACTGGGTGAACCACGTATATCTGTGTCTCTCTTGTTTTGTGCATTTTCTGTGTTTATATTTCTACAATAGTTTATGTGTTCCATTGCTCCATAATATATAATTTTCTAACATTCAGTGTAAATTTACCTTTGGTCTTGTCTTTCCCTTTTCAACCCCGTTCAGACTGTATCTTACGCTTCGATTTCTCATAACAGTTTTTCAATTTCTCAATGACCTCTTCCAGTGACCGAGGCTCATCATACTCAATCTGATCTTTAAATGTTAATGGTAGTCCACTGACAAACCTCTAAACTTCGGGCTTCTCATACTTAATATACCGTACATACTTCAAAAACTCCAAGAACTTAGTCGTGTACTCCTCATCTGTCATCAATCCCATCTTCACCTCATAAAACTCCTTAGATTTACTGTCATAGTACCTCTCTAACAAGTACTTCTTTCAAAAAATCATTTTGAACTCATGCCAACTCAAATCCTCTTTCCTGATGTCTCTGGCCTGCTTCACATCTTCCCACTAGATGTTTGCTTTCACTTTGAAGATGAGAATAACCATCTTGACCTTCATGTTTTTTGTGTAGTCATGCAACTCAAAGAACTTCTTCATTCCAAGCAACCATGTCTCTGCATCTTCTGGCTTCTTTAGTTCTCAATCAGATGTAGGTGGCTTGGATTTCTTGAACTCATCTAGAAAATATATCTTGTCACTCCTCCTGTAATGATGAACATGGTACCGATATGAACCAAAACTAGAGTAAAGCCCATGTCCATTGCCTCTCCTATCAGGTGTTCCAAGAATATTTCGTCCTAGATGGTATCATCCCTATGCAACCTGTGCCCATCATTAGATCTGTTACCATAAGCTACACTAGTCTTGTCCTCATGTCCATTAATGGTCCTAAATGGTCCCTATCTCTGCAAACTTGACAAACTTTGAAGGATAACTACATTGACCTCTGCTTGTTTCTCCTATGCCCTAGCAAGTCTCTCTTGTGACTCAATGATTTTTTCATTATCTGCTTTGTAACTTCTTATTTATGCCTTTAGACTTCTCGGTGTATCTTCTATGTGAGGGGTGTACTCATCACCATGCTACTCATCTGATCTATATGGCTCAGAGTTTCATGAGCTATAATCCACCATTTTTCTAGTCATCTTTGATCCTCTTCTTCATACAAGTATACCATGTCATCTAAACCAAAATATAAACATAATCAACATACCTTAGTATAGTTTAGGGGAGGATATCACGTCTACAAGATCAACCAAATTAGCATGATACATGTATAATCATAATCATAATAAAATATCGACATTATGCATGACAATACCAACTGCATACCATGACCTCATGTATGACAAACATGCCCATAAAAATGCATGCATAACAACATCTAGGCACTGACGTGCATAAAAAATGCATATATGGATGACATGCATTCATGAAAAACACATCCCAATAACCACATCATCAACTTCTACATGTCAACACAACTACAAAAAATACCACCACCATGCATACACATCAAGCACATATACAACCCTCATGCATGCATGGCAAACACCTTCTGGCAATCCAGTCCAAGTATTGAACCATGCTCTCATACCACTCAATGGTATCAAATATCACCCAAAGAGAGTGCAACATGTTTTCATGCCACTCTGTGATATCATATATCACCCACTGGGATATCATATATCACCCAAAGAGAGCACAACCTGCTCTAATACCACTATGTAACACCCTCCTCCCACACTTACCCAAGTTCACTGGTCCATCGAAGTAAATATGTGATGAAGAGTTACTATGATATGACTCAACCTCCTAGGTACAACTAAGGAAGTGGAATCATCTAACCAAAACTTTACCAACCTCCCTCGGGTGCTATAAGACCCCCAAGAGCTAACCTGTTGGGACCCTATAATACTAGTGATTACCCCATTACTATTGTAGTTATACCCCTTATTAATATTGTTGTGCCCCTATTTCCCCCATATTGTTATTACTGTGCCCCATAGAATCCCTCTATTGTTATTTTTGTGGCTTTATATTATTATTGTTAGGTCGGTTGGATTATATTGTGACTCCTTAGACTCCTATATATAGAAAGGAGGTTTTGTCATTTGAATCATCCAATAATTGTTCATTTATGTAATGTAAAGGAGGTTGCCCCCTCAAAGAGGCTGAATTCTAAGGTGTTGATCTATCTTTTCTATCTTTTCTTGAGCTGGTTTCATAACATTTGGTATCAGAGCTTTGGATTCTAGGGTTTCGCTGCTCCAAACAGGTCATCATGGAATTTTCGCTATAACTTTTTTTCTGTGACGTTTTAGAAGTCGCAAAAAAAACCCATTTGAGAAGAAATCGTACTGAACCTTGGGTCCAAATTTTAGAGCTTTTCGCGTGATATTTGCAGAGATATGATCTGAGGAAGTTGGTCTTTTTGCAGACTCCTGAATTACATTCAAAACAGGTGACCTGGGGAAAATCATCATAACTTTCTCTCTGGGGATTGGATTGAAATTTCATAAGAAGGTACAGAAAGAGGACGGACTGTAGTTTCTTGTATGCATTTTTCAGATCCAAAGGTCGAAACAGTGACTCGTGGCACGTCGTACAAGTTTGCTCTACTGAACTAGTCTATAATCAAGTCACTGTGGGAGATTTCACATAACTCTTCCTTGGAGAATCCAATTTGGGTTAGACTTGTGGCATTGGAAAGAGGACACAAAGGGCTACTACAGATCACAAATTCAGAACTAGATGATCGAAAATTACAGAGATACATCAGAGGCAATATCGAGCTCCTACAAAGTGAAAAAAGGTGTGTAGATTTTCTTAAATTTTTGCTTAAGCTTGGTTTGAAAATTCATTTTGAAGGAATTCAAAGGGCATAGTAGAGCATTATTATCGGTAACTGATGCCCCGAGGAAAGAAAATGCAAACACCTAGTAAGGAACCTGAAAGCTCTAGCATGACTCATGAAGAAGAAGAAGAAATGCTATATGATATATCAAAATTACAAGAACAAGTGCAACAAGTGTCACTTGCACAAAAAGCAACAGAATCTAAAATGGATGGTTTAAGGAAAGATGTAGAAGCTAAGATGGATGGTTTAAAGAAAGGTGTAGAAGCTAAGATGGATGGCATGGAAGCTAAGGTGAATTGCATGGACGCTAAAATTGATGGCAAGGATGATAAGATGGAAGAATTGAAGATAAATATGAATAAGTTGCTACAAGAAATGGTCACTAAGGGTGAAAGGGTACTAAAGGAAACTCATGATGAGAACAAAAGAAATGTTAATCATGATTCCATAGACTCTAATGTTGGATCAAAGACTCACCATGTTCCAAAAATCGATATGAGGAAGTTTGATGGCAAGGATCCCGCCACATGGATATTACAGATGGAGCAATTCTTCGATCTCAATAATGTGCAAAACACACAAAAGGTACGTATGGCAACTTTATATTTGGAACCAAATCAGTTTGTATGGTATCAATGGCTTTTCTCTCGTAAACAATTTATCACTTGGGCAATTTTTACGGAAGAATTGATAGCACATTATGAGGATACAAAAAGCAACACTTTTTTTAGCCAATTGATAAGTCTCAAACAAAAGGGTTCAATAATGGAGCACATTGAGGAGTTCCAAAAATTGAACATAAGGGTAAAAGATATTCCAGAGGAGCATAGGATTGATGTGTTCATAGGGTCTTTAAAGGATAATATCCAACATGATGTTCGCCTTTGGGAACCTGATTCATTAGAGAAGGCATTCAGGTTAGCAAGAAAAATGGAAAGCAAAATTATGGCAACCAGGAAGCATACCACTCACAACTATAAAGACGGAAGTGTTGTTGCCCCTAGTCTTCCACAACCTATAAGGTTGACACCACAACAATTGGAAGAAAAAAGAGCAAAAGGGCTTTGTTACAATTGTGATAGCAAATACACTAAAGGTCATAAGTGTGCTGAGAAGAAATTATTCTACATAGATTGTGAAGAGGAAGAAGAAAAGGAGCAAGAAAGGTCAAAAGAAGAGGATATACTCCAGGAACAAAGCCTAGATGAAGAACAAATAAATCCGACCATATCTTGTAATGCATTGGCAGGAATTACCACTCCTCAAACCATCAAGATAGAAGGACAAATCAAGAAGAAAAAGGTAATAGTGTTGATTGATTCAGGAAGCACCCACAATTTTATTCATTGTAAGGTAGCAAAAGAATTGAATTGCTTCCTATATCCAGCACCAGAGTGTCAAGTGATGATTGCAAATGGAGGAACAATAAATTGCTCTGGAAAGTGCCATAATATCAAGCTATCCATGGGAGAATATGTATTGACTAGCCCAATGCTTTCCATTCCAATGGGAGGTGCTGATGTTGTACTAGGAGTCCAATGGCTACAATCCTTGGGTACAATAGCTTTTAATTTTCAAGAACTTTTCATCAAATTTTCTACGGAAGGAAAGGAAGTTGAATTAAGGGGTATTGCAGGGAAACCAGGAAAGATAATCAGCTCTAATGGAATGACAAAGCTTCTAAAAAAGGAGCAAAGAGGTGTAATTGCACAATTATGTTCGCTAGATGTTTCCACATTGGAATCATCTATTTCTCCAGATCTCCAAAAAGTCCTGGACAATCATTCCAAGGTATTTGAGACTCCCAAAGGTCTCCCACCTATGCGTGATCATGATCATGCTATTCATCTGATTCCAGGAAGTGTTCCTCCAAACATCAGGCCGTACAGATATCCCTATGTCCAAAAGAGTGAAATTGAACGTATGGTTGCAGAAATGCTAGAGGCTGGTATAATTCAACCGAGTCAAAGTTCTTTCTCTGCTCCAGTAGTATTGGTGCACAAGGATGGATCATGGCGCATGTGTCCAGATTATAGGGAGCTCAACAAGCTCACTATTAAAGATAAGTTCCCCATTCCTGTCATTGATGAATTACTGGATGAATTGCATGGATCAATTTACTTCACCAAGTTGGATCTTCGTTCAGGATATCATCAAATCAGAATGAAGATTGAAGACATTCCGAAAACAGCATTTAGAACTCATGAGGGTCATTATGAATTTTTGGTCATGCCTTTTGGCCTTACCAATGCACCTTCAACATTTCAAGGTTTGATGAATTCAATTTTCAAACCATTCCTTAGAAAATTTGTGTTAGTATTTTTTGATGATATACTAATCTACAGCAAGTCTTGGAAGGATCATGTTGAACATGTTGACAAGGTGCTACAACTATTGGAGGAGAAACAATTATATGCAAAAAGATCCAAATGTTTCTTTGGAGTCCAGGAGGTGGAATATTTGGGTCATATTGTATCTCATGAAGGAGTTAAGGTAGACCCTAGCAAAATTAAAGCCATTAAGGAATGGAAAATCCCCACATCCATAAAGCATCTGCGAGGATTTCTTGGGTTGACAGGGTATTATCGCAAGTTTGTTAAGAATTATGGGAGAATAGCAGCACCTCTAACAACATTATTGAAGAAAGATGCATTTTCATGGACTCCAGAAGCAACAAAGGCCTTTGAACATCTTAAAGAGGCAATGTGCCAAGCACCGGTCTTAGCTACACCGGACTTCACAAAAACCTTTATTGTGGAATGTGATGCTTCAGGAAATGGAATTGGTGCTGTTCTAATGCAAGATGAAAGACCCATTGCTTTTGAAAGTCGTCCAATCAAGGGAAAGTTTTTAAGCAAAGCTATTTATGAGAAGGAAATGTTGGCAATACTCCATGCACTTAAGAAATGGCGACCCTACCTAATGGGAAGACACTTCAAGGTAAAAACGGATCATGATAGCCTTAAATACTTTTTAGAACAAAGATTATCCTCTGAAGAGCAACAAAAGTGGGTCACAAAGATGTTGGGTTATGACTTTGAAATCATCTACAAAAAAGGGAAGCAAAATGTGGTGGCAGATGCACTCTCAAGAAAGGATGAGGATGTGGAAGCATTGTTGTGCGCCATTTCTATTATCCAACCAGATTGGATAAACGAAGCAAGGGAGGAATGGAAGAATGACGAAGAAGTGTGGGCACTTATTCGAAAGTTACAACAAGATTCCAGTACATCTGATACATTTAGCTGGCAAAATGATTCGTTATGGTACAAAGATCGCTTATACCTCTGTAAGAATTCCCAGCTAAAACAAAAGATTCTTATGGAATTGCACACTTCTCCCTTAGGAGGGCACTCAGGATTTTTAAAAACTTACCACAGGGTTAAGAAGGAATTTTTTTGGGATGGCCTTAAATCAGATATTCAAAAGTTTGTGGCGGAATGTTTGGTTTGCCAACAAAATAAAGTTGAAACAATTAAGACACCGGGTCTATTACAACCTTTATCCATTCCAAGCCAACGTTGGGAGGAGGTTTCAATGGATTTTATCACAGGTTTACCCAAGTCTGAGGGAAAGAGTGTCATCATGGTGGTAGTTGACAGACTTACCAAGTATGCACACTTTTGTGCATTATCACATCCATTTAAAGCCAGTACAGTTTCTACTGCATTTATGGAAACAATTCAAAAGCTACATGGAAACCCAAAGATTATTGTAAGTGACAGAGATCCCATTTTCACTGGAAATTTTTGGACAGAATTATTTTCTTGTCTTGGTACTCAGTTAGCTCATAGCTCATCTTATCATCCTCAATCTGATGGGCAAACTGAGATAGTAAACAAATGTTTGGAAGGATATCTTCGTTGCTTTGTATCTGATAAACAGACACAATGGGTCAAATGGTTGCCTCTGGCTGAATGGTGGTATAACACTTCCTTCCATACAACAACAAAAATGACCCCATTTATGGCACTTTATGGGTATCAACCACCATCCATCACATCATATTTAAGAGAAAATTCTAAGGTTCAGGCAGTGGAACATCACATCGAACATCAACAACAAGTCCTCCAACTCTTAAAGGATAACCTCGTGTTGGCACAAAATAGAATGAAACAACAGGCAGATCAACATCGCAGTGAAAGAAGTTTTGATGTAGGTGATTGGGTATTCCTACGGCTACAACCATATAAGCAAATGTCCCTCAAGCAAGCTAAGAAGGATAATAAATTATCACCAAAGTATTATGGTTCGTACAAGGTGTTGCAAAAGATTGGTACTATGGCATACAAATTGGAGCTTCCTGCAGCTTCTCGATTGCACCCAGTTTTCCATGTTTCATGTTTAAAGAAGGTTATAGGCGACAAGCTCCCAGTTCAAACAATATTGCCAGAACTTGACGAGGAAGGAAAAATTATATTGGAACCGGAAGCAGTCACAGAAACAAGAACTCGACAGCTACGAAATCGATCAATTTCAGAGTATCTTATCAAGTGGAAGAACTTATCCACTGAAGATTCCACATGGGAGGATGAGAATTTTATACAGAAGTATCCAGAACTACTCAAGCGTTGAGGACAACACTTTTTTGAAGGAGAGGGGCATGTTGGGTCCCTATAATACTAGTGATTACCCCATTACTATTGTAGTTATACCCCTTATTAATATTGTTGTGCCCCTATTGCCCCCATATTGTTATTACTGTGCACCATAGAATCCCTCTATTGTTATTTTTGTGGCTTTATATTATTATTGTTAGGTCGGCTGGATTATATTGTGACTCCTTAGACTCCTATATATAGAAAGGAGGTTTTGTCATTTGAATCATCCAAGAATTGTTCATTTATGTAATGTAAAGGAGGTTTCCCCCTCGAAGAGGCTGAATTCTAAGGCGTTGATCTATCTTTTCTATCTTTTCTTGAGCTAGTTTCATAACATAACCAACCACTCGAGGTGCCCAAATCTTGAGCTAGCTTGATTTTTCACTGACTTGGGCTCTCAGTCGCTCCCATGACAAGGCAATCTAGCGACACTAATCCCCCAGTCGCTCCCACAAGCTTAGTTCCCAACGAATGTAGACTAATTTACTTAGTTTTGTGCTAGTGACCCCAATATCTAAGCCACTTTTCCAGGGCTAGGACCTTGGCCTCTGCCCAAAACTTAATGAAACTATCATAAATGATAAATAACACAAAGAAAATTCTTTTAATTCAAACCTTGATCAAGGACTTAACCTAACCCATCCTAACCATGACAAACATTTCATTAAACACCTCATGAACATGTAATCTACAAGTCATAATTACATATCTGAATAAAGGGGTCTCATACTTATCCAATAATCATTAATAAGGTATTATGCCCTCTCACAATAGATACATTATCATCTATTAGGTCATACATTCATTAACCATTCATTTACCAATCAAAACATGCTGAGAGACATAACTAAAGTTTTTCATAAAATCATGCTTATCGATGGGCCTCCAAATTGGACACAAATTAAGGCCCATCTAACCTTTCTTAGGCACATGAAGACTATATTAAACCTATACTTCTACACTTATTTTTTTTTTTTATCTTTAATATGTTCTTAGGAAGGTTTAGAGATCATTGCATATTATGTGCTTAATATTATTTACTTTTGCATAATATTGATAGAATATGGATTAAATTCTGAATGAGATAATATATGGACTTGCTACCTACTAAAATATGGAACAAGATTGGATAATAAATGAATTGAATATCATGAAATTATTGAAAAAATTTGGTTATCCACTCATTTAGAAAATCTAGGAATGTGTTCCCTATCATTTAATGCAGATTCCTACTGTTGGGAACCAGATCCACTATTTGAGGGATTTTGGAGGGGAAAACTTCCTCCTTTCAAGGAAAATGCTTCCTCATAACTTGGTATAAGTAAAAATTCGAATTGGCCTCTAGGTGCATGTATTTATTAGTCTTCTTGTGGAGAAAACGTGTTTTTTAGCAGCTCCACTTTCATTTCTAGTAGAGATGTACTTGGATTGATTCAAATAATGAAGTTTGGTGCCATTTTTAACTTCTAAAGCTTGGTTTTCTTCATAGGACTCTAAGTTTCCTTAGGCTTGGCCATCCTAGGAGCCTCAAGTTCCTCTTGTACAATTTATTTATTTCCTTTGAATGTATTTTTCACTTGCATCTCTTATTTATGCATTTACTATTCAAGCCTCTTTTATTCTAGGTTACCTTGGTTAAATGATTGAAGTGAGTCTCTTTATAGGTTATTTACAGATTCACAGGCATGATGAATCTTTAAAATAGCTTTGAAAATTAATATTCATCATTGAGCTACTTGGACTGGTTTACTATTTCACAAATCTAGAATTTCTGGAAGTCCTTTGTAGCAAAATAGTAGTAATTTTCTGCTATTTTTTAGAATGTGCTAATGAGAATCATTTGAGTTTATTCAAATTTCATTGGTTCATAAAAACATTTAATTTAATCACAAAATTTACCCCATATAATTTTCTCTTGATTAGGTCAGGTATTTGGTAGGTTAACTAGCTCACTAGTTCTTGAATTTCTAGTTTTTAGGGTAGTAATTTTTTGTTATTTTTTAGCACATGTTAATAGTGGTATTTTGGAGTGATTCAACTTAGAATGGAGTCCTAATACATCATACTTAATAAATAAAAAATCCCATTTCATTTTCATTTTATTTACTTGGGCATTCAGCGAGTTATCTCCTCCTGTTGCAAAAGAAGGCCTCCAGTAGAAAAACAGGTCATTCTGTAGCACCCCCTGTAGCACGTGTAAAGTTGACTAGATTTTCTCCAAAAACTTGGTTTTAGTCTCTTAGGCTTGAATAATGACCCCTAGGATCTGAATCCATGGTTAAGGAAGACCAAAGATCATTATAGACCCACCTTTCCTTCATTGCAAGTACAAATTTGTATTTAGAATTGGAAGACAAATTTCCACATTTGAATAACAATGAATGTTTTCTTATGAAAGGTACGTATATTTTGCTACTAAAGATAATTTTCCTAGAAAATAGTGATAAAAAGGGTGATTCATCAATGAAAATTATATTATACTTGATTCTTGAATTCATGCTTCCTTAAGTTTTCAGTTACAAGCATTATTGTTGAAAAGATCAAATTTCCTTTTTCAAAACAACATTTCACATTCTTCAAGTAGACTAATGTTTCCATTTTTTCAATTAGGTTAGTGTTTTATTTCATGATATTCACTTCATTGCATCATATCAATGAAAGAAGGACACATTGCATGTTTCACATATAGTGTCAACACCTCTTAAGTTTGCATGAACCTCGGGTTGATAATTTAAGTTGATAGCCTTGGGAGTTGCAACATTCTTGTTGCAATACTGAGGCTCATCACTTTTTGGCATCGTTGTTGGGGAGGTGTCAAAGTATGCATTTTTTTCTTCCCTATTTGATTCATTTCTTTTACTTCTTGCAAAAACATAAAAATTACAGTAGGCATCTTTCATTTCAAAAATACAAAAGTGAATTGCATTAGCATTTTCATTCCAAAAAAAAAATCATAAAAACAAAAAATTTCTCCAACACCAACCCCCCCGTCCCCCCCCCATTTGTCCTCCACTACGTTATAATTTGTTATATGGAATTATGGTCCCTGGGAGACTGAGTCAGGTCCCTAGTATGGTCACCAATTTGTTATATGGAATCTATGACTGCAGACAAAAGTATCTTCCCTAAACTAGGTGGCCTAGTCTAGAACAACATAAAACAATGACTATAATGTTTTCCTTAAAGTAAATGGACAATGGGATGAAGGCTATCTGGAATATGTCACAAGATTCATTCCTTTCTTGGCATGTACGCTCCAATCCAAGCTTGGGTCACTATAATTAGAACCTACATAATCAAACAACACAAGCCAAAATATCTATGGCATCTATGTATCATAATCCAATCACTTCATTCAATAGATCAACATGGTATTGAAATACATGAAATCATAACATCACATATAAGAAAACAATGTACTCCTTGTATTAATAGAAATGGAGAGAGTTACAACAAAAGATAGATTTGATCTTGTAGAAGAGCTCCTCCAAGTTGACTTGTCCTTCCTTGTCACAAAGTGTGCCTCTATGTCACCCTAATACATGGAATAATGACTCTCACAATAGCAGCATGAGGGTAGAATCTATCTCCAAAAGTCAACCCCTAGCTTGTGGATGGCAGTAAATATATAGAAGAGGATGGTAGGTTAGGAACTCTTATACATTTACCAATATAGGCTTGATACCCACTCTTGTTTTGTTAATTTATTTAAAATGAATCTAGTAAAATTACAAATTACAAAACATGGTACATTTTGCATTTGAATGAATCTTATAATTTGTTGTAGATGTCTAAAAAAATCATAACTTAAAATTGCATTGTAAAATATGGTATGTACATTAAATTGCATTAATGTATAGAAAGGCTAATACATTTTGCATTCATGTATGAAATCGTTTAAGACTAGAGAATGTATAAATATAAATTACTTGTCATGCATGCAAACATAATATCAGTAGCATCAAATCCTCAATACACCTACATAACATGCAGTATACATATAACTTTGTAACTCAATACAAGACCCAATGAGCATCGCTTTCACATCATCACATTCTTAAGAATGTACAACTTAAGAGTGCACAAAAAGAAAGGCTAACAATGTACTTGAACTCTAAGTTCTCAAAGATGAATCCAAGGAGAAGAAATTGTTAGGTAGTTCAATTAAAAAAATTCTAATGGAATGCCATCCTCAATGATCCGTTCATGGTTAGCTTTTGACATTCTCCATTTTTTAACTTTCAATTGTTTTTCTTATTGAACTTATATCAACTTTATGTGCGCTGCACACACCAAGTGACTATATTGACAACTTATGACATCGGGTTGATAGTCTTGAAACATTACTCTCAGTTTGATGAGTTTTTTTGGAAAAAATAACCTTCCAGTATAATAAACCGTCTTTCATATAAATAACTATTATCATCATAGTCTTCCAATAACTTCATCTTTCGTTCAGTGCACCACATCAAATAATACTTGACATTTTCTATGTTGTTAATGGGTGCAACTACAGCAAAAACATCTCTTGCACAATAAAACAAGTGTAAATTCAGATCATAATTAACATGAAATTAACTTTATCAACATGGACTTGATTTTATTATCTATTTCTAGATCTCTATATTTTAACTATTATCTAGATACTTATACGCAATGATTTTAAAAACATAAAACACACACACACACACACACAGATATATATATATATATATATCCTTTGAAAGAAATTGAAATGTTACCTTCTCTAACAAGATCAGAAACTCAATCACCTTCAGATGATACTATAGTCTCCTTTGATTCCATCTCTTCGAAGCTTTCAACTGACATTTTCCCCTTTGTATTTAGTTTTGTATGTTGCCAAGCTTTTACATACATATTTTTTTCACAAACATCATTGGATTGTGTGTCCTCTATGAAAACAGGACAAAAACAAGAATATTTTATTTTATCAAATGCAAATGCATTTCGGTAATCCTTTGTTTTAATTGAATACAATTTTTGAGTCCCTTTTATTGTTTTAGTGTCATATGTAATCGATCTATCTACATCTTGGACTCCAGTATGCCAAAAAACCTATAGTAAATTCAAACAAGAATTTAAATATGTTATTTAAAATACAATTTATATATCAAAGATATTCATCGTCATATTGTTTAAATTATATAATTTATAAATATTTAGAATTAGAAAATTAATAAACATTATCATATATTAAAACTATATCCTAGTTCATTTGTATATATGTACATACCTTTGTACCTCCCTTGATGGGTTAGTCTGATGGCTTAGTGAAATATCAAACCATTGAACAACTTGTTCAGCTGAGACAAGCCGGTTTGTAGAGTGGTCCATTCGATATCTTCGAAGTGCTCGTTTTATACATTCCGTTGCACCATCATGTTCTCCTTTTCCATGACTAGTTTCAAATAACTTGCAACAATGTTTAATGTGGGTTTTAATATGAAGATGACACAACCAAAAGAATGATCGTGGAGAATTTAATCTAACCATATCCAATGTTCATTGAATTTTATTCCACGGCCTTTCAATGAGTCATAAATCTTATCAAAACAATGTTGTACAAAATGTGTCTCATATGTACGATCATTGTTTATATAAAAGTGATATTCTTTAATAACATGTCAATTCTCACTAGTGCTTTCTATATGATCAACATTTTGTTTAGCATGTCTATATAGAATATGGAAAAGCATATATACTTGGTAAAAATGATAATATTCACTCTGTATTTCATTTTGTGCAACAAATGTGTAATTCTCTGCAAAATCAACTATTGAGAAAATGGACTCTGGTGGAAAAAATTTCATGGGAATTTTTGAATTGCATATCCTACCATTGAGCTCTATGTGAATGCTCGGTGTACTTATAAATTGATGTTTCAAATTTCTTCAAAAACTTTATCATAAAAATTTCTTCTTCTTGTAAATCAATCCTTTTAGCTCTTGTACTAATATTTTTGAACTAATTGATGTATGGATATATTCATATCTCTTCCATTTCACTTTTAGGTTAGACAATGATTGATCATTTATATCAATAGAATATTTATTGTGGAATAAAGTAAAATTTCCATAATAATCACATTTTTTACCACCAACACATTTCTTTTGGTAAAATAATTCATGACATTCTATTGCACATAGAATTTTGGATATGAAACCATGGATAGTGGAAGGAGGAGGTGAATTTCTCCAAAATGTTTTACCAAAAGTAAGGAAGGTGTCATAATATAATTGAAATTCCACATGATAACGACAATAACAAGTGTCACGTATAGTGATAGGTTGAACATACCATGGTTTTTGTTGCACAAAAGTACTAAATGGAACATTAATTCCATGATTCTCTTCTATGAACTTATTGAACAACTCTATCTAAGTGGTGTCCAAGATATGTTTTGCATGTTCTTCATACTGCTTTCATGCTATTCTTCGTCACATCACATCCCTTTCTTTTGGTGAAGCACGTGAATTTTTTTTTAACATCTTCTCCAAATCTATCTTTGTATGGTTTCCTACAAATAACTGTCCAACAAGTGAGCTCATCATTCACATCTATTTGTAATCGAATTTTCCTATGTTTTTGCAATTTTTTTCGTCAGGTCCCTAATTCTTTTGCCATAGATTTTCTTTAGTACTTGATGAAACCACTGAAATTTGTATTGTTCTACGTGCATTTATATCACTTTTATTTCTAGATCTTCTAATCGATTTTAGAGCACTACTTATATTTTGAATCAAATTTTCCTTCACCTTTTTATCTTTTGTTGATTTTCAAATACCCAATAGAGTTGTAGCTTCTTTTAATTTCTTTGATTTTAAGAGACCTCTCAAAATTTGAGCTTGAACTATCACATTTTCATCTTTTAAGAACTTATCAATAATGAGATTAACACGATACCGTATAACATGGTCATCTTTTTTATCTCCATATATGTCAGTGTCAATATTTTCTAACATCTCATCATCAATGTTGATTTCATCTATACACATGAAAATTAAATGTAAATGGATAAAAATATTCATTAAATAATTAAATTAAAAAATAGAGTTTGAATGAAATTGAAATTAATAATTATGTATAATTTCAATAATACACTTGACATATATACACATACTTGATGGTGATTCAACTTCTTCACTTGAATCTCTTTCAACATCTTCAACAACATCATTAATCATTGGGTCATTGTCTTTTTCACTTTGTCTTTCAACATTTTCAATCTCATCATCAATGTTATGAGGAATATCTATCTCTGTTTACATTGCAAAATATTTTTCAAATTAGTTCATCAAATAGAAAATAAATTTCACAATTCACTAGTTAAATTTTAAATATCATTTATGATGTTTACATTTACATACTGACGTAGGAGGTCAATTGAACAGCAATTGAACAACAGCCAATCCCGTGTTGACTTTCCCTTTAGAAGACAGGCGCTTCACTCTATGTCATTGATCTCCTCTCTCCAGATCTAACGGTTAGTAGTGGCATCACAAATCGCAATTTCTATCAGCCAAGGTTCATTCACTCTTGAATGATGCAATGCGATATAATCCAATGATCAACAATCAACAGTCATCCAACAGTTGACAGCTATATCGCATAGGGAACTTGTGTGACGCTTACCTGCCTCACAAAGTCGATATGGTTTATAAACCTCGATCTATAAAAATTCGGGTCTGGGTTTAGACTTAAACTCCGATCACTTTAAAACCCTATATCCATTGGATAACAGAAGCCATCCAATCCTATGGCCTACAGGTCTACAACAACACACATGTTAAAAATAGGCCTAACCATGACGTTGACTATGACGTAACCAGTTGAAACTTAGATCGATGGTTAGGATGGAGTACGGGCCATCAACTGTGATCAAGCCTTTCTGTGCTTTCCTACCCTCCTCCTTAATACTAATGACTATGATTAACACATAAACACTGAGATTATAATTAAAATATGAAAAAATAGATAAAATACCTGCATGCGTTTCAGAATGCAGATTCACAGAAGTAAATGAGAGTCTTCACCAGAATTGACACGCAATCACACACTGAATCAATTTCTTCAATATAATGATAATTACAGAGTCTTGGCCCTCTCACTCAATTACAACAATTTTACAGACCTCTATTCCAACCTCAAAACCTATCTATCACTCAACTCTCACCTCTCACTCAATCCTCAATCATCTCAGCTAATCCTTCTTCATTACATTTTCTTCTTTTTATGAATCAAATCCTATTCTAACTGTACGAACAACTTGATCTCTATTTTTAATCAATCTAACAATCAAATCTCTATTTTCAAGCTCTATTACACACCTATGCTAACAACTTTATCCCTTAGTCTAAAATAAGACAATTTCCTAACTATTACAATAATGAATTACAGATCATTTTCGAGAGATCCAACCCTCTCGACCAAAAATGACTTTTGACCACTCAGGTCAGTGAAATTCAACTCATTTAGCCACAACATGTGAACAAACCATCACATTGCTGGCTAAGTCCATATGCTCTTGCCTCAGACTCCCAGGGAAGAAAAGAATCATCCCTCAGACTTTCAGGGTTTACTCCATACTTCTGCAACTCTGCTGTTGTCAACCAACTAGCATCCTCCACTGGCTATCCTTTCCATTTGACTAGATATTGATAATAAACTTGTCCATTGGTTCTTTTGGATACTCTTTTCTCCAAAAAAGCTTCCACCTCTCTCTTAACTATCTTTGGCATTTGTTCTTCCCGATTCAAAGTTTGAACTTCATCTTCTGTAGTTTCCTCCTGTAGCTCTGTCTCTGTCTCTTTGTATGGATACAAATATGCAACATTGAAGATGGGTGATATTCCAATTCCTTCAGGTAATTGAATTTCATAAGCATTAGTTGAAAACTTTTTTACAATTCTACATGGTCCTATCTTTTTTATTTTTAGTTTATTGTAAGTCTTAGCAGGAAATCTTTGTTTTCTCAAATATACCATCACTAAATCTCCCACTTGGAAATATTTCTCTCTTATTTTCATATATACTCTCTATTTGTATTTTCCACTTCTTTCCTACAATCTTCCTTTGACATCTTCTTGTAGTCTCTGCATCTGCTATGCAAACTCTTCATATTTTGTGCTTCTTGTCTCCTGTTTACCCAAATTTCTGAGCTCATACACACCTCTTGGATTCATCCCAAAAACAATCTGAAATGGACTCATTCCAGTACTTTGGTTTGGAGTGTCATTGTAAGAAAACTTAGCCAGAGCAAGTGCTAAATTCCACTACTTAAGATTTTTATACACTAAACTTTTCAATATGTTTCCCAAGCTTCTATTTACTACTTCGGTCTGTCCATTTGTTTGAGGATGGTATGCTGAATTGAAACTGAGGTTAGTTCCTAGTTTCTTCCAAAGAGTTCTCCAGAAATGCCCTACAAACTTTATATCTCTATCAGACACAATACTTATAGACAGTCCATGTAATCTTACAATTTCTAAAAAAAATAGATTAGCAATATGTGTTTCATCACTAGTCTTTTTACATGCAATGAAATGTGCCATCTTGGAAAATATATCTACCATGACATAAACAGAACCATTCCCCCTTTGAGTTTTAGGTAACCCTAAAACAAAATCCATGCTAACTACATCCCATAGTCGGTCTGGTATTGGCAATGGCTGGTAAAATCATGTATTCTGGATTCTCCCTTTAGCATGTTGACATATCCTGCACTTCTCAACAAATCTCTTAACATCAGTCTGCATCTTTGGCCAATAATAAAAAGTATTTACCTGAGCAAAGGTTTTGTCTTGTCCAATGTGACCAGATAATCCTCCACCATGTTTCTCCTTTATTATGTTTTCCCTCATAGAACATTTGGGAATGCACAACTTGTTGCCTTTAAACAATAAACCTCCTTGGATAAGATAATCTAACCACTGACTTCGGTTATGAACTATTGGATTTTGAACTGCTGTGTAAATATCTTTGAAATCTGCATCATATTTATACATTTCAACCATTTCTTCAAATCCTACAACACCAACTTTTAATTCTTACACAATAAAATTTACCTTGCTTAAAGCATCAGCGACTTTGTTCAACTTACCACTTGTGTGCTTTATCACAAAATTAAAGCTCTGCAAAAACTCTACCCACTTGATGTGTTTCTGGTTCAATTTTGGTTGGTTGTTTATGAACTATAATGCATGATTGTCAGAATACAATTAAGGCTTGTACAATATCATAAAATTCTTTATCATAAGAATACTACTTCTTCTTCGCTTCATTTAATTTCTCACTGAACTATGCTATTGGTCTTTGTTCTTGACTCAAAACTACTCCAATTGCAACTCCACTAGCATTAGTTTCAACTTGAAATACTTTTTCAAAATCGGGTAAAGCTAAAACTGGTTTCTCTGTGATTTTCCTCTTCAACAACTTAAAATTCTTGTTTGTTGCTTCTGTCCACTTGAATGGCTGATTAGTCTCCTTGATTGTTTCAAGAATTGGTACACAAATCTAACTAAACCCTATGATAAATTTCCTATAAAAACTTGCAAGACCATGATAACTTCTTACCTCAAATATATTCCTTGGAATAGGCCAGTTCCAAATTGCTTCGACTTTCTCTGGATCCATTTTCAACCCTTCTTTAGAAACTAAAAATCCCAAGTAAATTAATTCTTCTTTCATGAAACTACATTTCTTCAGATTTATCAGTGGTTTCTCTTCCTACAAAGTTCTTAAAACCAATTTAAGATGCTCTAGATGTTCTTCTTTACTTCTACTAAAAACTAGAATATCATCAAGATAAACAATAACAAACTTGCCTGCATATTCCCTCAAGACTTCATTCATCAATCTCATGAACGTGCTAGGTGCATTAGTGAGTCCAAAAGGCATCACTAACCACTCATACAACCCACTGTTTGTTTTAAACACAGTCTTCCATTCATCTCCTTCTCTAATTCTTATTTGATGACATCCACTCTTTAGATATATTTTAGTAAAATACTTTGACCCACTCAAACAATCCATCAAGTCATCCATGTGTGGCAAAGGAAATCTATACCTGATAGTGATCTTGCTTATGGCTCTGGAATCTATACACATACGTCATTCACCTCCTTTCTTTGGACTAAGTACTGTTGGTATAGCACATGAACTAAGACTCTCTGTGATTAGTCCCTTATCCATCAATTCTTGCACTTGTCTTCCAACTTCTGCATTCTCTTGAGGAGTTAATATGTACGCTACTTTGTTTGGCAAACTTGCTCCTAGTATTAGATCAATATGATGACTAATACTCCTGATTGGTGGAAATGCATTTGGCAACTCATCCACAATAATATCTGCAAAATCATTTAATAGAGTTTTGATTTCTTCAGGTAAATCATCTAAGTTTGTGGAAGTTAAAATTACCTTCGGTCTCCCTGCGAAAGCAAAATGCATTTCTTCACCTTTTCCTACCTCTTGCAACAACTCCTTTCCACTCATCATCATAACGCTGTTTCCAAGTTCTCCTTTGTCAGCGTCATCCTTTAATGGAAGCAGTGTATGTTTATTTCCATTCTTCTCCAGGGTATAAGTTTTTTCCTCGCATCATGAATAGCTTTCCAATCAAACTGCCACGGTCTTCCCAGCAACACATGGCATACATCCCTTGACATTGCATCACACAATATCACATCCTTATATGTACCAATCTGTGTCTCTACCTTGCATTGTTCTGTCATAATAAGCTGATGTCCTTTCTGCAACCATGACACTTTGTAAGGAGTAGGGTGTACTATCTTCACTAATCCTAGCTTGTCCACCATCTCTGTCGAAACAAGGTTATCAGTGCTTCCACTGTCAGTTATCACTTTACAACATTTACCTTTGGATTTGCATGTAGTTTTGAATAAACTCTTCCTCTGGGGTGGTTCTTCAGTTTCCTTCTCTGCCTTAAGCAATGCCCTTTTCAACAACAGGGATTCTCCTACTTCAGGGCATTCTTCCGTTTCTATAATTTGAGGTGTTTCTTGCTTTGCCTCAGCCACATTCACATTCCTCTAACTTGTTTTTTTGTTATGAGGACAGTCCCACGACACATGTCCCCATTCTCCATATGTGTAACACCAAATATCTCTTCCTCGGCCTCTTCCTCTAGGTGAAAATCTTCCTTTATTAAAATCTCCCCTCTGTGGTGGTCTGCTACTTGAGCTTCCTTCTTCATGCTGGTGTTGCTAAAACCTTGCTCTGGTAGTTCCTCTACCTCTTGCTGAACTTTTCCCTCTATTCCTTTGATTTTGTTTTCTCAACATCTTCTCTTTTGCCTTTAAACCTACTTGATAAGCGTCTTCAATGATCTTCAGACTCAGCAAGCTAATCTCGTCCTGTATGTCATATCTTAAGCCATTGATATATCTGGCTACCTTCTCCATATCATCCTCTGCATGTCCTGCTCTAATACTCAATCTATAAAACTCTTCTGTGTATTCTTTAACATACATTCCTTTTTGCCTTAAATTCTGTAACTATTTGAAAAGATTTAACTGATAATATTTTGGCATAAATTTAGCTTTCATTTTACTCACCATTTTTTCCAGTTGCTTGATCTTGGACTTTCCTTTTCTTGTTTTGGATGTTTGTAGTTCATCCCACCAAATAGCTGCATGACCCTTCAATCTGGTAACTGCAAATTTCACCTTCTTTTTGTCATCAACCTCTTCATAGTCAAAATATTTGTCCAATGAACTGATCCAATCCATTAGCTCTTCTGCATTGAGACTCCCTTCATACACAGGAATTTCCACCTTTGGTTTTCCACCTACTTTAGCCAACATCTTGATAACTTTGGTAGTTTCATTTTCCTCCTCTTCTTCTTCCTTAGAAGATTCTTCTGCAACACTGTCAACTCCTTCATCAGGTGTTCTCCTCTGTGCAGTCTCCATTATGTCCATCCTTGTACGCAGACTCCAGATCTCCTCCAGTAAAACTGCATTTGCTTCAGGTCTTCCTCGACCTATGCCAGCTCCTCTCCTTGGTGGCATGTTTACTGCAGTCAAACTCAATCTCTGTGCTCTGATACCAAAAATGACGCAGGAGGTCAATTGAACAGCAACTGAACAGCAATTGAACAACAACTGAACAACAATTGAACAACAGTCGATCCTGCGTTGACTTCCCGTGTTGACTCTCCCTTTAGAAGACAGGCGCTTCACTTTGTGTCGTTGATCTCCTATCTCCATATCTAATGATCGGCAGTGACATCACAAATCGAAATTTCTCCCAGCCAAGGTTCATTTATTCCTGAATGATTCGATGCAATATAATCCAACGGTTAGCAATCAACAGTCATCCAACGGTTGACAGCGATATCGCACAGGGAACTTGCGCGACACTTACCCGCCTCACGAAGCCGATATGGTTTATAAACCTTGATATATAAAAGTTCGGGTCCAGGTTTAGACTTAAACTCTGATCACTTTAAAACCCAATATCCATTGGATAACAGAAGCCATAAAATCCTATGGCCTGCACGTCTACAACCAACACACAGGTTAAAAATAGGCCTAACCCTGCTGTTGACTATGACGTAAGTAGTTGAAAATTAGATCGATGGTTAGGATGGAGTACGGGCCTTCAACCATGATCAAGCCTTTATGTGCTCTCCTACCCCCGTCCTTAATACTAATGACCATGATTAACACATAAACACTGAGATTATAATTAAAATACAAAAAATAGAGAAAATATCTGGATGCGCTTTAGAACTCAGATTCACAGAAGTAAATTAGAGTCTTCACCAGAATTGACACGCAATCACACACTGAATCAATTTCTTCAATATAATGATAATTACAGAATCTTGGCCCTCTTGCTCAATTATATAAATTTTACAGACCTCTATTCCAACCTCAAAACCTATCTATCACTCAACTCTCGCCTCTTACTCAATCCTCAATCATCTCAACTAATCCTTCTTCATTACATTTTCTTCTTTTTATGAATCAAATCCTATTCTAACTGTACGAACAACTCGATCTATATTTTTAATCAATCTAAGAATCAAATCTTTATTTTCAAGCTCTATTACACACCTATGCTCAAAACTTTATCCCTTAGTCTAAAATAAGACAATTTCCTAACGATTACAATAATGAATTACAGATCATTTTCGAGAGATCCAACCCTCTCGACCAAAACTGACTTTTAACCACTTAGGTCAGTGAAATTCAACTCATTTAGCCACAACATGTGAACAAACCATCACATTGTTGGCTAAGTCCAGATGCTCCTACATGACATACCCGCTTCAACTTCTAGTTAAGATTGATTTTCCCTTTCAATATTAAAGTGTTTTTTCTTCTTCCTTTTGCAACAGTTTCTCGCGTATTCTCTACGATCCTCATTGTCTCTTATTCGATCATATTTTATCTTGCAATTTCTTTGATTTCCCGTAATGATTCAATCTATGTAGATTTTTAAAATCCAACCTAACAAAATCAATTTCAAAATCCTACAAAAAAAAACTCACTTTCAAAATTTAGACCAAAAAACTCACTTTAAAAATTAAGCCCAAAAAAACACTTTAAAAATTCAGCCCAAAAGACTTACTTTGAAAATTAAGCCAAAAAAAAAATTCAACCCAAAAGACTTACTTTAAAAATTAAGTCAAAAAATCTCACTTTAAAAATTAAGCCCAAAAGGCTTACTTAAAAATTTAAGCCCAAAAAACTCACTTTAAAAGTTTAGCCCAAAAAATTTCCTTTAAAAATTTAGCTAAGAAAATTTAGTTTAAAAGTTCACTCCAAATGAGGAAAGAGTGCAAAAATAATGTTTTGGCTCCATTTATTTATATTGTTTTGGGGAAATATTTTTTTCCAAGGGTCGCATCGTTTCATTTTTGCAGACGACAGAAAATATTGACCCATTTTCGGTCGAACTTTAAAAAAAAAAATTCCTGAACTTTTAAATTAATTTAGCTGAATTAATTTTCCGTTTACTTTAACAGGAATAAATAACAAACACAAGTTCGACTGAATGTGTTTTTAGTTCAGCTGAACTACTGTAACCATCACCTCTGCAACAAATCGGCTTTGATCACCTTTCTCCAACTTCAGAATTGTTAAAATGCATCAAATTTGGTGAATTTATTTTCGAAACCAATACCAGCAATTGCATAATTGAATCTACTTTGAGTAGATATAAATTTTATGAAATTTCATAGAATTTGGCTAATTTTAATTAATTTTCTAATAAAATGTATACAAAAAGCTCTCAAGGTCATTATGATTCAGTAAAATCAAAATTATGTATCTTCCAAAATACACTATAAAAAAATATTAAAAATTTATAGTTCATTACGTTGGTCCGTCTTCTGTAATGGGTAGTTTCTATATTTTTAGTTTATAACTAATATGTTGAGAAACTTGACACTATGCTAAACATCTTCGAAATCTGCAGTTTTTTCACATTGGTTCAATTCAAAAAGATCTAGTAATTATGATGTGCATCAGTTGATTTCGTAAATATAACGATATCGAAGTAGAATCTATCTAGATTGTTGCAACACATTTTTTTCAAAAACGTCAAGTTAACAATTAATACACTAGTGCTAAAAAACATGGCTTTTTATGAATCCATTGATTTTTAAAGAACACACAGTTGAACAATTGCTAAGTTGACATATCAAATGTGAATAAAACAATTCCAAAAAATAAGTAATAGAAAGCTAATAAAATTTCTACAAGTTTTGGTTTTATTGTAAAATGAAATTGTGAATAGAAAAATTGCTTTGGCTTGTTGAAAGTTGAAGAAATTCTAAAAGTGATATTTATTTTCTCAAAAAAAGCAAAAACGTGGAACCCAACTTCGCATTTTCACTCGTTCTCAAATTAGAATCCCATACATGACAATTTTGCCAATCGTCGGTCGGATAAATATTGTGGTAACGATTAGAGATGATGGGAGGGGGTTGCTGTGGAAAAAATGTCTGCATAAATGATGTCCCAACCATTGAATCCACCTAATTTTTTGGATAAAAATATTGATCTAACAAGAGGTGGAGCAAGTGTCATTGATTTACATCTTCTTCTCTATTTCGGTAATTTAAATTGCATGGAGGATTGAGAGCTTCCAGATCTGGTTGCTTGAAAAATAGATCAACGACAGGAGACATTCCCGGTAAAATATGTTTTTAAAAAACTGAGGGATTTGCTTCAAATCTTGCCAATACTTCCTTTGTGATGAAGAGCATATAAGGAATTAGGTTATGTTCAAGGGTCACCACATTCCTGCATAGATCTGATCTAGGCACATGAAAACAACACCCTTCTCTCCCCTTTGAGTCATTATGCATGGCAGGGGTAATCACAAATGATACAACAGAGAGTGGATGTGTGATATTAACAAAAACCGTGACTGTCGTTCTCCTTCTCATTTACTTCTCCCCCATTCGAATATTCCTCCATTTATCACACCAGCTCAGAGTGCAAGCAACCAAGTCATGAGGATTAGAAGGTAGCCAAGCAAGTGAGAGACAAAGAGCTAGTTTATCTTGAGTTTGGGATCCGAGCCTTCCTAATTTTAAGGAATTCATTGGGAACTTCGGTTGTATAAGTAGAGAGGCCTAGATCCTCATTAGGATTTGAATTTTTGTTGTAAAACTCTAAGTTATTTTCGAGCTCCAGACTTGTGGAATGTTTATTGATGTAATTTTCTGTTTTGGTAATAAGAATCAGTTTTGTTTTGAGCCAGCACTGAGTTAACTCAGAGGGTTGAAGCTCTTGGATTAGGGCCCAACCCTAACAGCCAAGGCTCCTTTTTCTTGTATCTATATGTTTAGATTAGTCTCATAGCTTCATTGTTAATTTGTCTTTAGATGTATTTTTCATTGCAAGTAGTGTAGATTCGATTGGTTGTTTATTAGTTTGCTTCCATTTGTGCCTTACTTTAGTAACAAGTTAGCAGGGATAAAAGGAGCACCACAAGGCTGTCAGTAGGTTTCTTCGCCTCATTTCCTCCCTTTGGGATCGTGATTTGAGGAAGGGACCCTTATGTATCCCCAAAAACATAGATTTCTATTTCTTGTATGAGCTTTAGAGTTTACTGTATTTAAGTTAGCATTTGATCAGTTTTGAAAAGTAGGATTTCATTGCCATCTCTTCTATCTTCATTCTTGCAGTAGATCTCATTCATTCTTTCATTCCTTTCAACAACTTTCCTCATGCATAATGTAGGCAGTGAGTCATTAATTCTGCTTTTCTAGCTTATGAGAATGCTTCTTGTTTACATAGCTTTTTGGAAATTACACATGTTTTATTCAGAGCAGGTGCTTCAGGAGTAGACAAAGACTTCATAGCTAGCAACCACCTTCCACTTCATCCACCATAGTCATTCCTTGTTTTCACCATTTCCTTCACTAGTTTTCATCATTTTACATAGAAATTCTTCCAAGCACATTGAGTGAATCCAACCATCTTCTATCCTTATTGTTGACTTCTGAGTGATCCTAGACCTTTTCTCACTTCATTCCACCCATCTACCACCTTCCCTAATCCTTCCATCACTTCCAACACCTCCCATTTTTCTCTTGGCTATATCCTGTAGGTTTACAGGGAATCTTGTAGGTTTCTAGTACATCCTATAGGTTTTCCTGTAATGGCCTGTTTTGAGGCCGAATTGAGGGAAAACCTATAGGAAGTCACCAAAGGTCACCCAAGGGTCTCCCACACCATCCAAACATATCCTAACCCTTCCATCCATCCTCCAACATCCTTAATCCACCTACCACATCACCAAAAGAAATTAGTTTGCATACTTGATTTTGCATGAAAAGAAAAAAAGACAAAAACATATTTATTTCAATCCCTTTCCTTGTAAATTAGTGATGTTTGATGTTGTTTACTTCCATGGTTAGATAGTAGCATTTGGTTCATGTTAATTTAGCATTATTTCAAAGCATATTTTTTTGGCAGTTAATTAGGAAATGGTGTGATTTAGCATTGAATTTCGGTCTTTTTCATTATTGCAATAGAGTAGCTCTCCCTTAGAGTAGATTTCCCTTTCTTCCATCAAGAAACCAAGCTTCTTCTAACTCCATAGAAGTCTGGCTTGAAAACCCTAGCGATCTCTCACTAGTTGAACAGTGGCAAAAGGCAGAACCATCACTTTTACTTGTGTATACAGCACTATCACGTCCAAGTTTGTACGAACCCCCGATTGATAAAGTAAAGCTGGTAGCCCAAGAGTTGCAGCATTCTTGCTGCAATACTGGCGCTCATCACTTTTTGGCACTGTTGCTGGGGACGTGTCTGAGTAAATTGTGATTACTTCTTCTTTCTTCTATTTCTTGTCTCTAATATTCTGCCATTAGTTTATTTCTGCAAAAGTAATTTAGTTGCTTCCTTTTTCATTCTACATTTTTTGCTTTCCTTTCCATTTTGCAAGCAAGATTTCAATTCAGCAAGTAGTTTTTCTATTCAGACAACAGTTTTCATTTAATCAACAATTTCAATTTTGCAAAGTACTTTCCAAGTTTGAAAAAAACACAAAACCAAACCAAAAACATTTCCTTTCATGCCTCATAGGAATAGGGATAACTTAGGGAATTTTTTGCCAAATACCCCTACTGCATCAAACAACCAACCTTCCCTCTTCTTCGGTGGTTGTGAACTGCGAGAACCCTTAGGTGGGCAACCTAGCATATTTGAAGAACCTATGGGGAAGAAGAAGAAGAAGAACACATTCCTACTGAACCAATGGTTGAAAACAGAAATGACAGAGGGAATAGAGAGAGAGTTGAGGGTGTCTCCCCATCAGGGAAACCAATGGGGACACTAAGATGAAAAATATAAGCCCCTCTGCCCTACCTCATTTCCATGGCTTGACCATAGAAGATCCCGACACTTTCCTATTTGAGTTTTTTGTTATATGCCGAACCTATGACTATATAGATGATGAGTAGAAATTAAAACTATTTCCATCTACCCTCAAGGATGTAGCATTGTGCTAGTTCATGGGTTTGCTTGGGGATAACATCACAACTTGGGCTCAAATGCAGCAAGCCTTTAATAATAAGTATTGAGACTACTGTAGGTCAAAGGATACTAAAGAGGAAATTTTTAGGATGACCATAGGCAATGATGAATCCTTAGAGGATTATGAAGAAAGATTCCAGCTTAGCTACAAAAGGGCCAGGTGCACACTTGACCCTGAGTGACTCAAGCTGGTCCTACTTAGTGGAGTAAGGGAAGATTTTTGGATTCCCAACACTTTTTAGCAGGACGATATATCTACTAATTACCCTATGAGGATATCAAGACTGTCTTTAGAAACCATTCTAGGGTAGCTAGGAAAAAGGGTATGGGCAGTCACCCTATGGTCAGTACATCCTCTTCCAACTTATCCATCAAGGGTGAAATTGGAAACATGCTACCCTTGCCTTACAAACAGACACTATACACATTAAGATAAATCAGGAGGAAGCAGAGAGAGCCTTGGCCATTTTCTGTCCTAGATGCACCAGGAGGCACCCTAAGAATGAATGTCCATTGAATTCTATTGAAATTTGCTCAATCTGTGAAGAAGACCACTCCACAGACAAGTGCCCTTCTTTGCCTGGACTCAAAGCTGTATATCAAGGAGTTGAAGGGGTCATGGAGTAGCTCTGCTACATAAACCAAAGGAGACCTGATGGGTCTAGACCATACCAGCAGGGCATGCAAGGGTCATCCCATGCATATTACAACCCCAACCAAATCACATCCATACCTTCATGGGGACCCCCTACTCATCCTTCCTGGTCTACACTTCCTCCTTGGTCCTTTTCATCTCAGTGTCACTCCTAGCCATCCAGCCAATCATTTCAACCATATGCTCTGCCACAACCTCAATGGAATGCACCACCCCAGGGGTGGAGGCCCCAATACAACAATGTTCCAGCTTTATTGCCTCCACCACCTACCCAACCACAACTGTTACACTCTGCTCCACCAAAGCAACCTCAGATGCCTTCCCAGCCAAATCTGAACCCGAACAACAGACAGGCTCAACAAGTATATAGTGGAGAGACAACATATCTAGCCTATGATGTGGAAATCCAAGAGATTAACCTGAGATCTGGGAGATTTCTCCTGAATAACCAACCTCCACCTCCACCTAGGGAGGTTGAGGAAGAAAGAGAGGAAAGCATTCTTAAAGTAAATCCACCCTTTCTTGAAAGATTAACCTAACCACTCTAGCCTACCCCAGAAGAGACTGAACTTCTGGGAGAATTGAAAAATTTATGTGTAAAGATTCCACTTCTCCAAGAAATAAAAGATGTGCCTATTTACAATAAGTTGATTAAGGAGAAGTTCTTCAAGCATCCAGGGAGGCGAAGAAGAGATGCCCCTACCATTAATGTCATTGGACAATTGTTCGACTTAATGCTGGGGCAGGTAATCTATCCAAAGTATTTGGACCCTGGAAGCCCTGTAGTAGATGTGCACATCAATGGCACCATTGTCCCACACACTTTGATCGATCTTGGGGCTGCCATTAATGTGATGACCAAGGACACCATGCTCAAGCTCAACCTCCAAGGTTCATTGAGGAAGACCACAACAGTTCTGTAACTTGTAGACTGCTCCACAGTGACCCCTGAGGGGATTGTGGAGGATGTGATGGTCTCCATTGACTCTTGGGAGTACCCTGTAGATTTCCTAGTTCTCCAACCTAAGGCTAAGATTACTGGTTACCCTCTCATCCTTGGGAGACCCTGGTTGGCCACTGTCGATGCTTACATCAGCTGCAAAGCTGGGAATATGACCATCAAGAATGAGCATATGTCTAAGAAGTTAGTCCTATACCCTCCTACTCATCCATCTCTAGAGCATGATCTACCTTTATGGCTGGAGGAGGAGGAAGAAGATGAAGTTTATTTCGCCCAACTTTATAATTTATAAACAACCATGGGAGGAGGATAGAAGGATGAAGATGATTTGATTGAAAACCTACTCCAAAGTCCAACTCCTGGTAAATTGTCCTTAGAAGATGTAGTAAAGGAAACCAAGAACAATCATCCAATTGACCTATGCTTGGATGATCCCAACCCTCTCCATGTCAAAACCATAGAATTCGGCCCTGATAGAACCTTGAAAATCAATCCATCTCTTTCGCTCTCCAAGAAGAGAAGTTATGCAACATGCTAAAGGAACATCTAGATGCCTTCGCTTGGAGTTACAAAGAAATCAAGGGAGTGCACCCCTCACTATGTACTCACCACATATACATCAAAGAAGGTTGCAAGCCAGTCTAGTAACCCTAAAGGAGGATGAATCCAGCTCTTAAAGATATAGTCAAACAAGAACTACAAAAACTATTAGATGCAGGATTCATTTACCTTATCTCTGACAGTGAGTGGGTCTCTCCTTTGGTGTTAGTTCCAAAGAAAAATGGTATGTTGAGGATTTGTGTTGATTACAGGGAGTTGAACAAAGCCACAAAGAAGGACCATTTTCCTCTTCCTTTCATTGACCAAGTGCTAGATGGCCTGGTAGGGATTTTTTTTCTCTCTTTCCTAGATGGATTCTGTAGGTACAACCAAATCTAGAATAGCCCGATAGACCAAGATAAAACCACCTTCACTTGTCCTTGGGGTACTTTTGCCTATAGGGTCCTTCCTTTTTTCCTATGCAATGATCCTGCCACTTTCCAGAGAGCAGTCTTGAGTATTTTTGTCGAGTTAGTCCACGATGTAGTAAAAATTTATATGGATGATTTTACACCTTATGGTTGTGATTTTCAAGAGGCTCTGTCCAACCTAGGCAAAGTACTACATAAATGCATTGAAATGAACCTGTCTCTCAGTCCCGAAAAATGTGAATTCTTGATGACTACAGGGACCATGCTAGGTCATTCAATATCTCAGCAAGGACTGCAGGTGGACCCAAACAAAATAGCTATCATCCAAAGGGTCCCACCTCCTCAAAAGCAGAGAGATGTCAGAAGTTTCCTAGGGTTAGCTGGATACTACCAAAGGTTCATAAAGGACTTCAGTAAGTTGGCCTCTCCTTTATTTGGTTTTTTGGCCAAGGACTCTAAGTTTATATGGTCAAAAAGATGTCAAGAGGCCTTAGACACCCTAAAGAACAAGTTAACCATTGCACCAATTCTCCGAGGCCCAAATTGGGCCCTTCCTTTTCATATTCATGTTGATGCCTCACACAAAGCCATAGGAGCAGCCCTAGGTCAGATAGATGAAAATTTTCCTTATGCTATCTACTTTATCAGTAAGAATCTGTCAAAGGCTGAACTGAACTACACAGTGATCGAAAAGGAACTCTTGGTTGTTGTGCATTCATTGAACAAATTTAGGCATTATATTACAGGCTATCAAACATTTGTACATATTGACCATGCTGCAATCAAATATTTAATGAATAAACCAGATGTGAATGCTCAGATTATAAGATGGTTACTTTTATTACAGTAGTTTGATCTAACTATTGTTGATAAGCCTGGTAAGGAAAATGTTGTTGCAGACTTTTTGTCCAGATTAAATTTTCCTACAGGTGAAGAAGGAATGGTTGATGACCAGTTACCGGATGAGCACTTATTTGTTATTTCAGTTCTCTCTCCATGGTTTGTTGATATAGCAAACTATTTGGTATCTTCACAGTTCCCACTGAAATTTTCCTCCAAAGAGAAAAGAAATATAGTAAGGAAGAGCGCCCCCTTCATTTGGATTGGGGGAAATCTCTTCAATGTTGGCCTAGATCAAATCTTGAGAAGGTGTGTCTGAGAGGAGGAAGTCTTTGACATCCTTTTGACCTATCATGATGGGCCTTGTGGAGGTCACTTTGCAGCAAAGAGGATAGCATTCAAGGTGTTGCAAGTAGGCTATTATTGGCCCACTCTTTATCAGGACATGAAAAGATATACTAGTCAGTGTGATCGGTGCTAAAGGATGGGAAGGCCTACTCCAAGAGATGAAATGCCTCTGCAACCTCAAGTGACTTTCGAGCCATTTGACAAGTGGAGCATGGACTTCATTGGACCTATTGACCCTCCTTCCCAAAAAAAACAGTATATCATTGTGTGCACTGACTATCTGACAAAGTGGGCTGAAACCAAGGCAATTAAAGCAACAACAAAGGAGAAGGTAGTTGAGTTCCTAAGGGAGAATGTATTCTACGAATCTGGGTACCTTAGAGAGTTGGTCACTGACCAAGGTAGCCAGTTTACCTCCAACATGATTGAAGACTTGCTCAGCCAGCATAAGGTCACGCACATAACTTCCACTCCTAAGAGGAGGTGACCAATAGAGTGTTGCAGGGCATCTTGACCAAAGTGGTAAGCAACAGCAGGAAGGATTGGGAAGATAGACTAGTTGAGGCCACCTAGGCCTATAATACCACCTAGAAGACCACCACTGGATTCACACCCTATGGGCTGGTCTATGACAAAAATTCCCTACTATCCATTGAATTTGAGTATAACACATTAAGGATGGCAGCCCAACTAGATCTAGACCTTAGTAGTGCACAAAAAGAGAGATTGATCCAGTTGAATGGTTTAGATGAGTTCAGAATGCAAACCCTCCTATATAAAGAGGTAATTCAACTTCAGAGGAAGATCTGGCATGATAAGAACATCAGGGAAAATTAATTTCAAGAAGGTGATTAGGATTTTTTATATGATTCTGGGTATAAATACTTCAAGGGAAAGTTAAGGATAAGATGGCTAGGACCTTATGTTGTAGAAACATGCCATGATAATGGTTCAGTATAGATCAAAACCATAAATGAAGAGGCCACTCCTTTACTTGTTAATGGACACCGAGTGAAAATTTACAAGTGACCATGGTCAAAACAAGAGTTCATTGATGGTATCAATAAAATAGTGATGGTAGTGGAGCAAGTTTCAGCTCCTACCTCATCAAATCACTGAGAAACAAAAGAAAAAAGAATAAGGACTCAGGTGAAAACCTCCATGAGGTGCCTGAGTCCCACTATCGAGTTGAAAACCTCTTGGGGCGGCCCAATGGTGTCAATAAAAAAAATTGAGAATAAAAATATCCCTGGGTGAAAACCTCTCTTGAGGCACCCAGGGCAAACAACTAGGATGAAAACCTCTCATAGGCAGCCTAGTTGTTTTCAAAAAAAAAAAAAAAACGAGGAAAAGGAGAAAAATCATGAAAATTTCTATTTTGCAGGTCAGCAAGAAGGATGATCAGAGAGCAAAGGAGGATCACAAAGAGACCTATTTCACTCACATTTTTATTTTTCCACTCATTGTCATTCATCACTCCACCATTTCTTTCATTTTTTCCACTCCTTTGCTTCAATTTACAAGGGGACTGTGTTTTCTACAGGATCCCTTGTAAACCTACAGGATCCCCTAAAAACCTACAGGATGATCCTGTAGGAATTACAGCGACCTAGAAATCCTACAGGTTATGACCCTAGGGTGAAAAAATGACCTTCTATGTCAATAAAATAACACCCTTATATCATCATTCCATTACCATACCTATGTCCACCTTCATCACCCCTGCATTCACCATAAAAAAAATTAGTTTCAAAAAAAAAAATCAGTCTTCGAAAAAAGAAGGAAACAAAGAGAAATAGGGAGCATCACCTGAGTATTCCTCATTCTCCACACTCCTAGTCTCCCTCTCCATCCATGTCACCATCCTCAAAATCCCAACAGAATGTATGATTAAGAGTTCTGAGGGAGAAGCAGCTACAGGACATCCTGTAGGAAATCCTGTAGCAGCCTATCCCACATAATACAAATCATAAGAACAAAAAGCTTCTAGCATGATGATCCAAGAGTAGAAGGAACTCCAAAGCAGTAGCAACACCATCATCTTCAACACCAGGTACCTGCACAACAAAAGAATCATTAGAGAACAACAACAAAAAAGGGAAGAAGAATAGCATGTAGCCAATACACACAGTAAGCACCTCCAGTCTTCAACAACTGCAGCAAGGTATTAGCACCACAGGTAAGTATCCCGCTCACTCTCTCATGTGCATAATGTAGTCAAAATATGTAAAGGTTATGAGTAAGTTGGTTTATAATCGAAAGGTGGCTAGTTAACTTGGCCATCCTCAATCAGTCAACAAAGACAAAACAATTTGTCCTCTCACACGTGGAAGCAGTCAACTCAAAAACAGAAAGGAGAAGGACAAAATCAGTTAAGGCTATGGAAGCATAAAGTGGGAGTTGATTACGAGGAGTGGGGAATGATGAGGTGGTAGTGGGGTCCAATAGTCCAAAAATTGAAACCGTACCTCGGTTGCCAGCACACTACCTCGCCCCAAATGACCATAAGAGGAAATAATCGTCGTCCCCATGCATTCATGCATTCATTTCCTCAAGAATCGCTCTCACAAGTCACTCACATACCAGGCAACCTACAGAAAGGAAAACTCCATCATTTTTCTACACAGAAATTCCTACAGGATTGCACACAAGATTCCTACAAGATACACAGAAGCAGTATATAGGATAGGCCGAGAGGGGTTTCAAAGGGGAAAACACAGGGGTTGGACACAACAAACACTATGACGAGGTAGGATTTATAATTACATCCCTATTTCCAAGTAAATTGAACAAAAAATCCTCCAGTTTGAGTGAATTTGGCAGTTGTGCAAGAGAATTGTCCACACAGTCATTTCAGTTTTTTACTTCTGCATTTGAAAATTGTATCAACCATCTCATCTCCTCAAACTTCACCAACCAAGATGACAGGAGGGTTTAATAGAAGGGAGCCCATTAACACTGTGAGAATCCAACAACACCCTCAGGTGCTAGAAATCTTCACAAGGCATAATTGGATGGGGTATTTCGAAAAATTAAGGGGGTATGATGATGAGGTGGCCCGAGATTTTTCTCTCTCCCTCATTCCACTTACCAGAGTCCATGCCACTATTGTGGTAAGAGGCCTCTCCATAGAGCTCACCCCTGAACTCATCAGCAGAGTTACCACACTTCCCCTAGGAGTACCATGGAGGAAGGAAGACAAAGGAGATAGCCAGATTGCCAAAAGGAAATTCTTTTTAGAAGGTGAGGAACCCATTGAGGACAAGAATGGAGTAAGGAGAGCAAGTCTACCATATCCCTAGAATGAGGTGAGCTACCAACTTATCAAATACATATCATGTGAGGGTAGGTATAGTGTGGTATATGGCTATCATTTTAGGCTTCTTGAAGAGTTGAGATTTGGAGCAAAAACACCCCCTCACCACAGGCTCAACATACCATACTTCCTACTGCAATCACTGATAGACACAAGCATCAAGGTGAAAGAGGGAAATTCCCAATAGTTAGCTCACCATGGGTTAATTAGAATCCTTATAGAAGATGCCCTCCAAAACCTCAAAATTCCAATACAATGGTAAGTTTTCAGAGACATGCAGGCAGAGGAGGACATAAAAGCTCTCACATATGATGTTAGTCCTATTATCAGTGGAAAGGATGAGGAAGAGAGTGAAGCAGAGGAAGAAGAAGTAGAGTAGGAAGAAGAAGAAGCAAAAAGAGATGAAGATGAGATGGATGAATAAGAAGATGAAACAGAAGAAAATGAGATGGATGAAGAAGATGATGAAATATAAAAAAATGTGGAAGATGAAGAAGAAGAGGAGAAAGAGAAGGAGGATGATGAAGAAACAGAGGAGGATGTTAAGGAGGAAATTGATAAAGAAGATGAGGATCCACAAGAGGAAGAAGAAAGGAAAGACATAGGTGAAAAAAGCAATGGAAAGAGGGGGCAGAAGACAAGGAGGAGTAACCTAGGGTGTCTCCAGAACCCATTGAGAGAGAGGCAACAACTGCCCTCACTTCTCTTAGCACCCCCATCAAGAAAAAAGGCAAAACACAGAGGCAAACCCCCTTATATTTCACTACAAGGAAAATACCGAGAATAAGGCAAGGAAACCCCAAACACCAACCAAAATTCCCATTGTGATTGAGGACTCACCTAAAAAACAGGAGAAAATGCCTTCTCCTAAGTCTCCTATCACCTATGTGAGAAGGCCTATGACTAGATCCACCTCCTCCAAGGGAAAAGAAATCCTACAGGATACACAGCAGAATCTACAGGAAGTTGAAGCAGTCCTACAGGATACTCTATTGAACCTATAAGAGACACAAAAATTGGAAAATGAGGGAGGATAGTAGTAAGAAACTAAAGAAGAGGACCCATAGTTAAAAGAACCTAGCCCCCAGCCTAACCTTGAATCCTACTACAAGTTTATTAGAGGAGGTAGGGTCATTCCTTAAAAATTTGCTATTCCACTATTCTTCAAGCTTGAGAAGGAGAGAGCCATAACTCATCGATGGATGTAGATTGTAAAATCTAAGGGGGTGGAAGACACTGGGCACATGGAGGAGAAGCTCAAGGAGATGGGCAAAGAGCTAAGTTGATTGAGAGACAAAGAAGCCATAATGAAGAATCAGCTAGAAACAGAAAATGTGTGGTTAAGAGGACAACTGCAAGAAAGAGAGAATCAATTGGCATGTATGGCCAATCTCTCTTTGGAAGCAATCCAGTGTAGGATGCCAACTAAATCCTATGCCCTATACCTCAAGGAACAGTGGCTGCAGTTCCAGATCAAGACCCTAGCACAAAGAGGCACCATGCCATTTCAGGACTATAGGCAGTTCATTGATCTTTGTGATCAGAGCACACTAGAAGATAGGGCCAAGATGTCTGAGTTTTATTTGCATAACATGGCCTTAAAAAAAATGAATGTATGGGACCCTAATGCTAAGCTAGGATATTTACAGTTGATGGCTTTGGCATCATGGATGAACCATGAGGAATCAAGGGCTATAGAGATGAAGAAGATATTGGCAAGAGAAAAAATTAAACCTCTTATTATCAGAGTTGAACAATCAAATCCAATGGCCCTCATCAGTACACATAATTTGATTGCAAATGACCCTCAGCTTGCACCCAGGTATCTTGCTACCCAAGAGCAAGCAATTTCACATTTTGAGGACATGTTCAGGTTGTTAGGGGATGATAGAATACATGCTTGCCTAAGGAGATGGAACACATTGCCATACAGCTTAAAGATAAGAGAGTACCACTCTCCTCAAAGATTGAGAGAAGCACTGAACAGGACACCCATGTACAAGCAATCTATGCAAAGGCTGAAAGTCAATTGGATTGGCCTGAAACTGAATCCACCACTACTCTTAAGAATTCTATAAGGAAGGAAGGAAGAAGAAGAAAAAAGGCAGTGGGGGGAGGTAGAAAAGAAAGTAGGCTTCTATGAGCAAGAAGAAGAAACCACAGTAGAGGCATGGGATGTCAGGGAGGCCACTAGAGCTATGAAGGATATGGATATTGATTGAGTTTCTCAGAGGATGAACAACACTTTCAGTAGGGGGGTGATGATGAGCCTCATCATTGCGTAATTATATGGGCCTTAATTCACCTCATAGCTTATTACATGTTTCTTATTATATTTTGTTTATGAGATGAGTTAGAGTTGGATATTATGCCTAGTGCACTAATATGCATTGAATACAGGATTGAAGGAGAAAATCAAGGAATTTTGGCAAAGACTAAGGTTAAAAATCAAATGGGACAAGGGAGAGGGATTGTAGGAGGTAAATCCTCCTCATTTACTTCTCCCCCATTCGAATATTCCTCCATTTATCACACCAGCTCGGAGTGCAAGAAGCCAAGTCATGAAGATTAGAAGGTATCCAAGCAAGTGAGAGACAAAGAGCTAGTTTATCTCGAGTTTGGGAGTTGAGACTCCCTAATTTTGAGGAAGTTGCTGGGGACTGTATAAGTAGAGAGGCCTAGAGCCTCATTAGGATTCAAATTTTTGTTGTAAAACTCTAAGTTATTTTCGAGCTCCAGACTTGTGGAAGTTTTATTGATGTAATTTTATGTTTTGGTAATAAGATTGATTTTTGTTTGGAGCCAGCACTGAGTTAACTCAGAGGGCTGAAGCTCTTGGGTTAGGGCCCAACCCTAATAGCCAAGGCTCCTCTTTCTTGTATCTGTATGTTTAGATTGGTCTCATATCTTCATTGTTAATTTGCCTTTAGATGTATTTTTCATTGCAAGTAGTGTAGATTGGATTGGTTGTTTATTAGCTTGCTTCCATTTGTGAATTACTTTAGTAGCAGGTTAGCAGGGATAAAAGGAGCACCACAAGGCTATTAGTAGGTTTCTTGATCTCATTTCCTCCCTTTGGGATGATGATTTGAGGAAGGGACCCTTATGCAGCCCCCAAAACACAGATTTCTATTTATTGTATGAGCTTTAGAGTTTACTGTATTTAAGTTAGCATTTAATCAGTTTTTCAAAGTAGGATTTCATTGCCATCTCTTCTATCTTCATTCTTGCAGTAGATCTCATCCATGCTTCCATTCCTTTCAACAACTTTCCTCATGTATAATGTAGGCAGTGAGTCATTAATTCTACTTTTCTGGCTTATGAGAATGCTTCTTTTTTACATATCTTTTTGGAAATTACACATGTTTTATGTAGAGCATGTCCTTCAAGAGTAGACAAAGAATTCATAGCCAAAAACCACCTTCCACTTCATCCACCATAGTCATTCTTTGTTTCCACCATTGCCTTCACTAGTTTTCATCATTTTACATAGAAATTCTTCCAAGCACATTGATCAAATCCAACCGTCTTCTATCCTTGTTGTTGACTTATGAGTGATCCTAAACCTTTTCTCACTTCATTCCACCCATCTACCACCTTCCCTAATTC
This sequence comes from Pinus tabuliformis, assembly GCA_031772625.1. Lineage (NCBI taxonomy): Eukaryota > Viridiplantae > Streptophyta > Pinopsida > Pinales > Pinaceae > Pinus > Pinus tabuliformis. The sequence goes on along the minus strand of CM062819.1, from coordinate 1,571,458,206 downwards.
TTCCATCACTTCCAACACCTCCCATTTTTCTCTCGGCTGTATCCTGTAGCTTTACAAGGAATCCTGTAGATTTCTAGTACATCATGTAGGTTTTCCTGTGATGGCCTGTTTTGAGGCCGAATTGAGGGAAAACCTCTAGGAAGTCACCAAAGGTCACCCAAGGGTCTCCCACACCATCCAACCATCTCCTAACCCTTCCATCCATCCTCCAACATCCTTAATTCACCTGCCACATCACCAAAAGAAATTAGTTTGCATACTTGATTTTGAATGAAAAGACAAAAACAGATTCATTTCAGTCCCTTTACTTGCACATTAGTGATATTTGATGTTGTTTACTTCCATGGTTAGATAGTAGCATTTGGTTCATGTTAATTTAGCATTATTGCAAAGCATAGTTTCTTGGCAATTAATTAGGAAATGGTGTGATTTAGCATTGAATTTCAGTCTTTTTCATTATTGCAGTAGAGTAGCTCTCCCTTAGAGTAGATTTCCCTTTCTTCCATCAAGAAACCAAGCTTCTTCTGACTCCATAGAAGTCTAGCTTGAAAACCCCAGTGGTCTCTCGCCAGCTGAATAGTGACAAAAGGCAGAACCATCACTTTTACTTGTGTATACAACACTGTCACCTCCAAGTTTGTACGAACCCCAGGTTGATAAAGTAAAGCTGGTAGCCCAGGAGTTGCAGCATTCTTGCTGTAATATTGGCGCTCATCATTCGCCAAGATGAACCAGAGGATCACCCGCTCAAGTTCAAATCCCGAATTTTGAGAGGATCACATGCTCAAAATCATCTGTCTTTGAATGAATTATGAAACTTGTTATAACCTTTTTGTTTTTGTTGCCCTGCTTATAAAGATGGTTTTCCAGGGCCATATAGTCTTTTGTAACATCCTTACTTTCTGGAAAAAAATAATAATAAATAAATAAATAAAAATAAATAAATAGAAATAAATAAATAAAAATAAATAAATAAATAAAATAAAAATAAAAATAAATAAATAAATAAAAATAAAAATAAAAATAAAAATAAATAATAAATAATAAATAAATATAAATAAATAAATAATAAAAAAATATAAATAATAAATAATAAATAAAAATAAATAAATAAATAAATAAAAATAAAAATAAATAAATAAATAAAATAAAATAAAATAATGAAAATTGATGTTGAAATGTAATCCAAACTCCAACTCTTTGACAATTATTTACATAAAAGATCAATTCTCCTAGATTTACGTGATTTCAGAAGAAAAAAAACGATGCTCAGAGTGGCGAGATTACATTGGAGTTCCCATACAACCAGACTGTTATTATTACTTTGTAAGAGAAGACCAATGTGATCTCGTCACCCCGACCATCATTTTTCAATGGAATAAACAAAATATATATTAATCTTGAAAGTTATGGGATATTTGATGTAATGGTTTAATGTGGATTTGCACTTTAAAAGATTATATTAATGGTTTCCTCTTACTTCCCTTATTAGTCCCCGTTGTGAGGCATGGGACTATAGTAATCAAAATGGTCCTTTTAACATTACCTTGTATGACATTATATCACCTTGTATGACCTATAACTTAATGTTTTTTAGCGCCAAAATTTTTACAGCCAATGAAATTTCAGTTTCAATTTTCATCGTCTTATTTGGCCTCATACCGAGGCATATGAGGCCAAATCTTAGGATAAAAATAGATAATAAACCACCAAAATAGATAATGAACGACCATTTGAAACAATTTGAAACTGAAATGAATTAATATTAACATTAAATCTCAAACATTTTATGTTAAACCAACTATATTATCCACCGCTAAACTATATTGTCCATGCTGCCACTGCTAAACTATATTGTACGCCTTCCACAACATATACCTCCACTGCAACAACATATGTACGCCTGCACGCCTGCCACAACATGTACCATTGCTACATGTACGCCTGCCACAACATGTACCACTGCTACATGTACGCCTGCCATGAATTTTGTGGGCATGTAACAGGTGTCGATGTTATGTTTATGTGTAAAGTATGTGTATTTCATCCACATGAAAGCATTTTGTATCTGTATGTATCCCCACGATGCCTCAAGAAAAACAAGATTTCACCTCCTCTCTACTCTGCATTAACAATATTTTCTTATATAGTTGGAATAAAATTCACTGGAATAGGGAGAGAACTTACCGAGGTGCCACTGGAATAGGGAGAGAACTTACCAGAGGAACCAGGCTCTATATTATCTATATTAACTACTTCTTATTTCCAGCTAATTATTTCCAGCTAAAGGTGGATGGTCTTTAGGCAGAGGGACGAACAGAGTGAGAATTGGTCGAACAAAGATGGATGTTGTTTGCTGGTATAATCCACCAAGATCATACGCTTCTTCATCTGGAACAGCTAGTGCTTCATCCCTAACATCCAGCTCGACGCAGATGAATATGATGTACCTAGCGGGGTAGAAATTTAGTGAGATCTTAGCGCAGATGAAGATGTAGTCGTTCATGTAGTCCTTGATCTAGCACCATCACCAATAGCATCATGAAGAGATATGAAGTTCCCGGGGGAGAAATTGAGCTAGTATAAGAAGGAGGAGCATATCTAATTGCAAAGCTAGTCGTTTACTAGTGAAGATGGTCTTGTGCTTTGGGTAGCCACACCTCTCAAAATTCAACCCCTAAATGTTTTCGAAAAATATTTATCCCTTTAGTCCTAAAATGCTTACGCAAAATCGAAAGAAATTAGATCGCAAAATCAACCTATAGAACCAGTCGATTTTTATAGAGCCCTGTCGATTCTGATATTTATTCTGATCTTGACTCTCATTATGCTTGTGATTATGCCTTTTCTTATTCTTATTATTCTGTTGATTGAGTCATTGATGCAAGTAAAGGCTCACCTATTAATTATGCTTTTCAAGATCGATATCCAGAACCTATAGATCCTTAGCCATCAACAGAAGTTCTAGTTCCATACCCAGCAACAGTCTAGGCAAAGGACGCAGAAGCGTAGGTGGTAAGCGATAGTGGTAGTAGCTTCGATAGAAGTCTTACTTCCACGCACATCCCTAGTCGAGAAAGAAACTCTACGTTCATGGGATATGTAGCTTCCCCGCTGTGAGTAGCATGCCCATGGTTAGTAACATACCCATCATGATTAGTAGCATACCTGTGGGAAGAGCGTGATTCAGAGTCTGATGCTCGAGGTTCATATAAAGATTATGAATTTCGTAAGCGAGATTCTGACCTTCCTTAGTGATCGAGATGAAGAGACTGAAGTTCGAGAGCTTGTTCTAGCTTCCCTTCATCCAGTTAAAGATCCAAACCCATAGCCCCGAGCACAGCTAGTAGCTTGCTTTTGAACCAGAATAGATTAAGAGTGTCCACCTCTGCGCTATCCAGTTCGGTGAATTCTCTGCTCCCATCTCCTATGTTAGCGAATGTACAGGATTTGCAGGGTAAACTGTTGTTGGGTAAACTTTCGTTGGTAGCTCTGCCAATTCGTACCTTTGTCGATTCGATGTTGCATACACTGCTACCTCACCCTAAACAAACTGGCCACAAAAATGAAGATGCAATGGGAGGATACTTGCTATAATAACAACTGGATTTTGTGTTGCTTGACACTTGTAATGCAGAAGACACTTGTGATTCATGCAAACATCACATATAAGAAACTTCGTAATCATTGATTTATAATTGATTTAATTTAAGAACCGCTTCTCTCTCCTCTTGAACTGACACGCCGTCGAAGTGAATAAGATTAAATATATGGATTTTATTAATTGTAGCAATTGATTCCTCATAGCAATAAGGTGAGTGGCTACCAAGAACAGGAGAATAGAACACGAGGCGTTAATACATACTAAATACAACTTGAGAAGTGGCTTAGCAGACCGTTGCTATGGTTGTTGTATCACTTTCATAACAGGTGTCTCACTTTCATAACTACTTCATTCCTAGCTATAGCAGTTAATAACGCCGGTTCTTGGAGTTCTTGGCTTTATCTAGTAGTTGTTGTCTTGCATGAATGAAACGAGTAGGTGTAGCTACAAGGAAGTAGTTGTTTTTCTGATTAGTGCTTTGCATTCTACAAAATAACAATGCGACTTAAAGAAAGTAATGATGATAACAAGATGTAACTGCATGGTGATTTGACTGGTTGAATGAGTGCTACCAATCCAATTAGATGAAATCAATAAGCCTAAGTGATCACGTGTACATTATGGTTATACAACACAATGATCCATAAGATGAATATGTTTCTCTCTTCTGGACGTCGAAATGCACTATAGATGCAGATTCACGGGCGGGCTTGAGATCCCCTTCTTCCATTGCATGCAGGGTCAATCGAAGACCAAGGGGCGATCACCACCAGTGAGGTTTCCAACCTCACTTGGATGGAAGAATCATTTGTGTACAACCCTCTACTACTTCGTTCCTAAGTTTCCACCTACCTGCCCCCTTTGCAGTCGAGTGTTTATTCAAAGAAAGACCCTTAACCTTAGCTAATGCCAGGGAGATAACAGCCAGATTAATCATCCATTATGCTTGGATTTGACTTTGTAACTCGAGCAAGTAGATTGACTGGTTCTAGAATGGGCAAGGAGGTTTTCGCTTCTTAAACGTGTGTTTCAACGGGCTCTGAATCCGCTCTTGGCTTTAACTCTGCTGCTATTGCTTGCTTTGGTGGTGTTGCTTCTTAAACGTGTGTTTCAACAGGCTCTGAATCCGCTCATGGCTTTTACTCTACTTCTAGCTTAGACATTGTTGGTGCTACTTCTAATTACTGGTATTGTTGTTGGCAAGAAAAGCTCCTCTTTTCCATTATTTTCTTTCTAAGGCAGGGACTAGATGCTACGCAACCCCCTTATTTAGTTGGTGTTCTTGGTTTTTGAAAGTTTTATTTTGTAAAGGGGACATGGTTTTGGAAGGAGACAATCCTATTTAATATCTCAGACTAATTAACACAATTTTTTAAATTAGAAATTATTCTGACTAGTTAAGAACAAGTTATGAAACTAAAACATTTTTTAAGATTAATTATTCATATAACATATGGTATATTTTTTTATTATTATAAATTAACATATTTTTAATGATTTGAATGTTAGTTACAAATTTAATTATTTACATAACATATGATATATTTTTAATCATTTTTTTTTTTATTATAAATTGACCTTTTTAATGATTTGAATGATATTTATTCAATGAACTTTCATAACTACATTTTTTTCTCTTAATCTTATTTGAATAAAAAAAAAAATTTTCACAACTCATTTCATGGAGAAAAGAATTATTTTTATAATAAATATCTTCATAACTTAATTTCAAAACTATTTTTTTCTTATAACTTAATTCCGAAAAACATTTTATTTTATTTTACGATAAATATTTTCAAATTTAATATTATGTTTTTTTGGTTTTCTACCATTTCTTTCCAAATTGTAGAGTTTTTTATTAATGGATACCATGAATAAAATTCCACTTCCTATAAACCATATTATCAATATTAAGCAACAACTCAATGACATATACTAGTTAAGTTAATATTTCATTTTTTTAAAATTAAATTTATTAATCTATTAACTTGTTTTATTTTATCTCTTTAATAATAATTAATAAAAATAAATGCAAATTCATATTAAATTTACATTACCCATCAATTTTTTAAATATATAAATTTTGTTTTATGTCATACATTTAAAAATTTAATCTCTTTCAATATGTAATATATTCAAAATTAATTTAATTTAATTATTTTAAATATTATTATATATAATAATATATTTTTATTTAATTTCTTTTAAATTTCTTAATACCATTTATCCGAACTCTAAATATAATAAAAATATTAAGATATAAATGCTACAAAAGCCTTTCTCGCTTAAATGAGGTAATGATGGGTAGGTCCCATTACCATGGACCTAACCTAAAGCTAATTATTTAAGAATGAGGGTTGATTTCCAAAGATTAAGATGACTCACCATTAGAGGTTGGCATTTTCCATGAATGCAACATGTCATCATGCTATTGTGCTTTGTCTTTGCATGGTAGTTGATTTTTCTTTTTATTTTCTTTGAGATAAAAGGTGGCTTGTTTTTGATTTCACTAAATATTCTTATTTATTAAGGTGTTGAAAAAAACATAAATAATGGTGTAGAGTAACAATTTTTGGTAAGTGTATTTATTTACATCTTGTTTCTATCTATTTTTTATGCAAATATTTGCTTAAATTATGGTGGGTAATAATTGATGGTAAATATGTTATTTACTTGATATGATCTAACTTCAAGGATTTTAATTTTTGGTGGTTTCCTATGATGCTTAACAATGAAAATCTTAAACTATCTAAAAATCATGGCATAAATATTGTAACCACATTCAAAAGTTATGGCAGAAATATCTAAGGTAGATATCAACATGGCATTGTGTTGTGCAAAGGTTTCCATAACAATCATTACAAAATAAGACCTAAACTAATCATATTGCAGATAAATAATTTTAAACATTAATAAAAAATAATAAAATTCAATCTATAATGTTAAACTACAAAGAAGCTGAAAAATTTTATGGTAAAAAACAATGTAATACCGAGGCAAAGGAAAAATATGCATATGATAGGTATAATAACACTTTTTTTTGTTTTGTAAATAAGCATAATTGATTTTCATTAATGAAAAGAGGAGTACACCATTGATTATATTAGAGAGGTATGCCAAACTTGGCCAAAATGAGTGAGAAGAAAATTGTCCCAGTAAAGTAAACCATGAACATCTTAGAAACACTAAGCTAGGAGAAACAATGACAAACCACAAACGTTTCTTGCCAAAACCTAAGACAAAACATGTAGTAAATACATTCGCCAACATACAAGCCCACAATACCCATGCCAAGTTTGAACAAAGAAATGTCTAAGATCCATAAACATATATTAACAGCAAGAAGACCCAAAACCATGAGCAATGCTACCAACACCTTAAACATTTGCATAACATTAACGCTGAGACCAGAAGTAGCTAGAGTGTCCAACCATTCCTAATGCATTTAAGTAGTTTCTCATAATTTAATTACATCATATTGATTTTCTAAATAATAAAGTGGTTGGTTAGTTAGTTAGTTTGTTTTCGTTTTTTTATATAAGTAGTGTGAATTCATATCGAGGAAGTAAACATTCTTACCCATGATGAGACAATTCTGGAAAATTGAAAAAGGCTTGAAGGGGAATTCATGTTTGTTATTTCCAGTGGTTAGTATTAATGACTTGCCATTGGGAAATTTCTTAATAATAAGTTTTGCGCACACTGATTGGCGGTAGAAAAGAATACAATGTGGTTGAAGCTTGTATATGGAGGGGGGAGTTACGTGCTTGCAAATAGAAATTTTAACTTTTATCTTTTGAGTCTTCCAATCATCTTAAACGTTGTATTGATGTTGTAGCAAAGAGAACATTTTGACCTATATATGCCAAGTTTAAGCTCCAGTACATGCATGCATCCTGCAGTTTTATGTTTGATTGGGATGCTAAATTCAAATGTACATGTCTTTGAAATTATCACAATTTAATAATCCTATCGGCCTCTCTTTACACCTTTTAAGGCAATTGATAATATTAAAATTATATCATTAATACTTATTGACGTTTTTTCAGTTATATTTACTAATATTATTATGCATATAATTAATTATATTAATATAATTATACATCTACATACATAAACTACATGCTTTTTTTTTTTTACTAACTCAAAAATTTTCATATTTATAAAACATTATTCCCCTCAAATAAAAATTAAGATTGTAACATCTTTTTGAAAAGAGAAAGAGTACCAAAAAAACAAAAAGATACGAGGAACACTCACCTAATAGAAAGCTGAAAAAGTTGAGGCTTAAATTGTTTGCCGCATGAAGGTTATTCCAAAACATCATCTAGGGGGCCTTTACAAACTTTCAGATCACCATGCGCAAGTCCAAATACCAATACAAATTAAAGCTTATGACCTCCACAAACTTTTAGTCATCATGTGTAAGTCCAAATATTAATACAAATTGATTAAAGCTCATAACCTTTAGAAACTTTTAAATCACTATGTATAAGTCCAAATATTAATACAAATTAAACAACAAATGTCGTAAAGAAGGTTCTCTTCTAAGACTTTAATGGTGCTTAAATTTATTTCTATTTACTTTTCTTGGATTCCTCAGGTTTCTTAAGGTTCAGGATAACATTGCTATCATTGTCACAGTCTTCCGGGAAATCTATAATTGGAGGCAAAAGGACAACGCGGCACGACAGCTGTAATGACGAGCTCTGATTGGCCCAATGACGTTGTGCTGGGAAAAGGCTTTGCTTCATCACCAAGAAAGGAATTTGTTAACTCTATATATATATCCATTCCCATACTGCGAGTGTCAACCAAATTTTATGGTCTTTGCTCGTCTTTATAATGGCAGATTCAACTCCTTTCGAGGAGATACAGCATGTCTTTTCTCTACGAATAAAATGATTTTTGTATTATTAATTTTGAAAATATTTAATAATTTGCATTTTTATATTGAAGATGGTTTACCTCTCAAGAAATGTTGGAGATAATTTTTACTATAACCTCTCAAAATATGTTGGAGATCATTTTTGTTATAACATTTTTTTATTAGATTATTTTGTGATTATATATATATGTATAATTGGTTTAAGAAATTTTTATGATTTAAAAGAAAAAATATTAAAAATTTATATTTATCATTTATAGTGTATAAGTTTTTTTAAGTCTTACTAATTTTTAAAATACTAAGTATAAAATGTTTGGTAATACTCTTTTGTTAAAATATCTAAATTTATAAGAATTTTAAATGATTTCTAATATAAAATATTTTTATGGTGTATAAATTAGGTTATCCATGGTATAAAAAAATGAAAATTAATGAATTTTTTCTTAGAAAAAATGGGAATTAATGAGTATTCAAATCTAATTATGTTTCCATTTTATAATATTCCATTACACTCTGGAGTGTGTGGTTAAATTTTATCTTTATTAGACGTGGTAAAAGAGTATTGTGTTTTAACACTTTAACAGTGCACCCATTCACTGTCAATCCAAAGCTTCATGGGCAATAAATGTGTATTACTTGTTACAATATTTTTATATAAACTATTTCCAAGGTCACTAATAAATATAGATTCATGTTGAATAATATCTATATAAAATTAAAAAAAAAAAAAAAAAAAAAAAATAATGCATTTTATATATTAGCATGATATAATGTATTCAATTTTTTCATTTAGGTATTTTTTTTAACTAAAATATTTTGCAACTTCTCTATAATTTAACATTACTAATTGTATTTTATTATTTTTTATTAATATTTAAAATTATTTACTTGGGATATGATTGGTTCAAGTCTTATTATGTAATGATTGTTATTGTAGTCTTTGCACAACTCAATTCCATATGAATAATTGCCTCATATTTTTCAGCCATAATTTTTTGATATAGTTGTAATACTTACGTCATGATTTTAAGATACTTCTAGATTTTTCATTGTTAAGTTTCAAAGGAAACCACAAAAATAACATATTTATCATCAATTACTACCCTCCATAATTTAAAGAAGTATGTGCATAAAAATTCATAGGAACAAAATGTAAACTAATACAACCATATTAAAAATATTAATGTGGTTGATATAAAGATTCATAAATATAACAAAAAAAAACTATTGCAACATGAAGAATGCCACACATTTACTTGATTAATCATATATAAAAAGGTTATGGGTCAACTTTAACTTAGACAAAAAATTTTTTATCAATGAATGTTATAAATAAGAATGAGGAAACTTATCATGGAGAAACTTATTAGAATTAAAATAATCTCAAATCCCTAAGAAATTGGTGAGTGGGAGAATCTAATTTTTTTAATTTATTTATTGATAGGTGTATATATGTGAACTTTCGGTGGAAAAAAAGTAGGTTGACTTTTTTTTTTTTTGTTATTGGTAATCCGGATTGAATTGATGGAGAGCGAATATGCCAAGCATATCCTTCATGTGAAACTTTATAAAGAATAAGGGAAACACGTGCGAAGATTGAGTTTACAAGTGTTATCGGCAGTCTCAAGTGTTAAAAGATTCTAAAAGTTAATTGATGTGCTAAGATTGAGTTTACAAGTTGATGGAGAGAAAATATGCCAAGCATATCCTTCGTGTGAAAATTTATAAAGAATAAAGGAAACACGTGCGAAGATTGAGTTTACAAGTGTTATCGACAGTATGTAGTGTTAAAAGATTGTAAAAGTAAATTGATGTGTTAAGATTGAGTTTACAAGTGTTGCCCGAAACATTGTAAAAGTTAATTGATCATTTTTTTTTTAAAATTTAGTAAATTTTTTAAAGAATAAGGGAAACAACTGTGAAGATTGAGTTTACAAGTGTTATCTTCAAGGTTAAAAAGTTGTAAATTTTTTTAGTAAAACTTACTTAAGTTTATAAAGAATAACTCTATGAGAATCAACACTTAAATGTATTATGAACAATAGTCTATAAATTTCATTACAATTCACCATGGTCACAATATCACATAAATTTGAGCTTGAAAATAAAATGTTAATTTACAATTAATAAAAAATATGATTATGAATAAAATAACTTCTTCATTTTTAGATATTTTAATTTGTTTAATTGCATCTAAAGAGTAATTATAAATTCACAAACATGATTATACTCGGTAAATAAAATAATTTTATAAATTTAATGTAATTGCAACATGAGGTTAATGAAAGATACACAGAAATGCATAAAATTGAATGTAATTACAAAATCATATATTCATGGTGAAAGTTAGTAAAGGTTATTCCTCATGAAACTTACTAAAGGTTATTCTTCATGAAAGTTACTAAAGGTTATTCGTGATGAAAGTTGGCAAAGGTAGATGAAAAAAATGTGAAAAAAACATAAAATTTAATTTAATTAGAAAATGAGGTTAATGAAAGATAATATGCAGAAATGCATAAAATTGAATGTAATTACAAAATCATACATTCCTGATGAGAGTTAGTAAAGGTTATTCCTCATGAAAGTTATTGAAGGTTATTCTTGACGAAAGTTACTAAAGGTGAATGAAAGGAAAAATTATTTGTAGAATACATAATTTGAAAAAAAAATTGTGTACCACTCGTTCGCATTTCTTCACTGAGATAGCTACTTATACCATTAGTTAATGATGGTGGGCTCCAGTATTGTAGCAATAATGCTACAACTCCTGGAGCTTCCTGTCTCTTAATTTTATCAACCCGGTAGTTCGTACAAACTTGGAAGCGACGGTGCTGTATGCACAAGTACTAGCTCTTGTCGCAGCTGTCACTTGGTCAGCTGGCACAAGTCCGCTAGGGCTCAAGCCAACTTCTATAGGCTCACAGAAGAAGCTTTATCAATGATGGATGAAAGCTAACTCAAAGGAGACTAGTCTAATTGCAGAAGGAAACTGAAAACCAATAAAGCATGGAAACCCTAGGAAACCCTAATTTGACTAGCTAGACCCTAACTATGCAAAACTGTGAATGAAACAACTACCAATAATGCCATTACTTGCAGTGAACTGAAATACATGCATCTAAGTTACTTGCATCTGAAAAATCATGTTTTTGTACTTTTTCATTAAGTGGTTGGACTTATTGCGATGATGCTTTTAATTAGGGTTTGGTTGTGCAGGGGCGGTTGGAATGGAAGGAAAGCATGGGCAAGGTCAGAATGGCTATGGGAGGTCCCAGAGGGTCTCCAGCATCAATCCCCAGAAGTCTACCACGTTCGGATGCTCAGCAACCGAGTTTGCAGACTTCTACAGGAAGTCTGCAGGGGATCCTACAGGAAACTCAGGGGTTTCTACAGGAAGGCTGTGCAATTCTACAGGATGATTGGCCGTGGAAGTTTTGGAAGATGGTGAAGGGTTGGAGTGGGGTGGAAGGATAGGTGAGATGGAGATGGAGCTGGTAATGGCTCAGGAGCAGAGGAATCAGATGGAGGAAGAGTGTATGCAGTGGTTTGATGATTGGAAGGATGGGAACTATGAAAGTTGAAGGAGATGGAGCTATGTGGAAAATGAGAGAGTTGGAGGGTAAATGAGAAAGACAGAGGTTAAATAGGACTTGAGGATAGATCAAGAAGAAGAAGAAGGAAGTGGATTGAGAAGGAGCAGCGTAAATGAAACAAATGAATTCTGCATCAAAACGAGAAATTTATTAACCTATGATAACTGTGCCATGAAACCTATGAACAGAAATGGAAAACAAGAAATGAAACCTATGCGTGGAAGTGAAATGTGAAAGTATGGTTCGATGTCAAAAATGCATGGATGGATCTTCAATGAAAACGTTTATGTTGCAGCTTGCATGGAAATGAGAAGAACTGCTTTTCTTTTTGGTGGTTGGTCATGGACTGCACCCCAATCCCTAACAGAGAGATGGTAGTGAGCCTTTGCAACCTTTTTGCTGGAGCTCCAAGAGATTATACCTATCCTCCTATCAAACTTAAGCAACTGAAAGCAAATCACCATAAACTAGTCCTATCTATGCTCATGAAAACGACTAAATTCACAAACTGTAAATTCGAATTGCATGTGAAAGTAAACAAACTCAAAGTGCTGGAACGAAATGCAAACACATTACAACACTGAGGAGATCTATTGCTCTCAGGTTGGGCCCTAACCTGAGAGCTATAGCTCCTTGAGAAAACTCAGAACTAGATCAAAATCTGCCTTCTTTATTCATAATCTGATGTCATGCCAAATTGGCTTACAAAAAGGAACAAAAACTGAGCTCTAGCTCGTACTTCCAAATTACAAGAGTAATGCCAAGGTTCAAAAAAGCTTCTATCCAAGGCTACGGCCTCAGTATTTATGCAAAAACGATCATCCAACAGGTGTCCTTGATTTTAGGAGCTCGGCTGTCCAACTAAAGTTTAACTGTTGATCCTGTAGGACAGTCATAACTACTGTTCCTGTAGAACAGTTATAAATGTTGTTCCTGTAGAACAGCTGGCTGCTTCTAAGCTCGGTGGGGAGATGGATTGGAGCTCGGAGTTCTTGGTGGGAATCACGAGGAAGGTCCCCAAGACCGTGGACATCCTCTCCTAAAAACCAGCAGTGCCACCTCATTGTCTCCTTGTCTCCTTTTTCGTTGTCTTTTTCTCCCTTTTAATGCCAAAAACCTGAAAGCATCATGCATTAGTCACGTAGATAAAATGTCTACCCTTCTTCCTACAAAAAACACGAATAAACCAAGAAATGCATGCATAAGCAATAAAAAATGAATGGTTTGAGCAGAGCAAGTAGGCCAAATGAGCCCAAATTGTACCAAAAATTGGGGCTCATCATCACCCCCCAGCTAAACTATTTGCTCATCCTTGAGCAACTTTGCCCTGGCTCCTCGTCTTTGGCCGAGAACTAGAGCCCGGAGCACGCCTTTCCTCCCCTGTTTTTGGTGGTTCTGCCTTTTCTGCCGAGGGTGGCGCTTCTTCCTTTCCCGTTTTTGGCGGCCCTGCCTTTGCTGCCCCTGGTGGTGACGAAGGTGATGCTTCCTCCCCCTTTCCTATTTCCTTGAGCCGGGCTTCGGAAGGCGACTGGCCTATTTTTCGTGTCCAGGAAGTTATTTTTGGGCTCCCCTTTTCGGGGGTGGCTGATGTTTTAGAGGGGGTTCTTGCACTGGGTGAAGTAGGGACATCCCCTGAAGTGGTTTGGCTGCTGGGTGGAGGCTGTGGCTTGCCCGTGGTCATCCTCTTGCTTCTCCTGGCTTCATATGGTAGAGGGGTCTCCCTCTCCCTTTTCTTCTTCGGTTTTGGAGGTGTACTGAGGGCAGCCAGTGCCGCTGCTGCCTCCTTTTCAAGAATGCCAGCCTTCTCTTTCTTGCGTTTTGCTCTCTCAGAGCTCCTTGTAGAGGGCCCCTCCTTTTCAGATTTCGGGCTTCCTGTGGAAGACCCTGCTTTGCCCGCTTCCGGGCCTCCTGTCGAAGATTCTTTCTTCCCCGCTGTTGGGCTCCTTGAAGAAGGCCCTTTCTCTGCCTTCAGACTCTCTGTAGGAGGTTGTTTCTCAATGACTTTCGGGCCTCTTGTAGAAGCCCCTTTTTCCAATTTTGGGCTTCCTGCAGAAGCCCTTGTCTCTGTCTTCGGGCTTCCTGTAGAAGCCTGTGTTTGCACTTTCGGGCTTCCTGTAGAAGCCTTTGTCTCCGTTTTTGGGCTTCCTGTAGAAGCCTGCTTCTTACTGATCTTCGGGCTTCCTGTAGGAGCCTTTGTTTTTGTTTTCGGGCTTCCTGTAGAAGCCTGTTTTTCAATGATTTTTGGGCTTCCTGTAGAAGCCTGAGTTTGTGTTTTCGGGCTTCCTGTAGGAGCCTGTTTTTGCTTTCCTGTAGACACAGGTGTCTCCACTTCCGCTTGCTTGCCTGCTTGAGTTTTGCTTTTTGCTTTGGGTGCAGGTGCTGTTGAGGTACTTGGGCTGACGTGGACCACCTCTGCTTTGTCCATTCTGCTCTTCATCCTCTTTTCCCTTGCTGACAGGAGAGGTGTGCCACCCTTTTCTTTGTCCTCCTTTCCCTCATGCTTCTTCCTCTGTTCTTCCTTCTGTACGGTTGCTGGGGTTTCTTGGCCTTCTTCTCTCTGTTCCTCGGCCACAGCTTCGTGTTCCTCACTGCTGGAGGAACCCGTTTCTTCGATCAACATTTTAATATCCCCATCTTTTGTTAAATTCCGGAAGGATTCCCATGAGAGGGGGACCTTATATGAGTGCAATGCATCCTCCACAAGAAGCTTTATTAACCCATGGTGGGCTATCTGATCAGGTATGCCCTCTCTTAGCTTTGTAGCACACTCCATTAGGGACTGCAGGAGGTAATAAGGGATGCTTAGTTTTTGCTCTACAGGAAGGTCAATTCAGTGCCTCAACTCAGTGAGTAGCCGAAAGTGATATGCATACACGATGCTGAACCGGCCTTCACAAGTAATATATTTCATGATTTGCAAACTGACTTCATTCCAAGGTGGCAATAGACTCGTTCTTCTCACCCCGTTCTTATCCTCCGAGAATTCTTCCTCAGGTGGAAAGAATTCCTTCTTTGCTTGCTGGCTCAGCTTTCTTTCGTCCTTGTCCCATGGCAGACCCATAGGGAGTTCTGTGATCCGACTGATATGTTCTGGGGTGAGCTTGAAGCTCAGACCTCTGAAGTTCACTGTGGCCAGTGTCTGGGATTTAGGCTTCAAAGCCTGCAAGAATTCCTCGGCTACTTCATCATCGTAGCCCTGCAGCTTATCACAAAAAGGCATCCATTGTGCTCTGGTGAAGAGCTCTACCACTGCCGGGTTTCTCCTTAGTTTAGTTGAATCAGTGGGCTCTCGTCTTATAAAACCACCCGGCATGATGAACACGGTCTTTTTAATTAAAGGTGGCAGATGCAAAAGAGATTTGGTCTATGAAGACAGAGCATGCACATACAAAATTTCAACACAGACTACTTATACCAACATCCTGTAGAACGGTAGCAAAGGCACAGCGAACAACAATTCCACCAATATCTTTATAACCCGACTGTGGACGATGGTCTTGCCACTTCTAATAACCAGTTACATTAAGAGTTCAGGGTTACCTCTTTAATTGGCCACCTTTTCCGTGAGGCACCCGCTTTCCTGTAGATGACTGCGTTCCTGTAGACTGCGTTCCTGTAGACTGCGTTCCTGTAGAACTGCGCTCCTGTAGGACTGCGTTCCTGTAGAAGCAGTGCGCAATTCTCGGGGAGGACTGTAGTTGGCCCGCGCTCACGGTGTGCTTGACCAGCGTTCTGGTAGCCAACAACTCGGCGTATCAAAGTGCAGAGGAGATCAGAATAGCTATCCGAGTTGAAGTGTTGGATGATAAATGCATGCGCATGATTTAGCCGATTGGATTTTGAATCGGCGCAATCCGTGGCGCGGGGGATGAGCTGTCCCCGCCGGACCGTTGGGCGACGTCATCCATCCTCCGCCTACGTATTCACTTGCTGCCGCATTCATTCCCACAGATTTGTCGCCGCCTTTCCTGTTAAACTCATGCTTCTGACGAGAGTGTTCTCACGTGCATGCCGTTCATTCTCTTTGTCGTGGCCGCCACCCACACATCCAAATACACTTTAACTAGCCGACGTGGCCAGTCGACTGGCCATACGGCTGCTCAACCATTCAATTTTACGCTTTGCAAACAATTTCAAAGTTAGATTCATGCGATTTGATGGAAGGAAGGGTTGAGACACTTACCTGCACGGCTGCACACGATTTTTCCAGTTCTCGGACGATGGTGAGCGGATCTACCTGCTGCGTGCGACTCACACAGACCCAGAAGCTCGTGGTTACAGGCTGCCAACGCTGGAGTGGATGTTTTGCTTGCATGCGCCTGCGTTTCATTTCAGATGGCGGTGCTGTGAATGGTCTCCACTCGAGCAGGTTGAACTGTTACAGGATCCCCGCGAGGGGTCTCGTAACAGTCCTTTCTCCTTGGGTGCATGCTACACGATGGCGGTTCTGGCTTCTCGATCACGATCCCGGAGCTCTTGATGCATGTGGTATGAGATCCCATCATTTGTTTAACTTTGGAAATGGCTTTCCCGCGAGAACTCATCGATTTTCTTTGTTTGTGCAGGGACTTGGCCGCATGTCGACACGGGTGGTGGAGCATGGTGACAGCAACGTGCAAGGATGCCAACAGAGGCTTGCATGCATCCAAACCAATCCATGGTCGCGAAATCTCTTTTTAAGATGAATTCTAGCCATCCAAAACTCCTACAGGAAGTTTTCTGTAGAACACAGAGCTTCCTGTAGAAAGTTCGCACTTTCCTGTAGAAAATCCGCATCTTCCTATAGAAAGACTGCGCCTTCCTGTAGAAAGACAGCAGCTTCCTGTAGAAGATTCAAACCATGATAAAATTTCACATACCTTGAAAAAACATGGGTTCTCTTGGAGGAGGTACTGATGAGGTTCCTTGACAGCATGATAAGGACCCTTGGCTGTGAGTTGAAGGGCTTCCTCTTCTCCATAGAGCATCTGCAACCTGCAATTTTTACCATATTTTGCTTATTGTGTTTTCTTTTTTTCTTTTTTTCTTCTTTTTTTTTTGAAAGATAACAGGGGCGCCTCAAGGAGGTTTTCACCCGTGCCATCTGCCCTGAGCGCCTCAGAGAGGTTTTCACTCAAGGATCTTTTTCAACCTTTTCTCTTTTTTTTTTTTTGAAAAGCAATAGGGGCGCCTCAATGAGGTTTTCACCCCTACTACCTGCCTTGGGCGCCTCAGAGAGGTTTTCACCCAAGGATCTTTATTTTTTTTCTTTATTTTTCTTTTTTTTTTTTTTTTTTTTTTTTTTTTTTCAGATATTTTTTCAGGGTGTGCCAAAGGCAGAGGCAGAACCCTTCTCTATGACCAATACAAATTTCTCCATAGTTTTGATAAACTCTTGTCTTGAGAGAGGTCTCCTGTAGATCTTCAATCGATGCCCATTGACAAGCATGGGAATGGCTTCCTCATCAATGGTTCGAATGAGGACAGATCCATTGTCATGGCATTTCTCCACTGTATATGGTCCTAGCCATCTGGTTCTCAGCTTTCCCTTGAAATCTTTGTATCTGGAATCATACAACAAAGCCCAATCTCCCGGCTGAAATTGCTTGTCATGGAGATGTTGGTCATGCCACACCTTTCTCTGAAGTTGAACCACTTCTGAGTGAAGGAGGGCCTGCATTCGGTGCTCATCCAGGCCATTCAACTGTAGTAGCCTTTCTTATTGTGCATGGCTGAGATCTAGGTCCAGCTGAGCTGCCATCCTCAAGGTATTGTATTCAAACTCAATGGATAGCAAAGCTTTCTTCCCATAGACCAGCTCATATGGTGTGAAACCGGTGGTGGTCTTCCAAGTGGTGTTGTAGGCCCATGTGGCTTCAACCAGGCGATTTGCCCAGTCCTTCCTGCTGCTGCTCACCACTTTAGTCAAGATCCCTTCTAATGCTCTATTGGTGAATTCCACCTGCCCATTTGCTTGAGGGTGATAAGGGGTGGAAGTCCTGTGCTTGATCTTGTGATGAGCTAGGAGATCTTCAACCAGGTTGGAGGTGAACTGGCTCCCTTGATCGGTGACCAGCTCTCTTGGATAGCCAAACTTATAGAAGATGTTCTCTCTTAGGAACTCGGCCACCTTTTCTTCTGTTGCTGCTTTGATTGCTTTGGTCTCTGCCCACTTTGTCAGATAGTCAGTACACACAATGATGTAAGTCCTTTGCCTCGAAGAGGGGTTGATTGGGCCCACAAAGTCCATGCCCCACTTCTCAAATGGCTCAAGAGTCACTTGAGGTTGGAGAGGCATCTCATCCCTTTGGGTCGGTTTCCCCATTCTTTGGCATTGGTCACACTGACTGACATATCTTCTGACATCTTGATGAAGTGTGGGCCAATAGTAGCCCGCCTGCAGGATCTTTAAGGCAGTTCTCTTTGCTGCAAAATGCCCTCCACAAGGCCCATCATGACAAGTGTGGAGGATATCAAAGACTTCCTCCTCCCTTACACAACGCCTTAAGATCTGATCGGGGCCAAGCTTGAACAGATTGCCCCCGATCCAAGTGAATGAGGCACTTTTTCTGATGATTCTGCTCTTCTCTCTGGAAGATAGGTGTGGAGGGAACTGTGCTGAAACAAGATAGTTTGCTATATCAGCAAACCATGGAGAGAGTACTGAAATAGCAAACAGATGTTCATCAGGCATCTGATCGTCCACTGTTCCATCCTCATCTGCAGACAAATCCAATCTAGATAAAAAGTCAGCAACAACATTTTCTCTACCCGGTTTATCAACAATGGTTAGATCAAACTGCTGCAATAAAAGTAACCATCTAATAATACGAGCATTCACATCTGGTTTATTCATTAAATATCTAATAGCAGCATGGTCAGTATGTACAAAGGTTTGGTAACCAGTAATATAATGTCGGAACTTGTTCAGTGCATGGACTACAGCCAAGAATTCTTTCTCGGTTACAGTGTAATTCAGCTCAGCTTTGGACAAGTTTTTGCTAACAAAGTAAATGGCATATGGAAGTTTCTGCTCAACTTGTCCTAAAGCTGCACCTATGGCTTTGTTCGAGGCATCAGTGTGGATGTGGAAAGGTAGGGCCCAGTTTGGACCTCTCAGGATTGGGGCTGACACCAACTTGTCCTTCAATTCATTTAAAGCCCTCTGACAATCGTCAGTCCATTTAAACTCCACATCTTTTGCCAACAGGCCAAACAATGGCGAGGCTAGCTTGCTGAAATCTTTAATGAATCTCCGGTAGTATCCTGCTAATCCCAAGAAACTCCGGACATCCCTGACCTTTTGAGGAGGTGGAACCCTCTTGATGAGAGCAATTTTGTTAGGATCCACCTGCAATCCTTGGCAAGAAATGGTATGGCCAAGCACGGTCCCTTCAGTCATTAGGAATTCACATTTTTTAGGACTAAGGGACAAGTTCATCTCGGTGCATTTGGTTAGGACTTTCCCCAGGTTGGACAATGCTTCCTGGAAGTTGGCCCCATAAGGAGTAAAGTCATCCATGTATATTTCTACTGCATCATGGACCAGCTCCGAGAAGATGCTCAAGACAGCTCTCTGAAAGGTAGCAGGAGCATTGCATAGCCCAAAGGGAAGGACTCGATAGGCAAAGGTACCCCAAGGACAAGTGAAGGTGGTCTTATCCTGGTCTTCCGGGCTGATTTGGATTTGATTGTACCCGCTAAACCCATCCAGGAAAGAGAAGAACTTCTTTCCTGCCGATCCATCCAACACTTGATCTATGAAAGGTAGAGGGAAATGGTCCTTCTTGGTAGCTTTGTTCAGATCTCGGTAGTCCACACAGATTCTCCATTTCCCATTTTTCTTGGGAACCAACACTAGAGGGGACACCCATTCACTATCTGAGATGGGGTAGATGAATCCGGTATCCAACAGTTTCTGCAACTCTTCCTTAACAATGTCCTTAAGGGCTGGATTCATTCTCCTCTGAGGTTGCCTAACCGGTTTACAATCCTCTTTGATGTATATATGGTGGGTACAGACCGAAGGATGGACTCCTTTCATCTCCTTATAGCTCCAAGCAAAAGCATCTAGGTGGTTGGCCAACAGACTACACAGCTCCTTTTTCTGGGAAGGAGATAGGGAGGAGCTGATCTTCAATGCTTTCTCAGGGCTGAACTCCACATTCTTGACTCTGGGAGTAACAGGGTTGGTTGTACAAAGATCCACTAAGGTGCTAGCTTGGGCATCCTTCACCAATTCCTCTAAGGGTAGTGCACTGGAAGGTGGATTCTGGATCAAGGCCTCGATCAAGTCATCCTCGGTTGGGGGGTCTTTTCTAGTGGTATCTAAGGTGCACAGAGGTGCTGAGTACACCTCATCTTCCTCTTCTTCTTCCAACCAGAGTGGTAAGTCATGCTCCAAGGAGGGTTGGGCAGGAGGGTATAGGACTAGCTGCTTGGACATGGGACCATTTTTGATGGTCATGTTTCCTGCTCGACAACTTATGTAAGCATCTGCAGTAGCTAACCAAGGCCTTCCCAAAATGAGAGGATATCCAGTAAGCTTGGCCTTTGGTTGCAGAATCAGGAAGTCTGCAGGGTATTCCCAAGAATCAATGGAGACCATGACATCCTCCACAATCCCTTCGGGAGTCACGGTGGAGCGATCTGCTAATTGCAGTACTGTCGAGGTCTTCCTCAAGGAACCCTGAAGATTGAGTTTAAGCATGGTATCCCTGGTCATCACATTGATGGCGGCCCCCAGATCAATCAAGGTGTGAGGTATAATAGTGACATTGATGTGAACATCTACTACAGGACTTCCAGGATCTAGGTACTTTGGGCAGATGACTTGTCCTAGCATAAGGTCAGATAGTTGTCCTATGACATTGATAGTTGAGGCATCTTTCTTCTGTCTGCCTGGGTGTTTGAAACACTTCTCCTTAACCAGCTTGTTATATATTGGCACATCCTTGATGGCTTGGAGAAGTGGGATTTTTACACACAACTGCTTGAGCTCACCCAAAAGCTCATCTTCCTCTGGGTTAGGTTGTGTGGTGGCTGTTAGTCTCTCAGGAAAGGGTGGAATAGCCTTTGGTTCACTTTCCTGTTTATCTTCCTCATCCTCTGGGGGAGGAGGTTGGCGATCTGGTAGAGTCTTTCCAGATCGAAGGTTGATCTCCTGGATCTCCACATCATAGGTAGGGCATGAGGTTTCCCCAGTGTATACCTGCTGGGCCTGTCTATTGTTGGGATTCGGGTTCGGTTGAGCAAGCATTTGAGGCTGCCTTGGAGGAGCATGAGGTAATGGTTGAGGTTGAACTGGTGGTGGAGGCAAAATGGCAGGAGGAGTGTTGTATTGGGGCCTCCACCCCGACTGAGGTGCATTCCATTGAGGCTGTGGCTGGGTATGTGAGTGATATGGATGAGAAGTAGGTTGAGTGGGGTACTGAGGTGGATAAGACCATGGAGGAGGCATGGACCATGAAGGATGAGCAGGGGGACCCCAGGAAGGCATAGGAGTCGATTGGTTGGGGCTGTAATAAGCTTGAGATGCCCCTTGCATCCCCTGCTGATAAGGTCTAGATCCCTGTGGCCTCCTTTGGTTGAGGTAATAGAGAGGCTCTGTGGGAGCTTCAGTCCCTTGGTACATGGCTTTAAACCCAGGTAAGGTTGGACACTGATTTGTGGGATGGTCCTCCTCACAAACGAAACACACTTCAACCGAATGCAATGGACATTCGTTCTTAGGGTGTCTCCTTGTGCACCTAGGACAGAAGACAGCCAAGGCTCTCTCAGCCTCTTCTTTCTTTTGCTGAATCCTGAATGTGTCAAGCTACATGGCAATGGTTTGTCTCACCTCACTCTTAAGATCTTCTAATTGGTTTGCAAGCTCATGTTTGGAGAAAGGGACACTAATTGAGAGGTGGTTTCCTCTACCTCGTTTCCGAGCTGCCCTGGAGTGGTTTCTAAACACGGTCTTGATGTCCTCATAAGGCAGTTGGTAAATGTCCCCCCCAGCTAACATGTGAAGGGTATCTAAGAGGTCTTCAGGGACTCCTCGGAGTAGGACCAACTTGAGGGATTCAGGGTCAAGTGTGCACCTGGCCCGCTTATATCTTAGTTGGAACCTCTCCTCATAATCCTCTAAGGACTCATCATTTCCCATGGACATCCGAAAGATTTCCCCCTTTATTTCCTTGGACCTACAGTAATCCCGGTAGTTGGTGTTGAAAGCTTGCTGCATCTGAGCCCAAGTAGTGATACTATTCCCAGGTAAACCCATGAACCAGCGTAATGCTGCATCCTTGAGAGTGGAAGGGAAAAGTTTCAACTTTTGCTCATCTTCAGTATAGTCATAGGTTCTGCAAAGGACAGCAAACTCAAACAGGAAGGTATCTGGATCTTCAGTGGTCAGCCCATGGAAGTGAGGTAGGGCGGAGGGGCTAACGTTTTTCATTTTCATCTCTCCATTTGTCTCTCGGATGGGGAAGGCACCTTCTATTCTCTCATCTTCTCTTCTATTATCAGCCATAGCTTCAAATGGAGTAGTCTCTAACTCTTCTTCTACTATAGGATCTTTGCATATCTCAGGATGTTCACCTATAGGTTCTTCTGGGTCACTGTCACCAAAGAAGAGAGAAGGGTGACTCAGTGATGTGGTGGGGGTGTTTGGTAGGAATTTGCCTGATCTATCTCGGTTCCTACGACGCATGAAATGGAAAAGACTTTCTTTTTCTCTTTGATTGCTTTTGCTTTGCTTTTCTTTTGGTACCTGCAAAACTGAGACAGATTGACCTGCAACTATCTATGAAAGATGCAAAATTAACTGAAAGCAGGAAAGGACTAATCTACATTGCTCATATGAAATTGCAGAAAGGAAATGCTAATCTATGAAAGCAGGAAATGCTAATCTATGAAAGCAGGAAATGCTAATCTATGAAAGCAGGAAATGCTATGCTACTTTTGCAGAATGGAAATGAAGTAAACTACTCAGCAGAAGGCAAGAGTAAGGAAATAGAAGAAAAGCAACAATTACTAATACTCTGACGCTTCCCCGGCAACGGCGCCAAAATGATGGTGGGCTCCAGTATTGTAGCAATAATGCTACAACTCCTGGAGCTTCCTGTCTCTTAATTTTATCAACCCGGTAGTTCGTACAAACTTGGAAGCGACAGTGCTGTATGCACAAGTACTAGCTCTTGTTGCAGCTGTCACTTGGTCAGCTGGCACAAGTCCGCTAGGGCTCAAGCCAACTTCTATAGGCTCACAGAAGAAGCTTTATCAATGATGGACGAAAGCTAACTCAAAGGAGACTAGTCTAATTGCAGAAGGAAACTGAAAACCAATAAAGCATGGAAACACTAGGAAACCCTAATTTGACTAGCTAGACCCTAACTATGCAAAACTGTGAATGAAACAACTACCAATAATGCCATTACTTGCAGTGAACTGAAATACATGCATCTAAGTTACTTGCATCTGAAAAATCATGTTTTTGTACTTTTTCATTAAGTGGTTGGACTTATTGCGATGATGCTTTTAATTAGGGTTTGGTTGTGCAGGGGCGGTTGGAATGGAAGGAAAGCATGGGCAAGGTCAGAATGGCTATGGGAGGTCCCAGAGGGTCTCCAACATCAATCCCCAGAAGTCTACCATGTTCGGATGCTCAGCAACCGAGTTTGCAGACTTCTACAGGAAGTCTGCAGGGGATCCTACAGGAAACTCAGGGGTTTCTACAGGAAGGCTGTGCAATTCTACAGGATGATTAGCCGTGGAAGTTTTGGAAGATGGTGAAGGGTTGGAGTGGGGTGGAAGGATAGGTGAGATGGAGATGGAGCTGGTAATGGCTCAGGAGCAGAGGAATCAGATGGAGGAAGAGTGTATGCAGTGGTTTGATGATTGGAAGGATGGGAACTATGAAAGTTGAAGGAGATGGAGCTATGTGGAAAATGAGAGAGTTGGAGGGTAAATGAGTAAGACAGAGGTTAAATAGGACTTGAGGATAGATCAAGAAGGAGAAGAAGGAAGTGGATTGAGAAGGAGCAGCGTAAATGAAACAAATGACTTCTGCATCAAAACGAGAAATTTATTAACCTATGATAACTGTGCCATGAAACCTATGAACAGAAATGGAAAACAAGAAATGAAACCTATGCGTGGAAGTGAAATGTGAAAGTATGGTTCGATGTCAAAAATGCATGGATGGATCTTCAATGAAAACGTTTATGTTGCAGCTTGCATGGAAATGAGAAGAACTTCTTTTCTTTTTGGTGGTTGGTCATGGACTGCACCCCAATCCCTAACAGAGAGATGGCAGTGAGCCTTTGCAACCTTTTTGCTGGAGCTCCAAGAGATTATACCTATCCTCCTATCAAACTTAAGCAACTGAAAGCAAATCACCATAAACTAGTCCTATCTATGCTCATGAAAACGACTAAATTCACAAGCTGTAAATTCGAATTGCATGTGAAAGTAAACAAACTCAAAGTGCTGGAACGAAATGCAAACACATTACAACACTGAGGAGATCTATTGCTCTCAGGTTGGGCCCTAACCTGAGAGCTATAGCTCCTTGAGAAAACTCAGAACTAGATCAAAATCTGCCTTCTTTATTCATAATCTGATGTCATGCCAAATTGGCTTACAAAAAGGAACAAAAACCGAGCTCTAGCTCGTACTTCCAAATTACAAGAGTAATGCCAAGGTTCAAAAAAGCTTCTATCCAAGGCTACGGCCTCAGTATTTATGCAAAAACGATCATCCAACAGGTGTCCTTGATTTTAGGAGCTCGGCTGTCCAACTAAAGTTTAACTGCTGATCCTGTAGGACAGTCATAACTACTGTTCCTGTAGAACAGTTATAACTGATGTTCCTGTAGAACAGCTGGCTGCTTCTAAGCTCGGTGGGGAGATGGATTGGAGCTCGGAGTTCTTGGTGGGAATCACGAGGAAGGTCCCCAAGACCGTGGACATCCTCTCCTAAAAACCAGCAGTGCCACCTCATTGTCTCCTTGTCTCCTTTTTCGTTGTCTTTTTCTCCCTTTTAATGCCAAAAACCTGAAAGCATCATGCATTAGTCACGTAGATAAAATATCTACCCTTCTTCCTACAAACAACACGAATAAACCAAGAAATGCATGCATAAGAAATAAAAAATGAATGGTTTGAGCAGAGCAAGTAGGCCAAATGAGCCCAAATTGTACCAAAAATTGGGGCTCATCAGTTACTGATTATTGTTTGTTTTCTGGACCCAGATAACTACTTCTACTATTCGTTACTGATTATTGTTTGTAGAAGTGGATGTTAAAACAAGTGGGGTTGGGGTGGATTCTAAAATGGTTGCCATGATGGTGGATGCTCAGACCACTTGGAAAGGGGTGGATTCTAAAGTGGTTGCCATGATGGTGGATGCTAATACCACTTGGAAACTTGCCCAATTTCATATTTTATGGAAGCTTTGCTTCTGTTCTTGTTTCTTGGACTTTGCTGCTGCAATAGAATTGTGTGGGCAGTGTGAGTTGCAGAGGAATACTAAAGTTGTCAGGAATAATAGAGTTGTAGAGGAATAGAGTTGCAAATGAATACTAAAGTTGTCGTCTCTCTTCAAACGAGAAACTAGTAAGTTAGCTTAACGACATTTTGTATTCGAAGTATGAATTTCCATGTAATTGCTATGTAAAGTTTTAATTAAACATAGAACACTAGCTTGTGAACTATAGAATATTAGATGCATAATGTTGAAAATATCAACAAGAAATTTTAAAAATAGCATTGTTATAAATAGCATTTCAGAATATACTTCAACTCTTTGGAAATAGCAAAAATAGAAATTCTAAAAATAGCATTTCGGGATATATTCCAATTTTGATTTGTCCTTAATCAAAATTGAGAATTAAAATTCGAATTTAGTTTCACTAGCTATTTGAAAAATAACTAATTAATTCATCTTAAGTTAATTAATTGGAGAAAATCAAACATGAAGTCTTTCTGAAGACATGCAACAGTTATCCCTTTGATTGAGGAAGCTATCCCTTAATTAAGGAGATAAGGATGAGTTGTATTTGAGTTGTAATTAGTTAGCTCAATTAACTGAGTTAAGTCCAGTTAAATTAGTTACAAACAATTGGAGGAACTAATTGTGAGTTCAGTCAGTTAATGCATGCATGCATGCAACTAGTGTTCTCCAGATAACTGAATATTCTCTCATAAATAACTCATGCATGTCAGTTCAGACATAGACCTGGTTGATATTAAAGACAGGGACATTGTACTATCAGTTGGAAGAATTTTCCTATAAAGGAAACTCATCCATGTAGAAGGAATTAACTCCTTCAGGATTGTGCCATTATTTCAGAGGTCAGTGTTGTGTGTGAGCTGGGAATCACACAGGTGGCAGCTGGAGGACCTAAGAGAAACCGCGCAAGGAAATAGGAGGCTTGGAGGACTGAAGGAAGGCATATATGTTATCTATTCTATCTATGAGTAGTAGTGAAGGATTGTACTGAGAGTTGGATAGCTTGAGAGCTAAAACTTTGTGTAATCCTAAGATATTTCCACTTGCATGATAATACAGATAGCAGGGTTTTTAGCTGAGGCTTTCCTCAGAGTATTCTTCTGTGTTTCATGTGTGATTGAATCTTCTTCTCTATTATATGTGTTCTGTTTGATCTTGCTCAAATCGATTAAGCTTCCGTAATTTTGATTGTAGAAGTAGATTAAGTATTTTGTTTTAGTACATTGCATAATCAGTCTATTCTACAGTTTCTCTACAAGATGTGTAGAGAGAAGAATTTCTACATGGTATCAGAGCGAGGTTTTGTAGAAAAAGTTCTACATGGTATCAGAGCAAAGGTTATCATAGCTGTGAATAGTTTATTGAGAAGAATTCAAAGTTTGAAGTTCAGGGTTGCAGGTGCAAACCGAATTCACAAGATGGGACATTATGCAACTAATTTCCCATCGAAGAAGTCCAAGAAGGGATCCTCGAAAGGATCGGAAGGTGAGGCATTAGCCTCTCAGTTTGAAATGGACTTTACCCTCTTCGCATGCATGGTGTCATCAATGATGGGTTATGTTTGGTATATTGACAGTGGAGCCTCATTCCACATGACCGGTGATAAAAGTTTATTCAGTACCTTGGAGGAGAAGGACCTCCAGCTACACATAGAGATGGGCGATGATGGAAAGTATCATGTTTCAAGTGAAGGTATGGTTGTGTTTCAGAGAGAGCATGGAGTTCCTCTCACCTGGATTGATGTGAAGTACGTGCCCGAATTGAAGAAGAACTTGGTATCGATCGCGATGTTGGAGGAAAAAGGCTACGATGTTGTCTTCAGTAAGGGAAATGTTTTCCTTAGACACATCACCACGAGACAGGTGAAGAAGATCAGTTCACGAGTCAAGAACCTGTATGCTCTTGAGGTTCAAGATGCATGCAAAGCCTTGAGAAGCAAGGAAAATGTTGGAGACTTGGTGGTTGAGAGGGAGAGTACATTACCTCTCAACATGCAGTGCCAGAAGAAGTCTTAGACAATTGTGGAGGAGCCACAATTGGTGAAGAAACTTCAGGAGGTTGTGGAGTAGCCACAACTGGAGAAGCCGAGAGGATATCAAGTGGAGGCATCCACTCATGCAGAGACCTCCAGTAGGGGGAAATTTTGAGCCAAGTGAGTAGAGGGATCACATGCAGCCATACCTCCAGGTGTGAGGTGGGGTGATGTGAAGAGATAGTCCGAAGAATGCTGAAATAGGGGCAGGATTCTTGAGGTACCCAGCCTCTTTGATTAGACCCTGCTATGGAAGCCCCGACAAGGAGTAGCACGACTGGCTGAGTGGGTAGAGAGAGATGTGGATGGAGCGGCAAAGGGAGCTTCAGCATCATAGGGTGTTTCTAGCCCAACAAGGAGGTCAGTTGGGAGATCATTTACTTACTTCTCAGTAACAGAGTTGCAGTGCAGCATTGGGCAGCACAATGCAACATGACAGATGCTAGAGAAGTCAGATGCTGAAGAGCACAGTGGTGCAGAGTTTTTCAGTCGACAGAGGCAATAACAGTCAGATACTTTGATGACAGAGGCATCATTTTGATTCAGGTTGGATATTTTTTGTGTTTCTAGAGTTGTTGGAGCAACAACACTTGAGAGAAGTGTTGCATGCAGAACATTCCAAAGGTTCAGGATCGGGTTCGAGTTGAATGCCTTTCTTGTTGAGAGGGAGTGTTGAAAATAGCAACAAGAAATGCTAAAAATAGAAATTCTAAAAATAACATTGCTATAAATAGCATTTCAGGATATACTCCAACTCTATTGGAAATAGCAAGAAATAGAAATGCTAAAAATAGCATTGCTATAAATAGCATTTCGAGATATATTCCAATTTTGATTTGTCCTTGAATCAAAATTGAGAATTAAAATTTGAATTTAGTCTCACTAGCTGTTTGAAAAATAATTAATTAATTCATCTTCAGTTAATTAGTTGGATAAAATCAAACATGAAGTCTTTGTGAAGACATAAAACAGATATCCCTTTGATTGAGAAAGTTATGCCTTAACTAAGAAGATAAGGATGAGTTGTAATTAGTTAGCTCAGTTAACTGAGTTAAGTCCAGTTAAATTAGTTCCAAATAGTTGGAGGAACTAATTGTGAGTTTAGTCAGTTAATGCATGCATGCATGCAACTAGTGTTCTCTAGATAACTGAATATTCTCTCATAAATAGCTCATGCATGTCAGTTCAAACAGAGACCCAGTTGAGATTAAAGAAAGGGAAATTGTACTATCTGTTGGAGGAATTTTCCTATAAAGGAAACACATCCATGCAGAAGGAATTAACTCCTTCAGGATTGCGCAGTTATTTCAGAGGTTAATGTTGTGTGTGAGGTGAAAATCACACAGGTGGCAGCTGGAGGACCCAAGAGAAACTGTGCAAGGAAATAGGAGGCTTGGAGGACTGAAGGAAGGCATATGTGTTGTCTATTCTGTCTATGAGCAGCAGTGAATGATTGTACTGAGAGCTGGATCGCTTGAGAGCTAAAGCTTTGTGTAATCCTGAGATATTTCCACTTGTATGATAATACAGATAGTGGGGTTTTTAGCTGAGGCTTTCCCCAGAGTATTCTTCTGTGTTTCATGTGTGATTGTGTTATGAAACCAGCTCAAGAAAAGATAGAAAAGATAGATCAACACCTTAGAATTTAGCCTCTTCGAGGGGGAAACCTCCTTTACATTACATAAATGAATGATTCTTGGATGATACAAATGAAAAGACCTCCTTTCTATATATAGGAGTCTAAGGGGTCATAACATAATCAGAGCCGACATAACAATAATAATGTAAGGGCACAATAAGAACAATAGTGGGCTTCTATGGGGCACAATAGTAACAATATGGGCACTACATGGGTACATCAATATAATAAGTGGGTTGTACTAATAATAATAAGGGGTTACACTAATAGTATAGGGGCCTAACATGCTCCTCTCCTTCAAAAAGCATTGTCCTCAACGCTTGAGTAGTTTTTGATGCTTCTGTATAAAATTCTTGTCCTCCCATGTGGAATCTTCAGCGGGTAAATTCTTCCACTTGATGAGATACTCTGAAATTGATCGATTTCGTAGCTGTCGGGTTCTTGTTTTTGTGATTGCTCCAGGTTCCAATATGATTTTTCCTTCCTCTTCAACTTCTAGCAATATTGTTTGAATTGGGATCTTTTGCAACTTTTGAATAAGTGGCCATACTTCTTCGTCCTTCTTCCATTCATCCCTTGCTTCATTTATCCAATCTGGTTGGATAATAGAAATAGCACAGAACAATGCTTCCACATCCTCATCCTTGAAGAGTCTTCCCATTCGGTAAGGTCGCCATTTTTTAAGTGCATGTAGTATTGCCAACATTTTCTTCTCATAAATAGCTTGCTTGAGATGTAGCAGTAAAAATACCCAATCACCTGCATCAAAACATTTTTCACTACGATGTTGATCTACCTGTTGTTTCGTTTGATTTTGCACCGAAGTGGCGTTATCCTTTAAAAGTTGGAGAACTTGTTGTTGATGCTCGATGTGATCTTTCACTGCTTGAACCTTTTTCTTCTTGATATGTCCTTTTATATCTAGAGTTTGAGGAGTGGTAATTTCTTCCAATCCTTTACAAGATATGGTCGGATTCATTCCTTGATGCTTGATGTGATCTTTCAGTTCTTGAACATTTTTCTTCTTGATATGTCCTTCTATCTTGATAGTTTGAGGAGTGGTAATTTCGACCAATGAATTACAAGATATGGTTGGATTCATTTCTTCTTTCTTGATTTGATCTTTCACTTCTTGCACCTTTTTCTTCTTGATATGTCCTTCTATCTTGAGAGTTTGAGGAGTGGTAATTCTTGCCAATGCTTTACAAGATATGGTATGATTCATTTCTTCTTTCTCTGGGGTGGGGTCCTGGCATATATCTTCTTCTTTTGATGTTTCTTGATCCTTTTCTTCCTCCTCTTCATATTCTATGTAAAATAATTTCTTCTCAGCACACTTATGACCTTTATGGCATTTTCTATCACAATTGTAACAAATCCCTTTTTCTCTTTTTTCTTCCAATTGTTGTGGTGTAACCCTTGTAGGTTGTGGAAGGCTAGGAGAAACAACACTTCCATCTTTATACTTGTGAGGGGTATGCTTCCTAGTTTTCATAATTTTGCTTTCTGTTAAGACCCAGGTTGTTCCCTTTGACTCCTGAGGGAATACGACCGGGGTAACCACTAACCAAGCTTTGGATTACAGGTTCTAGCCCACCTGTAATCAGAGAGGGCTCTCTCTTTTAGTTTTGACTTTGTTCTTGAGGATTTTAGGCTAGTTATGAGGTGGGATTTTTGTTTAAAGTTTTGGTTGAATGATGTCTTCCAGTAACTGAGATGAGATCTTCAGAAGGTTCAGTCCATTGGGCAATGGAGTCTGTGATTATGGGTTGTTTGAGATATTGAGTAAGATTGCTAAAACTGCAGGGCCATATAGATATATCATGAAACAAACTTAAAATTGTGAAGATGAAATATGTCTAGCCAGTGAGAGGCAACTAAGAGTCTTTCACTAAGCTGGTGATGTGAGAAAGGGATATATCACTCAGGAGCAGGTCTGAATTCCTGAATAATACTCACTGTGAAGTTTTAGTCTGAAGGTGAAGCAACTAAGAATTACACTTTCATAACTAATACTGAGGAAACATTCATAACAGCATAGATTGAGTTCAGGGTATTTAATGAATAAATCCTGAACTATTCTTTTTCTGCGCTATTAAACCGTGAAATACAGAGCATGAGCGGATTATGATAGAATGAAATACATAACAAGAAGGTTCAGGAAACTTATTGTGCCATGAAATATGAAGGAATCCTGTAACAGTAAGCAATCACACCACAACACATCAGAACAACTCAGAACTTCAGAAATTCCATCAGCTCCCTGTATTAAAAGTCTGAAATTTTACAACATAAGTTCTCCAGAAGAGAAAATCAACAACCCCAGCAAGCTTATGCGAGGGGATATATATACAATCGGTTTTTACAAAATATCTGAACGCTGAGTCATTTGCTCAATAACTGCGTTTACCAACTTTCAGAATATCAAATAAGAAAGTTATTGCTATTCTAAATATACAATGAATACCCTTCAGTTCTGTCAGAAACCTTTTTGACTTTTGGAGGCCACCGAGTCGATTGAGCACTTTGTATTAATTCTGAATGATATGCTCTTTATGGCTTGGTCGAGGTGCGACTATCTCAGCCCTGTCATCTGCATCTGTCGGTGTTGCTTTAGTGGCCAAATTTGTCTGCTGAGTTGGCTCTGTCCACTCCTCTCCAGTCATACTGAATGTATCAATTTTCTGAACATGATGAGTTATAATTTGATGTACAAAAATTTGGTGAAAGATCTGTCTGCTCACAGCAATGTCTGTATCATGCTTGTCCACCATTCCTGAGTAGGCAACTGATGTCTCAAAATTGTGCCTAATGTTTCATCTGGCTCAGTATATTTGTAGTAATTGGGAGGCACTTCAAACAGATGTCTAATTTCATTCATGATAAAAAACAAATTCTCTATTCTGTCATAGAGACTCTGCCCAGATGCCGACCCTGTTTCCTCTGGGGTACTTGATCCTGCAGTGATCTGATTTGTAGCAAATGTATTTACCCTCTTGGCATAATTTTCATGGGATAGCAACCTACCTGCACTATTTAGTAGGCTGGGAAGGCCTCTGTTATGCAATGTTGTGAATTTCTCTGTGAACTTGTTCACCTCTGTCTGCATTTCCTGGCATCTTCTATCCAATGTTTGCACAAGATTTCTTAAAGTGAGCACCCTTTTTATTATCAAAATGGTATCAGTTCTGTTAGGGATACCCATGGTTGCCAGTTGAGGGCCTGTGCGGTTGTTCAGGACATTGATCATCCTATTGGCTATCTCAGGCATAGTGCCTAGAGATGCCCTTGCTCTTTGACTTTCCTTGTGGGCCCTGCCTATGAGATCTATGTGCTCATGAATGGTTTCTATATATTGCCATTGATCTGTTATTGATTGACCAATATTGGCCCACAAGACTTTCTTGATCTCAGCCACAACCTTGTCAAGAGAGAGCTCTTTCTCCAGTTCTTTTATCTTCTTCTCAAGAGCTCTTACTTCCCTTGTTCTTTCAGCTACACTTTGCTTGGATTTATCATATTTTTCATTAACTGTGGCCAATTTTTCTTTAGTCTGATTCAGTTCTGCCATCTGTGCTTCTAAAGCTTCAATCTCTTTCATCATCTTCTGCATATCAAGGCTGGGTGCCTGTCCTGATGTTGTTGCTGGTGCTGCTGCTGTAGTTGGTGCTGATGTTGAAGGGCCTGTACCAGCTGTTTGTTCTGTGGGAGGACTGATAATTTGAGGAGGTTCCTCAAGGTTAATCACTGGCTGAGGGGGCTGAGATGTCTAGCCTCCCTCTTTCTGTTTCAGGGCTGCCTGCAATGCACCCTTTGTTGCTACCAATCTCCCTTCTGTCTCTACCAATTGTTTGCGTAGTGTTAGCAGCATGGCTACTACATCTTGGTCCTTTCTTTGCTCAGCAACATCTTCTGTTTGAGGGTGAAGGGTTGCTGGAATCTTGACCATCTTCCTCAAAGCTGCTATATCTGCCTCTTTTTCCTTTAGTAATGCCTGCACAGCTTTGGGATCACTTGGGTCATGCCCAAGCTCTATGATGATATCTTCCAAAGACCTAATCCTGTTGTCTTTGGCTTGAGAAGAGGCCTTCTCCAATTCTAGTTGCGCAGTGGTATTATGGAGACTATTCTGCAATTTGTGTGCAAGGAAGGTTTTGTCTGCAAGAGTGGAATAGACCATCTCACCCGTTTGCTTGTGAAGCTCTATCTGGTCCATTGGGTGGATGTCTTTTGCAAATACCTCCAGGTTGGTTCTTATGTAATCTGCAGCTGACTGTGGCTGCAGCATAGTAGGCATGAAATGACTCATAGTCATCTTCCCCTCTGTTATGTCATATGCTGACATAAGCCTCTGTTGGTTTGTGGGAGCCATTTTAAGCAAGTGATTGTACAGCTGGAGTCTGACTGGCTCATTTCTCTTCTTGATGTCAATAAATTGCTGCTTTATGCTTGATTCTGCCCTTCTTTGCTGGCTTGAGGAGCTGACCTCTCCTCCAAGTGTTCTTTCTTGTTCCTGTTGGAAGGAACTGGCAGATGCTTCCATGCTAGGGGGGCCCATACCCATGGATGGCCCAATAGGCATCTCTTCTTCAGAAAGAGGATTTAATCTTTGCCTTTTCTCCCCTTGTTGACTTGTTGATGTAGTGAGGGGAGTTTCCTGCTCTCTATCCCTCTTCCTGGTTCTCTCTTCATTTAATGGAGTTTGGAGCACCGAGGCATCCACTACTGTTTCCTGCCTTGGAGGCACACTTTCTTGAGCCTGTTGCTCTGTAGATATTGGGGCCTCAGCCATTTCCTCTTGTTGTTTGGGCTGCTCTTTCTGCTGTTCTGCTGTTGGGGGTGGCTGCTCCTGTTCCATCTCTTTTCCTTTACCTGTGCTGGCTGCCTGAGGAGTAGTTTGAACTACTTGCTGGGGGGCTGCAGAAGATGAGGCAGCTGCTCCAAGTTGAATTTGATAAGAAGAGGAAACCTGCCCACAATTTTCTAAGTCAGCTTCCTTCTCAAGATTCTTTGCTTCTTTTTGTAGTATTTCCTCTTTAGTACTTGCCTTTTCTAATGTGCCCTCTTTCCATCTTAACAGATTTGCATATTTTTCAATATGAGGCAGCCTGACATGATCATAGTTAGCCAACTTATACTTGACCCTTCTAAGGCTAATGAAATGATTGGGATCATAGGGTATCCAGAGGAAACTAGTTTGCAACCCAAGGCGTTGCAGGATCTTATCTGCTTCTTGCCATGCCTATTCTCTTTTATTATAAATGAATGGGCCTAGCTGATTTCTGACTTTTAGTTGTACCTTCTTATTTTTGCTGTGGAAATGGACCATGTCTGCATTTCCAAACTGTCTGAAATACTCTAAGGCAAAGAGTCTCATAGGGACATATCTTGGTAGCCTATATGGGGCTAACTCACAACCATATATTATGATCACTGTATGGTGTTGGTAAAAGTACGAATCCCCAATGCTGTAGGCCTTTGAGAGCTGGAGGATCCTTTGCATCTCATCTGTCAATCTTGGAGGAGGGGCACTCAACAGCAAGGACATGGCTGGATGGATAAATAGGTCTATGAATTCACAGTAGTTATATGGTGAAAAAGATATGTGATGGAAAACTGAAGACCAAAATACTACAGACCTTTGGTTCCCTTGGGCATCAAGCTTCTTGAGAGTAATAGGGAAGCTATCAGGCTGATAGAATAGAAACAGGTGATAGATGTAAGAAGTATATCTAAATATCCTTTCCCTCTCTAGATTCATCAATTGCTCATGAATCTTATTGGCAATGTAGGCAGCATAATCATAGTGAACAGAAGGAGGCTTCCCAGGGGAGAATATAGACAACATGGCCAGAATGGTTTCATCAACATCCTCAGATGATCTGTATCCCAGGACATAATTGATCATATCCACAAGCATTTTGCCCAACTCATTGAGATATTCATTTCCTATAGGAGGGGTCCTCATAGTTTGAGAGCCTGATTGAATGAATAACTGATTGATCTTTACAATTTGAGCACTGGACAGCTTGCCTCCTTTCTTTATCAAATCCATCATGGAGATAGGAGTCAATGGCCTTGTAGTATGAAAGTGTAGCATTTCGTTAATGGCCTCAGGGGTGACATGGAACAAAACTGAGCCTGAGGAATTGAGGACAGCTCTCTGACATGGGCCATAGTTGGCACTGCATCTATGTATCAAGTCTGGGAGGATATTGACTTGAGGGAGATTGAAAATGGGCAAATTGGAGTCCCAGATCCCTAGGATATCATTTCCACTTAGATGTTTGGCTTTAAGGTCATTGAGTACATGAATGTGGTATTTGCTGTAGTCTGGGATTCCCTCTGCCATTTGGTAGTCCCTGTCAGCCAAGGGCAGCCACTCTAGCTCTCTTTGTGGGGCATTTAGAGGTGGAATGTTTAGAGCTACTGGAGTTTCCATGGTCAATTGGTACTTTGAATTGTATTTGAACTTGTTTTTCTGGGCACAGCGATACAGAGCAATGAATTTTGCAGAAGCAAGCCAATTTGCAGGGGAAACAGGGTGAATTATGGTGAAAACAAGTTGAAATGCTCCTAAAAAAGGTTTCATGAGCAAATGCTGGGACTTTAAGAGCTGTTTTCCCGGTGGACTTGTGTAGCAAAGGTTTTAGTTTGTGAATGCGCAAACAGACTGTAAACTTGTGGAGATTGGATGCAATGGGGATTTCTGCAAGTAAAATTGAGCCTACAGTATGGAGAAAGACCAATGGTTCCTAAAGATTTGCTGAATTTACAGTGCTTTTTCCTTTTCCTAATTTCCTCAGAGAACTATGGGAAAAACCAGGCGCGGAGGGGAAGCTTTTATAAATACCTGGTAAACTCGGGCAATGGTGGCAATGCAGGCGAATTGAGGGCGCCCACGGTCTCTAAAATCAATTTCTGCAGGTTGGTGGCGAGAACGTCGTTAAATTTCATGCAGGAGCACAATAGTCTTTTGGTGAACAAATGCGAAAAAACGCGATTTTTGGCGAAAATATTGGAAATTTTGGGCTTTGGCGCGTTTTTTGGATGACGTCAGCATGACGTCATCGGGTGGGGTCGGGTACGGAAAGGTGACGTGGCGGCCTGTGAGTGGTCCACGGGGATGGGGGACGTGGCGGACAGAGTGGAGCAATGGCGGGCCAGGCGCTGATGCGGGGTCGACTTGGCATGACGTGGGCATGACGTGGGCAGGCGGTAAACCAAAGCGATAAGCGGTAATATCGCACCGCTTAAGGTACGGGCGCGGTATTGGCAGGAGGCCGCCCGATACAACTTGGGAGCGACACGTGGCTGAGCCCTGACGTCATGCTCTGACATTTTTCGGGAGGTAACGTACCGCCATCGGGAGCGGTCTGAAATCGCAGGGAGCCGTCGGATGGGAGGGCCCAGATCCGACGGACGACGGGTCATGTAGATGATCGGACAATACGGCGGGGAAGCAGAGAATAAATAATTATATTTCTGGAAATGCGCGCCAGGGCAGGACTTTAGTCTTCGACGCGTTTTTTGGGTTTTTCAATGTTTTGTTGGCGGAAATGGGTTTTGGACATTTTGGCAAAATGGGGTTAGGGCTATAAATCAAGCGGGTCTTGATTTAATCCCAAAACACTATATTAGCGCTGTCTTGCCTTTAGCGCTTTGATTTCTTTGCACTTCAACCCTTTAGGACTATTAGGCTATATTGCCTAGGGGAAAGGGAATATACATATTTTTGGGGTTTTTATACACCATAGTGCTATAGTAATAGGGAGAGGGGAACATAGGGAGTTAAGTGTAGATAGAGTTAGTAGTTAGTATTGGATGGGGAATATAGAAGAGAGGAGGCAAAAAACTAAGTTTAGAAAACAAACTTAGTTAGGAGAGTAGATCAAAATGAAAAGATTTTTACACAAGAAATGTGGCTCTTTATGCAACAAGGATCAACAAAAGAGTCTGACTTGTGCACTGAACAAGGTGGTATTGGGATGTTAGCAAGGATTTTGATAGGGGATGACTGGGAAGTTAGACATGCTCCACTTTGTTACTGCAAAACTGCTCAATAGAAAGATCTGCACTGGCCTCCATGTGTTTCCTTTACTTAGGCCAGTGATATAAAAGAAATCATGCTTCTGCAACCCCATCTACCTACCCATTCTACTACCTAGCATTTTTTTGTTACTTCAAGGAGGGTGCACTTAGACTGGCAAACCCTCATGTGCCTTTTTCTTTTCCTTTGGCATTTCCTTTTGATTTTCTATCTAAGGCTAGCCTTATTACTTCCAAGGCCCCAGATTAAGCAGTTGGGAACCTTCATTCTCTACCTAACTATTGATCTGCCAAGGTTGAACAGTTTGGACAGATTTCTTTCTCTAGTCTACAACAAGAAATTGAAATATGGCATGACCCAGCTTAGACTATTGGATCACCCATTCAGAAGTAGGACAGCATCAACCAACTGTAGATATGTGCTTTCCACAAAAATATGAGATCTTT
Organism: Pinus tabuliformis; assembly: GCA_031772625.1. Lineage (NCBI taxonomy): Eukaryota > Viridiplantae > Streptophyta > Pinopsida > Pinales > Pinaceae > Pinus > Pinus tabuliformis. The sequence continues at coordinate 1,571,420,478 of CM062819.1, read as the reverse complement.
GCATCACCAAAGTAGATCATATTGGCACTTCCCCTACCAATCATGAAAAATGAAACCTATTGGTATAGGTAGCTAACACTTTCCACTATGTCACAAATCCCTTTTACTATTTCCAATTGTTGTGGTGTTGCTCTAAAGAAGGTGTTTCTCTTTGTATCCTCATAATGTGCTATCATTTCCTCCGTGAAAATTGACCATGTAACAAGTTGTTTACGAGAACAAATCCCTTCATACCATAAAAATTGATCCGGTTCTAAATATGAAGATGCAATCCATACCTTTTGTAACAGTGGTACACCATGTAGATCAAAATATTTCTCCATCTGAAGTATCCAATTTACCGGATCCTTGCCATCAAACTTCCTCATCTTACTTTTTCTTGAATTTAGGAGCTCGACCTTGAAACAACTATAACTTTGTACTGCCAGATATTTAAGTTCTGAAATTGCGACCTATAGTAGCCCTCTGTGTCCTCTTTCCAATGCCACCAGTCTGACCCAAATTGGATTCTCCAAGGAAGAGTTATGTGAAATCTTCCACAGTGACTTGATTATAGACTAGTTTAGTAGAGCAAACTTGTACGACATGCCACGAGTCACTGTTCGACCTTTGGATCTAAAAAATTCATACAAGAAACTAAAGTCCGTCCTCTTTCTATACCTTCTTATGAAATTTCAATCCGATCCACAGAGAGAAAGTTATGACGATTTTCCCCAGGTCACCTGTTTGGAATGTAATTCAGGAGTCTGCAAAAAGACCAACTTCCTCAGATCATATCTCCAAACATATAGTGCGAAAAGCTCTAAAATTTGGACCCGAGGTTCAGCGCGATTTATTCTCAAATGGGTTTTTTTTGCAACTTCTGAAACATCGCAGAAAAAAATTTATAGCGAAAATTCCACGATGACCTGTTTGGAGCAGCGAAACCCTAGAATCCAAAGCTTTAATACCAAATGTTATGAAACCAGTTCAAGAAAAGATAGAAAAGATAGATCAACGCCTTAGAATTTAGCCTCTTCGAGGGGGCAACCTCCTTTACATACATAAATGAATGATTCTTGGATGATACAAATGAAAAGACCTCCTTTCTATATATAGGAGTCTAAGGGGTCATAACAGAATCAGAGCCGACATAACAATAATAATGTAAGGGAACAATAATAACAATAGTGGGCTTCTATGGGGCACAATAGTAACAATATGGGCACTACATGGGTACATCAATATAATAAGTGGGTTGTACTAATAACAATAAGGGGTTACACTAGTAGTATAAGGGCCTAACAGATTGAATCTTCTTCTCTATTATATGTGTTCTATTTGATCTTGCTCAAATCAATTAAGCTTCCACAAGTTTGATTGTAGAAGTAGATTAAGTATTTTTCTTTAGTACATTGCATAATCAAATTATTCTACAGTTTCTCTACAAGATGTCTAGAGAGCAGAATTTCTACACATAAATAGTTGAATACTTGAAATTCTTATAACAATTCTTGTTTTTCTTATGTTGGGTTGGGAAGTAAGTTAGTGAGGAAGAGCAAGACTTCATAACGAGATAGTAGGCGAATTGCGGTTAATTCCATGAGGCCAAATTCAATAAATTGTCCACAAATAGTCTAAGTTCAATTGCGGAGAGCTAGCTAGTGCCGCATGCGTATAGAGCAACCTCACAAACGTAAGGTTGCTACCCTATCAAGAAGTTAAGTTTATTGTAATATTTTAAACAAGCTCAACAGATAAAAGATGACCAAAGAGAGTCATATGTGTAATATATGCATTTATTTTAAGAAATGTTGCAGCCATACCATCCCTAACATTCTAGACTATCGAATCGTGGATCTACAGATCCAGGGTTGTAGTTCTGCCACCACAAAAGGGATGGTACACGCCACATACCCGTCGAATAATCCAGAGAATTAACTAATACAAACAACTCAAATTTAAATAATAATAAAAACATTATATAAAACATTCGTTATCTATATAAATTGGCTCTAGAGGATTACTATTAATGTATTCTATCATACAAAGAGGAAATATGGTAGGGTCATTAAGTAGTGTTGTTGACATTATAAATGAGGATAATTTATATTCTTAGGATTAAAACCATATTGTTTCGTTGTAGTTAGTGGTAATTTATAGAAATACGATAATGCATAAACCTACTTAGATTAACTCGAAACCTACTTAGATTAAAGCCAACCTAATGCAAATGCATAGAAATTTATACATTAATTTTTTGAGAGCTAATGAAATATTATGCATACCATTCACAACAGTCGACTGATAAATAACAAAATCATTACACATATAATGAGTGAATCGAACTGTATTTTCAAACCTATCTCTTGAACTAAAAGAAGACTTGCGTACAATAATTCAAAGAAGAACAGTAAGAAGTTTTAAATTCGAAACCATCAAGGAAAATTTACAAACCATCATTAACTATCCATATATAGTATAAATAAGATTCAGATGCTATATTAAAGTCGAGGGTCCATCAACCAAAAATCTGAAAGACAACATTACGAATAGGAAAACCTAAAATATATTAGGGTTGCAATTTTTAAAATTGTAGATGGACGTCGTGCTTACAAACTGTGAAATCTATTTAGGAGATATAGATATAACCAGAAAGAATGTATGCAACGCATAGTCAGCCACCAAATTCTTGCAAGGAAGGGCACAGTGGAGCTAGGTTGGGACTTCTTCGAGCACAAACGATGATTTTAAGAACTCACTGGTTGGGAGAACAGAGAACTTATCTGAGTATTTCGCAAAGGGAGCAAGGCCATCTCCTGATAGACGACGCCTGAAAATCATATCGAACGCTTCAAGGATACGCGTCTCTATAAATGTTGAATATCATTTATGAAGGAAAAATGGAGAAAGTATGGCACAACTTAAATTATAGTCACTTACGACAGCGTAATGATAACCTTGCAAGAGACCAAGAACCTGTTTCTAGAATTGTAGTGGTAATCTCTGCAAAGAAGGTGAAGGAAGTAAGTCGCCAGAAAAGTACCCTCGCGGAAGAATGGCATATAAGTTTAACCAGTAGATTATTCAGACATTGGCAAGGATAGGTGAACCAAACATGGAAGGGCAGAATGCAGTGAAAAGTGAAGCTTAGCCCCTAGCATGGCAGAGCTCGGTTGCAGGGTAGCGCCGACAAGAGTGAATGGCGAATGAGTGACGGGGGTAGGCATTCTGTTACCGTAACCTCCTCCAAGCGAATACCCACCGTGAGATCTGAGAAAGAGAAATCCACGGACGAGATTTCACCACCTGTGCTTCTGCTTACCGACACATGCAGGTGGCGAGAGTGTCCAAAAGGTTCCCAGTTGAGGGTCGAAATATGGAAATTGACCGATTTAGAAAGTGACTACCATCAACTGGGAAAAGTTCCATTCGTGAACTAATGAACTATCCACATACTGTGACATCGAATAGAGCACTACTTTTTGCATTATAGATGTGGGGTGGGTGGATTTCATATGTAATTTGTTTCTATAATATTTGTATGTCATAATGAAATGAGACATTATATCCCACACCAATTCAATACTCAGCAAAGGATATATTAAATGTCATTTATATTAAAGGATTATTTTAGTATATAAAAATGACAAATACAATAACATAATCTTGAATCAAATAGCAAGTTGAATTAATAAAAAAACATTTTAGAATGAACAAATTTGTTAACGAAATATCAAATTGAATTAATTTAAAGAAATAAAGATGGTTGAATATTTTTTAAAGTTAGGTAGATTTTAAAATTTTAATATTAATATTTTTTTGTTTTTTATAATTATCATGTATAATTATATAAATCAAATATATAGTAAAGTAAACATCAATATATGATTTTATGTATTTAGTTATATTTATTTTTTATTTGAATAAATTAATTTATTTTATTATTTATTATGTATTTAATTATATTTAATTTTTTATTTGAATAAATTATTTTTTTTATTATTTATTATATTTCGAAGAAATAATATTCATTACAAAAAAATTATCTTCAAAGGTAATAAGAATAAATGTCATCTTTGTACTTAATTCAAACATTGTAAAATTAAAATCACATCTAGGCTATCAAGATTGAAAAGGTTGAGACTAAGCAATTGAGGGATATCAGAAGCGAAGTTCAGTCTTTTTCAAAACAACAGTTGTGAGTGAAAATAAGTGAAATATTGAACAAAAATATTTTATTAGATTGAAGGCAACCTAATGCAGATGCATAGAAATTTATACATTAATTTTCGGAGAGGTAATGAAATGTTATGCATACATTCACAATAGCAGACTCATAAATAACAAAATCATTATGCACATAATGATTGAATCGAACTATATTTCCAAAGCTAGGGGAGGGACGCCATTACCTCTGCGCCCTCCCCTCCACCTCACCTACACCCACGTGGACATCACATGCGCATGTACAACACCTGCCCGACGTGGACTGCCACGTGTTGTGGTGGGTGTCAGCCCTTCAAAACCTGTTTTTCGACCTTTCGCCCGGTTGTTTCCCCCTGTTTGCCATGATGTGTGCTCTGCTCCCTGTTTTTCTGTTCGGGTCTGGTGTTTGGGCGAAGCCCTCCGCCAACGATGGTGCGGGACAACTCCATTACCTGTGCGCCTCGTCCGCCATTGTTGAGTTGTTGTCCGCCATTGTTTGCTTGCACACATCCATTAACAGAACAGGGTTTCTATTGTTCTTGTTTCATTCTGCCTGCAATTGTTGTTCATTTTGGACCGCCAGAAGTTTAGGGTTTCCTTGGTGGTTGTTTCATTCGTGCGACCTGTTGTTTGGGGAGGAGCCAGTACCAATTTCAGCCAGTTCAAGGTCGAAGGTAAATTTACAGGTAATTTCAGGTTTTTTTGGTTTTTGTTTGGTTTTTTTGGTTTTTTGGTTTCTGCATTGGCTAATTTCCAACTTGTTGCAGGTTTGGTGAGCTCTGGACATGGAAGACGCTTGGACATGGCTTCTATCTGGTAGGAAAAATCCTACCAGCCATTGCCACTATGTTTTTCAACACCTCACCTTCCTATTGGAATTTTTGTTACTTTTGCTCTTGGAGTTTTAGGCAGGTTTAGGGTTTTGCATGTTAGGGGTTTTGAGGCTTTAGGGTTTTGAAGCATTTGTTTTCCATCTGCATCTTAGAAATCAATGAAAGTGTCAATTTATTTCAGGAATTTCCTCTTTCGTTTTCAGGTTTGTATCAACTGGTAATTGCTAATTTACTAGTAGCTTGTCTGAGTACATCTGTTATTGATAGGAGCAATGTGGGTGAAATTTGAACTTGGAATGTGTCTGAGTACATCTGTTCTTGGTATTTTGCTTTTCTGGGCAACATAAAATTTTGGCTAAGCTAGGTAAATTTTTGTCATTTTTGTCTTGCCAAACTCTAATAAAGGAGGTTTTCACCTTTTTTCTTAGAAGTTCGTTTTTGTGTTTGCTTATCATTGTTGTGGAATGGGTTGGGGTAATTCGCTGTTTTGAGATCTGTTTTACAAGCATATTCTAACTAGTATAAAAACAACTTAATCTTTGGATCTATCCAAGGTTAAGATGCATCCATGGTCGTTTAATTTATTGTACTACATAATAAGAAACAAAGTATTTATGAAATGGTAAAGATGTTCTAAATAGTTTTCTGCAAGGGATTTTTTTGTAGATGCCGTTCAAAATAACTCTTATTGCTTTCATTCTATTTTCCTGTCAGCTCTGGATCTTGTTTTGTTGGTTTTAATTTTCGATATTGTATTTACAATGCGAGATTCTAGACATTTGTCAAGTTTGTAAGTGTGAGCCCGATCAGATTCGGGTCAAAAATTCATTGCAGGTCTGAATTGAGAAATCAGAACCTTAATTTCTTTTTCCCAAGCTAAGTAAATTTTTGTCATTTTTGTCTTGCCAAACTCTAATAATGGTGGTTTTCACTTTTTTCTTAGAAGTTTGTTTTTGTGTTTGCTTATCATTGTTGTTTGGAATGGGTTGGGGTAATTTGCTGTTCTGAGATCTGTTTTACAAGCATATTCTAACTAGTACATAAACAACTTAATCTTTGGATCTATCCAAGGTTAAGATGCATCCATGGTCGTTTAATTTATTGTGCTACATAATAAGAAACAGAGTATTTATGAAATGGGAAAGCTGTTCTAAATAGTTTTCTGCATGGGATTTTTTTGTAGATACCATTCAAAATGACTCTTATTGCTTGCATTTTGTTTTCCTGTCAGCCCTGGATCTTGTTTTGTTGGTTTTAAGTTTCGATAATGTATGTACAATGCGAGATTCTGGATCTTTGTCAATTTTGTAAGCATCAGCCCAATCGGATTCGGGTCAAAAATTCATTGCAGGTCTGAATTGAGAAATCGAAACCTTAATTTCTTTTTCCTAAGCTAGGTAAATTTTTGTCATTTTTGTCTTGCCAAACTCTTATTTTTCTTAGAAGTTTGTTTTTGTGTTTGCTTATCATTGTTGTTTGGAATGGGTTGGGGTAATTTGTTGTTCTGAGATCTGTTTTACAAGCATATTCTAACTAGTACATAAACAACTTAATCTTTAGATCTATCCAAGGTAAAGATGCATCCATGGTCGTTTAATTTATTGTGTAACATAATAAGAAACAAAGTATTTATGAAATGGGAAAGCTGTTCTAAATAGTTTTCTGCAAGGGATTTTTTTTGTAGATACCATTCAAAATAACTCTTATTGCTTGCATTATGTTTTCCTGTCAGCCCTAGATCTTGTTTTGTTGGTTTTAAGTTTCGATAATGTATTTACAATGTGAGATTCTGGATCTTTGTCAAGTTTGTAAGTGTGAACCCAATCAGATTCGGGTCAAAAATTCATTGCAGGTCTGAATTGAGAAATCAGAAGTGAGTCATAATAATTATATGCCAAAATCATGTTGCCTAAAATTGTCATTTTACGATCTATTATTATTCATCCATTTTTTCTCATGTCTTGTTAATTTGATAAAATTCTCTACCCTATACTGTGAACAATATTAATCTCACTCCAAGTATAGTGAAGCAGTGAAGCCACCACCCCCTTTGATGTATGCTACCATTTGATCATAAATTCACTCACAATTTATTCTTTTATCTCCTGGAGCTACAGCCCCCTTTCTTGTGCTCTCTACCTCCCTATGTTGTGGACAATATTATCTCGCTATGAAGCCAACGCCCTTTGTGAGTGTACTATTGCACATCACTAGATGAATATTACTTGCTTGATCTTGGAATTTTAAATTTATTCATGTTATGAAAACCATGGTTGCATGCTATGAGTTTCTTATAGCTAAATCTTAACAATGAATATTGAGTGAAGGGAGGTGTTTGACTATCAATCCACACCTGAACATGGCACAGGCCTAATCAAGAAGCCATGTATCTCAATAGGAGAGTAGTCCAATAACGAAAGGCAGGTTAGGACTTGATCCTTGTTTGGTTTTTTAACCAGCCCAAATTATATTTCTTCCACTGCAATAGATAGGCAGGTCAGGACTTGATCCTTGTTTAGATTTTTAACCAGGACAAACTATATTTATTCCACTATAATAAATAGTCTTTCAATGTTATTAATCAATTTTTTATAAACATTTGTGATTAGGTACTATTGCACATCACTAGATGAATATTACTTGCTTGATCTTGGAATTTTAAATTTATTCATGTTATGGAAACCATGGTTGCATGCTATGAGTTTCTTATAGCTAAATATTAACTATGAATATTGAGTGAGGGGAGGTGTTTGACTGTCAATCCACACTTGAACATGGCACAGGCTTGATCAAGAAGCCATGTATCTCAATAGGAGAGTAGTGCAATAACGAAAGGTAGGTTAGGACTTGATCCTTGTTTGGTTTTTTAACCAGCCCAAATTATATTTCTTCCACTGCAATAGATAGGCAGGTCAGGACTTGATCCTTGTTTAGATTTTTAACGAGGAAAACTATATTTCTTCCACTGTAATAAATAGTCTTTCAGTGTTATTAATCAGTTTTTTACAAACATTTGTGATTAGGTACTATTGCACATCACTAGATGAATATTACTTGCTTGATCTTGGAATTTTAAATTTATTCATGTTATGGAAACCATGGTTGCATGCTATGAGTTTCTTATAGCTAAATATTAACTATGAATATTGAGTGAGGGGAGGTGTTTGACTGTCAATCCACACCTGAACATGGCACAGGCCTGATCAAGAAGCCATGTATCTCAATAGGAGAGTAGTCCAATAACGAGAGGCAGGTTAGGACTTGATCCTTGTTTGGTTTTTTAACCAACACAAATTATATTTCTTCCACTACAATAGATAGGCAGGTCAGGACTTGATCCTTGTTTAGATTTTTAACCAAGACAAACTATATTTCTTCCACTGTAATAAATAGTCTTTCAGTGTTATTAATCAATTTTTTATAAACATTTGTGCTTAGCTTGCAAACAAAACTGTTTTACATTCAACCAAGCTGTTGTTGGCTTTTCAATGTAGTGAATGCATAGAACCATAATGTTGTTAGCATTTCAAAGCAATAAAACAACCTGGGTTATAAGCCAAAATGTTTCTATGACAAGAAAAAGATACAATCCATCCAAAATCCACATCATAATGTAGTTACAACCAAAAACATATGACACCCCTATTCTTTATGGCCCTGAGAATCTTGTAAGATTTCTACATTATAATAGACTATATATGTTCCTTCTAAAATGGATTTTGGCTACAATGTCACACACATTATGAAATAAAACAACCTAGGTTGTAAGCCAAAATGTTTCTGTGATAAGAAAAAGATACAATCCATCCAAAATCCACATCATAATGTGGTTACAACCAAAAACATATGACACCCCTATTCTTTGTGGCCCTAAAAATCTTGAGTGCCAAAACTCCCCGAGTTACTTTCTTGACCCAAGTAGGTTGGCCTACCTGTCAAGGGTTGATTAGGAAATGGTTGATTGCTGCCATATGATTGAGTCCAATTTGCAGCTTCCAACCATGGAGGTATTGAGTACCCATACCTCACATTTGCACTACTGACCCCTGCATTAAGTGGAGATGTGTAATGAGCATACATAGAATTGACACCAACTCTGGTAGGAATAAGTCAAGTGGGTAAACCCTCAGTTTGAGAGTGAGGCACTTGAATGTTTATGAGGTCTTGGAATAATGGTGTATTATCTACAATGGAGTCCAATGAGTTTGAAATAATCATGGTTTCATCAGCTATTCTTGTATGATAGTCAACCATATTGATCATCCCTTGTTCCTTTTCAAGCATTTGTTGGGCCTTTCTTGATTCCTTTTCCTGTCTTGCCATTTGTTTTTGTTGGTCCTTAACTTACCTTGCTTTATCTCTTTCAATCTTTTCATATACTTGACGTTGCGCTGCAACAATCCTTACTACCTTCTTCTCCTTGACTAGATCCTTATTTTTCTGTTTTAATTCTTGCATTTCAAATTTATTTTTTTCAGACTCAACTAACAGGTTTATATAGTCCTCTGAGGTGAGTAACTATGAGCTTCGGCCCAAACGAAGACTACTCGGTGCACCTTGCTTTTTTTTCATTGATACTCTCTCTACTGGTAGCTTTAGGAACCAGCCAAGTATCTTCTCCACCCCTCCCACCTGCATGCCATTGCTTGGTACTTCCCTTTCAGCATCTGATGGAACTGATTGAACTATATCATTATCTTCATTTGATACCTCATTATGTGCTTCATCTTCTTCCATTGATCTATTGTCCACAAAAAAATGAACAATTTCACTATTCAATTCTACTGGTTGTGAGGGCATGTTCATGCTTTGTCCATTGGTTGCTGAGACACTATGTGCATTCATATTAATCATTTCTTCTGCTAGCCATGAAGGTGGGGTTACTTGGCTTGGCAATGTCAATTGGTCATTGTCAATTGCATGTTCAACAACGTCATTAACAATAACAGCAACAGGAGTTTCATGTTCTTCAGTTGGTGGAACGATCTCCATGTTACTATGAATTTGCTCAAGGTTATACTGTGTTTCACATACAGTTTCATCATCTTCACCATATAAGTGTCCTTGAGAGAGGGAAATCATATTACCAGCTGCAACAACATCATATTGGTCATCTACTTCTTGCACTTCAACACCTGTTTGGGCATTCCCTTCTTCTTGACCATCCACATGTAATGCTTGGCTACAACCAGTATCATATATAAGAGCATCATAGTTCAGTGGCCAGATTCCTATCCTCCTAAAGCTAGCCTTGATATTTGATGGTGTCAAATCCCTTTTAAAAGCTTTACTTGCAAGCTCCGCTATCTCGAACCTTTTCACCTCAACCCCTGGATTCTTTGCCATCCATGCAGCGCACTCTGACCTGAAATAGTTCTTGAAAGGGCCAAACACACTAACATCAAGGGGTTGCAATCTATGAGTGGTATGAGCGGCAATGTCAACAGGTCGATGCCTAAATTTTTTTCTTCCTCAATTGTTTGTATAGCCATGTGGCTCCCATGGCCATCTAATATCAATAGGTGTCTGTTATTAGGCGAGACGCCACCTGGTACCGATGCAGCAAAGTGAAAAAGCCAACTTAAAAACAATTCTTTTGTCATCCATGCATGAGGATGTGCAGTCATGCATGCACCTTGTTCACAGTTCTGTATATAGTTTTTCAGTTGATTTTTACCTTTGAATAGATAAAATCCTAGGATTGAAGTACCAATTGCATTGACGCAACATAAATAGTTATCCACTCCCTACTCTTAGGAAAAATCTTTGGCACATTTCGGCTACCTCTCTTGGAAATTACTTGCATGCCACAATTCCTCCCTGCATGTAAACCTGTTTCATCACAGTTCCGTATATGGTTTGCTCCATAAGAATGTTTATCGTAAGCACTAGAAAGTGTGTCATAGAACTTTTGCACAACTACAGGGTGCAAATTTAATGCTCTGTCTCTATCAAGGCCCTCAACAGTATGCAATACAAGTTCTGGATGCCTTTTTTTAAACCCAAACCACCATGATTTACCAGGAAACCCATCTTTGAATGGGTTTGGCCTCCCTTGATAGATTTGAGCAACTGTGGATTTGAGTTGTATCAACTCTAGTCCATGTCCCAATTAGGCCATCTCTTTACACCAGTCAACCACCTCGACCTCCTCCTCCTCAGTCATAAATGTAAGAGGCCTCTACATTTTGTATGAGTTAGTCAATTTATCCAATAATGTATTGATGAGGGAGGAACACCATGTTTTTTTGCAGATGCCTGAACTGAGTATCCATTAAACTCTATGTCATCAATTGCAACTAACATTTCTTCTTTTGTCCATCCTCTTATAGCACTGATATTTTTAGTTGAACTTGCCCCTTGGACTATTGTTGACGGTGGTTCTGTGGCTGATGGTGTGTTAACATCAGCTTCAGTCGCATGGTAATCCTCAACAATGTTCCTTGGGGCATTGTTGACATTGACATCAGCTGTCCTATCCTCATTAGACGATGTGCATCGCAGCTACGCACCCCTTGTCACTCTCCTGCCACTTCTCCTTGTACGAGCAACATAACTACCTTTTTCCATAGATGCAACAACCTGTAAAATTATTGCATGCATTTAGTCATTAGAATATTTGTAAATTATGCTTTCATACAAGGAAAAAATACTTCTGCTTTATTATAGGAAATTATCAACATGTATGTTAGTATCCTTGAAAAACTCAAATATATAGAATCACTTTGTTGTATGTCTTCAAAATTATCAGTGATTGTTGTTTTGATAACTTGTCTTTACACTTAAAATACCATGACTGTATTGATTGGTTTTGTTATGCATTTCCCAACAGAGCTCTTGTTCGGTTTGACTACTTAAAATGTTGTTTTGTTGTTTTCTGTAAGGATGCACTTCTCCAGAAAAGGATCTCTGGCTATCAAGGAGTTATCATTGGCCAAACCAGGCATGGTATTTAATTTGACCAAGGCTCCAACTTGAGACCCCCTAAAGCACTCCTGATCACAACTTTGCCACCATAACAAATTTTTCCCTCATGTCACTTACAGTTGAAGTTTCTAATCATGTAAACATTCATTTCAACTACAACTCTTATTTGCACCTTGTCTATATATATAAGAGAGGCCATGCCTTTTTCTTAAATAAGGAAAGCATATTATCAATTTGTAAAGTTTTGAGTAATTATTGGCCTCATATATCAAATTAGATAAAGTGAATAGGAGTAATGAGGGTGCAGTTTTCTATATTTGCAATAGTTTGACGCGGGTTGTGCCTTCTATGTGGTCCTTCATTCTGATAGGTTTCCCCTTGTGTACAACAACCTTCCAATAGGACCCTTCCACTGCTTCTTGTTCATTTGTTTATGTTATTTTCTTCCTTTTACATTGTTTTGTTTACTTTCTGATCATATTTCAAGAATGATCTAAACCCCCTTTTCCTTTTCTCCTTTCAACTTTTTCTTCAATTTATTTTGCAGGGCTTGTTTATGCTACCATTAGTCTTGATGATGTTTATTGCTGGCCTCATACAAGGTTTTCGGTTCCAACACTGAAAGTTGTTATGCGATATTTGACCACTAATTAAGCAACTCATCTGAAGCTTTTGATCTATATTACAGCCAACACAAGGACAATAAATCTATGCTTATCTTCCAATTGGGCCATAGTTTTTGTTTCTTATTATAAAATTTCATTAAGCTTTTATTAAAAATTATTCTCAGAAAGAAATTGCCTTGTGAAATTATGGTTAAACAAATTTCAATTGAGTTGATCATCATGTTCTTACATATTTTTGCATGATGTCTATATTTGTGTAGACATTTTCTACAAGTATTGGAAGGATTTTCTAAGGCTACCTGTGGTTTGCACAAAAATGGAATTTGTTTTGTTGCTCTTCTCATACATTCTTAAATGTATTTGTCATTTTTTTATTGAGTTTCATCATGTAAGAGATACAATATGTCACTGATGCATATGAATCAAGCATGCATTGAGAATTTGGATTTGCATTCCAAATTATTAGCATATGACAATAAAAACTATTAGACCATGTATATTGGCCTTCTCTCTTGTAAAAGTGTAAATTGATTTAAATTACTATTTTCATTGATGTATTCATTCTCTGTTAAATGCAAGTTTTCTAAAAACCCATCAAATATGTATATCTCACTATAATTTCCATGTTCTAATATTTAAAATGTCATTTTGCATTTATTTTCAAGGTGTCATTGTTGCACTCTATTGGTTCAAGTATTGTTGTTTTTCTCATTAGATGAATGGGGAAATTGAACCTATAGAAAACATTTATCTTCATCCTGTATGTCCTCGTATAAAACGGTATAAGATGATAGTTTACCGCTTCAAAAATAAAGCGGTATAAGATTTGTAGAAATAATTTTAAAACAACAACTTTTCTTGCCGGGCACATCAATACGTCTATAAGTCTGAACATAGAAATAGGTGAATTGTGAAATAGAACTGTAGGTTGTGTGTTTATTTTCATGAAACTAAAACTATAAGTGAAACTGAATCTGAAACTGTAAGAACTGTGATAAATGAAAACAGAACTGTAAGAAAAATGTGTTGTAATTGATATAACTAACCTGGATATACTGGCAACTATTCTGTGATGTTTTGTCTTCAAGGTTGTTGAATAGTTTGAAAGCATAACATGCAATTTCAACAGTGGTATTGAACTTCTTTTATAGTTTTTGGCACTTGAATTTAATTGGTGGACATGGATGGACATGGATTGCAATGGATTCATTTTAAATGTGTGCTCTGGATTTAATTTGATGTGATCTAATGGTTGAGAATTTGTTATTTGTTGATCCATGTGCTTTGATTTGTTTTAATGAGAAATAGAATGAGTTGGGCGTCATTTATTGAAGTTATTGGATTGGGTGTCATTTATTGAACAAAGTGGGTTTAAATGTTATTGTGTTGGGTATCATTTATTGAACATAGGGGGTTTAGTTGTTGAACAACACAGCGATTATGGCTGACATACATTCACTTCTATTATGTGCAGGTATGGATATTTATTTGGGATACAAAGCTTCAGTTCTAATGAGTGGGGGTTGTGGCTGACATACATTCACTTCTATTTTGTGCAGGTATAGATATTTATTTGGGATACAAAGCTTCAGTTCTAATGAGTGGGGGTTGAAGTGACTGCTACTTTGTACTTTTGGAATAGACCATTTTGAAAGCATTTATGGTTTTATCTATTTTCTAGTTGGGTCAATATGGTTTGCACTCTTAAGTATTAAGATACTATTTATGGATAGTTGTGGGCCCATGTATTGGGAAATTTTGGACATAAATTAATACTTATTTATACTTAATGTTATTTATCTTTGTTTAAATATTGGTTGCAAAAGTCTCAATTTCTTGTGGTTTGGTGGGACCAGTACTGTATCAATCACTGGTCCCTGCACAACATTAGACATCTCTCCCCATATGCAAAGGTTGAGACCAAGCAACTGATAGAACAAATATATTTTTCCGTACACTCCAAACCTACTTTGATTGAAGCCAGCAGTAAACTTTGATTGAAGCCAGCCTACTGCAGAAACATAGAAATTTATACATTAATGTTCTGAAAGGTAATGAAATATTATGCATACCATTCACAACAACGTACTGATAAATAACAAAATCATTAAGCATATAACGAGTGAATCGAACTATTTTTGCAAAGCTATCTACTAAACTAAACTAATTCAAAGAAGAACAGTGATTCGAAGAAGAACAGTAATAACCACTGAATTTGAAACCCTGACTGTCCATATATAGTATAAATAAAATTCGGACCCTATATTATGGTCGAGGCTCCACCAACGAGAAATGTCAAAGAAAACGATACTAACGGAAAAACCCAAAATATATTATTAAAATTCGAAAACCTGAAGCAAAATTTACAGACTGTCATTAACTATCCATATATAGTATAAAAAAATAAAATTCAGACCCTATATCATGGTCGAGTGTCCATCAACGAAAAATCTCAAACAAAACAGTGCAAACGGAAAAACCCAAATATATTAGGGTTGCAATTTTTAAAATTACAGATGGTGATATACATATAAGTGATGAACCCGGAAACCCAAATCACAGGATATAACCAGAAATAATGTAGTCGACAACCAATTTCTTGCAAGGAAGGGCACAATGGAGCTAGGTTGGGACTCCTTCCAGCACAAATGATGATTTTAAAAACTAACACGTTGGGAGAACAAACAACTTACCTCAGTGTTTCAAAAAGGGAGCAAGGGCATCTCCCGGTAGACCACAACTCGAAAGCATATTGAACGCTGCAAGCATACGCGTCTCTGTAAATGCTGACTGTAATGAACTTTCAACAAATCAAACTTTCTACTTTGTAAATAGAAACTTGATCAATTGCAAAAACGGCATATAATCATTTTTCTAGTTCTTGGCAATCACGTTTCCAACTTTAATAGAACTTAAACATTTCATGCTCAGGTTTCCGACTCATTTTAGCCAAAATCATCATCGAAATTTATAAAATCCTTTTAAAGTTTTACATAGATACTTGAACCAAAGCTAGAAGGGCGGAATGTAGTGAAAAGTGAAACTTAGCACCTTCCATGGCGGAGCTTGATTGCAGGGTAGCGTCGACAGGATTGAATGGCGAACAAGCGATAGGGCTAGGGATTCTCTTACCCTCACCTCCTTCAAGTGAATAACCACCGCCAGATCTGAGAAAGAGCCATCACTTAGCACAACGTAATGATAACCCTGCAAATCACGAAGTAGTTGTTTTTGGAATTGTAGTGGTAATCTGTGCGAAGAAGGCGAACACAGAAAGTCGCCTAGAAAAGTACCCTCGCACAACCACATGGAAGATAAGCTTAACCAGTAGAATGGTGAGACGCTACCAAGGATACGTGAACGAGAGCTGGAAGGGCTGAATGCAGTGAAAAGTGAAGCTCAGCCCCTGCCATGGCAGAACTCAGTTGCAGGGTAGCACCGACAAGAGTGAATGGCAAACGAGCGAGAGGGGTACGGATGTCATTACCCTAAGCTCCTCCAAGCGGATACCTACTGTCAAATCTGAGAAGGAGCAATCGACGGACGAGATTTCACCAGCTGTGGTTGTGCTTACCGACAGATGCAGATGTCGAGAGTGTCCAAAAGGATTGCAGCTGAGGGTCGAAGTATGGCAGTTAACAGATAGGTGACTACCACCCGCTGGGAAAAGTACCATTAATGAATTAATGAAAAGCTCTGTGACATCAAATAGAGCACTGCTTTTTGCATTACAACTATGGAATGAGTAGATTTCCACATTCGTCAATAGTTTTCGCATGTAATTTGTTTCCATAATATTGCTGTCATAATGGAATGGGAAAATATATCATGTGCACATTCAATGCTTTAGAAACTATATATTAAATGTCATCAACATTAAACGATTATTTTATTATCTATAAATGACAAATACAATAACATAATTTCGAATAATTTGATTATTGTGTGTTTTTATATGTTACAACGGTTTTAAAATATTTCACGCGAAGCTCGATACATCTTCCGCGTGATCACTTCAAGGCAGGCGAGTCGGAAACTTGATTGTGAAAAATTGGAAAACTTCACAAGGATTTTATAAATTTCGACTAGAATTTACTTTTTTTTTCAAAGAGAGAAAATCATCATATGGCCGAAGCCCGCAGATTTTTACAATGGATATGGCCGAAGCCAGCAGAATTTTTTACGGCCGAAGCCAGCAGATACGGCATAGCCGTTACAAATGTCACGAACGCCTCCGCAGGAATTGAACACGGCTGGGGTGCGAAAGCCATCCGCCCCAGCCGTCATATCATGCACGTCATGTAGTATCACATTTTTAATTTGTTTTACTTTATATTTAAAAAATAATACAATTTTAGATATATTTTTTAATTATTTAAAATAAATAAAATGTAAAGATATTTTACAAGGTATATTTTTAAATATTTAAAATAAATAAAATGTAAATTTAATTAGAATTTATGTATTTTTTTAATTTTAAGAAATAAAGATTATTAAATATTTTTTTAAGTTATATAGATTTTAAAAGTTCAAATATATATATATATATATATATTATAAAATAAATGTTAATTTATGATTTAATGTATTTTTAAATATTTAATTTTTTATTTGAATAAAATAATTAATTTTATTATTTATTATATTTTGAAGAGATACTATTCCTTACAAATAAATTATAAGAATAAATGGATGAGATTTAATATATTGATTTAATATTTATGAAGGGTGGTTTTGATTATTACTAATTTAGTTGTTAACATAAATCTAATGTGATTTGGCATGTTTTCATTTACATGGCATCATTATATGTCACTTTCACAAAGACCTTGTACATCTCATGTTTCGGGAATTATGATGACCAAAGCTCAATATTTATAAATTGATATAATATTTTTATATTTTTTATTTAAAATGATAATTTTCTTTTCATATTTTAAAGTCATTGATGTGTAATTAGGATGATAGTTTAAAAATTAAAAATTATATCTATATATATGTTTTGAAAAAAATGAATTAAAATTATATAAATATGAAATATTGAAATAGACTTATTTTATATATATGTGTTGGGGTCATTAACACTTTAAGAGTTTACTGCAAAATTTTATAGATATTAATGTAATTTTATTTTCAAATTTTTCTTTGTTTGGAAATTTTGAATTAGTAAGGTTAAACTATTCTAAAAAATTATGATGTGAAAGTATATGTATTGTATTTAAGGGTTTTAAAATTAAGATGTTAGTGTTATGTGTATTGGTGGAGAATATAGGTCATTTGAAATATGGTTAAGAGACTGAAAACTAATACCATAAATAATATGTATCTACGTTTTATAGTTATGATATTTGTCATACACAGAAAATATAATAGAAATGAATAGTTTTTTTTTATGAAAAATTATATAGTTGAAATATATGAAATTTGATCTTATGAAAATATGCATTTTAATTAAACGTGAGTATATTTAACAGGTATAGTTACAAACTTTTTATGTTTATGTCAAGTTTATGATAACTTCAATATAGTTACAAAGTTTTTATGTTTGCGTTAAACTTATGAAAAATTCAAAAATTGCAAATTTTGCCTTTCACAAATATGAATTTATGGTTAATGTCCGGTTTAATATTATATTGAAAAGGTTTTGTGTCATCTGCTCATCTAAATCAGTATTTGACTATGGGGGATTTGTCGTTGTTAATATAGTTACAAAGTTTTTATGTTTGTGTGAAAGTTATGAAAACTTATGTTTTTATATGTTTTGTGAGGGTAATTATCATATATTTAACTTGCCCGTCTTTGAGAAAATGTTTGAAGAAGTGGTTCTTACGCAGTGTTTATAAATTTCAATAATTTTGGATTTTTAAGTTGCACTATTTTGTTTGGTGAAATATTGATGTATATAGAAAGCAAGTAAAGATGAAAATGGACTGTTTTCCTAATCCTATTATCATTTAACGTTTCTCTTCTTTTCTTTGTAGTACATAAGGCAAATTTTCCTTTGTTGCCAGCAAAGGTTGTTTCTTTTGGTATGGATACTGCTATTTGGAAATTTCTCCCCTTTGACATTATTGAGCTTCTCTTTCATTGACTTCCTTTATTAGTGTTGATGAAATTTAAGTTGGTTTGTAGACAATGGTGTCTTGTTTTGGAAGAACCACTTCTTCTTGCGCCTTGTGATCATTGTCGTGAGAAAGACTTAGCATTTATTTCTTTGTCCACTCCTTTTCACAATGATTGCTTCTTAGCATCATATCTTAACAATGGCGGTTGCTTGTCAACTATAGTGTTTCATTTTCTTTATTTTGCATACATAATTGAATGTACAGTGGGATCAATGATTCTCTTGAGCACGCCTGCAAGTTATTTGCATACAAAAAACTATTTCATTGTCTACCCTTTTACCAAGACCTTTAGAAATGTTGGGCTTCTTACTATTGGGGAGCGGGGATTCTTCTCTTTATTTGAAAAATGTAGTCCATGAAATTATGAATGGGTGTTTTTGAAACATGTTTGTGAAAACATGGACTCACATTTTCTCATTTGCAGTAGTGTTGACAATGTTTGGAAGAGGACAGAGCTTCCATATGGTGGTGTAACTCCACCAAAGGAGGCTATCTTCTTTGAAGAAACGTTTTATTGGGTATATTTAGACAAAGATTATGAAGATTACCCTACTTATGGTTACACTATCTATTGGTTGGAATTGAACAGAAATAATTGGGGTTATTCGTTTGTTCCTATTGTTGACATACAATGTATGTCATTAGGGTTATATAAGAATCAACTTGTTTGTGTTGTTAATAATTGTCGCACGTCTGTTTGGTCACTTGAAAAGGTAGAGAATTTTGAATTTGGTCGACTGTCGAAAGAGAAAAGTTTGGAATATTTTGAAGAGGATTGGGGACACAGATGGTCGTTGCTTGAATCTGTCTCTTTCGATATAAATACAAAATGTGCAGGTTAAGTACCTTTGCGCATAGTTGGAGAAAAAGTCCTTATGCTTGGTTGGTTTGGAGTGCAATTAAAGTTGTATGATTTACTGAGCGGAATATGCAAAACAACAATTGTTGATGGATTGTCCATCCTTGAAGCGTCATGCTTCTATCTACAAACAGTTGAAGATTTTGATGACGTCATTGAAAATGGAAATCTTTTTTTGCTGGTTCCTAATGCAGATTCTATTATTGACATACCTCCACTACCTGTGGGTGTATTAATGAACACCATATGTATCTTTAATGTTTTTAAATATTTACTTTGAACATCATTGTAATTCACATTTTGAAGTTATATTAAGGAGATAACGTCATGGTTCTATCTACAAATGGTGGATGATTTTGATGATGTCATTGAAAATGGAAATGTATTTTCGAGTATTCATAATGGACATTGTTTTCTTCACATAGGTGTAGTATGTGAGGATTTATTGATTTAGCATTTGAGGCTTGAACATGTTTGTTTTTTGATAATGCAGAAGACCTTTTGTATGTTTTGAAATATTTTTTTTAAGATCATTGTAAATGATATTTTTAAGTTATATTGAGGACATACGTATGCTAAATTTTGAATGCGGTTCGTATTTCTTTGTTTTTAATTTATTCAACTTATTCTTCTATCGATTATGTGTAAGGGGAAAATTTTGTAAGTGTTCCAATTTTGTCATAGGAAACATAATTTCTCAAATATTTCTTCTCCACACTTTTCTTAGTTTTTAGTTATTTGAAGATTGTGGAGTATGTAATAACATGAAACAGAATTGTGAAACGACTTTTCAACTGACTTAAAATTTGTCATAGAGACGTTGAGTGAAATAAGAAGCAAGAGTGGTGCGAAAAAACCTCCCTCTACTGCTACACGACAACGATTAAGTGAATATCAACGACAGTGGTATCAGCCGAATAAGGAAGCCATTAAAGCATGGTGAAGAGCTGCATATGAATGAAAGAAAAGAGATTTAGTGATGATGAAGAAGGACGACTTGTGAATCGTAAGTATGAAACGAGCGGTGAAAATTTTGTTTTCATTACATGTTTATCATCTCAAACAACTTATATTTTTTGAAGGTTTACTGACTTTTTCTCTTTTTTCAGAATATTTTGTTTTGAAAGAGAGTGTTCATATCAACAACAATGGTATTTCCTCCTAAAAAAATGAAAGAAATTAAGTTTTTGGAGTTCATGAGAACTATACGAATGAGGAATTTCCTGAAATGGTTCAAAATTTGGGAGACTGTGTTCATGAAGAGGGTCAAGCATTTGTTGGTAGAGACTATATTGTTAATATAGCTACCCCTCTTGAATTTGTATTTAATGTCTTTGCTGAAAAAATTTAGGGAGTTTAATCTTCTTTTCTTTTACATTTTCTTTTCTTGTGCATCTAATTTTTTATTGTTCATTTTTCACTCATACTGTTCTTTCATAACAATGTCAAAATCATTAGTAACATGCAAATAGATTCAGAAGCAATGAAACCTTTATTTCTTCCTCAATGCGAGGGTGGACAACCAACTTGTCAAACTTCAAGAAATGGAGAAATGTACAATAACAGTGACCATAAGTTTAGAAACTTTCGTTTGTACATAGCAGAAGATTTTGTTTACATTTTTGTTTGCTTTGTTGTTCATTCTCTTGAAATTTTGGTCTTCTTTACGTAGGGACCCTTTGATAGAGATGACAACATTGGGGCCTATGGAAATGGTGCAACAAATGTTATAATGGAAGATAGGGAATCCGATTCCAGAGAATAAGTTGTTGTGTATGATGTTTTTGGTGATAGTAATATGCTTGCTAGAATGGTTGATGATTTGGGAAATGTTGGAACCAATATTTATCGATGTAGCTCTACAGAGAATGTTTCTGAAGCTGAAGAATATGAGAATAATTTTCCTCTTGGCAGAGCACAGGTGCTTATTACATATTTATTTTCAAAGGTTTATTGGTTGTCAATGTTACATTTATATTGTTTTACGAATGTCTTTGTTGATGTTTTTTCGCTGAATTTTGTTCAGCTAAATAGAGGTCGACAAAGAAATTTGCAAGCAACACAAGCAATATCGATTCGACCTATTCCGCATGGACGATGCAACAATGAAGAAAACATAAATTATATTTTGTTATAGTAATATAAATTTGGTTTGGCTACTAGAGATTTCGTTCTTACAAATGTTATTTTCTTTGTTCAAAGAAGAATTTCATCAGGTGTAATGAATATAGAAGAATGATTTCTAATTCTATTACAAAAAGAAATGATATAACCAATACTCCAGTTCCACAAATTGTTTTGCATGATCACCAAGCTAGGATGGTGTTTTGTAGAGAAAATGAAAGTGGTTGGTATCATTTTAGCGAACAAATGGTTGATGTGCATAAAAAGTTTCGATCGAGGATTGATAGTTTGGCTTCTGTGCATATGTGCCATGTATGTAATGAATTTTATCCTGGTATACAAGTTGTTAGATTTCATGAGGGGCCGATTTGTAAAAGATGTAAGTTTGAGAAAGGTGCTCATTGGTTTTCTCACTTTAACAACATGGATCCAAGTGAGAAACTTGAGGTTCTAACAATTTTGACACAAGTTGAAGAGATGCTAATAGCGCGAGTAAATCCAATATTGCAAGTAACGCATTCTCATGGTGGTCAATATAAGTATATCAGCCACACAATATGTTTTCCACAAGATATTTCTTCGATTGCAAAGAAGCTTCCATGACGTGTTGAAGAACTAGATTTTTTTATTGTAAGAAGGTGAGGTGTACAATCTGAATACTATGAATTCTATGTGAAGAGACAACGTGTGATCGATGCGTTACGGTATAAAATTGAAATTTACAAGTACTACAGGGATGTCGAAATTGACATGGATTCAATTGCTTCTCTCCCGGAAAGACTTACTGGTGTTTCTAGCAAGTTACAATATGTTGATAGTCATGTTGATGATATACCTAGGATGGATGCAAACATTAAAATAGACGGGGTTAATTATTTTCACTGTCACCCATCATCCTTTATTTCTCACTTGACAAATGAATCCCGGGATGTTGATCGAATCAGAAGATTTATTAAAAATGGAAATAACACCTCTGTTGAACCAATAGATTGTCCAAATATTGGTACAGCTCCCATTAATGAATATAATACTAAAGTACTTCTAGATATCGCATTCCCCATTTTATTCCCTACAAGTGATGTTGATTGGTTGCATCCTCGAATTTGCAACGTTCAAATGCATTAATATGGTTTGCATCTATTGAGATTTTATGATCAGAGATTTGGAAGCCATCCTCGCTTTTTATATTTATTGTTGAATATGATTATGTAGCATCGTAGTCAGGGAACAAATTCACTTTTTTTAAAGAAAAATATTCATGAAAATGTACCTACAACTATTCAGGAGTCATGTCAACATCTTTTTTATTTGCCAAATAATAAGTTCGTTGAGAAATTAATGCATTTTGGATCTTGTCTTAGGGGTACAAGAGCTTATTGGACAAAGTGTCATTCTGAATTAACTGATATGATCAACCAGTTGGGTTGTCCTACTTTGTTTTTTACATTGAGTGTGGCTGACAAGTGGCTGGATTTGCATAGTGTCATGCCTTCAAGCAGAGATTCTCATCGACAAAGTGGGCATGCCAGAAAGATTCAAAATGTTATTTAGTACCCGCATATAGTTTCTATGTACATGCACCAAAGATTTAATATCTTCTGTGACATAGTCTTGCAGAGATATCTTGGTGCTAGAGACTTTTGGTATAGGTTTGTTGTTATTCATTTCCGACAATTTTATAATGATTTGAAGGAAAATGTATGTTGTTATGATTGCTTATTATATTTTAACTGCATGTTTTCAATATTTTCAGGTACGAGTGGAAGCATAGAGGTTCTGCCCATATCCATGGTTTTTTGTGGTTGCCTGAAGCACCAAATATGGAAACATTGGATTGGTCCAATGTGACTGTTGTTGGTGTAGCAAAGAGGTACTTTGACAAATATGTTACAACATGGAATCCGCATGACATACATCATCGAAATGTCATGATCCCTCAAACTTTAAATGATGATCCATGTGTTTTGAACACTGAACAAATTTTTTCTTGTAATGCCGAAGAAGATTATGAGCATTTAGTTAACCATGTGCAAAGGCATACAAAGTGCAGTGTTGATTCTTGTTTATGTAAAAACATGTCTATTCTTTAATGTCACTATCATGCTCCATGGGAGGTTCGTCCAGAGTCAACATTGTCAATAGATGAGAAAGGGAGAAAGAAGTATGAACCAACACAAAATGATGACCGTTTAAATGTTCATAATGTTGATGTTTTAACAATGTGGCGAGAAAATGTTGATTGTCAACCAGTTCTTTCTCGACATCAGGTTTTAAAGTATATTGTAAAATATGCTTCAAAGGCAGAGAGAAGATCTGAAAGTTATCATGAAATGTTGACCAGAGTTGCTGGTGGGAGTGGGTTTGAGGCTCCTGTATTATCTGCATATAGAAGGTTCCTTGCTGAGACGCTTGTTGAGCATGACGTTGGAGCTCAAGAGACATGCCATTTTTTGCTAAAGTTGCCTCTTTTTGTTTGTAGTCGGAAATTCTTCTCCTTGAATGTTGGAAATAAAGTGTATCAAAGGGTTTCGCTGCATTCTGATGAAGTTTAATGCGAAAATAATTTCATTCAAGTTTATGAAAGCCAACCTATTTTTTTGGAACATTTATGCTTGATAGAAACAACAATATCATGGAGTTTTGAGGAGAAGCGTAGGCAGGACAAATGGAGGCCACGTGATAAGCAGGCTATCATTCATGTTTGGCCACGGTTTTATGTTGTTTCTGATAAGGTTTCTGGAGAGTTTAAAATGGTTTTGTTGGAGTGAGTTTCTTTTATACAAGCCATTTTGTGATGTTGGTTCAGATATTGGGTTTTCCACTGAAAGTATTGTTGAGAGTTGGAGAAATTGGAGATATCATGTGTGGCATGTTGATTGAGCCCCTTTTCCAAATGAAGGTGATGAAGAGGATGTGGAGCCACTTATACATGAAGAAAATGTTGATCGAGATTTTGAAGAGTGGCATGTTTTTTCGCGGTTAGTTCCTCCAAGCTATGTAAACATTTCAGACCTTGATAATCTTGGTAGAAGGGACTTTGATGTTGATTATAATTGGCAGGAAATGATGGTGTCAAATGATTTCTTAGAAGAAGGGGTCAATTTTGTAAAACATGCGTAGTTTGCAAGTGTTTTGAATTCTGGGTTCGTTACGAACACATATTTGTCGCCTTCGTCTCTATCAAAAAGACAACTAGTTTCTTTGAAATTATTTTCTGACACTTTTGTAATGGTGGAAATGATGGTGCTTTGAAAATGATTATTCCAGGTACTGCTGGAACAGGGAAGTCTTCTCTCATTGGGTGTATTTCTCATGCCCTTTCTAGTGCAACAACGAATGGAAAAAGTCCATTGTTATTGCTTGCTCCAACTGGTATTGTTGCTTTTAACATACATGGGAAAACAATACATTCTGCTTTAAAAATTCCTATAAAAGATATGAAGCCACTATGTGGGCAGGCTTTGGCAGTGTTCCAAGAGGAAATGAGACATGTTCAATATATATTGATTGATGAGATGAGATTTATAGGTCCAAGGCTATTCATATAAATATATTCTCGTTTGCGAGAAGCATTTCCTAAAAATAAGGACTGTCCTTTTGGTGGTAGGTCCATCAATATTTTGGGTGATCTTGCACAATTGCCTCTTGTTAAGGATAAACCATTGTATGCAGCTAAAATAGTTGGGAAAGTTTTGTGGGAAAGCTTCAACATTGTAGTGGATCTAGACAAAATTTATAGGGAGCAAGGAGATGATCCCAGACAAACATCTTTTTGCAATATTTTAACCAATATTAGAAATGCAGAGCCTTCTATTGTTGATTGGGATTACCTTATGACCCGTCTTGATACTTGCTTGGATCGACAACAAAGGATTTTGTTTAATTATTCTGTTCACTTATTTGTGACAAATAATCTCATCAATTTGCACAATCAGAAAATGCTTAAAGCATTAAATTCTCCTATTACAAGATGTGTTGCAGAAAGTAGTAGAAGAACAGGAATAAGTGATAGTGATGAACATATATTAGAGCATGAAGTACTGCTATGTCGTTGAGAGCGTGTGATGTTTTTGTGGGTTGAAATTGGTCTTGTTAATGGTTCACTTGGATATATTGAAAATATTTTCTTTGCACCTGGTTCAAAGTCGTTGCAACTACTGCAATTTGTTACAGTTATGTTTGAAAAGTATTGTGGTGTTCCATTTGATAAGAATTTTCCAATTCTTGTACCTATTCTGCCTGTTCTTAGGGGGGGTATGAGGTAAATTCCTTTGAAAATGGCATGGGCATTGACAATACACAAATTACAGAGGATGACTTTGAAATGAGCCACTATAGATATTGGAGACAGAGAAAGATAAGGTCTAACATTTACAGCTATATCGAGAGTGAAATCAATAGATGGTTTGTGGATTTCACCGCCTTTTTCTTTTCAACGTTATGCAAAAATGAAAGATAGTGCATATGTTACACTTAGAAAGAAAGAGGAGGAGCGATTAAAGTCAATATCATTTTTGGGGTATTTATCTTCAATGCAGTTTAGTGTTCATAAATTATTTTTTTAGTAAATAGACTATTTCAGAGCAATTGTGGTTTGATTTGTTGAATTGTAGTTGTTTACGTTTTATTTTGTCCTTCTTTTGAATCCTTTTATATTTATGTTTGAATATGAAAGAAGAAAAATCATAAATAAATAGTTATGTTTCTGTTAATTTGTTCTCTTTGAATGTATTGATTTTAATTATATGTTTTTGTCAATGATTGACAAATATGGAGAACATTGATGGTAATTATTACATCAGAGCGATTAATTCAATTACAAAAACCATTAGTTTTGTTACCTTTATTCGTGCAAGGTTTGATAGAAGACATGGCTTCCATCCTCATTTTGTCGATGAGCATATCCATGTTTTGAGTGGAATGAAATCAGATGTTCAAACTTTATATCATTTGCACCAAAGAGAATCAGGGAGGAAGACGAGAAGGGACTGGCTTGAAAGCGTCAAGTATCGTGATCATTATCCTGTTGATTTGACTTGGTGTTTCTTTTTCCACCGCTTTGGCTGTGTTTTGGAAGAGGCTGCTATGAAATAATTTTGACGGCTCAGATGCCCCTGGGTCGTGGCTCTCAAGCCACAGGTCACTCACCTAATAGAAAGCGGGAAAAGGAGAAATAGAGTACCAAAGAATACGAGTAACACTCACCTAATAGACAGCGGGAAAAGTTAAGGTTCAAATTGTTTGCCGCATGATGGGTATTCCAAAATATCATCCAGGGGGCCTTTAGAAACTTTTAGATCACCATGGGCAAGTCCAAATACCAATACAAATTAAAGCTTATGACCTCCACAAACTTTAAGTCATCATGTGATACGAATACAAATTAATTAAAGCTGATAACCTTTTTAGATCACTATGCATAAGTCCAAATGCCAATAAAAATTAAACAACAAATGTCGGAAAGAAGGTTCTCCTTTCATTCTACGACTTTAATGTTCCTTAAATTTATTTCTATTTACTTTCCTTGGATTCCTCATGTTTAGTAAGGTTCAGGATAACATTGCTATCATTGTCACAGTCTTCCGGGAAATCTATAATTGGAGGCAAAAGGACAACGCGGCACGACAGCTGTAATAACGAGCTCTGATTCGCCCAATGACGTTGTGCTGGGAAAAGGCTTTGCTTCATCACCAAGAAAGGAATTTGTTAACTCTATATATACATATCCATTCCCATACTGCGAGTGTCAACCAAATTTTATGGTCTTTGCTCCAGATTTTATGATTTTTGCTCGTCTTTATAATGGCAGATTCAAGTCCTTTGGAAGAGATTCAGTGGGACGTCTCGCTCCAAGATCTCCATTTATTTTAGCTGACTAGATTTATCTATCTTTGTTAACTAGATTTAGCATGTCTCTTACTTTTAGCACCCGGCACAATCACCCAATAAAATTTAATTTTGGGTAGCCTTGACTCATCCTCAACCCATGGTTTTAATAAAACTTAACTATATATAAATATTTTTTCGCCCAACATTAAAACCTCTATTAACATCTATTTTAATAATTAAAATAACATAAATATTAAATATTAAAAAGAATACTATTTATAAACCTAGACCTATATAGTTGAATCTACTCACCATCATGTTCTTATCAACATAGATAATAGTGCATTTCAGATTTTCTTCTTAACTATTCATAGCACAGTTTACAATGGTTTGAAAATTATCATTTGTCGTTTTAGTGTTGGGTTGGAATGATCACTTATTAAAAAAAAATATTTAAATTTAATGATAATGAATAAGTGAATATTGTTAATTATTTTAATTTAATATTAAATTATAAATGATTAATCTATGAATAAAATGATGATGGTTTTCTATGGTTAATTTTGAAAATATTTAATAATTTGAATTTTTATATTGAAGATGGCTTACCTCTCAAGATATGTTGGAGATTGGGCCTGGAGTATGCCCTAAAACTGCCTCTGCTTGGCTAAGAGCTCGTCTTCCTCGGACGTAAGGAAACAGGTTAACGGCCCAAGACCCAGAGGCATCTGGCAGGAGTGAAAGCCTGCTCCCTTACGGACCACCAGCGGGTTATTTCAAGTGGGGTGGCTTTCCTTGATAACAGTGATGTGTCCACTGACATTCGCGGATAGCAGCCAGAGATGGCTGTCCTCACTGTTGGTTTGACAAACTGAGTTTGATAGGGTTTTCCACCTTTTGAAAAAAAAAAAAAAAAAAAAAGAAGAAGAAAAGATATGTTGGAGATAATTTTTTCCATTAGATTATTTTGTGATTATATATATATAGATAGATACAATTGGTTTAAGAGATTTTTATAATTTAAAAAAAAAAATATTAAGAATTTATATTTATCATTTATAGTGTATAATTTTTTTTAAATCTTACTAATTTTTAAAATATGAAGTATAAAATGGTTGGTAATACTCTTTTGTTAAAATATCTAAATTTATAAGAATTTTTAATATAAAATACTTTTTTGGTGTGTAAATTAAGTTATCTATGGCATAAAAAAATGAAAATTAATGATTTTTTTCTTAGAAAAAATGGGAATTAATGAGTATTCAAATCTAATTATGTTCCAATCTTATAATATTCCATTACACTCTGGGGTGTGCGCTTAAATTTTATTTTTATTAGACGTGGTAAAAGAGTATTGTGTTCTAACACCTTAATTTTAATCAATGTGTATTATTTGTTACAATAATTTTATATAATTTATTTCCAAGATCACTAATAAATATAGATACATGTTGAACCATATCTATATAATAATAATAATAATAATAATTATAATGCATCTTATATAGTAGCATGATATAATGAATTTGATTTTTTTTAGGTATTATTTTTTTTTTTTTACTAAATTTTTTTGCAACTGCTCTATAATTTAACATTACGGATTGTATTTTATTATACTTTATTAATATTTAAAATTATTTATTTGCTATATGATTGGTTCAAGTCTTATTATGTAATGATTGTTATTATAGTCTTTGCACAACTCAATTCCATAAGAATAATTGCCTCATATTTTTCCGCTATAATTTTTTGATACAGTTGTAATACTTACTTCTTGATTTTAAGATACTTCTAGATTTTTTATTGTTAAGTTTCAAAGGAAACCCCAAAAATAACATATTTATCATCAATTACTACCCTCCATAATTTAAAGAAGTATTTGTATAAAAATTGATAGGAACAAACTGTAAACTAATACAACCACATTAAAAAATTATTGTGGTTGATATATCCTAAGGCTTCATAAATATAAAAAAAAGAACTATTGCAACATGAAGAATGACTTTTAAGGAACTGCTAACCTAGCCACTGCTCTGCAACCCTTTGGCTCGGCTCTGGCTGCTTTGGTGGGCTCCGCAGCCTCCTGGGGCCTGTGATCCGGTCACCCAGCTGCGCGGAGTATCCCTATGCGGCGATCTGGTCTCCTTGCGTGGCATTCTGAGTCTCAGCCTGATTTGCTGGGGCTCCTTATCGCTCTGTCCGTTTCTTCTGAGATGACTTGAGGGGTCCGGATTTGATAGCTGGGTCGCTGCAGCAATGGAGCCGCCCCCTTCAC
Source organism: Pinus tabuliformis (assembly GCA_031772625.1). Taxonomy (NCBI): domain Eukaryota; kingdom Viridiplantae; phylum Streptophyta; class Pinopsida; order Pinales; family Pinaceae; genus Pinus; species Pinus tabuliformis. The sequence continues at coordinate 1,571,390,692 of CM062819.1, read as the reverse complement.
CTCCCCCTTCTGATGCTGAAGCTTTTCTCAAACTCCTGGAATCCCTGCCGAAGAAGAAAGTTTTGGAGGCTACGAAGTTCGTGAAACGATTGGATGACATCCCTGAGATTTCGCTTCCCCCTGAGGGTCTGATCCAGGTAGCCCTTTCTCTGGCTAAGAGAGCTTTGGTTGGACAGTTCACGGGCCTCTGGCCCTCCCATAAATCCACGGAGAGTAGGGTTGCTAGAAACTAGGCTCCGTTCATCAAAAATGGTGTCACCTCGTATTTTCTAGGGAAGGGATTCTTTATGTTTGAATTCGCAGACAAGGAAGATAAGGATCTGATATTCCGAAATGGCCCCTATTTCATGGGTCCTCAGGGTTTGTACCTCAACAAGTGGACGCCCAATTTTGATCCATCAGTTGACGTTCCCACAACCGTTCTTGTGTGGGTTAGGCTGCCCAATCTGCCAGTGCATTGTTGGAATTAGGAGTCCCTAAAGCATATCGGAAACACATTGGGCAAGTTCATCGATCGAGCAAATAAGAAAGACCAATACGACTGTTCTAGAATCTGCGTTGAAGTTGATCTGGAGGTTGGTTTGTCCGAGGCAGTAAAGATCAGGGTTGGAAGTTGGACTCACATTCAAAAGTTGGATTATGAGTAGCTACCGTTCAAGTGCAGGAAATGCCAGCTTTATGGCCATTTTGCTCGAAACTGTCCAAAGAATAGTGAAATGGAGAAAGGAAAAGATGAAGGATGGACCCAGGTTAAAAGGTCCAAAAATGCCCATAAAGCCATTCGAACGAGTAATACAAAGGGCAATGGCCCTCAGGCAGCCCCTAGAAACCAAACCCCTAACATGGAAGAGCAAGGAAACAAATTTGCTTAGTTAAGCTCAGTAATAGAAGGCCCCAAGAACCAGAGATGCAGAAGGAAGGATCGACCCCAAAGAAGTCCCCCTCGGGACCAAAACATGTGGAAAACAATGAAGACAGATCAAAAGAGATCCTCATTGAAGAGACAAAGGATGTGCAAGGTTCAGAGGAATAAGAAGAAGAAGGCGAAATAGGTGCTTCACAGACCTCGGCCAGAAGATCACTTAGAGGCCAAAAATCAGCTCAGGAAAAAAGAGAGCAAGAGACTTACAAAGATAAACTTCAGGGAAGTCAACCAACCCTAGAGAAACTCTTGGCAAATACTCTGAAGAAGAACAAAAATCAATCCCAGAGCTCTAGGGGAGCTCACCATCCAAAAGGCAAGTGATGAAGATCATCTCCTGGAACTGTAGGGGTATGGGGAGCAGAATAAAAGAAGAAGTCACAAGATGTTTGATAAGAACAGAATCTCCTGATCTACTCCTCTTCAAGGAGACTAAAATGGAGGATTATGCCTTCCTCCAGATCGGTAAGAAGTTGTGGAAGAAAAGCGAAGGACAAGCTGTCTCAGCTCGAGGCGCTTCAGGTGGACTGGGCACTATTTCGAATGTTAACAAATTCATAAAGATCAGAGAAGTAAAAAACACCCACTGGCTATTCACAAAGCTACAACACTTAGAATCAGATATGATCCTCTCCCTTTTTAACGTGTATGCTCCTGTCAGCGCAGGAGAGAAAAAGCACTGCTGGGACTCCATTAGAAGTCTGGCAGATTCTGAAGAACTGGCTAGCATAATAATAGCAGGGGATTTCAATCTCACCTTATCACTGTTAGAAAAATGTGGAGGAAGCGCTGTTAGGGATCAGGCACGGGAATGGGTTGAAGACTTGCTCCTAGACTGGGACATGATAGACATTAAGCCATCGTCCGAGAAGTACATTTGGACAAACAAAAGAATTGGCCCGGGACATATCGCTGCAAGGTTGGATAGATTCCTTGTTCAAATTTCTTTTCTTCTTCATGGTCTAGAGTCTAGAATGTATATTCTCCCTTGTTGTGTTTCCGATCATCGCCCCATTCAACTGGAACTGCTGGCTCATTTGGACCAATGTCCCATCCCATTTAAATTCAATTCTCATTGGGTTAAGGAACAGTCATTCATGCCTCTGATAAAAGAAATCTGGAAGCTTCTAGTCAAAGGCTCTGCCTTCTTCGTTCGGGAGGAGAAACTTAGGAGAGTTAAAGCTGCTCTAAAAACTTGGGTTAAAACCTTACCAAACCCTGCTTTGGAAAGGAAAATGATTCAAGAACAACTTGAGATGCATCATCAGGTTTCAGAAAATGTTGAGATCAAAAGAAATTCTTAACAAGGAGGCTAATCTTCAGCACATGCTCCTTAAGGCTAGCTTGGTAGAGGAAGAGTATTGGAGATTGAAATCCCGCAGTCTCTGGCTCAAGGTGGGAGACAGAAACTCTTCCTTCTTCCATAAGCAAGCTCAGGCCCATAAATGTCTCAACTCCATATCTGAAATTAAAGTAGAGACCACCACGCACAGAGAAATCCGAAGCATAAAGAACGTTGCCTTCACTCATTTCAAAAACCTCTATAGTGAAGAAGAGGCCTTGGGACATGTTTCTACCCTTGTGAACGAGGTGCCCTCCCTGATTACTGCCAGTAAGAATCAAATCCTGGAAGCTGAGATCTCTAACAATGAAATAAAAAGCACCCTCTTCGCTATGGAACTGGATAAGGCCCCATGTCCCGACGGTTTCACTGCCAGATTCCTGTAGTCTTGCTGGCAGATTGTGGAGAAAGATCTAAGCAGAATGATTCGAAAATCTCAGGAATGTCAGAAAATTGGGGGAAGCACAAATTCGGCCTTCCTGGCCCTCATTCCCAAGGAGAAAGGAGCCATCACCTTCATCCGGTTTCATCCTATCTCCCTTTATAATATTGGCTATAAGCTGATAATGAAAGTTATTGCCAACAGATTAAAAATCATTCTCCCAGACATCATTCCTGCGAATCAGGGAGGTTTTATATAGGGAAGACAGATTGTGGATAACTTTATCCTGGTCCAAGAGGCGATTCACTCCAGTATGGCTTGTAAAGAGAAAGGCATGGTTGTCAAGTTAGATCTTGAAAACGCCTTCGATAGAGTGAGACATAGCTTTCGGATGGATGTCCTGCACAAGTTCGGGTTTGGATCCAAATTTATCAACTGGATTAAGGCTTGCATCAGCGAGCCATGGATAGCCCCTTTGGTGAATGGGAGGGCCACGGATTTCTTCAAAGCTTCTCGTGGATTGAGGCAAGGGTGCCCCATATCCCCTCTGCTCTTTGTCCTTCAAACTTCTATCCTTAGCTTCCTTTTGATCAAAAAGCAATAGAATCAAGAATTAATGGGCCTGAACATTGTGAAAGGAGTTAATAATATAAATCATGCGCTATTCGTGGATGATTCCCTCTTGCTGGGTGCTGCCACTGTGTCCTCAGCTAAAAGTTTCAAAGATGCGGTTGATGACTATTGTGAAGACTCAAGAAGCAGCCTCAATAAAGGAAAATGCCACATTTACTGCTGGAATACCCTTGCCTCCGCACTGCAAGCCATCTCCAGTTGCTTTGGTTTTGCGGGCTCCTCATCATGGTCTTCCTTCAAGTATCTGGGACTCCCTATTTTCCAAAAATGTGTTGTCAGCAAAGACTGGTTACCCCTGCTGGAAAAGTTTGAATCTAAGATCCACTCCTGGGGATTTAATTAGCTTAATCTGGCAAGTAAGTCAGTGCTTATAAAAGCAGTCCTAAACAGCCTCCCCATCTATCAATTTGCTGTGATGCTGGCTCCAGTTGGAATTATGAAGAAAATGGAGGATCATATAAGAAAGTTCTTTTGGAAAGGCGGGAAAGCAAACGAAAAGAAAATCCCTTTAATAAGCTAGTCTAAAATCTCAATGCCCAGATTGGAAGGTGGACTGAATTTTAAGAACATTTGCACGCAGAACATCGCGTTGGGAGCAAAGCTGATCTGGAGGATTATTGCCCCAAATCTAGGGTGGGCTCAGCTCACCTTGTGGAAAAAATTCTTTCGTGGACAGAGGAAAAGGTGTCTGGACCATCCCATATCAAACTCTGGCTCGTTAATTCAAAAGATCTGTGCAAAATCTTCCTTCTTAATTAGCCAACATGCACATTGGATCCCCGGTAATGGCAAAAAAATTAGAATATGGGAGGATCGTATAATGGGCTGCGATCCTCTGGCTGATGATCGTTCCCTGACATTGTTGAAAGATTGGATGTACAGAGCAGGTTACATTACTCTATGGGATATTTCCAACTGGGAGAATGGGAACTGGCACAGCTGGATCAACATTGAGGTGCCCTAGGTACTGTCCAATGATTTTGCAACCTTCATAGAATTCTTAAATGGAAAGGCTCCTTTGAACAGCAGGAAGTTGGATACCTGTGGCTGGGGTCCGATCCCTGGGCAATACTCTGTCTCTTAGGGCTTCAGGCAAATCTTAGCGCATCCCCACGTTCCCCCAGACCCGAAACCATGAAAAGGGGTTTGGTCCCAGCATTCGATTCCTAAAATCGACTTCTTCTACTGGCTCTTATGCCATCAGAGAATCCCGACTGGTGATAGATTACAGAAAAGAGGCTACCTAGGCCCCTCGCTATGCTCGCTGTGCGGAGATAATGCAGAAAATGATGCTCACCTGATGCTCAATTGCAAGTTCTTAACAGATCTCTGGAATGAGGCCTTAGGCCCTTGGAGTTTGGAATTCGTTCTCCCCAACAGAATCCCCGAACTATTCTCGAACTGGTTGCGTTCGTATCCAAAAGGCCCTGCTCAGAACGCACATATCAAAGCGGCCTGGTGCATTCTTCCTAAATTAATATGCTGGCACACCTGGTTGGAAAGAAACTAGAGGATTTTCAGAGATAAGAAGAGAGACTGCAAGTTTGTCTGGGTCAAAATCAAAATTTAGTTAAAGGAGTGTCTTGGCGATCAACTGGACGGGGCAGGCCTGAGAGACCACGATGCTGCTTGGAGCAACACCCTGGACCTTCGTTTCATTGAAATTGCCAGGTCGCCCGTGCCTCTCAAAGATTGGCAAATTAGACTTAATGCTGCAGATTTCTTGACTCTTTGCACTAAGCAGGTGCACAACATTCTCTTCTTTGATGGGGTAGCTAAAGGTAATCTGGGCAGTTCCGAAGCCGGTGGAGTTGTTAAAAGAGCTGATGGCAGAACTGTCCTTAGATATGCTTAGGGAGTGGGCTTCAATACCAGCATCCAAGCCGAAGCCTTGGTCCTTCTCCCATGAAAAGGGGTTTGGTCCCAGCATTCGATTCCTAAAATCGACTTCTTCTACTGGCTCTTATGCCATCAGAGAATCCCGACTGGTGATAGATTACAGAAAAGAGGCTACCTAGGCCCCTCGCTATGCTCACTGTGCGGAGATAATGCAGAAAATGATGCTCACCTGATGCTCAATTGCAAGTTCTTAACAGATCTCTGGAATGAGGCCTTAGGCCCTTGGAGTTTGGAATTCGTTCTCCCCAACAGAATCCCCGAACTATTCTCGAACTGGTTGCGTTCGTATCCAAAAGGCCCTGCTCAGAACGCACATATCAAAGCGGCCGGGTGCATTCTTCCTAAATTAATATGCTGGCACACCTGGTTGGAAAGAAACTAGAGGATTTTCAGAGATAAGAAGAGAGACTGCAAGTTTGTCTGGGTCAAAATCAAAATTTAGTTAAAGGAGTGTCTTGGCGATCAACTGGATGGGGCAGGCCTGAGAGACCACGATGCTGCTTGGAGCAACACCCTGGACCTTCGTTTCATTGAAATTGCCAGGTCGCCCGTGCCTCTCAAAGATTGGCAAATTAGACTTAATGCTGCAGATTTCTTGACTCTTTGCACTAAGCAGGTGCACAACATTCTCTTCTTTGATGGGGTAGCTAAAGGTAATCTGGGCAGTTCCGAAGCCGGTGGAGTTGTTAAAAGAGCTGATGGCAGAACTGTCCTTAGATATGCTTAGGGAGTGGGCTTCAATACCAGCATCCAAGCCGAAGCCTTGGTCCTTCTCCAAGGTCTGAAGCAACTTAAATCTCTCAGTATAAACGATGCTATTGTAATGGGAGACTCTCAGTCAATTATAAAAACCATTGTAGACAGCTCTTCCCCTTCAGATTTAAGACTGTCTAGATTGATCATCAGAATAAGAACCCTGTCAAATTCCTTTCAGAGCTTGAAATTCTACCATGTCAAGAGAGACAATAACAAAGATGCTGACGCTGAAGCAAATAAAGTTGTTCTCGTCCCCCTCGGAGTCATTCTCAGAGATGGAGAAGAAGGCTAGGATCCCATTCCTTAACAGGTTGGTGAACTATGTTTTATTGTCTAATTCTGGAGCAGTTTGTCTGTATGTTTAAAGTGGGAAAGATAGAGGTGGTTGCCCGAAAAGTAGCTTGTAAAAACCTCTGGCGTAGTAAAGAAAAAGTCACTCCAATCTTGGCCAAGGAGTTCTCTGGAATATGGTCAGCGTTTTGTAATTAGTTTTGCGACATTTTGGCTAGAAATTAATATACCACTCTAACTGTTTCTGTTAAAAAAAAAAAAAAAAAAAAAAAAGAACCATGAAGAATGCCTTGCTAATGCACACATTTACTTGATTAACCATATATAAAAAGGTTATGGGTCAACTTTAACTAAGACAATAAAAAGAATTATCAATGAATGTTATAAATAAGAATGAGGAAACTTATCATGGAGAATTAGAATAATCTCAAATCCCTAAGAAATTGGTGAGTGGGGGTATCTAATTTTTTAAATTTATTTGCTGATAAAGGTATATATGTGAACTTTCGGTGGAAGAAAGTAAGTTGATGATGAAAGAAGGTAGGTTGACTTTTGTTTGTTATTGGTAATCTAGACTAAATTGATGGAGAGCGAATATGCCAAGCATATCCTTCGTGTGAGTGTTTAATGGACCGCTCCGAAAATGAAAAATAAAAGGACTAATTGTAAAAGTGTGCTCAGATTGAGTTTACAAGTGTTGCCTATAGTGTGAAAACATTGTAAAAGTTAATTGATCAATTTTTCATAAAACTTAGTTAACTTTATAAAGAATAAGGGAAACACGTGAGAATATTGAGTAAAACTTAGTTAACTTTATAAAGAATAAGGAAACACGTGTTATCTTGGGGGTTAAAACGTTGTAAATTTATAAAGAATAATTCCATGAGAATTAACACTTAAATGTGTTATGAACAATAGTCTATAAGTTTCATTACAATCCAGTATGGTTACAATATCACATAAATTTGAGCTTGAAAATGAAATGTTAATTTACAATAAATAAAAAATATGATTATGAGTAAAATAACTTCTTCATTTTTAGATATTTTAATTTGTTTAACTGCATCTAAAAAGTAATTATAAATTCACAAACATGATTATACTCTGTAAATAAATTAATTTTATAAATTTAATGTAATCACAACATGAGGATAATGAAAGATATACAGAAATGCATAGAATTGAATGTAAATACAAAATCATATATTCCTGGTGAAAGTTAGTAGAGGTTATTCTTCATGAAACTTACTAAAGGTTATTCTTCATAAAAGTTATTAAAGGTTATTCGTGATGAAAGTTGACAAAGGTAGATGAAAAAAATGCAAAAAACATAAAATTTAATTTAATTAGAAAAGGAGGTTAATAAAAGATATGTAGAAATGCATAAAATTGAATATAATTACAAAATCATACATTCCTGAGAGTTAGTAAAGGTTATTCCTCATGAAAGTTACTGAAGGTTATTCTTGATGAAAGTTACTAAAGGTGAATGAAAAGAAAAGTTATTTCTAGAATACATAATTTGAAAAAGAAATTGTGTACCACTCATTCACATTTCTGGACTGAAATAACTACTTCTACCATTCATTACTGATTATTGTTTGTAAAAGTGGATGTTAAAATAGGTGAGGTTGGGTGGATTCTAAAATGGTTGCCATGACGGTGGATGCTAAGACCACTTGTAAACTTGCCGAATTTCATATTTTATGGAAGCTTTTCTTCTGTTCTTGTTTCTTGGACTTTGCTACTGCAATAGAATTGTGTGGGCGGTGTGTATGTTTGCCTTGCAGAGGAATAGAATTGTGTGGGCGGTGTGTATGTTTGCCTTGCAGAGGAATAATAGAGTCATATGTGTAATATATGCATTTATTTAAAAAAAAATGACCAAATAGAGTCTTATGTGTAGTATATACATTTATTTTAAGAAATGTTGCAGCCATACCATCCCTAACATTCTAGACTATCGAATCGTGGATCTACAGATCCAGGGTTGTACTTTTGCCACCACAAAAGGGTGGTACATGCCACATACCCATCGAATCATCGAGAGAATTAACTGATACAAACAACTCAAATTTAAATAATAATAAAAACATTCATTCTATATATAAATGGGCTCTAGAGGATTATTATTGATGTATTTTATCATACATAGAGGAAATATGGTAGGGCTATTAAGTAGTGTTGTTGAAATTATAAATGAGGATAATTTATATTCTTAGGATTAAAACCATATTGTTCCGTTGTAGTTAGTGGTAATTTATAGAAATACTATAATTTTTTTTTGTTCGTGTGCATGTCAAAACCTACTTAGATTAACTTGAAACCTACTTAAATTAAAGCCAACCTAATGCAGATGCATAGAAATTTATAAATTAATTTTCCGAGAGCTAATGAAATATTATGCATACCATTGACAATAGTCGACTCATAAATAACAAAATCATTACACATATAATGAGTGAATCAAACTGTATTTTCAAACTTATCTCTTGAACTAAAAGAAGACTTGCGTACAATAATTGGAAGAAGAACAGTAAGAAGTTTTAAATTCGAAACCATCAACAAAAATTTACAGACAGTCATTAACTATCCATATATAGTATAAAGAAGATTCGGATGCTTTCTTAAGGTCGAGGGTCCATCAACCAAAAATCTGAAAGACAACATTACGAATAGGAAAACCTAAAATATATTAGGGTTGCAATTTTTAAAATTGAAAATGGACGCTGTGCTTACAAATTGTGAAATCTATTCAAGAGATATAGATATAACCAGAAAGATAACATTACGAATAGGAAAACCTAAAATATATTAGGGTTGCAATTTTTAAAATATATTAGGGTGAGCGCCTGTCCATCGTGTAGAAGCAAACAGCGTGGTGGAAACTTGGGTGAAGGCGCCGGTTGTTGGGCGTGGGTGGCGAATCGTGTGAGGGCGCACCCGCCCATCATTCAAAGGTGTTTTCAGGTGAGGTCGCCCGCCGATTGTGCGAAGGCATGCACGGATGACTCGGGTGAGGACGCCCACCCGTCGTGCAAGAAAAACAAGGTTCGGTTGTGAAGTTTGGTTGGCAACTCATGTGAGGGTGTGCCCGCCCGACTTGGGCAAGGAAATCTTGGTTATCACACAGAGGTGTGAGAAGATGTAAAATTGGCTAAGTATGAAACTTGGTGTTTCCAAGTATACTTGTAAAGCTTTGTAACATTGAAGATTGTATAATATATTATTTGGGTAGACTCATTGTTCAGGGAGTTGCCCCTCCCTTTATACTGTGCAATTGTCTTCTCTTGTATAATTGCTGATGATAATGAATGTGTATGGGTGTTCATTGGTATAAAGGAAACATAATAATACTTGGTTGCGAAAAACAAACTAAGTAGACTAATGGTTAGGCGTAGCCCATGAACATAAGTATTGGTGAAAATAAAGTGTTCGGTGGTGCCACACCTCGCTAAGAGCGGTTGAAAGACTACCGCCAGCCTGGGGGCATGACAGTTGGTATCAGAGCTGGTGAACTGAATCAAGGAGCTGATTCTACGAAGACCGAAGACTTGGCAGGGAGTTCAAGTTTTGCAGGTGACAGGTGGAATATCAAGGTCATTTAGGTGAATGGTGAAACAGGTTTAGTAGAGGAGAAGCGTAGTGCTTGGGCCAAGTTGAACGACAAGGCATGGCAGGTTTGGAAGAATGCAAAGGGAAGCTCTTGCTTACCTTATACAGGTTGAAGTAGATGAAAGAAGAGAACCCCTGGATTCGAAAGGAACTTGAAGTCTTGGAAAAGAATGTTGAAGACGAACTTATTCAACTTGGTTGGGCAATGGAGCAAGATGAATTTGCAGATTGTGCTAACCAAGAAGAGGAAGCCGTGATGATTAAGGATGTTGCAAATGTGACAACGATGGAGGATGAACTTGAGATTGATCAAGTTGGGCCAGGATCATGCAGTTTGCAAACATGGATGGATGAGGGTACTCACATGGAGGAGCCTCATGATGATGATGTAAGTACTATTAATACTTGTGTTTCACTTGAGCATTTGGTAGATGAACTGTATGCAGGGAAGGGAAAAGTCAGTTTGCTGATGCAAGGGAACATCTTACCATGGATGTCTATGATGAGACCTTGTATGAAGAAGCAAGGATTGTTGATTGTTGTAGGACTTGTTGGGGTTGTTTGTGACCTTATGGTAGAAGGTACAAGGGCCTGTGACAAGGGAGGAATATGATGATCGTTGTGGAGGATTGGGTCATGCTTTAGCCACATGGAGGATTGGCTAAGTGCCCGGCATGACTCATGGACAGATTGATAAGGGCACACACTTGAGATACTTGGGTGGACTTCTCATGGCCGAGACCAAGAGATAGTCTTGGTGGAACCTTTAGTGGGGGAGCTATGATGAAGAGACTCATGTGATGATGATATGGTTGGGTGACCGAATTCACTACACCCAAGATTGCAGAGTTGGATGAGGATGACCGATTGTTGTGATGGATCTACTTGGTTGGAATACATGGGCAACTTAGTCATGGACATCGGGTTGGAGACATGGAGCTTGGTAGTCTATGCAGGGACATTATGCAGGAGAACTTGTAGAGGTGTCACTTATGGGCATCCAATGGGGAGTGCCAAGGCAGGGATGTTGTGCACGAGGATTTGCTAATGTGACATGGAGATGTTTTATTTATGAGCCGATGGAGGGGTTGTGCACTCTTGTACAACAAGGCCATGGACTTGGATGGAGTTGTGAGTAGACTATGGAGCATTCCTACTACATGGAGAGCTGAGGCATCTTGCAGAGACCTTTGGGCCGAGACTTGTATGCTTGCTAAGTGTTGGTTGGAGGTGATTCATGGAGCTCATGATGACATGAGGTTGTTGTGACTTTTGGAGACTTCATATATGGTGGACTTGGAGGACCTGATACATTGAGGAGCTGGGGTTAGAGACTTTTATGCAGGATGGGGTGCATACTTCCGAGTACATGTATGGGTGTGGCATGAAAGAGTGACTTGATGTGGAGGATCGATATGAGACACTTTGGAGTGATGGAGTTACAACACTGATGATGCCTTGGTGGCAACACTTGGGCATGGGTTGAGCCGAGACTCAACCACTTTTGACACATGGGAGCTGATTGATCTATGATCATGGGCAGCACATGGATAGATGAGACAGGTGTATACTTGTTTCTATGGCAGACTTGAGGGATGGCACATACAGATATGATGGAGGTTGCTTCATGGACCTGGATGTGGCACATCGAGAGTCGAAGTTTGATGAGATGGTCTCTTCATATTGAGGAGATGGATGTTTTGCAGATGGATGATGTTGGGATGGATGTGGCTGATTTCATGCAGCACATTGGTACCAAACATCATGGACAACATGTTGCAGATGAGATGAGGACTACTTCATGGACCTGAGCATGGCTTACACTTATATGGAGATGGATTCTTGATCGAGTCGAGGATGTGACGGGATGTTCTGAGAAACAACTGATGATGGCATGAGGATGTTCACTCTCATGGTTTGAGCGTGACGGTTGGATTAGCTACCCAACTAGTTCAGACATGGGGTCGCGAAGTGTGCAAAGATATGTTAGCATTATGTTGGAGTATCATGGCAGCAGTTCACATGAGGACGACACATGATGAGGTCGACTCGAGATGTTGCAGTGGGCATGTAGCTTGAGATGGAGGGGACAACCTTTCATGATGGGGAGCAGCATGTGGTGATTGCAACGAGATGGTTGATGGTCATGGATTGAGATGATTTCCGATGTATAACATACTGATGGGGTGTATACCTTGTTATGGTAAACATGGTCGATGGCTACCAGGATGGCATGTTGTCGAGGACAACAACGATTTCAGGTGGAGGGGGATGTAAGGACCTGTGGTCCTTGGCACACCCATCAGCACGATGTGTGAAGTCGACTTGTTGAATGAGCGGCTTGAATGAAGGAAAATGTGAGCGTAACCGAAGGTGCGATGGACTTAGGTGATAATGCGCATAAGGGAAGGCTGAAAGAAGGTTTATAAGGCGTGGGGAGCGTGTAACCATACCCACGGGCCGACCTACACATTAGTGTGACATGGAACGAAGGCCAACCTACATCGGAGGGAATTTTGCAATGAAGTGTAGGGCGTTGGCAGGTCGGCTGGGCAGCCAAGACTTGCCCAATGCACCTTATATATATGCGACGAAGTTTAGAGCGAAAGGCAACATTCAAACTCAAGCATTCATGGAGTAATGCGAGTGAGGAGCAGATGACAAGGGAAAGTGCGAAGTAAGGTGGAGCAGGTCGTAGGAAAGGCGCAGGTCGTAATGCGCCTGTTCTTGGGTAGGCATACATGGTAATCTCACACAGATTCCAGTTATCGGTTGAGGGCGCGGCGAAGGCACCGGACGTTGGCACGAGTATCTCGGGTGGCTCGGTAAGCGCCCGCTCGTCGTGTAGAAGCAAACAGCGCGGTGGAAACTTGGGTGAAGGTGCCGTTTGTTGGGCGTGCGTGGCGACTCATGTGAGGGCGCACCCACCCATTGTTCAAAGGTGTTTTCAGGTGAGGTCACCCACCGATTGTGCGAAGGCATGCACGGGTGACTCGGGTGAGGATGCCCGCCCGTCGTGCAAGAAAAACAAGGTTCGGTTGTGAAGTTTGGTTAGCAGCTTGTGTGAGGGCGCGCCCACTCGACTTGGGCAAGGAAATCTTGGTTAACACACGGAGGTGTGAGAAGATGTAAAATTGGCTAAGTATGAAACTTGGTGTTTCCAAGTATACTTGTAAAGCTTTGTAACATTGAAGATTGTATAATATATTATTTGGGCAGACTCATTGTTCAGGGAGTTGCCCCTCCCTTTATACTGTGCAATTGTGTTCTCTTGTATAATTGTTGATGATAATGAATGTGTATGGATGTTCATTGGTATAAAGGAAACATAATAATACTTGATTGCGAAAAACAAACTAAGTAAACTAATGGTTAGGCGTAGCCCATGAACATAAGTATTGGTGAAAAGAAAGTGTTCGGTGGTGCCGCACCTCGCCAAGAGAGGTTGAAAGACTACCACCGGCCTGGGGGTGTGACAACCTGTGCTTCTGCTTACCGACACATGCAGGTGGCGGGAGTGTCTAGAAGGTTCCCAGCTGACGGTCGAACTATGGAAAGTGACCAGTTCAGAAAGTGACTGCCATCGACGAGGAAAAGTTCCATTCATGAATTGTGCACATACTGTGACATCGAATAGAGCGCTACTCTTTGCATTATAGCTGTGGGGTCAGTGGATTTCATATGTAATTTGTTTCTATAATATTCGTATGTTATAATGAAATGAGACATTATATCCACACCAATAGTAGCAAAGAATATATTAAATGTCATTTATATTAAAGGATTATTTTATTATATAAAAATGACAAATACAATAACATAATATCGAATCAAATGACAAGTTGAATTAATAAAGAAAACATTTTAGAATGGACAAATTTGTCAATGAAATATCAAATTGAATTCATTTAAAGAAATAAAGATGTTGAATATTTTTTAAAGTTATGTAGATTTTAAAAGTTTAATATTAATATTTTTTTTGTTTTTTATAATTAATTTGTATAATTATATAAATCAAATATATAGTAAAGTAAACATTAATATATGATTTTATGTATTTTTAAATATTTAATTATATTTATTTTTTTATTTGAATAAATAAATTTATTTTATTATTTATTATATTTCGAAGAAATAATATTCATTACAAAAAAAATTATCATAAAAGGGTAGTCATTGGTATCATTGGTGTAAGGCCTATTTCTTGCAGTGGGTTCTAATGGATGAATCATATCAAGGTTCGGCCGAACAAGGAGGTAATATGTGATACCTAGAAGGGTTTATACAGGGTACCAAGAATCATTCATTTCATAGTCAATATCCTAGTGCTGTATACCGCCCCAATTCCTAGTTAAAGCAAGAGGTGCGAAGCGAAACAGTTCATTCAAGAAAGTTCTAGTCGAAAGTTGAATCTGATTCCCGGTCTATAGCTGTCCCTCCTAAGCATTCATTCAGTCTATAGATAGAAGCGGGTCTAGGTATTCAGGTGGATACATAGTGATGGTGTGGTGTATGTGATACTGTCTGTAAGCTGGCTGAGTGAATCCATCCTGTCTGTCCCGAGAAGATAAGTCTAGTGCAGTAGCTACAAAGCATGGATGATGAAAGTAGTATAAGGGGCTAACAGGTCTAGGTCTCTAGGTGGGTAGGTTGTAAGAGTAAAGCAGCATAGTCAAGGGTTCATAGCAGTACCTCCTAAATGATGAATGAATCAAGATAGGTAGAACGAGTGTAGTAATTCAGGTGGGTAAAGAGGTTGTGTGGAATCAAGGTAGGGAGTTGTGAATAGTGGCTACCCTCCTCTTCCTCTTCCTGGTTGAATGGGTGAGAAGTAAGTGGAGTTCTATAAGTGGGTGGGTATAAGGGTGTATAGGAGGGAATCAAATGAAAGGGGCTATTAGGGCTCTTACTAGGAATGCAGTGGTTTTTTTTTTATCATTCCTCAAGTACTTGGGAATCGCAAGATCGCTCGACCGTATGGGAGAGGAATCTTAAATAAAGCATCTATCTATAAGGCACCAGATCTACGAAGCGAAGCTCCAGACATGCTTGATATCCTAATGAAAGGTTCAATTTACTTATTGGGTGGGGGGGCTTATGGTCGAGCCTGCTTGCGCATCCTGGAAAGCCTTAGATAAGGAATATAGGTCCCTTAGATATATCCTTATGAATGAAAGCCTTAGAGAAGCTTAGAGAAATAAGGTCATCTCCTTCCGTCTGGTCTACCGCCTGAGAAAGGAAGTAAGGAGCTATTTCGTTTGTTTAGTCAGGTCCCCAGAGCCTACTGAGCCAGATCCGCCTGAGCCATAACCAGAACCAGAGTTGCCTGAGCCAGGGCAGTATGACAGGAAGCTTGACCATAGAGTGCCTAATCCTGCTGGGTTGGAGTATCCGAGCCTGAGGTGGTTGGGTCCGCCTGCAGTGTGTGATCGATATAGTGGTTGGACGGGGTAAGATAAGTGTCTAGAGTGTAATTTGTAAGGGCGTTATACGGAGTATGCTGTGTGGAGTTTGACAAAGCTGAGTGGTGAATTTAGTTAGTGTGCATGCTTACTTAGATGATGTTTTATGCTCTAAGTGATTGATATGAATGTACGTGTCTTTGATTTATAGGTAGTTTACAGAATGTAGGTAGAAGAGAGACTAATGGTGGAGCCGTCTGTCTTCTTTACCACCCCCCATCTGTCTGTCTATTCCATTGTCGCCCACGTTTTCCTCTCCTTAACAGTCGAGCCCCTGCCGGTCCTTGCACTCGGAAGCGCAAGACCCTCCGGACCTTCCTTCATTCTGTGAGTATGTGGGTTAGAACCTTGTGCTCAGTTCTCCTGAATCGTCTGTCTTCACTCCTTTAGGAGCTTTGGAAGACGATTGATTAATGGCTAGATGGGGTTAGGATTTCCTTGCCCCCGGAGGGACAAGCGGCTTCGCACCTTTAGTCATTGGTGTATTGAGAAAATTATCATAAAAGGGAATAAGAATAAATGTCATCTCTGTACTTAACTCAACCATTGTAAAATTAAAATCGCATCTATGCTATCAAGATTGAAAAGGTTGAGACTAGGCAATTGAGGAATATCAGAAGCGAAGTTCGGTCTTTTTCAGAACAACAATTGTGAGTGAAAATAAGTGAAATATCGAACAAAATTTTTTCCCCCGTACACTTCTTGAAACTTATTTAGGTTGAAGGCAACCTAATGCAGATGCATAGAAATTTATACATTAATTTTCGGAGACGTAATGAAATATTATCCATAATGGAATGGGACAAATATATCCTGTGCACATTCATTGCTCGAGAAAGGATATATTAAATGCCATCCACATTAAACGATTATTTTATTATATAAAAATGACAAATACAATAACATAATCTCGAATAAAGATATTTTACAAGGTATATTTTTAAATATTTACAATAAATAAAATGTAAATTTAATTAGAATTTATGTAGTTTTTTAATTTTAAGAAATAAAGATAGTTATATAGATTTTAAAAGTTCAAGATTAATATATATATATTTTTTAATTTATAATTATCCTGAATAATTATATAAATCAAATGTATTGTAAAATAAATGTCAATTTATGATTTAATGTATTTAAATATTTAATTTTTTGTTTAATAAAATAATTAATTTTATTATTTATTATATTTTGAAGAGATAGTATTCATTCAGATAAATTAAAGAATAAATGGATGAGATTTAATATATCGATTTAATATTTATGAAATGGTTGTTTTGATTATTAATAATTTAGTGGTTAACATAAATCTAATGTGGTTTGGCATGTTTTCATTTACATGGTATCACTATACTGAATTATATGTCACCTCCACAAAGATCTTGTACATCTCGTGTTTCAGGAATTACGATGACCAAAGCTCAATATTTATAAATTGATATAATATGTTTATATTTTTATTTAAAATGATAATTTTCTTTTCATATTTTAAAGTGGTTGATGTGTAATTAAGATGACAGTGTAAAAATTAAGAATTATTAATATATATATGTTTTGAAATAAAAGAATTAAAATTATATAAATATGAAATATTGAAATAGATCTTATTTTATATATGTGTGGGGGTCGTTAACACTTTAAGAGTTTACTGTAAAATTTTATAGATATTAATGTAATTTTATTTTCAAATTTTTTTTGTTTGGAAATTTTGAATTAGTAAGGTTAAATTATTCTAAAAAATTATGATGTGAAAGTATATGTATTGTATTTAAGGGTTTTAAAATTAAGATGTTAGTGTATGTGTACTAGTGGAGAATATAGGTAATTTGAAATATGGTTAAGAGCCTGAAAACTAATACCATAAATAATAAGGATCTACGTTTTATAGTTATGATATTTGTCATACATAGAAAATATAGTAGAAATGAATAGTTTTTTTTTATAAAAAATTATATAGTTGAAAGATATGAAATTGATCTTATGAAAATATACATTTTTAATTAAACGTGAGTATATTTAATAGGTATAGTTACAAACTTTTTATGTTTATGTCGAGCTTATGATAACTTCAGTGTAGTTACAAAGTTTTTATGTTAACTTATCAAACAAATTTTGCCTTTCACAAATATGAATTTATGGTTAATGTCCGGTTTAATATTATATTGAAAAGGTTTTGTGTCATCTGCTCATCTAAATTAGTATTTGACTATGGGGGATTTGTCATTGTTAATATAGTTACAAAGTTTTTATGTTTGTGTGAAAGTTATGAAAAATTATGTTTTTATATGTTTTGTGAGGCTAATTATCACATATTTAACTCGCTCATCTTTGAGAAAATGTTTGAAGAAGTGGTTCTTACGCAGTGATTATAAATTTCAATAATTTTGGATTTTTAAGTTGCACTATTTTGTTTGGTGAAATATTGAAGTATATAGAAAGAAAGTAAAGATGAAAATGGATTGTTTTCCTAATCCTATTATCATTTAACATTTCTCTTCTTTTATTTGTAGTACATAAGGCAAATTTTCCTTTGTTGCCAACAAAGGTTGTTTCTTTTGGTATGGATACTACTATTTGGAAATTTCTCCCCTTTAACATTATTGAGCTTCTCTTTCATTGACTTCCTTTGTTAGTGTTGATGAAATTTAAGTTGGTTTGTAGACAATGGTGTCTTGTTTTGGAAAACCCGCTTTTTCTTGCGGCTTGTGATCAATGTCGTGAGAAAGAGTTAGGATTTATTTCTTTGTCCACTCCTTTTCACAATGATTGCTTCCTAGCATCATACCTTAACAATGGTGGTCACTTGTCAACTATGGTGTTTCATTTTCTTCATTTTGCATATAGAATTGAATGTACAGTGGGATCAATGATTCTCTTGAGCACGCCTGCAAGTTATTTGTCCACTCCTTTTCGCAATGATTGCTTCCTAGCATCATACCTTAACAATGGCGGTCACTTGTCAACTATGGTGTTTCATTTTCTTCATTTTGCATATAGAATTGAATGTACAGTGGGATCAATGATTCTCTTCAGCACGCCTGCAAGTTATTTGCATACAAAAAACTATTTCATTGTCAACCCTTTTACCAAGACCTTTAGAAATGTTGGGCTTCTTACTATTGGGGAGCGGAGATTCTTCTCTTTATTTCAAAAATGTAGTCCACGAAATTATGAATGGGTGTTTTTGAAACATGTTTGTGAAAACATGGACTCACATTTTCTCATTTGCAGTAGTGTTGACAATGTTTGGAAGAGGACGGAGCTTCCATATGGTGGTGTAACTCCACCAAAGGAGGCTATCTTCTTTGAAGAAAAGTTTTATTGGGTATATCTAGACAGAGATTATGAAGATTACCCTACTTATGGTTACACTATCTACTGGTTGGAATTGAACATAAATAATTGGGGTTATTCGTTTGTTCTTATTATTGAAGGACAATTTATGTCATTAGGGTTATATAAGAATCAACTTGTTTGTGTTGTTAATAATGGTTGCGTGTCTGTTTGGTCACTTGAAAAGGTACAAAATTTTGAATTTGGTCGACTGTCGAAAGAGAAAAGTTTGGAATATTTTGAAGATGATTGGGGACACAGATGGTCGTTGCTTGAATTTGTCTCTTTGGATATAAATACTAAATGTGAAGGTTACGTACCTTTGCGCATAGTTGGAGAAAAAGTCCTTATGCTCGGTTGGTTTGGAGTGCAGTTAAAGTTGTATGATTTACTGAGCGAAATATGCAAAACATCAATTGTTGATGGAGTGTCCATCCTTGAAGCATCATGCTTCTATCTACAAACAGTTGAAGATTTTGATGATGTCATTGAAAAAGGAAATCTTTTTTCGTTGGTTCTTAATGCAGATTCTATTATTGACATACCTCCACTACCTATGGATGTATTCAATTAGCCTTTGAGGCATGAAGGTGTTCTTTTTTTTGTATTAGTGAACACCATATGTATCTTTAATGTTTTTAAATATTTATTTTGAACATCATTGTAATTCACATTTTGAAGTTATATTAAGGAGATAGCGTCATGGTTCTATCTACAAATGGTGGACGATTTTGATGATGTCATTGAAAATGGAAATGTATTTTCGGTTATTCATAATGGACATTGTATTCTTCACATAGGTGCAGTATGTGTGGATGTATTGATTTAGCATTTGAGGCTTGAACATGTTTGTTTTTTGATAATGCAGAAGACCTTTTGTATGTTTTGAAATATTTTTTTAAGATCATTGTAATTGATATTTTTAAGTTATATTGATGACATACATATGGTAAATTTTGAATGTGGTTCGTATTTCTTTGCTTTTAATTTATTCAACTTCTTCTTCTATCGATTATGTGTGAGGGGAAAATTTTTGTATGTGTTCCAATTTTGTCATGGGAAACCTAATTTCTCAAATATTTCTTGTCCACACTTTTCTTAGTTTTTAGTTATTTGAAGATTGTGGAGTATGTAATAGCATGAAACAGAATTGTGAAATGACTTTTCAATTGACTTTAACTTTATCATTGAGACGTTGATTGAAATAACAAGCAAGAGTGGTGCGAAAAAACCTCCCTCTACTGCTACACGACAACGATTAAGTGAATATCAACGACAGTGGTATCAATAGAATAAGGAAGCCATTAAAGCACGGAGAAGAGCTGCATATGAACGAAAGAAAAGAGATTTAGTGAATGATGAAGAAGGACGGCCTGTGAATCATAAGTATGAAAAGTGCAGTGAAAATTTTGTTTTCATTGCATGTTTATCATCTCAAACAACTTATATTTTTTGAAGGTTTACTGACTTTTTCTCTTTTTTCGGAATATTTTGTGTTGAAAGAGAGTGTTCATATCAACAACAATGGTATTTCCTCTTAAAACAATGAAATAAATGAAGTTTTTGGAGTTCATGAGAACTATTGGAATGAGGAATTTCCTGAAATGGTTCAAAATTTGGGAGACTATGTTCGTGAAGAGGGTCAAGCATTTGTTGGTAGAGGCTATATTGTTAATTTAGCTACCCCTCCTAAATATGTATTTAATGTCTTTGTTGAAACAATTTAGGGAGTTCAATTTTTTTTATTTTTTTTTACATTTTCTTTTCTTGTGCATCTAACTTTTTACTGTTCATTTTTTGCTCGTACTGTTCTTTCAGAGCAATGTCAAAATCATTAGTAACATGCAAATAGATTCAGAAGCAACAAAAACTTTATTTCTTCCTCAATGCGAGGGTGGACAACCAACTTGTCAAACTTCAAGAAATGGAGAAATGTACAATAACAATGATTCTCTTTATTGTTGATTCTCTTGAAATTTTGGTCTTCTTTATGTAGGGACCCTTTGATAGAGATGACAACGTTGGGGCCTATGGAAATGGTGCAACAAATGTTATAATGGAAGATAGGGAATCTGATTCGAGAGAATAAGTTGTTGCGTATGATGTTTTTGGTGAGAGTAATATGCTTACTAGAATGGTTGATGATTTGGGAAATGTTGGAACCAATATTTATCGACGTAGCCCTACAGAGAATGTTTTTGAAGTTGAAGAATATGAGAATAATTTTCCTCTTGGCGAAGCACAGGTGCTTATTGCATATTTATTTTCAAAGGTTTATTGGTTGTCAATGTTACATTTATATTGTTTTACGAATGTCTTTGTTGATGTTTTTTAGTAGAATTTTGTTCAGCTAAATAGTGGTCAACAAAGAAATTTGCAAGCAACACAAGCAATATCGATTCGACCTCTTCCGCATGGACGATGCAACAATGAAGAAAATGTAAATTATATTTTGTTATAGTAATATAAATTTTATTTGGCTTGTAGAGATTTCATTGTTACAAACATTATTTTCTTTGTTCGAAGCAGAATTTCATCAGGTGTAATGAATATAGAAGAATGATTTCTCATTCTATTATAGAAAGAAATGATATAACCAATACTCCAGTTCCACAAGTTGTTTCGCATGATCGCCAAGCTAGGATGGTGTTTTATAGAGAAAATGAAAGTGTTCGGTATCATTTTAGCGAACAAATGGTTGATGTGCATAAAAAGTTTCAGTCGAGGATTGATAGTTTGGCTTCTGTGCATATGTGCCATGTATGTAATGAATTTTATCTTGGTATACAAGTTGTTAGATTGCATGAGGGGCCGATTTGTAAAATATGTAAGTTTGAGAAAGGTTCTCATCGCTTTTCTCACTTTAACAACATGGATCCAGGTGAGCAGCTTGAGGTTCTAACAATTTTGACACAAGTTGAAGAGATGCTAATAGTGCGGGTAAATCCAATATTGCAAGTAACACATGCTCATGGTGGTCAATATAAGTATAGCAGCCACATAATATGTTTTCCACAAGATATTTCTTCGATTGCAAAGAAGCTTCCACGACGTGTTGAAGAACTAGATTTTTTTATTGTAAGAAGGTGAGGTGTACAATCTGAATACTATGAATGCTATGTGAAGAGACAACTTGTGATGGATGTGTTGCGGTATAAAATTGAAATTGACAAGTACTATAGGGATGTCGAAATTGACATGGATTTAGTTTCTTCTCTCCCAAATAGACCTACTGGTGTTTATAGCAAGTTACAATATGTTGATAGTCACGTTGATGATATACCTAGGATGGATGCAAACATTAAAACAGATGAGGTTAATTGTTTCCACTATCACTCGTCATCCTTTATTTCTCACTTACCAAATGAATCCCAGGATGTTGATCGAATCAGAAGATTTATTAAAAATGGAAATAACACCTCTGTTGAACCAATAGATTGTCCAAATATTGGTACATCTCCCATTGATGAATATAATACTAACAAACTTCTAGATATTGCATTCCCCATTTTATTCCCTACAAGTGATGTTGATTGGTTGCATCCTCGAATTTGCAATGTTCAAATGCATTAATATGGTTTGCATCTATTGAGATTTATGATCAGAGGTTTGGAAGCCATCCTTGCTTTTTATATTTCCCGTTGAATATGATTATGAGGCATCGTAGTCAAGTAATAACTTCATTTTTTTTAAAGAAAAATATTCATGAAAATTTTCCTACGATTGTTCAGGAGTCACGTCAACAGCTTTCTGATTTTCCAAATAATAAGTTGGCTGAGAAATTAATGCATTTTGGATGTTGTACTAGGGGTAGAAGAGCTTATTGGACAAAGTGCCAGTTTGAATTAACTGATATGATCAACTAGTTGGGTTGTCCTACTTTGTTTTTTACATTGAGTGTGGCTGACACAAAGTGGCTTGATTTGCATAGTGTTATGCCTTCAAGCAGAGATTCTCATCGACAAAGTGAGCATGCCAGAAAGATTCAAAATGTTATTTGGTACCACATATAGTTTCTATGTACATGCACCAAAGATTCAATATCTTCCGTGACATAGTCTTGCAAAGATATCTTGGTGCTAGAGACTTTTGGTATAGGTTTGTTGTTCTTCCTTTCCGAAAATTTTATAATGATTTGAAGGAAAATGTATGTTTTTATGATTGCTTATTATATTTTAACTGCATGTTTTCAATATTTTCAGGTACGAGTGGCAACATAGAGGTTCTACCCATATCCACGGTTTTTTGTGGTTTCCTGAAGCACCGGATATGGAAAAATTGGATTGGTGCAATGAGATTATTGTTGGTGTAGCAAAGAGGTACATTGACAAATATGTTACAACATGGAATCTACATGACATACATCATCGAAATGTCATGATCCCTCGAACATTAAATAATGATCCATGTGTTTTGAACACTGAACAAATTTTTTCTTCTAACGCCGAAGAAGATTATGAGCATTTTGTTAACCATGTGCAAAGGCATACAAATTGCATTATTGATTCTTGTTTATGTAAAAACAAGTCTATCTTTTAATATTGCTATCATGCTCCATAGGAGGTTCGTTCGGAGTCAAAATTGTCGATAGATGAGAAAGGGAGAAAGAAGTATGAGCCAACACGAAATGGTGACCATTTAAATGTTCATAATGTTGATGTTTTAACAATGTGGTGAGAAAATGTTGATTGTCAGCCAGTTCTTTCTCAACATCAGGTGTTAAAGTATATTGTAAAATATGCTTCAAAGACAGAGAGGAGATCTGAATGTTATCATGAAATGTTGACGAGAGTTGTTGGTGGGAGTGGGTTTGAGGCTCCTGTATTATCCGCGTATAGAAGGTTCATTGTTGAGACACTTGTTGAGCATGACGTTGGAGCTCAAGAGACGTGCCATTTTTTGCTAAAGTTGCCTCCTATTGTTTGTAGTCGAAAATTCTTTTCCTTAAATGTTGGAAATAAAGTGTATTAAAGGGTTTCGCTGCATTCTAATGAAGTTTAAGGTGGAAATAATTTCATTCAAGTTTATCAAAGCCAACCTATTTTTTTGGAACATTTATGCTTGATAGAAACAATAAGATCATGGAGTTTTAAGTAGAAGCGTAGGCAGGACAAATGGAGACCACGTTATAAGAATGCTATCATTCGTGTTTGGCCATGTTTTTATGTTGTTTATGATAAGGTTTCTAGAGAGTTTGAAAGGTTTTGTTGGAGTGAGTTTCTTTTATACAAACCGTTTCGTGATGTTGGTTCAGATATTGGGTTTTCCACTGAAAGTATTGTTGAGAGTTGGAGAAATTGGAGATACCATGTGTGGCATGTTGATTGAGCCCCTTTTCCAAATGAAGGTGAGGAAGAGGATGTGGAGCCACTTATTCATGAAGAAAATGTTGATTGATATTTTGAAGTGACATGTTTTTTCGTGGTTAGTTCCTCCAAGCTATGTAAACATTTCAGACCATGATAATCTTGGTGAAGGGACTTTGATGTTGATTATAATTGGCAGGAAATGCTGGTGTTAAATGATTTCTTAGAAGAATGGGTCAATTTTGTAAAACATGTGTAGTTTGTAGGTGTTTTGAATTCTAGGTTCATTACGGACACATATTTGTCGCCTTCGTCTCTATAAAAAAAACAACTAGTTTCTTTTGAAATTATTTTCCGACACTTTTCTAATGGTGGAAATGGTGGTGCTTTGAAAATGATTATTCTAGGTACTACCGGAACAGGGAAGCCTTCTCTCATTGGATGTATTTATCATGCCCTTTCTAGTGCAACAACGAATGGAAAAATCCATTGTTATTGCTTGCTCCAACTGGTATTGTTGCTTGTAACATATGTGGGAAAATAATACATTCTGCTTTAAAAATTCCTATAAAAAGATATGAAGCCACTATGTGGGTAGGATTTGGCAGTGTTCCAAGAGGAAATGAGACATGTTCAATATATATTGGTTGATGGGATGATATTTATAGGTCTAAGGCTATTCATACAAATAGATTCTCGTTTGCAAGAAGCATTTCCTGAAAATAAGGACTGTCCTTTTGGTGGTAGGTCCATCAATATTTTGGGTGACCTTGCGCAATTGCCTTCTGTTAAGGATAAACCGTTGTATGCAGGTAGAATAGCTGGGAAAGTTTTGTGGGAAAGCTTCAACATTGCAGTGGATCTGGATAAAATTTATAGGTTGCAAGGAGATGATACCAATATTAAAAATGCAGAGCCTTTTATTGTTGATTGGGATTTTCTTATGACCCATCTTGATACTTGCTTGGATCGACAACAAAGGATTTTGTTTGATTATTCTGTTCACCTATTTGTGACAAATAATCTCATCAATTTGCAAAATCAAAAAATGCTTAAAGCATTAAATTCTCCTATTGTGAGATGTGTTGCACAAAGTAGTAGAAGAACAAGAATAAGTGATAGTGATGATCATATGTTGGAGCACGAAGTACTCCTATGTCGTGGAGAGCGTGTGATGTTTTTATGGGTTGAAGTTGGTATTGTTAATGGTTCACTTGGATATATTGAAAATATTTTCTTTGCTCCTAGTTCAAAGTCACCGCAACTACTACAATTTGTTACAGTTATGTTTGAAACGTATTGTGGTGTTCCATTTGATAAGGATTTTCCAATTCTTGTACCTATTTCGCCTATTCTTAGGGGGGATATGAGGTAAATTCCTTTGAAAATGGCATGGGCATTGACAATACACAAATCACAAAGGATGAATTTTCAATGATCCACTGTAGATATTGGAGATAGAGAAAGATAGGGTCTAACATTTACATCTATATCGAGAGTGAAATCAATAGATGGTTTGCGGATTTCATCGCCTTTTTCTTTTCAACATTATGAAAAAATGAAAGATAGTGCATATGTTACACTTAGAAAGAAAGAGGAGGAGCGACTAAAGTCAATATCATTTTTGAGTTATTTATCTTCAATGCAGTTTAGTGTTCATAAATTATTTTTTTAGTAAATAGACTATTTCAAAGCAATTGTGGTTTGATTTTTTGAATTGTAGTTGTTTACGTTTTATTTTTTCCTTCTTTTGAATCCTTTTATATATTTATGTTTGAATATGAAAGAAGCAAAATCACAAATAAATAGTTATGTTTCTATTAATTTTTTCTCTTTGAATGTATTGATTTTAATTGTATTTTTTGTTAATGATTGACAAATATGGAGAACATTGATGGTAATTATTACATCAGAGGGATTAATTCATTTACAAGAACCATTAGTTTTGTTACCTTTATTCGTGTAAGGTTTGAAGAAGACATGGCTTCCATCCTCATTTTTTTGATGAGCATATCCGTGTTTTGAGTGAAATGAAATCAGACGTTCAAAGTTTATATCATTTGCACCAAAGAGAATTAGGGAGGAAGACAAGAAGGGGCTGGCTTGAAAGCGTCAAGTATCGTGATCATTATCCTGTTGATTTGACTTGGTGTTGCTTTTTCCACTACTCTACCTGTGTTTTGGAAGAGGCTGACATTAAATAATTTTGTTCTGGTCGAGTGTTGAGAGTTGAATTTTGTTGTCAAATGTGGTGTTATTGTTATTATTATTTATTTCAATGTTACTAAACTTTGGATTGTTGTCATTCATCCTGTAATGTTTAAAATTTCATCTCTTTTTTTTGTTGCATTGTCAGTGACATTATCAGAATCGTCATTTCTTAACTATCGTTAATGCTTGTTAGTGATTGACAATAATTATTGTTCATGTCGAAATTTATGTTCTCTTCAATGTATTTAATTTTGCCTATGCTTATACTTAATTAGTGACTTTATTTTATATTTTTAATTTCCAACATTATTTTAGCAACATGTTACATTCGTTGATGTTATGATTTTGTATTTTTCTATCAAAAATAATGTTATATCAGAAATAATGTTATATATTTAGGTTATTAATTTTTATTAATATGTTTTATTAATATAAAACTCCTTTGTTTTAATAAATTGTGTTCAATTATTTTTTATAATATATCCTTATATGTGCTATTATTAATTTTAAAGTTATTTTAATTTTTATTATTATTGTTAATATAATATTAATATTATTAATAAGGTTAATATTTATATTTATATAAATTATGATATCATATGCCTATCAGTGTTTATCAACCACATTTATATTAATATAAATGTGGTTATGCTAGATAAAAGTAATGAACCATTTTGCTAAATAAAAATTGCTTATCTATGAATGAATGTTATAAATAATAATGAGGAACTTATTAGAATTGGAATAATCTAAAATCCTTGGGAAAATGGTGGATGGGGAGCCACGTGGCACGAATCTAATATTTTAAAAGTCAATGCAACCCAACAAACTCTTTAATACACTATAATTGTTAATAGCATTAAGACTAAGCATAGTCCCTTGAGAATCTAGGCCCTCAATTAAAAATATTAATAAAAATCAACAGAACTTCATCCACCTTTAAGTTGAAATAAGAGCATTAAGACTAAGCATATGTTGAGCATATTCCCTCAATCTAGATTGTCAATTAAAAATATTTAAAAAAATCAACAAATCTTCATCTATGGCTTCGGCAAAAAATAAACTTACAGGAGTTGTTACTACCCACCATTATTTATGTTTTATTCAACACTTTGATAATTAGGAGTAAAAATGTAAATATGCAGACTTAATAAGTAGGAGTAAAAATGTAAATTTACAGACTTGTTACTAGTTACTATGCACCAAAATTTATGCAATTCTTTTCAATTTCATATATCAATTTATAATTTTTCTGAAATCTAATTAACCATTAATTAATTAAAATGTACCTTAATTATTTTAAATTATTTTTATAAAAAATACTATTAATTAACAAGTTCAAAATTAATAAATAATGTTAGGTAATTAATAAAAACTACTTATTTATATTACCTATGTATTTATTGTTTATTACAAAATTTGGTATAAGAGCATAAAAATGAAATCAAATTTAACAAATAAATTAAATTATAGTAAAAAAATTATATAATTTTACTTAATATCAATAAGAAATCAATAAAAAATATTAATAATAAATTAAAATGGTTATTAATTCAAACATGGTCTCCATCTTAATAGCTCATCTTAGAAGAAAGAGTTTGTTCCTCATCATTTGCACCTTTTCTATCAGTTGCTTGCTTGGGGGCTTGTCATATATAACACATTCTTGTCCTTGAAAGATAACTTTGTATCCATTATATGTCAATTGGCCAACACTTATCAAATTATGTTTGAGACCGGGGACATAATATACCTATGAGATTGACTTTTGCTCCCCCTGCTTCGTCAAAATGTTGACCACTCCTTTTCCATCTACATCCACACTCTTTTCAGTCCCCAACTTTACCGTTGACTTCACGGATTGATCCAAATTTGCAACCAAATTCTTGGTTCCTGTCATGTGGTTACGACAACCACTATCTAATAGCCACACAGTATCAGAAGGTTCATGCATGGTATGGAAAGCTAGGAACATGGAGTTAGTACTCTTTGTAGTGACATTAGCTCTCTGGTTCCCTTGATCATCTAACATTTTCTTGCAATCACAGAAATAGGGACCAAATTTATTGCAATAATAACATCTCACCTTTGATTTGTCAACTCTTTGATTATTATTGAAGGTTTTGTTGTTTCTTCTGCATTCATCTTCATGCTCTTCTTGATCATCTCTCCGACCACCATTTCTTTTGCCTTGTCCTCTACCTCTCGGTCTACTTTTTCCTCGACCTCTGTCTTTTGAAATAAAAACCTGGCTTTTGAAAGTGGTTCCTAAAGTGGAATCCTTATTTCTGTCTATCATTGCCTCATGTGATAGAAGTGATCCCATGAACTCATCAACTTTTAATGATGCCAAATCCTTGGCTTCTTCTATGGTTTCTACCACAACATCAAATTTGGTAGAAAAAGATTTGAGGACCTTCTCAACTACTGTTTGATATTTAATTTCATCACTTCTTCTCCTTCATCCGTAGACTTTCAAAATCCCTTCTAGTATCCTGCAACTTAACAATATTGACTTTGACCATACCTTTATAGCTTGTTTCCATAGTCTCCCATGTTGACATTGTTGAAGATGTGATCATAATCTTCTGGAACACTGCTCGGTCCACTCTCCGTTGGATAAGCTGCAAAGCTTATGCATTCTTTTTTTTTCTTTCTTCCGTAGATCCCTCTTTGCATTACTAAGAGCTTGTTCTTATGCCTCATCTTTAGGTTTAGAAAACCCAAACTAGACATGATCCCAAACATCATGAGCCTTCAACATGGTCTCCATATTAATGGCCCACACATTTATAATCCTTCTCTATAAACAGAGAAAATTATGGCAAGAAACTAAACGAAACCATCTTTATTAAAAAAACATTATCTTATGAAACCCTAAATTTCTCCTTTTATAAACTTTGCAAAGCCTTTATAAATAATCCCTTTATTATAAATCTCTCATACCATATACTATCCCAAAATAGAATATGAAAAACTTATTGGAGCATTTGTTTTTAAAAAACTTAAAAAAACAAAATTATAAAGCCCTTTTAATAAGAACCTTGATTATTTTTTATATATTAAAAAAGAAATTATAAAAAAATCTATATAATCCTTGTGATAGTTTTGAACTTAAAATAAATCTTTGACTTGGTATTAAAAAAATACGCATCACTTTAACCATCCACGTGATAGTTTTAAACTTAAAAAATTCTTTGATTTCGTATTTGTTTATGGAGTTCGCTATTTTTCAACCTTTTGCTTGCTTAGGGGATGAGCAGACCCTTGACACAACTTAGCGATGCAATTTGTGACAATTTGGCAACACAATTTTTATTTAAAAAATTGTTGGCTTTTTTCTCTGGACCCTTTTTTACTGGCTTTGTAGGCACCACGGATCTTGTGATCTTTTCTTAGTTCTGATACAAATTTGTTGGAAAAGAAGAGGAGGAAAGACACAAAATAACACAAATAAATCACACACAATAACTCGAGTTGCGGATCTTTTATTGATCACAAAAAAACCTTATGATTACAATGAACCGAGTAAAGAGTATTTAATTTTACTGACAAATGACTTGCCTAAAATAACTTTACATGCAACCACACACTAAATTCGACTATGACTTAAATCGACTTAACTTGACTCTCTAAATTTAGCCAACTCTTCATGCGTGAGTAATTAACTTATTAACATATTTCACTCAGAGTCATCACAAATTGGGTGATTCCAACGTCATCAATCATGCATTGGTTGAAATGCAAACCTAATACAAAGCATTTGCATTGTAGACACGTCACCTCGGACATATTCAAACATAAGAATTAGATATTTTGAAATATTTTTAAACTATCAATTGCCCCAAAAGGTACATTGGAAGCCTATAGCATTTTAAATTGAAAAAAACTTATATAAACATTAAAATTTTTTTAGAAGTATAATTATGATTATAATAAGTTATATTTTTTTACTATAAGTCAATTTCTTTCCTTGGCATCACATATGTTTTTGTCACATTGATCTCATATGCCAAATGCCTCCTCAGATCGCTTTCAATGTCGATCTTTCTGTTGCTCTCTTTCGATATCAAGCTTTTCTGGGTAGTTTTTGACTTTTGTTTGCATTGTTGTGGGTGGTGGAGTTGCAGTTGTAAGTCGATTGCTCTCCTTGGCATCACATATGTTTTTGTCACATTGATCTCATATGCAAAATGCTGCCTCAGATTGCTTTAAATGCCGATCGTTTTGTTTCTCTCTTTCGATATCAAGCTTTTCTAGGTAGTTTTTGACTTGTGTTTTCTATTCATGCACGATTAGAACCTGTAAGGCCTCCGAGCTGCGGTGCGACGGGCGCTGGGCGAGGTCGTGCACGCGAGCGCGGGCGGGCGTGTGGACGGGCGCGCTGAACGGTGGAAGTGCGATGAAGTTGCGACGAGCTGCGGAAAAAATGTGACAAAAAATGCGACGAAAGGAGAACAGTTTGCGACACTTAGGAGAAGTGCGTGAAACGTTTGGACAACTTATATGCGACTTGGAAGGAGGCTGCGTGAGGACAAAGACGACTTGTTAATGGAGATATATGGGCATATTACAAGTGGTTGTGGGGTCGGCCATGGGGCTGCACACCCCATGTAAAACCCACGTATGATGCATATATATAAGTGAGCATGGAGGCTCATTTCAACAACGAACATTCGCTCATAACATCTTCGCAAGGAGGACAAGAGGAGTGCGCAGTTTTGGTGAAGGAAATGCGCATATCTCATGCGCATTAGTCTTGGAGATTGCGCAGACTTGTATCTTAGTTGATGGTTGGCAAGGTGTGCCATGTATTGGGTGAATTCTAGTGTACGGTTCTTGGTGTAAGACTTGGCAAGGATTTTGGTGGCTCGGGTGAGCACCGTCCTTTGTGCAAGAGATGCACAAGATGTTGTAAAAGGCAGGTTGCCTATCTATTGTAAAATTTGGTTAAGTGTGAGACTTGGTTCGGCCAAGACACACTGGTGTATTGTAATATGATATTCTTAATAAAATTGTTGGGCAGACTCACATTACGAGGAGTTGCCCCTCCCCTTTATACTTGTTGCAATTGTTATTGTTCTCGGTATAGTTGCATGATGATAATGAATGAGTATGGGCTTCATTAAGTATAAAGGATAATTGCTTTTACTTAGTTGCGAGACACAAGCTAAGTATGTTAATGTGAAAGTAGGCGTAGTCCACGAATGTTAGTATTGGTGAAAAGAAAGCGTTCGGTGGTGCGCACCTTGCTACAAGCGGTTGGAAGACTACCGCAGGTGTAGGGTTGTGACAGAACCTATCTTGACACAATGACACGGATATTGTTTTACATTATTATTGGCACTTGATGAATACAATTACAAAAAACTGCCCAGAAAAGCCTGATATCAAAAATGTTTTGACTCTATTTTGATAACTTTGAGAAAATCCTAATAAATGTAATTACATTGCCTCTATTCTGATATCTTTCATAAAAGCCATAAATCTAACTTTTTAAACTCTGTTTCGATATATTTCGGTAGGATGAGTTAATGGAATAGATTTGATTATTCCCATTCTCAAATTTAAACCCTATGCTATGTTTTCAACTAATTCTCCATACTAATGAGGTATGCTTTAAACCATGGATACAAGGATTTGTTTCTTGTCGCCTTGCTGGTGCAAATGGAGATAACTCCTTTACTCATGCTTGATACTTTGTTGTTATTTGACATTCTCACCTCAGCTTTTAGTGATTCAAAAACATTTTCCTTCTCGGTGATAGTTGCTACAACCAACATTAATTACCATACACCTTTATTACTTTCTTATGCTATATTGCAAATACTTTTGATTGAGGTCGATATGCTCCAATGTGGAGCAGAACGCATTCCAGCACTTGTTGATAAGAACATGATTAGTTGGATTGACAGCCTAAAAGGCTTTCCCCTTTTGGACTTCAATTTTTTCGAAGCAGTGTTACATCCATAAGAGCATTGAGAAAAGACGTGGGGTTGATATCTGCCACAGTATAGTGGAGACAAGCAGATAGAGTTCACCCTACTGGATTAAAATTTCACAGCTGCGTTACACAACAACTTCAATGTTTTTTTTTGTTTCACCGTGATTATGGTACATTTAAGCTGATGTTAAAGTGGCCTTCTTTTACACATACTTCTAGGAAAAATACGAGGCTTAGACACCAAAGCCTCTGCAAACCATTTGTTTTGCTTGCAACCTCTCTTTCACGCATAAATATTTCAGCAGAACCCAGAACTTCTGAAGAATAATTGCCTTGTCTGTGATGCCTGTCAGTTTCTCCAAGTAATGGTCCACACGCTTGCAAGTATTTGAAAAGCCCAACTCTTCTTAAGATTCATCCGTTTGTTTGAGAAGGGTGTCCATTTCTTCATCAGGACTGACATTATCTTCCATCATAAGTTCTGATATTCTGGAAGGAACTTTATCAACACGAAGATATGTGCGAAGCAAAGAGTTGTAAATTTTTGTGCTCACAAATTTCACCCCTCTCAGAGTCTTCAAAAATTCCTCTGCACTTTTAACATCACCTTTCTTCTCAAAATGTCTTAAAATTTCGAACACATTTTCAGACTTTGGTTGCCAATGATTTTGTCCAACTAACAGAGATCTTGTCATTGCCTCCATAGCCTTGTGAACTTGTTCACTCTGTATATAGGCCTCGGCAAGGCTTTCCCAGGTAATGGAATTTGGTTTGCCTCCATTCTTCATAATATGTTGAAGGAAGACTTCTGCTTTTTGCAAATACCCTTGTCTGGTATAAGCACCAAGGAGGACATTGGATACTCTGATATCATCAAATGATTTCATAGATAACCATTTTTTAACAAAATCCTCAGCTCCCTCAAGATCCCCCATCCTTACCAATGAAGAAACCAAGCATATATAGCTTCTGTTTGTTGACATAGGAAATGCCAATTCATAATATTGCCAAATTTTGTATACTTCATCTTTATTCCCTAGGCTACCATACAAACTAATTAGGTGATCATAAGAAACTCTATACTTTCGTTTTGTCTTAACCTCCACTTCTATCATTTTCTTCTCCAATGTTTTCAAAGCAGATTTTGCTTTGTCAAGGACTTGGGCCTTTATATAAATGCTTGCTATAGTGCTTTAAATATTCCAATCTGGATCTATATTATCATCAAGCTCCAGTTCAATCAACACCCCTTCCACTCGATCCATGTGTGACAAAGCCACATAACTTTTCATCCAAATGCTATAAGAATATGCATCTAGTGAGATGCATTTTTTCTTCATTCCTTGGATCACCAAAGGCACCTTTCAAATTGCTCCATGTTCATGTAAAGTGTCATCATTTCATTATAAGGAAGTGTATTGTTACTGATCTTGTCCTTCTCATTCTCATTCTCAAACTTAACCCTACGTTCTGTTTTCAACTAATGCTCCATACTAATGTGGTATGTTTTAAACCATTGATACAGGGATTTTTTTCTTGTCGCCTTGCTGGTGCAAATGGAGATAACTCCTTTACTCATGATTGATACTTTGTTGTTATTTCACATTCTCACCTGAGATTTTAGTGATTCAAAAGCATTTTTCTTTCTGGTGATAGTTTCTACAACCAGCATTACGTACCATAGCCCTTTATTACTTTCTTATGATATATTGCAACAAAAATTGATTATGTTCACTTTTTGTTTCAAATATTTCCTTAATGAAATTTTCATTTTGTTTATCCATACCATTTTTTACTACATTGATATGCATACTGTTCAAACCTTCTACAATAATGACATTGGACATTGCATTTTTCATACCTCTGAGAAAAGCTCCCAAGTGAATTGCCACTATGTCTTCCTCTTCCATGTGATTCTAAAAGGCTAATTTTTCCTCCTTCATGGTTGATGTTGAATATTCACTTTCACTACATTTTGTGACACCTCCACTATTGTATGATATACCTTTACTTCTAACTGAAACTTGAGATCTAAATGCTTGCTTAAAATAAGTAGAAATGGATCCTTTCAACCTTTGTTCATGGATTTGCAAGGAACCCACAAACTCATAAAGTGAGATTTGAGTTATCCATTGATTCCTTTGTTGTTGTGTAAGGAAGACTACTTCCCAAGGCTTTCTCTCTGATTCATTGAATTTAAGCACTGTCTACGTTTCCTTTTATTTGATTAACCAAAGAATTCATTCACAGAATTGGATTTTTTCATTTGTAAATTTTCCTTATCTTTTCTTATAGATTGCAACTTGACAAGTTTTACTTCCTACTGCCTCGGTATACATTTTGCAAAGCCTCTAAAGCTTGTTTTCATTTTGTAAAGTTCCATTGTTATCTGGGAACCATCATTTTCATAATTAAAATGCCTTGTTGTCCTTCTCAACAACAAGAAAACGTCGACCATGCTCTGATATCATAATCATGCTCCATGAACTGCCTTCTCGAACACAAAGACTAGATTCCCATGGTGCTTCCTCCACAGTTTTGCTTCACCATTTAAAACAAGTAATACTCAATCTATTGGTTCTGAATCTTCTTGTGCGAGCTCTTTCTATCCGTGGTTTTCCAAAATGAAAAAAAAAATAAAATAAATAAATTATGCCATTTTACAAAATGGCACACTGAAAACTTTTATTAACTTGTTCAATCAAAGGCAATTTTCTTACCATTTGTTTTTTATATAACAAATTCAACATTCTAAATTTCAAGTGACCATGTTTTAAGCCTCCATAAACTCAAGCGGTCTATTATGTCACTGTTGAAAGAAAATGAAAATTCTTTTGTTTAGAAATATTGTTGCTTTTGTCATTTTTTTATATTGTAATTTGACTATTACTTCTATTTTATAAATATTAATGTATTATCATTCTCAAACTTAACCCTGTGTTTTGTTTTAAACTAATGCTCCATACTAATGCAGTATGTTTTAAACCATTGATCCAAGGATTTGTTTCTTATTGCCTTGCTGGTGCAAATGGAGATAACCCCTTTACTCATGCTTGATACTTTGTTGTTATTTCACATTCTCACCTCAGATTTTAGTGATTCAGAAACATTTTCCTTTTTGGTGATAGTTTCTACAAGAAGCATTAAGTACCATACCCCTTTATTACTTTCTTATGCCTTTCTTATGCTATATTGCAGCAAAAATTGATTTTGTTCACTTTTTGTTTCAAACCTTTCTTTAATGAACTTTGCATTTTGTTTATCCATACCATTTTTTTTTCTACATTTATATGCATATTGTTCAAACCTTCTACAATAATGGCATTGGACATTGCATTTCTCATACCTCTGAGGAAAGATCCCAAGTGACTTGCCAATATGTATTCATCTTCCATGTGAATCTAAAAGGTTAATTTGTCCTCCTTCATGGATGATGTTGAATCTTCACTTTCACTACATTTAGCAACACCTCCACTATTGAATGATATGCCTTTACTTATGACTGAAACTTGAGATCTAAAGGCTTACTTAAAATAAGTAGCAATGGATCCCTTCAACCTTTGTTCATGGATTTGCAAGGAACCCACAAGGTCATCAAGAGAGATTTCAGTTATCCTTTGATAGTTCAACCTTTTTTCATGGATTTGCAAGGAACCCACAAACTCATCAAAAGAGATTTGAGTTATCCCTTGATTCCTCTATTGTTGTGGAAGGAAGACTACTTCCAAAGATTTTCTTTCGAATTCATTGAAGTTAAGAACTGTCTACATTGCCTTTTATTTGATTAACCAAAGAAATCATTCACAGACTTATCTTTTCTTATAGATTGTAACTTGACAAGTTTTACTTCTTACTGCCTCAATATACATTTTGCAAAGCCTCTAAAGCTTGTTTGCATTTTGTAAAGTTCCATTGTTATCTGGGGAACCATCATTTTCATAGTTAAAAGGCCTTAATGTCCTTCTCAGTAGCAAAAAAAAGTCAGCCATGCTCTGATATCATAATCATGCTCCATGAAACTTCCTTCTCAAATACAAATACTAGATTCCCATGGTTCTTCCTCCACAGTTTTGCTTCACCATTTAAAACAAGTAATCCTCAATCTATTAGTTCTGAATCTCCATGTGGCTTTTGTTGTCCATACCGGGTCATGCATCCTCTTCTTGGCCTCTCTACCATCTGCGACAATTGGCCTAACATTTACAATACCTCAAAAAAATGTTGCTTCATGATATGATCGTGCATTGCAAGTTAAAGTTAACCGCCAGATTATACATCCTCTATTTCCATCAAAGTTGGCATCATATTTTGAAATCTGGATTATGTGTTCGTATATGTAAATTACGGTAAAATTCTAATGCATCCTACCATAGGTTGGTAAATGAAACTTATCAGCTAGCTCATCGATCACTCTACTATTTAAAAAGGTCCTCACATCTTGTTGTTAGCTTGACAGTTAGCACATTTTGTTGGACAAGGAAACCTTCTGTTCCCCTTTGCATACAGCTGAGCCCTCTTCATATTGTTCTTTTATAACTTCAATTCTTTTGGAGGAACAATTTGATGCTACTTTGTAAATGATTCATGGTATTTTACAAATTTTTCAATTAGAGGCATTACTTGGCCAAACTGGTTTAGTCATTTTCCTTGTCATATTTAAATACCACTTACCTAACACAAATTTGTTTTGACCTAGCAGGATATCTTGTGTTCTTCCCTGTCGAGAGGTACAGATCTTTGGTTTTTGCTCTTTATTGCATTTTTTTTTTACATGTTGATAGGTATGCATGTACACTTTTCCTATCCTTAGGAAATTAGTTTAACATTTCTTTTCCCCTATTGTGGAAGTTTTTCCTTTATGGTTGTTATCTCTTATTATGTTACACTATTTATGGTTGCTATCTAACTAATGTTACATGTTGTCTAAAAACACATCTTATTCCCTTATTTGTACCCTCTATTTTCCTTCTCACATTCTTTTTTTCTAGAATGACACATGCTCTTTTATTTTTAATATAGTCGAAAATTTTCTCTGGCATAAAACAACCTAGCCTATCTTTTTTTTTACTACTATTATTTGCCTGCATCCATAGATCCATCTCATCATAAAAGTTGCAAGGTCACTTGAATAGGGTGCAAAATTGTAATTGGCATAAGTCCAGAAAGACACTTTGCTTTACACACAAAGACCATAATCAAAACAATGCTTCCTACTTTGCCTTGCTACTACCAAACCTCTTTGTTTGAACAAGCCCTCAATGTTTGCTAGGTATCTCATTCAAATTGCCTAGCCCTTCCTCTCTTCCTTCCAAAACTGTCCTTCACTCAACAAATAACAAATTCATGTTGGTGTTGTTTTCTTCTTGCTTTGCTTTCTTACCCATGAAACATTTAACTTTGCCACATGAAAATTGCACAAATCATAAGGTTAGTAGTCTAGCTATCTATTCATTTCTTGTAGCACACTTGTTCTTGCCTGTTTTTTCTTCCCCCTCATTCTTTTTTATCTTCCACACTTTTCCCTTCAATTTCTATTGTTGCTTCATCTCTTTTAAGATAAACTCTTTAACCTTTTCCTTTCTTTTTACTACACAAATTGTTCTTCACTTTTGTACACTTACAATTGATATTCGCTTGCAGCACCTTTCTTTCAACAACAAAGTTGTATCACCATGGAGCCAACCTTGACTACAAATTCACTTTCATTGTTATTCGTTGGCTCTACCGAGATGCAACCAATCCTCCAAGTCGTTGTTGTCGAAGAAATCTGCCCTACTAGGATGTCAACCCCTCGCTACCATGTCTCTCTTTCTGATGGTGTTCACAACCATGTGGTCTTGCTTCCTTCTTCACATGATGCCCTTGCAAAAAATAGAGACTTGCAAATAGGCTCTATTGTGCTCTTACAAAAATGCTCATGCACATATGCACATCATATTATGTATGTTGCGCATCAGAAATCCTGCCCAATCCTCCCTGCCTTTCCTCTCCTTTTATGTCTACTTTAGAATCTATTTTCTTTTATAATGTTTTACTTCCCCTCTAAGCTCATATATGCTCTTTCTTGCAGATCATTTTTTGTCCTTGAACTTGAAATACTCCACCGTGTGGCAACTCTGGTCAGTGAGCCAACCCCTCTTATTCTCTCTATTGAACAAATTCTCCATGCGACCTCGTCCTCATCCACTAACTCTTCCTTTTCATCAACCCCCCCCCCCCATTGAAAGTGAATCTACTGAATTCACAAATTTGTATGTTTCATCTGCAACAACTCTCCCTTTTAAGGCACTTACCCCAACCCGTAAATTTTGGTCCATCCAAGGTAGAGTTCTCACAAAAACATCCCTTCGACATACAACAATCCACATGGCTCTCGGAAATCCTTTGGGCCTCGTTAACTGTGACGAAGACGAAATCCATGTATCTGCATTCAATGACTTGGAAGACTTGATCCATGCTCTCATCCATCTTGGCCAAATCTACACAGTTTCAAATGGCTCCATAAAGGTCTCAAACCCTATGTACAACCATCTTAAATGCCCGTTCGAAATCCTCCTCTTCTCCACATCAAATGTATCTCAACCTTTAGATGGCAATCAAAAAATACCTTCCCATACCTTCCATTTTGTGTAAATAATTTCACTCAACCTTGCAGCTCTCAACTCATTTGTTGATGTTATCAGTGTTTTTAGCTCGACCTCTCCTGCCTCTATCGTTCATAGACGTGATGGCTCTGAAACTCCCAGACAAACTATTTCCTTACGTGACATGTCTGGTAGCAGCATCGATGTCACCTTGTGTGGTGAACACTGCCACAACGAAGGACGAGCACTCCCTGATCTCTGCATGGCACGTACCATCCCAGTGCTTGCAATTAGAGGGGGTCAGCTTGTCATCTTCAGTGGGTGAACTATCATAAATATCCCGATGACTTTCCTTCTTAGATATCCAGATATCTTTGAAACACACCAACTCAAACAATGGTTTCAAGAAAAAGGCATCAAATCTTGCTCGTTGTCACTCAGCCGAAAATACATAAGCATGCCCAACAAGCCCATGCAAACAAAAACAATTTTTGACATTCTTTCAATGCCCCTTGGTGAAATGTCTACGTGGGTTTCTCTCCGTGCTACCGTTACAACAATTAACTTGGAATGCATGATAAAATTTGTACAACAAGCTGACAACATATGGCATTTTTCAAAATGTGAAGGCTCCTTCCTCAAATGTGACTACCGTTATGTGCTTTAGCTTGAATTGCACGACCACACTGGCCACCTCGAAAATGTGGTTGCTTTCGACGATGCCACACATGGCCTTTTGGGCATATCTGCAAAGGACCTTTGCCTCCTTTCAAGCGAGCCAGAAGTTGTCAGAGACATATCCAATGGGGTCATGGCACATCGATTCCTCTTCACGCTAGCTGTCAAAAAAGACACTTTCAACAACATTGAATGCCTTTGCCCAACCCTCATGCACTCTGAAGAACTCCCTTACGCCTTTGCGTCCGCTCTCCTCCTGCAAGACCTTCAACCCACTCCTCCCCCCCCCAAAAAAGTTTCCCGTCACCTATAAACATGCCTTTCTCCCCTCTCCCTCGTTATTCCCCATCTCTTGTTCTATACACCCTTTCCCTTTAACACTTTCTTCTCATATTCTCCCCCGCGCCCCCCCCCCCCCCCCCCCCCCCCCCCCCCCCCCCCCTCCTTCTCCATTGATGCCCATCCTTCACCTTGTAAACACTTTCCCTATTATGCCCCTCCCTTTCACTATTGCCAACTCCTTTCCCACCCTTCACTCTCATTAATCCCCACTTGCCCTTTTGCACCTTGTTGAACCCTCTTGTCTGCAATTCTATCTCTACTTTTTTTCTAAACCTCATCTTCGGCAATGCTTCCTCCTTTTGTATTGCTTTCTCATGAAGAAATGGACAGCCACTTGTTTTTTTTATCGCATGCATAAATGCCCATTTGCTCACTTGTAATGTCTCTTCTATATATATGGGCATTCACTCACTTTCTTTTCACGATCTTTGTTCACCGTTTAAATTCGAATGTGCATATGAATATGATATGCTATATATGAAAAGAAATACACACCTAATGCTTCTAATTATGGTCAAATGCACAAATGGTCTTCCTTTAGTCTAGGCCAAATATGCATCATGTGGTTGTGTTTATAATTACTAATAAGCATTTGAACATCCTAGGATGGAATAATTTACTTCGAACAAGTCCAACAACCAAACAAAACAAATATCATTCTCTCCTGTATTCATATTGAACATGTGATTCACATTAATCATGTTACATAATGCATACACTTTCCCTAAAATAAACACTCGCACCATATATATGCTACTATACTTTGTAATGAAAAACAAAACACATAAAAAAAACAAACAAACAAGAAACAAACATAACTTTAAACAAGAAAAGAAAAAGAAAACTTGTTATGCATGCATTACTTGCCTTTTCTCCTACTTCACTTACACCTCTAATGTTGAGACAACTTTTCTTGTTTGAAACAACTATGCAAACCACCCCAGAAAATAGTGCACAAAAGGAGCAACGAAGACGCCACTACGCACTTAACAAGGATAGAATAAATGCATGTCGTCGTCTTCTCTACAACAATCATCAATCCAACCTTCCCTCTCAAACCAACCCAAACCGAACTCCTCTTCCTTCCCAGATTCGTCTCCCTCCCCTAGCATCCACCCAAAGTATTCTGATTTCCCTTCCATGTCCACTCACTTCCCAATCAATTCCAACCGATGCCCTTTCGTCACCTCCCACTTTCCATGTGCAGTCATCCCCCCATGTGGCTTCCTCTTCAACTCCTTAGAAATTCCACAACAACCATCTCCATCATGCACATCATCGCTTTCGTGAAATAATTGATGCACTTAGCCCCATACAAGTCTGCTCCACTTGTCATGAAGCTTACCCATCCATGGAAAAAAAAAACCAACATTGTTTGTTCCCGTTGTGCCTCTGAGTGAACTATCCATCGCTTCTCCTCCTCAAACAATATGGACCCCAGAAACCAACCCCATGTGCTCGCTTGCCTAACTCAATTTGAAGAGATGCTCATTGCCTATGTCAACCCCGTTCTTCAAGTAACACATGCATGTGGAGGGAAATCCAAATATTTCGGCAATACTATTAGCTTCCTTCAAGATATAACTAACATTGTTACCTCCATTCCCCACATGCTCTCAGAAATAGACACCCTTGTTGCAAATAAAATGATCAATGACCACATATCCTATGAATTCTTTGTCATCAAATAACTTATTCTCGCGGTTTTGCAGTTCAAGTTAGCAAACAACCCATACTACAAAGATGTACAACTTAACCTGCTTACACTTTCCTCTTTTCCTGATGCCCCTTCAGACGTTTCTGGTATGTTACACCGTCTCTCCCCCAACTCCCTTGGACCCCAAGAAGCCCTCTCTGAAAATATTGACCATGAACTTCTCCACCCAAACCCGTCTGACCTTCAACCATCCTCCTTTGTTGCAACTCTACCAAATTCTCATATGGAAATTGATGAGATACTTGCCTACATAGAATCCTCCAATTCCACACCCACCCATTCACTTCAATGGCCCATCATTGACCTTTCTCCAGTCAACGAATACAACACAAAGGGCCTCTTCTCCATGGCCTTCCCCACCCTCTTCCCCACTAGAATTTCCATGATTAACCAACCAATAATTGCAAAAGTTGATATGAAAAAATATGCTTTGCATCTAATGTGCTTCCATGACAATCGCTTTGGCCAACATCCTAGGTTTCGCTATTACCTATACAACCTTATCATGCGACATCGAAGCTAGGAAACTGCTTCTGTCTTCATTAAAAGGGACCTTTCAAATACCTTACTAACAACATAGCAGAATTTCGCCTCCACCTTCAGCAACTTCTGCCTTCGACAATTCTAGACCAGATTATGTGCTTCGGCTCATCCCTTCGTGGGAGTCATTCTTTTTGGACCAAGGCTAGAGGGGAGCTAAGTGACATGATCATTCAACAAGGTAACCCTAACTTATTCTTCACACTAAGTGCATCTAATACCAAATGGCATGACT
Source organism: Pinus tabuliformis (assembly GCA_031772625.1). Classification (NCBI taxonomy): domain Eukaryota; kingdom Viridiplantae; phylum Streptophyta; class Pinopsida; order Pinales; family Pinaceae; genus Pinus; species Pinus tabuliformis. The sequence continues at coordinate 1,571,348,500 of CM062819.1, read as the reverse complement.
TGCATATGGCCATGCCTTCCAATCCTCCATCTAATGCACAAGATCAGTCTTGATGGAGAATCCAAAACATTGTTGCAAACCCACATCGTGCATCTCAATACATCCATTGCAGATTCACAATATTCTTAGAAGAGGTTCTACTAAAAGGATTCCTTGTAAAGGATTTTTGGTGTAGGTATGGCTCTACCATTGCTTACCCTTTTCTTTCCTTTATTTTACTTTTCCTTTTCATGGACCCCTCTTACCTTTTTCTCATCTTCATTACTAATGTATGAATGGCAGCATAGAGGCTCTGCACATGTACATGGGTTTCTATGGTTTGAAGATGCACCTAATATGGATGCCCTCGACTTGGCTAACTTTTTAGACGTTCATGCGACCAAAACAATTTTCGACATCACCAGTTGGAACCCTCGACCTCTCCAGAACAGGACTCCTGGAATGCATCGCTCATTTATACATGATCCCTGCCTCCTTGCAACAAATGAAATATTTTTATCAAATGAAATCCAAGACTACGAGGAACTTGTGAACTACGTCCAAAGGCACACAAATTGTCATTGAGCCCCTTGGGAATTATATGGGACCTCTTCTCTACAAATCGATGCTTCCGGGCAGAAAACATACACTTCTGTTAGAAATGACGACAAGCTAAATGTGCACAACTCTCATATGCTTGCAATTTGGAGGGTCAACATTAACTTCTAACTGATTTTGTTGTGCCATGTTGTATTGAACTACATTTCAAAGTATGCAGCGAAAGCAGAGGCAAAGTACGAAAGTTACCACCAAATGCTCACACGACTTTCACAAAGTTCCCCCCCTTATGTGCCTATTGTGTCTGTTGTCCACAAAAATAATGACCAAAGTTATTGTTGATAGGGACATTGGTGCACAAGAAACATGCCATCTGCTCCAAAAACTCTCGCTAACCCAATGCAGTCATTCTTTTATCTCCCTCAATGTTAAAAAACAGTTTTCAGACGTGTTTTAAACAAGTTGGATGCTCATCTTCCAACAACACCCTTCATCACCTCATACATGCAAAGACCTCATTCACTAGAGTCATTGCCGCTTATTGAAGTCACACAGTCCTAGTCATTCTCCTCCCGCCGGAAAAAATCACCATGGAAATGCATTTTCCAACCCACGTTGTGTGCATCATTCCTTGATACACTACAATCCAAAGTAAAGATTCATTATCCTGTGTAGACTTTTTCTAGAGTGAACTACTCTTGTACTGCCCTTTTCATAGATTGTCTGACGACATTGGTGAAACTGGCGAGCCAATTGTTTCTCATTGGGAGAAAATTTCCAACATATATCAAGCATGCAATGTTCACTGGGATTCTTTATAACCAACCCTCTCGGACTCTGATGATCCCTCTCCTGATGAAATGCACCCCCCCCCCCCCACCATAGACATGGAAGAATGGAAATTCCTCTCTCAACTCCACCCAGGTAACAACATCCTCCTTGATGAGCTTGACATGCTTGGCCATCGTGACTTCGATGCAACCCATAATTGGAACCACTCTCTTATCCCTTCACACTTGCAAGAAACGACCATTAGCTTCATATAATTCAACCACTCTTCCACAACACTCCACCAAATTCCCTCTCCAAATCCACATTCCCTTTCCTCCTTGTCCCCAAGCCAGCTCATGGCATTCAATATCGTTTTCTCCCACTTCTCCAATAGTGGTTCCACCACACTGTTAAGGATGCTCATCCAAGGCACTACTAGCACCAACAAATCTTTCCTAATTGATTGCCTCAAAAATGCCTTCCTAGCCAACTCTCAATGGAAAAAACCCACTGCTCTTGCTTGCTCCAACTGGTGTTGTGCATTCCACATAAATTATCTAACCATACACTCCGGACTTCACATCCTTGTCCCTTCTATGCACCCTTTGGAAGGTCAATCCCTACTAAACCATCAAGAACAACTCCGTCATGTCAAATACATTCTCATTGATGAAATGAGCTTCATTGGTCCTAAAATGCTTGCTCAAATTGATGAACGTTTATGAGAGGCCTTCCCATCCAATAGAAACACTCCATTTGGTGGCCAATCTATAATCCTTGTGGGGGACCTCGAACAATTGCCACCTGTTAAAGATACACCAATGTATGTAGGCATGTCCCATGGAAATGCTCTTTGGCGGAGCTTCGATACTGTTGTCACGCTTTCCAAAAAATTTCGCCAACAAGGTACAAGTCCTGTGCAGGTTTCATTTCGCCAACTCCTTTCCAACCTTCGTAATGAAACCCCCACATTGGATGATTGGAAACTTCTGATGGAGTTCTCAAAATCCAATCTTCTAGAAGACGAGCTGGAAACATTCGCCAATTCTATGCACCTCTATGCAACTAATGAATCTGTTACGCTACACAATAAAACCATGCTCAAGAAATTGAACCTGCCTATTGCACGTTGTTGTGTCGAGCAAAGGAAACAAATTCCCTCCTCCAACCAGGAAGATGAACAACTTGCTACACAAGTGCTTCTCTGCATTGGTCAACATGTCATTCTAACAAGCAACTTGTGGGTTGAAGCAGGCCTTGTGAATGGTTCACTCAGGAAAGTTGTTGTTATTCATTACACAACTAGTTCTCACCCTCCATAACTCCCATAATTTGTTGTGGTCGATTTCATGCACTACAAAGGTCCAACATGGGATGGCTCAAATCTGAAATATGTGCCCATCTCCCCCATAACAAGGGGTTCTCGAAGACAACTGCCCCTTCGCATGGCATGGGCCTTAACAATCCATAAATCACAAGGCATGACACTAAAAAAGGCAACAATCGACATTGGCAACACTGATTGTTAGGGCCTTACATTCACAACCATATCTAGAGTTAGATCATTGAATGATCTTTTCATCTCTCCAGCTTTCTCCTTCACGTGCTACACACGCATGCAAGAAAATCCATATGTACTTCACAAGAAAAAAGAAGAAGCATACCTTGCCTCCAAATATGTGAATTAGACTACTTGAAGACCTTCTCTTCTTGGTTACTTTCCTTCCTTTGCATTCCACTTGCAAATGTTTCATCTATTCTCTCATGTTAACACCTTCAAATCTCTATGTTTTTTTAATCTATTCTATTTCTACTATACTTTAAATTTCAAAAGGTTCGTCATATTTTTTTCTTCTATGCTTTCCCTTTCAATTAATGAATTTATACATGTTCACTTACACGCTTTCCCGTTGTTTGCACAAACATATGGATCCACAATATCTTTCTCAGCTCTACACATTTTTCCATCAGATACATGAACAAGAGGCTTCTCTTTTGGATATACAGACATGGTTCCTACGTTCTCGTATTGTGCCATTGTACCGGATGCGCCCAACTCTCCAACTACTTAAAAGGATTAAAGATTTCATGCATGTCCTCATCCATGTACATGAAAGGGATGCAAACAGGAAACTTCACATATATTATCTTGATCACGTCCCAAATCTAAATATCGAATGGTGTTGTAGATGCCACACATCACCTTGTATTTACAACTAGGAATTTTCCCTACAGGAAAAACAGTCAAAAACAACATGCACTTTGGTTGAAGGATTTCAACCGTTTTTCCCCACTCCACTACATACTTCTACTGTTATAGCAAACAATACATGTTTTTTCATCAAATTTTACTCACTCTACAATAACTCTTATAGAAAAGTCCCATACTTGCATGGGAATTCATACTCCATTTCTTTCCTTGTTTCCTTGTCTATTTGCCAAAAAAAAATCCATGATTACATCGAATATGTGTGTATGATTTTTCATGTCAAGGATAGCCAAAAATTATAGTATGGAAATTTATATGGAAAAGATAGCCAACAATTAAATTCTTAAAATGATATGGAACAGAGCATACTTCCCAACAATTTTCTTGTCCACCCATCAATTTGAATGCATTTCCAATGAGCCTCTTCTACTATACATTTCACTTTAAATGGTAATTAAGAGGTTTCTATGCACATGTTTACTCTTTCTTGAAAAGAATATTGTTGCATGGATATGCTGCCAAGATAACTATGAGTACTTAATTTTGCAGCCTTTCACAACACCATGAATGTGTTTCTGACGTATCACAACCAGTTTTAGCTTTTGTGATATAGCCATGAAAGGACTATGCAAACCAAATTTCCCCATGTTTTTCTTCTAATGACAACCTTCCCCCTGTTTTCTTGCTACTTCATTATTAATGCAACATGCAGCCATGTTCAATCCTAATCAATTTTATAAGCTTTAGTTATTCAATATTATTCATGCAAGATGGAACCATGTTCAACCCTCCTAAGAATGTATGTCGGTGTGTTTCATTGAACACTATAGACTTTCAAACAATTGAATTCGCTCATGTCCATTAATTCTTTCCAAAATTTCATCTTATACATGATCTAACAGATGCTATAGAAAACTAGTTGAATATGTTTTCAGTTTCAAACCAAAAAATAACAAATTAAATTTAAATATGGTTTCTTTCCCACTTGTTAAGCTGACTCGAGTGATTAGGCAGATTGGGATTGGACTCTAGTGATTTTGTTTAGTATTGTTTCAATAGCTTTTGTCTTGTTCCTATTCGTGTGACCACAATCAAAGAACTCAAAACTCACAACATTATATATGGTAACCTCGACAGTAATGGTTGGATTACAAATTCTGTACCTTGACAATGTTGAAAAGACATGGATTAGGAATGTTGAAAAGGTAATGGTACACTCAATGGATCAATTATAAAAAAATGAAATTGCTTGAATGTCGTTGATTGTTAACCCTCAACTTGATACAAGCAATGGCTATATATTTATACAACACTCCATCCAATACAACAATGTTGTTACCAAACATGATTGCCCCAATTGAGAAGGTAGCAATATATGGGAATCCAATAAAAGGTTTTTCATTCTTTGTAACCAGCTTGCCTCAAGTGAGTAAATAGGTTACTTATTTTATCCCCATAATTTTTTTTCCATACTTACAAACAAATTGTTTTGTGCATCTCTATTTTTGGGCTTCGTATAAATAATGAATTTCTTGTTGCAGATGCTAGGAGTGTTTATTGTCAGCTATATGGATGGTTTTTGGGTGCAAGTTCATGCCCACAACGATTATATTGATGTTGATATTCTTTTTCAACTATATGGATGCTTTTTCAGGTGCACATTCATGCTCACAAGGATTATATTGATGTTGATATTCTTGTCATGTGTTTCATGGAAGCCACAACACAAAAAAAAAACAATTTCATTACAACATATAGATGTCAAGCCTTATATGATATTTGTAATCTTTTGAACAATGCATGTAGTTGTAAGCCTTGTGTCATACTATAACTAAATGATAGATAGAGTTGAGCCAAAATTAACATGGTGAAGTGCAACTTTTTAATTCAAACTATAATTTATTCCTTTATCACTACTTGTATGTTGTCAAATTTTGCACATGAATTCCAAGTGTTTTCTTTCTCTCTGATTTCAAGATCTTGATTACAAGAAGGGAGCTTTGGGAGGTGTAATAAAATTAAATTCTTTTGTTCCAACCTGAATGATACACAACCTACCTTCATTCCCTCCAACATTAGTTTTTCCTTCCAATCAACCATTGATGTAAAGATATCGTTTAAATTGCACTAGTCACATAAGATAGGCTTCTGCACAGATTTCCCTTCTGCCTAGATTTTTTTCCTTTGTTGCCGCATCAAACTGTATGTAGGTTCACTGGAATTTTGAATGAAACACAACCATAAAAAAATGGAGCTCAATGTACACAAGTATGAACTTCAAACAGTCAAGGTCTGCCCATTATTTATGTCTTAACACCAAATTGCAATCAAAAGTGGTTAGATCCCTTGGGCATGCAACATTGTTGAGAAATACCATCAAACTTTTTATACTTCTATTGTTATTTGAATTTTCTTTTGTCACAACTAATTTAGATATTGAATTAAGAGAACCTAATTTAGGGTTTCAACGGATATTTCAGAGGACCGATAGAATAGTTGGGTTGAAACACTTAGGAATTTTTGTCATCTCTCGATTCCCACTACTAGTTCGATTTTTGTTTTCTTTAAATGATTCCAAGATATTTTAACTATGCCCCTTATGTGTTGGAAGAAAATTGTTGGAAACCCATTTGTTCATGGCCTTTACATTTCTATAAAAAAGAGAATCAAGTTGGTTCCATAAGTTTGTTGTTGAAATCCTTATAGATCACCTTTAGGATAGAGGAAGTAGGAAGTGTTGTCTATCTCTTTTAAAAACTTTAGGGTCTGTCAACAGGGTTTCTCAAAGGTCTCTGCCTCTTTATTTTAGACATGGTCTTCCACCAAGGTTTGGATAGGGCTAGGTGAAGTGCCCCATTAGCAAGTTTTTTTATGTCTTAAAGTTTTTTTGACATAAAAATAACTTTCATTTTATTTGAAGCATTTCTATTGATTGGTAGAATAGGTGTCTTCAATAATTCATCAAATACGAACTTTCAGAAAATAGTGCTCAAACCTGTTGTAAACAATGCCAGAAAATAGACATTGGTCACATTGCAATCTCTGCCTGCCTTTTGGGTGCTCAGAAAATAGTGCATGTTGTTCCCTGTTGAGGATTGTATGGTGAAATTACGAAATAATCATAGTCAACAAACTAGAATGTTGAAGGGAGGGAAAAATCACATTGTTAAACCATCAAGGGATTACCACAACTCTTTGTTCTCTCTGCCTCTTTCTTTTAGACATGTGTCTTCCACCAAGGTCCAGTTCTATTCAGGTTCTATAGAATAATGTTGTGTTCTTGTCACCCTCTTTTAACAATAGCTTTCTTCATTTGTGTCAAGAAGGTTTCTTGATTTTCTCCAACTCAACTTATTTCCTAATCACTGGAGTTGTGTAAGTGGTTTTATTGACATTTGTATATTTAATACTTATCTCTACTATGTTTTTGTTTTATCAGTGTCCATGGATAACTGGATATGTTGTCTTCTGCCTTGTGCATTGTTTTACTGTGTATGTTGGGGTCTGCTTTAGTATCCCCTCTCTAGTTGCTCCTTGAACCACTAGGTGACCCCTCTGTACTTTTGTTGTTATTTCTCTGGATGAGCCTTCCATTTCTATGGACAGTGTTTTCGTAAAGTTGTATGTGGGGTCAACATGGACTTGGAGGAGATACCCATGGTTGGAAGTCGTTGTTCTCTGCATTGCTACACTGGAGTGGGAAAGGGAAGCCATGGTTGCGCATTGATTCGAACAAGCCTTGCCATATGGATTCTCTATGGTCTCCTTATTATCTCCATGTCTCTTCTCAGCGACAAAATTCATTGAGATGAAGGGGAAGAGATTTGAAAGGGAAACCATATTGTTCTGTAGCGATTCTAAAGAATAGGGAATTAGCTTCTAAAAATATGAAGGTTTACTAGTTTTCACCATCGTTGCAATCTTCGTGATTAAAGAAGGGCATTAAGGGTCAGTTTTTATCTCCAACAAGGTGACCTTTGAATTTTTTCTCTCCCAAACCCTAAGGGTTTGAAATTCGATTTCCACTTAGCTGATCAATTTATAATATAAACCTCAAGTGTTTTCGTGGAATTTGATTATTCTTGTCCTTGGAGGAATCACTTATCCTTCTGGATTGGGTGGCCATTGGATTGATATTACAATTCTTTTATTTTACCCTTGTTGTCTCCTGAATTTATTCATTAAATTTGTATGGTTTTTGTTTCTGGCACAAGTATATATATGGTCATTTTCTCAATATAATATGACATCTTAAATGCAATACATAGCAGGTGTGTTATTTCAATCATAATTTCTGAATGATTTGAATACGAGACACAAAGTTGGTGTGATATTTACAGTGATTAAATGCATTGTAACTAGTTTACAATTCTCAAATGAAGGCTTAAGGTTGTGTAGCATAGTTCTCACTGCATATTTCCCATAAACTTGGATGACATTATCATTTCTCATGGCTTTTTCCAATGGATTGATAAAGTACTTGATTTTTGGTTGAATGATGTGACATCAAACTCTTAGAATGTTGTACTTCGAGGATTCCAACAGATGATGGGTGCAAGAATCAAAATCTTGAAGCAATTTTGATAAACTTCCATCAATTTTCCTATGAATAACAGACCCACTCACAAGAACTGCAAAAACCATTATGATGCTGATATTTTGAACAGAAATGCAAACAACATTATAATATTGATATTTACCAATTAAAAAGTTGCAAGCTGCTAATGTGCTACTTAGAAGGGGCATTCTTGATGAGAACGGAATAATTAATGGATAGAGATTTAGGGGCTCAAACATAGTTAATGGAAAGAGACATAGGGTATCATCATTGAGCTTGACCTCACGTGTCATAAGTCTTCCTCTCAAACTTTTTCTCACACCATACATCATCTTGAGAAATAATGTATTATCACTTCTAACACCATAATATTAAATATAATTTATGTTCGTATCAGTACAAAATTAGTATGATTCAATATATTCTGGAATTTTATTTTTTGAAAATCAAACTTTTTTCTCACACCCTACATCATCTTGAGCAATAGTCAATTTGTTGTTGAATAGCCTTTCTCTTATCACCCTCGGGGCTAATGCATCCAAATTTAGCATTGGCATTATAGGGTAACCAGGTCATCACTCAAAGTGTCTGTTTATTGATTTTGACATCAAATTTTTTAATACTTTCTAAAATAATGCTTTCCTTGTTGCTACTAATTTAAGGCTGATAAATTTATCAAGTTCTCTAGGCACTCCCATGTCTGATTGCAAGTAGTTATAGTTGCACAAGTCAACATTATCTTCTTATTGTGTTCTATTTATATTGGTAGATTCCTGGTTCATTTCTTTATGAACATTAGAATAATTTTCTTAATGTTGGTGAGTGATCCAAATTTGGTCAAAGGCATTGCTAGGTCTGTAATCACTGTTTCCAACCTTAAGAAAAACCCACACTGATTATCGGCGGTTCTTTGCAACTCCTAGAGCAAATGCTAGTATATTTCAATATAAACTTACTATACACACACATGTTGACCATAGTAAAATATTTTTAATTAAGAATAAAGTAATTCACTTATTGGCTTATTAGGGCCTGACCCAGGTTCAGAGTTGATTTAGCCGAACAAATCCCGGTACTACTGGCCCTTTCAGCAACAGTCTGCGGAGTGCAGACTAAGGTCTCACCCAAAGTAGTATGGGAGGGTGCTAGAACCAGGTTTCCGCACCCTGGAGATGTCTGATAAGTTCAAGTGTTTCGCGGTTCGACCCTGCGCATACGTGGCTACACGCACTTTCCCGTACCTCGTATCTTGAGATGCTGCCTTCATGCAGCCCTACTCATGGGTCGAACGCTATTATTATCCAAGTACCTACTAGTATTCCAATGCTAGTTGATTATTTTAGCCTACTTGCGTGCTCTAAGTTATACTTAACAACACAAATCATTCATATAGGTGCGTGCAGTAAATAAACAATATATTTGCAATTTATATCAAACATGCATTAATCCAAGAACAAATACACAAATTGATATCAAACTTCCCTTTATTAATCCCTTCTTCAGTTACAGACTTGACTCCGCCCCTCGCACTCAGCTGTAAGAGTCCACGCACTCAACTTCGGACTACTAGGCCTCTACGCACTCAGCTGCAGAGCCTTCTCCTACTCTATGACCCAAGACACACTTAGTCACTTAGACTCTTTCTTCTCTCTACTACTTCGCTTCCTTTTCCTTTTACACTTAGAGCCTCGCTCTATTTATACAATCTCATGGTCTGCAGAGCATGGGTAGGCCGACATTACATTACAAGACTAGGGCAGACAACCCTGTGACTCTATCATACATTTTGCGCTCCACGCCCACACTTCGCGGAGTCTTTACAACAATATCGGGTCAAAACTTGGGCTTTGAGCCCCAAAACATGCCTTGGGGGGATTCCATGCCCAAGAGGCCCCCAACACAAACATCGTGACTCGCCCTCGAGTCACTCTGTCGGCGCAATGATATTTGCACGAAGCCCTCCAACTGTTCTCGAACTGTGCTGAGGTCAGCAACGCATTGAGCTACTGCTTTCTGGATCTGCTGCATCCATTGTTCTGAGACCTCTATGTCTGAACTATTTCAATACATTTTTACTGATATTTGTTGCATATGTTTCTAGTCCTGCGCCTTTGTCCAACTCCTTGGAGCATGAATATTGTGCTTCTCCGGCTAGTCAGATAGCCGACCCACTCATGTAGGGCTTCAAGCGGCTGCCATTCACTTTGCCTGGGAAGGGTTCTCCATTTAGTTTGACTAGCTGGACTGCGCCTCCGTCTGTGACCTCCTTAACCATGTATGGTCCCAGCAAATGCATTCTGAATTTTCCCAGAAATTTTTCAAACTTATTGTCATACAATAGCACTAAGTAATTTACCTTGTATGTGCGCAACTTAATATGGCAATCATGCCAGGCCTTTTCACGCTGCTTTTGTACTTGCTGATGAAAACTAGCTAAGAACCATTCCTCCTCAACTTCTTCCAATTGCGTGAGCCTTTCCTCTAGAGCTTCACGGTCCATCATCCCTGTAAGAGCTACTATGCGTAGACTAGGTATGATATATTCCATCAGTATGACAGCTTCCACACCATAAACTAACCGAAAAGGTGTTTGTCCCATTAGTTTCTTGCACGTTGTCCTATAAGCCCATAGTACTGTGGGTACGCTTTGTTGCGCACTGCACACTTTGGTTAGCGTAGTCTCCAGTATTTTATTGAATGCTTCTACTGTCCCATTGGCTTGTGGGTGATACATTGTACTTTTCTGATGATACACCTGGAACTCTTCTGTGAGCGCGTTGATGGTTTCGTTCAAGAAATGTGTTCCGCGATCACTCATTAAGATTTTCAGACATCCAAATAGGGTCAAAACATTTTCAAACAAAAACTTCGCAGCTGTAGCGGTTGTGCATTTTTTGACCGGCTGTACTTCCACCCAGCATGTCAGGTACTGCGGTGATGATGTAGCGCGCGCCCGTTTTTCCGTGAGGTTTGATAGGTCCCACAAATTCGATTGCCCATTTCTTGAATGTCTGCAGCGTCATTTGTGGATTCAACAACATCTCGTCCCTTCGCGAGGGTTTTCCGGTCCTTTGACATATATCACAGGCCTTACAGTGTGCTTTTGAATCCTGGTGAAGGGTTGGCCACCACAACCTTGCGTGAAGAATCTTTTTTGTGGTCGCTCGTCTTGCATAGTGTCCTCCTGCAGTGCCCCCATGTGCTTCCGCGAGGATCTGACTTCGTTCAAATTCAGGTACATACCTTCGCAATATCTCATCATTGCCCATTTTATATAGGTGCCCCGTGATGACAAAAAAATCCGCCACGCGCACCACCAATTCCTTCTTCTGTTGGATGGAGTATTCCTTCGACGTGGTCCCTGTTGTCAGAAAGTGGATTATATCTTCGAAGTGTCCATCTGCGACGTGCATAGCAAAGAGCTGTGTGTCAGGTAATCCTTCCTCCAAACTAGTAGGTTCCTCGCCTGTCTCAATACGCGACAAGTGATCTGGTCCTGCATTCAGGTGTCCAGGTTTTACCATGACCTCAAAGTCATATTCTTGAAACAATAAGATCCACCTACATATGCGGCCCCCCAACACAGGCTTATTGACTAAGTCCTTTAGCATGGAATGATCTGTATACATCTTGAAATGTCCTCCTAGCAAATAGTGCCGGTATTTTTGGAGCGCGTATGCCATCGCCAACCCCTTGCTCTCAGTTGTGGAATAGTTCTTCTTGGCTTTGGACAATCTACAACTTGCAAACGCGATAGGGTGATCCAACCCCTCTCCTCCCTCTTATGCGAGCACTGCTCCTAGCGCGATACATGATGCATCAACATGGACATCCAAGCTCTTCATGGCACTCAGCTGCAGACTACTAGGCCTCTGCACACTCAGCTACAGAGCCTTCTCCTACTCTACGACCCAAGACACACTTAGTCACTTAGACTCTTTCTTCTCTTTACAACTTTGCTTCCTTTTCCTTTTACATTTAGAGCCTCTCTCTCTTTATACAATCCCATGGTCTATGAACCATGGGTAGGCTGACATTACATTACAAGACTAGGGCGGACAACCCTGTGACTCTATCATACATTTTGCACTTCACGCCCACACTTCGCAGAGTCTTTACAACAATATCGGGTCAAAACTTGGGCTTTGAGCCTGTTATGCTCCTATACCAATAGGTGTCATATTTCATGATTGAATTGATTAGCTCTGAAATATGTGCATACCTTTTCTTGTTGCAAAGGTTTTCCATATTCTCAAAAAATCAAAAAAATTTAAAAAATGTAAAGAGGGTATACCCTAAAAGAAAAATCAAAGGGTGAAAAGAGAAACGATCAAAAGAAAAAATAAAAAGAAATGAACCCCAAATAGAAAGGACCAGGAAAGTGTGCAAGTCAAAATGCCACTACTATTTCATTTTCTGCAAATGAAGCATCAGGTACAACCTGTTGAACTTTTACCACAATTGATGACTGGCCAAACAGCTTAATCTTGGCCAGTTCATGCTTGAATTTCCTGTTTTAGAAATAGAGAATAGAAATCTGTCCAAACTGTTTAAACTTGGCAGATAAATAGATAGGTAGAGAAGCAAAGGAGCTCAACAGTTTAATTTGAGCCCTTGGAAGAAATAAGTGCAGATCTAGATAGGCTTATCATGCAAAGAAGAGAAAAATTAATGAGGGTTTGCCAGTCTAAGTGCACCCAAAGAAAAAGAAGAAAAAATGTTAGGTACAGTAGGCTGGGTAGGCAGTTTTGATGTTGCAGAAAGAGACTTGTGATTGATTTTTGTCTCTCAAGTTGTTCATCTTATTATTATCACAAGTATCATGGCAGGTGTCTGGATCCAGGTCAAGCAAAGCATGATTAACTCCCCTCCATCCTTTTCCCAAATCACTTACTAATCTCCCCCCAGAGATATTGAGATCTGCTCAATATCCCCAACTCACTCCATCTCATTTCATAAATTGCCTAAGTGAAACTCTATTTTTACTAAGGAAAAGTGGCCACATCTCCTCTATAAACCCCTGTTAGCCTAAGTGTTAAATGTTAAATTTCTAACATTATACTTAGCATTGTTTATTTCATAAATTCATATTAACTGTTAACATTATTATATTAAATCCCTTGTAAATGTTTCCCTACCCATATTATGTATATATAACATAAAAACCCCACAATATTTAATATCCTGCCCCGGTCGAAATACGACCATAGTCTTAAACATAATGAGGGATTAATAGTTCATTCGGAATCGGTTAATAACCTCCCCGCACAGTTTTGAAATTAATTAACCCCACGTTAATTAATTAACAAATCACCCACCAACCAATAAACACAGCCCCGACATGATTTATTAATGTTTATTATATGGGGCCCCCACGCATTAACCCTCCACTATCTTCGCAGAGTGCCAACCGTCCAATCGGCGCCCTCCCATCGGACGGCCAATATACATATCGCAACCCCCTCCGTCGCTGCACTTTAATGCCTGGGAGATTGGCGGTATCGCCGCCCGTACTAGGACGCGTGTCGTTCCCCTGCGTTGCTCGCGGCCCTCCTGTCCAAAACCGCTTTAGCCCATAAGCAGTCCGGGGTAAACCACTTACCGCCCTCCCATTGACCATCCGCCACATTGTTGCCACGTCACCGTCCCATACCCTCTGCTACGCGACAACATGTCCCCTCATGCTGACGTCACCCGCTAATAAATGCCAAAAAATACCCGCCAAAATCCATTTTCATTAAATTGACAATAAAATGTCATTTTCACCCCGATTTTCTACAAATTGTGCTCCATGCAAAGTACGTCCAGCCACTGTTCGAGCAGTTAGCCTATCACCCGGCCAAGAAAATCCAGCGTCGTGCTCGGCTGTCCGCCATTTGACCTGCAAATTCATAGTTATACCTCTGCAATCCAGGTATGTATCCGTGTTTAACCTACATACCTGCAATTTCACTTTTCCACAGAGAGTTCTACCTGAAAAAATCCAACTTTGAGTTCAAATCAATGTGTTTAATTCGTAAAAAGACTCCAAAACCTGTTGTTTATTCCAATTCTCCGCAAAAAGACCAAATTCCTGTTTGAATACACAAGAACCAAACATGGAAGCCCCCATATCCCTGAATGTTGCACCCATGAATGCACCTCATAAAGACTTGAATTATCTACCCTTGGCCGACAGAGATTTCCAAATCAAAGACTTAACTGGTGAAAGAAATCATCTTCAGACCTTCTGCCAAATCAGAGATAGTCATCTAAGCAGCTCTAACATTTTTGGACTATGGGAATCAAACCTTCCCATGTACTTTCTTCCCTCAGTCCATGTTTTCCCAGATATCATTCACTAATGCTGTGCCAACTATGACCCTGTTCACAGAGCAGTTATGTCACCTTCCCAAACTATCCTTTTTTCCATAACTGCTGAATCTATCAACGAGATTATACATTTCCATTCCAATGAGCCCCTTGCTCGTCTCTCCATGGGATTTTTGCTTGAAAAGGCTTCTCAATTACCTAACTCAGAGATAACCTGGATTTCCCAGATGTTCATGATACCAACTCACCAACCTACAGGCCCTCCTCCTTATTTGCGCGCCTTTTTCACTGAGACTGAAAAACTCATTCTTGACATGATATCCTTGATCCTAGGGTTTAGATCCAGTGAGTTTGTGGATGATATCACCTTGGTTCTATTATCTATCTTTACTCCAGGACAGCCCCCTGCTATCAAATATGACTACACCACTTTTATAGCCAACAAAATCCATGACCAATTCCTGAATTTGGATAGAGAATGAGTTTTCAAATACACTTCTTATATATACCATCTGTTGTTATATTATCAGCTAGACATCTTTCCATTTCCCATCAGGAAACTGGACTCAAAGGGAAATCGGAGGTCTATGATCTTTTGGAGCTCAGTTTTCCATGACTGTGACTCCCCTTATACCTATAGTGAATTCATTGACTTATTTGTACACCCAGCCTCCACTCTGTTGATAGGAGCTCCTCCTCCTAGAATCACTGGTGATATGAAGAATATTTTACAGTTGTCCAAACAATACAGGATAGGTGACTGGTACCTCTACCAAAATCACACTGAAATCAGAATATATGGATGTGAACTATGCCCATTCAAGTTGCCTAGATATGTGCCTATGAGGTTATTTGCATTAGAATATTTCAGGCAGCTCATCTATGCAGACTTAAACCACTTTTGTAATGTAAAGAAGAAGGCTCAGCTAAGAATCAGAAATCAGTTAGGCCCTTATGTCATCAATTCTAGAGATGCGTGGAAAGATGCTGAAAATATCTTAGAAGAACACCTTAAATTCAAGAAACGTTTTCAATGGGTGCCTTATGACCCAAATAGTTTCATAAGTGACAGAAGGGTAAAAAACAGGCTGTCAGTATATGTACATCATAGGATTCCAGAAATTGAACAATATGCAAATCAGGAAGAATGGGTAGAAGGCACATTAGTAGAGGAAGTTAGTGACAAGAAAAGATGGAAAAAGCTATGAAAGATCTTGAAAAAACTCTTGACCTAGACTCTTTTGGACAGGTATCTTTCAAGTGGCCTCAGCAATCAGGAGTTGGGACATCCTCTGCTGGAACTTCTCAGTAGCCTGCACAGAGAACCAACGCATTAGTCATTGGGAATTCAAAGGGAAAAGAGGTGGAAACAATAGAACAGCCGATCATGACTGATCAGCCACGGGGGTCCAAAGAACAGGAACAAGTACAAATTCCTCCTGCCCAATCTAAAGCAGTTGAAATCCCAGCTTTACAAACTCCTCTAAATGAGGAAAAGGGCAAGAAAAGAGACAGAGAAGAAGCCACACCTATCAGTGGACCTGCGGAGCAACCAGGAGCAAAGAGACAAAGGCTGAATCCTCTGTCAGAAGAGGAAATTATTGAAGAAACAACAGACAGTCTAAGAGGTGAGATGGTAGTCAGACAACAGACTTCCCCAGTGGTGGATACATCAAGTAGCTCACATATACAGGAGCTAGAAAGGCAACACAGTGTAGAGGTATCGTCCACGAGGCCAAAAAGTAAACAATCCTCAGACATTAAACGGACCATCATAGAAATTAAGGCTAAAAATGAGCCTGTAAGGATTCAAATGTACAATCAATACTTAAAAATGGCCCCTTCAAACCAGCAAAGATTAATGTCTGCCTATGACATTAAAGAAGGTAAAATGATAATGAGTTACTTTAAGCCTAAGGTGCAGCAACCCTAGTTAGCAGCAGATTTCATCAGAACAAACTTGGAGTTCCTAGCCAAAGATATTCATCCAATGGAACAAATTGAACTTCATAAACAAACGAGAGAAATGGTTTATTCTACACTGGCTGACAAGGCAATGTTGGCCCATCAGTTGCAAAGCTCCTTGGACAATACCTCTGCTCAATTACAGTTGGAGAAAGCCTCCTCTCTGGCCAAGGACAACAGGATCAAATCCTTAGAAGAGATCATCATGGAACTGGGGCATGACCCCAAAGATGCTAAAGGCATAAAGGCACTTATAAAGAAGAAAGAAGAGGACATTGCTGCCCTGAGGAAGCAGCTGAAACTGCCTCCTTCCATGCATCCACAGACCGCAGAAGTTGTGCAGTAGAAATCAGAGGAAGACATGATGGACCTGCTCATGAAGCTCAATGAAAGATTAACTGATACAGAGCAGGCACTGGAAAAAGCATTAAGAGAGAAGCAGGGAGAGTCAACCTCCCAGCCACCTGAGGTAATTCCTACAGTCACAACTACAGTCCCCTCAACAATAGTAGTAGCATCAACTCCAAATATCCCAGCACCTACAACAGAGGTGATTACAAGTACAGAAACAACAGCACCAGCACCAGGCAGCAGTACAAATATGAGCACAGAAGAATTGATAAAGGCCATGGAAGAATTGAGACTCCAAGTGTCAGAGCTGAAACAAGTAAAGGAAAAATTGGCAAAAGTAGAAAAGAGTTATGATAAATCCAAATTAAGTGTGGCAGAGAAAATAAGAGAGGTTAAAACATTAGAGAATAAAGTGAGAACAATAGAGAAGGATCTCACTTTGGATAAGCCTCTCGCAGAAATCAAAGGAATTCTTTGGACCAACATCAATCAATCCCTTAGTGATGTTTGGCCATCTATCCAAACTATCTATGAGAAGATTGATTTAGTGAGTATAGCACATGGAGAAATTCAAAAAGCAAGAGCTTTATTAGGACAAATGCCTGATCAAGCCAACCGGCTCATACATTTTTTGAACTACAGAAATAGAGAACAGCTGGAACAGCTTGGCATCCCAGATAGAACAGGCACCATTTTGGAAATCAAAAAGGTTCTAACCAAGAGAACTTTAATGCAGAATTTGGAAAAAAGATGCCAGGATATGCAAGTGGAAATTAATTCTTTCATGGAAAGGTTTACAGTTTTGCAGAAAAAAGGGCTACCAAGTCTTTTAGGAAATAATGACCGGCTTATGAAACACACAGATTATGTACATAAGTTGAACACATATGTTGTTGATCAAGTTAATTCATCAACAAGTGCTTCAGGAGTAAAAGCACTCCCCTCAAGCCAAAGTCTCTATGATAATTTGGAGAGCTTATTTTATATTGAACATGAAGTAAAACATCTGTTTCAGCTCCAGCCTAATTTTATCAGATATACCGAAGCTGATGAAACCTTGAGGAAACTTCAAAGACATAAATTTCCAGAGCAACAATGGTGGGAAGACATGTTGGGGATCCTGTAAATTCCTCTTGGGACTGAAAAACATCTGACCAAAGACAGAGCAGCCAGCACAGAGTATCAGTGGAAGACAGCTGTAAACCGACTCGCAGAACCTACCTCCGGTACATCCCATAAAGATGGAACAACCAGCGCAGCAACAATTTATTGTTTCCCTATTTTCGAGACTGTTTGTCTCTATCTTTTGTAAAAGAGGGATTAGTCATCACTAGATATTATTTCTATCAGATATTTTGTAAGATATTTTGACATTTTTGTATAAATACCCCCCCAGACGAAGTATTTGGGGTTGGTGGAGAGTATTCTCAGACTTTGCTGTAACTCTGAATTTTGGAATAAAAAGGCTATTGGAACCATTTTTGCCTGGCCTACTGGATGAGGAATTAATGCTGAGGATCTATTACAGAATTCTTGGATCAACTTATGGATCAATATGTCCCTTCTAACTTGTGTTTTACAGTTTTCTACGTTTATTATATCATCTATGTTTCATGATCTCAATAATAAAGAAAAAGAATAATTCAGAATTTGCTTGACTGCACTCTGTTTTCAGTCTTTATTATTCTCTGTGTTTTCTTCAGAATTAGTATAAGCAGTGAATTCTTAATTGGTCTTGCTTCCTGGTTCTTACATTTTGAATATTTGCTAAGGAATTCTTAATTGCTCCCTAACAGTAATCATCTATTTTCCCTCTTTCGATATGCTGAAGCATTCTTAACTGCCCTTCAACCATTTGAGTTCATTCCATCTAATTTCAGCCTAATCTTGTTCCGTGTTTCCCCACCTTGCTCTGTGATACCATCCTCTATTAAGAAACCTGATCCAGGAAGCTACCTTCTTTGACTCCATCATGCCCAATGGACTGAAATATTCAGTTTACCTCATTGCTCTATTGAATTCCACCATCCAAACACAAAACAAAACCCTTGAACTTCATAACTAGCCTAACACTTTTCAAAACAAATCTAAATCATAAAGAGAGAGCCCTCTCTAGATGCAGATTGGCTAGAATCTGTGTCTAAAAGATTGGTCTATGGTTACGTCGGTCGTATTCCCTTTCTTAGAACTTTGGGGAACAACCCGAGTGATAACAGAGCCCCAAAACATGTCTTGGGGGGATTCCATGCCCCCACACAGATTATCGGCGGTTCTTTGCAACTCTTGGAGCAAATGCTAGTATATTTCAATATAAACTTACTATACACGCACATGTTGACCATAGTAAAATATTTTTAATTAAGAATAAAGTAATTCACTCATTTCCTAGTAGGAGGGAGGTGAGTAATTCATTCAATTCTTAATACAAAATTGATATTCGACATTCAAAAAATATTAATAATAATTAAAATATTCAATGTAGTCAAACAAATTATTTCACTATGCAAGATTAAGTAATATTGATGTGTATCTAAAAATATATTGATAACATAAAAACATATTAATATGAACAATGTGGTCCATAAATAAAATATTTCAATGTCATCTATGTATATATTATATAAAAAAATTAAAAGGAAAAAATACATCTTATAGAGGCTCATCCTTGCAACCCTTCACTCCACATATTGTGCTGATGAATCTTGATATAGATTTGAAACTTTGATTACTAAAATGACGGAGATTATGGATTATCTTTCCCAACAAAATTCTAATTTATTTTTTTATGGTTAAGGTATTTCAAGTAGTCTCATTATTCTACATTTTCGTTATTTATCAATTATATTTTTTTTTATCATTTTTGTTTAAAATATAGCAAAGATTTGTTGGAACTGCAAATTTAAAATTTGTGTCAACCCATTCATCCATTTATGCATTCAAAATGAAATTTAAATAATGAAAAGCTACACATACACATATATAGAACAATATAGATCAACCTTTACCATGGATTTATCAAGACATCAGAGGATTAACTCTTGAGGTGCAAATTATTTTTCAAATTTTACACTCTATAAAAAGATTTTTGTATCAAGAGATTTGATCCTTCTCCATACTTAGTAAATTTGTGATTAAAATAATATATAGTGATATAAAGTTTTCACTTTTGAAACAAAAAATATATTATAATTATAGTTAAGAGTATATGAAAAATAAATAAATTATAAATATTTATAAATAAAAGTAAATGAAAAAGTAAATAAATTGTACATTAAATATAAAAATTGTTAAAGAAAATAAAAAGTATAATAGTATTAAAAAACAAAATTAATTATATTAATAGATAATTATTTTACATCAAAAATATTAAAACATATAAAATTAATTATATTAAAATTAAAACATTATATGAAAAGGTCATGAACCAAGTTTTTAGACTATATATTTTTGTGGTATTATTGAGCCTTCCTTGATGTACTTTTATATTCAAAATGAGAAGAAGGACCTCATGTTTTATTCTCCCATATCAATTACTTCTATTTTCAAAATGAGAAGGACCTCATGTTTTATTCTCTCGGTATCAATTTAACTTGAAGTATAAAAAACGAATAAGGTATTGGATAAAGTAATGAGGTTTTTAATTCATTCTTATCCAAGTAACATGATAGGTCAACACACTTTTTACAAATACTTTAACTACTTCAAATACTTAATAGCTTCACAAATAAATTAGGTAAAAGGAAGAGAAGTACTTCATATTTTGTTGTCCTTATTACGGCGTTGACCAGACATTAATCAGTCCTTTGACCAAAAATATTTGTGCGCTATCAAAATTTAACCAAACTCTCAGGTTGTAATTTCCCTTCACACAAATTTTATCCGAAGTTTTGATTTGAGACTCTTATTGGAACCTTCACGTGTCTCGAGGTAATGTTATATGGCTAACAAGATTTTATCCAAAGTTTCAAAAATGGTTAACAAACTTTTATCCAAAGTTTCAAAAAACTCATGCATCGACTGCCATACATGAACTTTTATAACATTTTAGGTTTCAAACTTCATACATCTCCCAAATTTTGAAACTGCATATATATCCAAACTTTTAGACTGCTTATGTGTCCTTATGCAAACTCTGTTACACTTGCCACACGCCACACAGATGCGCCTCTTCTTCAGAGCTCGGGAGGTTGTCCAACACTGTAAACCTATCGTGACAGAAGCATACGAAGAATCTGCCTTTTCTTTACAGTGTTCCACAGTTTCAATCTGTTCTTGAGGCGGTGGGATGGTTTCCTCCAGTGGTGTGTGTTGATTCTTCTCCGCAAATGTTCAAGGATCTGATGAATGTTGTCTAACCTTTGTTCCCAAGCCTGCCAGGGCTCGCTGTGATTATTATCTTATTTATAAGGCACGCGTCCTTCTCAAGCCTCAGTCCAAATATTTTACCAGGCAAAGTTCAGGTCTAAAGCATGTTATTCCGATTCTTCCAACTGCATCAAAAAGGAGAAAAACATGTGGGTAAGCTTATGCTTTAATATTCATGACCATCCCTAAATTTCTGAGATTTATTATTCAATGCAACTATACATTTTTTTTAGTAAATTTTTTAATGTTTCTCCATAAATTTCTGAATGTTTTTATGCATTTTCTGGCATTTTCTCCCTTAAGTTCTGCATAAACTGAAACAAAAGATTTATTCAACTAGGTATGCGTTTCCTTTCCAAAATAAAGTGGCTTCTCAACAAAACCTGTACAAATATGAAAATTATTTGATACAACATTTCTTGTTTCAATGAATAAGCTAGAATCTCTATCAATATACATAATTTGGATAAGAGTCCTATACCAGACTTTTAGACTGACCTGGATGAATGAGGTCATTGTATTTTTCGTTGCCTATCATCTGATGGATTCACAGGGAACCCCACGATGGAAGCATCATCTTTGGACTAGAAGATCTGAACATTCCAAGATTTCGGGCCTTCAAAATGTGTGTTGGGCGGTAGGAGACCTGGTAAATCATAGAGCTTTAGGAGGAGGCTCGGATAAGCCTGCTTTGTCCAACGCTGAATAAATTTCGTCAGGACATCGTAGGTAGAAATTAAGTGAACAGAAAGCATAATTATAACATCAAGACCAAAACCATGCATTGTAAGCCTTACAAAACCAAAACTCTCTGACTCTATTAAACTGTTAAAATCCTCACAGAGCCGCATGGCCATTATCAACTAAAAGCAAATTAAAATCCTAACTGGTGCATTCATCACTGTAGCCTCGAATTCGAGCGCTGAGAAAAAACATCAGTGCAGAGAATACAAAATAACAGTGTACATGTGTTAAATGCCGTAAGAGGCAAAGCCCTCCAAATTATCAAAGGAGGAAAAGAACATCAAATATATTTAAAAGAGGCTATTGCCCTTAAACAAATACAGTCTGTCGAGGCCTTTAAGCTGTAGCACAAGCTAGGTTGTTGAAACTACATAAATAATAACTCTTATACGAGTTTGAACAAATACATAGACTACCCAGAACCCGAAATGCACCTGTGACATCGCCTGGGAGTGCCAACGGAGATTGAAACCAAATGAGTAGCAAGCCGAGTATCAAGGCATGCCAGGGCAACCAGAATTCCCATGGAATTAGCTAGAGTTGACAACATAAGAGGCTGGTAAGGCCAAAACAATGAAAACAAATATGTCGGAGATCTTACCCTGAAGCAAAACCCTAATGGTTTGAGCCTGCATGCGAAGGAGGAAGGTCGACGGACTGTAACCTGTCAACAATAGAAAGAAAAACAATACAAAAATAAAAAATAACTAAGGAAAAAAGGCTTTGGTTTTTGTGTATCCCTTAAAATTTTGGTGCAGGCATCATTAGCAAAAAATAGAAACCAAAGACAGGGACTAAATTGTATGAAGTTAACACTTTCAGCTGTAGAACGAAGATCTGAGAGAAAAAAACTTAAAAAAACTTATTCATAGTCAGAAACATCGCCATGGTTAAAGCAAAGGAAGTTGATGTTGAGGGCCTGAGGAGTCGATCTATGATGTATCAGTTCAGTTGTATCCATAATGCAGACAGCTGGAGTTGCATGCACTGCCCCACATGGTTTTCCATTTATTATATTTCTTACTTTATTTTTTATTAATATTATTTTCCAATTTTGAATGAGCCTTGGTGAGTTGATTATGAATTCATTCATTTAATTTAATAATAAAAAACTTTGTTGTTTGTCCAAATGCGAGTTGATTATGAATTCATTCATTTCATTCCTAATTCCTATTTTAAATAATAATTATTTTCTTTTTTAAAACACCGTCTATCGTCCTTCAAATCCAAATATGAAATATTTTTGCCTTTTAATAAAGATTCATAGTTCAATGTTTTTTCTTCTTAAAGATCCAGAGTAGTCTCTGGTCTTCACGATACGATAGTGCCTCTCTACGGCCTTGCATGTGAATGGCTTTACAGCTATGCATTTAATATACGTGAATTTCCATCGTGTTTCTGAAAAGATACCTGGTTGCAGTGGATCATCTGCTGCAATATTCTGCAATGTAAGGTACATGATCTTTGGACGTGGCAACTATCTTGCAAATTGAGTAGGTAAATATTGAGGGTTACTTAGGTGGATCGCATAGCTTGCTATTTATTGTTATTATTATTATATCATTGCTATTTATTATTCTTGTTGGTGGTAGATCACACAGCTTGCTGCATCTGCTAAGCTATCTAATGCACTCATATCATGTGCCCCTTAGAGGTGAATACGCGCATTTTCATGATTGCAATCCGATCATCTGCTGCACTAATCTGCTATCAGTGACTTTCGAGCGATAGCTAAGTAACATATTCTAGATATGAGTTATTTTGTCTTTCGTTTTTATGGAAATATCCACAATACTCTAGGCTAGGTGAGGTAGTTGTTTCCTTTGTACACTAGGAATCATCGGGCCATCTGCTTCATTTGTGGCTAATTCGTAAACAAATATTTTTTAAAAGAACTTATTCATAGTCAGAAACATCATCATGGTTAAAGCAAAGGAAGTTGATGTTGAGGGCCTGAGGAGTCGATCTATGATGTATCAGTTCAATTGTATCCATAATGTAGATAGCTGGAGTTGCATGCATTGCCCCACATGGTTTTCCATTTATTATATTTCTTACTTTATTTTTTATTAATATTATTTTCCAATTTTGAATGAGCCTTGGTGAGTTGATTATGAATTCATTCATTTAATTTAATAATAAAAAACTTTGTTGTTTGTCCAAATGTGAGTTGATTATGAATTCATTCATTTCATTCCTAATTCCTATTTTAAATAGTAATTATTTGCTTTTTTAACACACCATCTATCGTCCTTCAAATCCAAATATGAAATATTTTTGCCTTTTAATAAAGATTCATAGTTCAATGTTTTTTTCTTCTTAAAGATCCAGAGTAGTCTCTGGTCTTCACGACACGATAGTGCCTCTCTACGGCCTTGCATGTGAATGGCTTTACAGGTATGCATTTAATATACAGATATGCATTTAATATACGCGAATTTCCATCACGTTTCTGAAAAGATTCCTGGTTGTAGCGGATCATCTGCTGCAATATTATGCAATGTAAGGTATGTGATCTTTGGACGTGGTGGCTATCTTGCAAATTGAGTAGGTAAATATCGAGGGTTACTTAGGTGGATTTCATAGCTTTCTATTTATTGTTATTATTATTATATCATTGATATTTATTATTCTGGTTGGCGGTAGAGAACACAGCTTGCTGCATCTGCTAAGCTATCTAATTCTCTCATATGATGTGCCCCTCAGAGATGAATACACGCATTTTCATGATTGCAAGCCGATCATCTGCTGCACTAATCCGCTATCAGTGACTTTCGAGAAGATCCAAGCGATAGCTAAGTAACATATTCTAGATATGAGTTATTTTGTCTTTCGTTTTTATGGAAATATCCACAATACTCTGGGCCAGGTGAGGTAGTTGTTTCCTTTGTACACTAGGAATCATCGGGCCATCCGCTGCGTTTGGGGCTAATTCGCAAACAAATATTTTCTTGCCACGTGGAATCTTGCAATCAACGGTATGCCAGTGTTTGAATTGAAGTTGCTTATTTGTTAAAGACCACGCAGTTGTTACAAGCAAGATGAGTATGGATGGCTCGTGGCTCTCTTGGAGACTATCCAAACATGTTTATTGGCAATACGGCAGGGACTACTGCTATGCAGTTGCCCTTGTTTCATTTTAGCATGAAATAACACACATGAATAAGGTAATGAGGTTTTAATTCACCCATTTTAATCTTACATGATATGCATTACACATTTTACAGATACTTTAGCTCCACAAATAAATTAGGTAAAATGAAGAGAAGTAATTCATATTTTATTGTCCTTATTTCATTTTAGCATGAAATACCATACATGAATAAGGTAATGAGGGTTTTAATTCACCCATATTAAGTTGAAAATAATTAATATTATTTTGTATTAATGGAGAAATGGTTACACAAGTTGTAACGTATCTCCTTAATTTAGGATTTGTTCCTAGAGTTTAGGAGTTTGGTTGCAACTTCCTGATCTCTAGTAATGTACTTAATGATGTAATTGCTCATTTGATGAATGTAGAGTGTACGGAGAGAGTTCTCTTTGTTTGAGTGCAGTCTCCAGGTGCAGTACTCACCTGTGAGCTGCAACTCCTTCTTTTTCAATTCAAGTCTGATTTTTATCTTGGTATCAGAGCACAGAGTAGGGACAGCCTTAATCTTTTTTTAGGATGTATCATTGATTACATAACTATAGTGGCGGTGGAGTATATAGAAGCATTCGTAGAATCAGGTGGACTGCAGTAACACCTGAAGCACAGGTCTCAGATGACTGATCATCTCTGAGCGGAAGAAAGGGTTGGCGTGGTTTCGTCGTGAACAGTCGCGCCATTTGGCGCGGTTTTGAGAGAGATAGTCACGCCAGCGCACCAGAAAGTGCTATTGGCGTGGAAAATCAAGCCTTAATTGCGCCAATTTTGTGACATGCATCGATTTTGTTTTCGGCGCGGGTATTTTGCCATCGAGAAGCGCCAACCTCTTTCTCTTTGGAAAATCTGCAATTTTTTGCAGATCGGCCTTGCCCAGTGGTGGTACTTTGAAATTTCTGATCTGTTCAGTGGCAGCAGATCGGAGTTTTCCAGTGGTGGCGCATTGGAGTTCCTGATCTACTCGGTGGCAACATATCGGATTTTCCTAGTGGTGGCACATTGGAGTTCCGGATATGTTTGGTGGCAGCAGATCGGACTTGCCCGGTGGTGGCTCATTGAAGATACAATTTTTTTTTCTCAGCAAAATAGAGATTCGGATTTGGTATGTGGTGATTTTTTTCTAGTGTGTCCTAATAGTGTACAGTTGGATAGACTTATTCATCAGAGGATCAGAAATTTTATCAATCCAATATGAATAACAGTATAGAATCGTATCTCCACGAGTCTGGCAAACTCGATGGATCGAATTTCTCCAACTGGAAATTCAAGATGCAGACTTTACTTGAAAGTGCAAATGCGTGGTCGATCATTATAGGAAATGAGTTGAGACCAGGATCAGCCGCACAAGAACAAGATTGGGATAAAAGGGAGACAAAAGAAAAGGTCATATTGAAGATGTCCGTCAAGGACAATGTTATCCCACATATTAGAGACTGTAAATTGGTCACTGACATTTGGACGACGATCAAAAACCTATACCAGATGCAGAATACAAACCGTGTCTTGTCACTCAAAGGCAAGTTGTTTGCATTGAAGATGGAGGAGAATGAGTCCGTTGTTGGATTCATTGCTAGAGTCAAAGACCTGAAGGATAGATTGGGAGATATCAGAGAGAAAGTTTCCGATTCAGATCTGGTCACGATCACGTTGAACGGAATGACTGATGAATACCAGATGTTTATCACAGGGTTGTCAGCAAGGGAGAAAGCCCCTGCATTTGAAGAGCTAATATGGATTCTGATACAGGAAGAAGAGCAACGACAAAATTTGAAATCACAGAACAATGACCTTGCTCTAATGGCAAAAAGGAGACAGTATAGAGGGAAGCAGCATCAGCAACCGCAGCAGCAGCAGCAGAAAGGAGCCAACACATTTCAAAAGAGACTGTTTAAAGGTATGTCTACTAATAATTTTCCCAGCAAAAAATGTTTTTACTGTGGAAAACCTGGACATCAGATTAAAGATTGTTACAAGAGGCAGGCAGACGAAGGAAGAAACAAACAGAGAAAACATAAGGGTTACTTTGTTGAGGAAGAAGAGGATCATAGCCACGAACTTCGACTATTTATAGTCGATTGTGCCCTTTCAGCTTCAAAGGGAGATGAGGACGACATATGGTATGTTGACTCGGGCGCATCCTCACATATGATTGGTAAGAAGGATTGGTTTGAATTTCTTGAAGAAACTTCATGTGGGTCGAAAATCTATTTAGGAGATGATAGTGGACATGAGATCAAAGGATATGGTGACATTCCTATAAAATTACCTAGCGGTGACATTAGACACCTTAAAAATGTATTGTATGTTCCAGGAATTAAGAAAAATTTGGTCTCTGTCTCAATGATTACTGATCAGGACATGCAAGTTCAATTCTTTAAGACTAACTGTGTCATTAAGGATAGCCAGATGGAAACAGTTGCAACAGGAGTGCAGGTGGGGAGCCTATACAGACTAGATGTGAAGAGTATGCCACAGCAAGCAATGGTTGTAGTTGGATCGACAGCCGAAAATATTTGGCATCAGAGATTCGGCCATCTTAATCTGCAAGACCTCATCCTACTTCAGAGAAAAGGTATGGTTGGTGGACTCCCTGTTTTCCATAATGTTAAGCTGGATTGTGATGGATGTGCATTAGGGAAAATTCATATAGAAGAGTTCCCTTTGCATGTTAATAGAAAGGAAAGAGACATTTTAGAACTGGTGCATACAGACATCTGTGGACCTATGCAAACCAGGTCATTAGGAGGAGCATATTACTTTCTCTTATTTACAGATGATTGCACTAGATTTTCATGGATATACTTTTTGAGTAAAAAGAGTCAAGCCTTTCAGTATTTTAAAGAGTTTAAATCCATGGTAGAAAACTAGATAGGAAAAAGGATAAAAATTCTCCGCTCAGATCAAGGGGGAGAATACAGGTTGGGAGAGTTCATGAATTTCTGCAAGCATCATGGGATTGTGCAACAGTTTATAGTGCCCCACACTCCACAGCAGAATGGAGTGGCAAAACGGAAGAATAGAACTCTTGTGGAGTGCGCAAGGAGCATGCTTCAAGGTAAGGGTCTATCAAATGGTCTTTGGGCAGAAGCTATTAACACTGCTGTGTATTTAAAGAATAGGAGTCCTACTAGATGTCTAGGCTTCAAAACCCCTTTTGAAGCATTGTTTGGATTCAAACCAGTAGTGAGTCACTTAAGAATATTTGGGTCAAAAGCTTATGCTCATATACCTAAGGCAGATAGGAATAAGTTAGATCCTAAAACCCTGAAATGTATATTTGTTGGATATGGCATTGAGTTCAAGGCATATAAGGTATTTAATCCTGTGACTGACAAGGTTTTTGCAAGCAGAGATGTCATATTTCATGAACAGGTTGAAGAAGGAAAGAATGACTCTAACAATGATTGGCAAATTCCATTGCTAATGGAAGAAAACAATGAGGAAGATGAAGAGCAGGAGGAGAAACAAGAAGAAGAAGTAACAAACAATGTAATCAATGATGATGCAAGCCCAGAAAAGGCTGAAATAGACAGATTTGAGGTAAGACCCCTACCAAGGAGATCAGGTAGGAAGACTCGATTACCTTCTAAATTGAAAGAATATGTATTAATGTCAAAGATTTTAAACATTGTAGAACCTGCAAATTATGAGGAAGCAAGTAAATCTAATGCATGGAGGGCTGCAATGTATGAGGAAATAGAATCAATAAACAGAAACCATACTTGGGATTTGGTTGAATTGCCTGAAGGTAAAACCCCCATAGGATGCAAATGGCTGTATAAACCAAAAATAAATGCAGATGGGAGTATAGAGAAACTTAAAGCTAGATTGGTAGCAAAGGGTTACTCACAGAAAGAGGGAATAGATTTCGATGACACCTTTGCTCCTGTAGCCAAATTAAACACCATTAGAATGCTAATTTCCTTAGCAACAAAACACAAATGGCAACTACACCAGCTAGATGTTAAGTCTGCATTTCTGAATGATGACTTGAAGGAAGAAATTTATTTAGTACAGCCTGAAGGTTTTGTGAAAAAGGGGCAGGAACATCTTGTGTGTAAATTGAAAAAGGCACTTTATGGTTTAAAACAGGCACCCAGGTCGTGGTATGAGAAAATTGACTCATTTTTTGTACAACATGGCTTTCATAGGAGCTTGAATGATCCAAATATGTATACCAAGTTTAATAAACAGAGGCAAATTATTTTGATTTCTTTGTATGTAGATGATATGATCATAACAGGGAATGCTAACAATCTGATCAAAGAAATCAAACAGCAGATGTCACAAGTGTTTGAGATGAAAGATCTCGGAAACCTTCATTATTGCTTGGGATTGGAGGTATGGAAAGACTCTGGACAAAATTTTCTTACTCAAGGGAAGTATGCCAGAAGCTTGCTGGAAAGGTTCAGAATGGAGCAGTGCAGATCAACAGCAACACCATTACAGCAGAACTTAAAGTTGAGCAGTGACGACGGTACTAAAGAGGTGGATGCTACCATGTACAGACAGCTAGTTGGCAGTTTGATATATCTGACTACAACTAGACCAGATTTGGCATATTTTGTTAGTGTGTTGAGCCAGTTCATGTCAAAACCACTCGAAAGTCACTGGGTCGCAGCAAAAAGTGTGTTGAGGTATCTTAGTGGTACTAGTAATTATGGCATTTTGTACACTGACACTTTTGATGTTATTCTAGTAGGTTTTTCAGATTCCGATTGGGCAGGTAACTTGGATGATCGAAGATCTATCACAGGTTACGCATTCAGCATTGGATCCGGGGTCATAGCATGGAGCAACAAAAAGCAGAGCACTGTAGCTCTATCTTCATGTGAAGCTGAGTACCAAGCATTGTGTGCAGCCACATGTGAAGCTATCTGGTTGAGAAGACTTCTCAACGATGCAGGAGAAGAGCAAAAAGAATCAACTATTATCAAAACTGACAACCAGAGTACCATCAAGCTTGCATACAATCTAGTCTTTCATAAAAATACCAAGCATATCGATACTCAGGTTCATTTTGTTCGAGAGAAACAACAGTCAAAAGAGATATGTGTTGAATATTGTAAAACTTGTGATAACATGGCTGATATTTTTACTAAGCCTCTTGGGCGTGTAAAGTTTGAATTGTTTAGAGGGATGCTAGGAGTTCAGGATAATCCTTTCTCCATTAAGGGGGGGAGTTGAAAATAATTAATATTATTTTTTATTAATGGAGAAATGGTTACACAAGTTGTAAAGTATCTCCTCAATTTAGGATTTGTTCCTAGAGTTTAGGAGTTTGGTTGCAACTTCCTGATCTCTAGTAATGTACTTAATGATGTAATTGCTCATTTGATAAATGTAGAGAGTACGGAGAGAGTTCTCTTGGTTTGAGTGCAGTCTCCAGGTGCAGTACTCACCTGTGAGCTGCAACTCCTTCTTTTTCAATTCAAGTCTGATTTTTATCTTATTAATCTTACATGATATACATCAGATATTTTACAAACACTTTAACCACTTCAAATGCTTAATAGCTTTATAAATGAATAAAGTAATTAGGTTTCTTTTACATCAATATTAATCTAATTTAATAAGTTAATATATTTTTTACAATTATTTTAATCATTTTAAATATTTAATAACACCACAAATAAATAAGTGAAATTAGCCGCAAAGTTGTTTATACTTTCCTTTTATATTCTAAAAATTTATAGCATCTAAATTGCCATACACACTATTCTTTTAATGTATGAAGTATGCATTCATGCTTTCATGATATAAAATACACATCAATACTTTATCGCATATACAATTCTCATCATTGTATATCATAAATGTAGCGCACCAACATGTATTACTAATATAATTCCTAATTCCCCAGTGCTTTCAATATCTAAAATGCCCATGAAGGTGATTAAAATATATCACATGCATATGTGCCAATTATTGGGATTTTAAGGAACTGGTGCATGTTA
Organism: Pinus tabuliformis; assembly: GCA_031772625.1. Taxonomy (NCBI): domain Eukaryota; kingdom Viridiplantae; phylum Streptophyta; class Pinopsida; order Pinales; family Pinaceae; genus Pinus; species Pinus tabuliformis. The sequence continues at coordinate 1,571,317,583 of CM062819.1, read as the reverse complement.
GTACATTACTCACTTGTTCATTATAAACATAGTACTACGTCAAGCACAATGTGGAAAAACCCTCTACTAAACCTATCTAGAGTTTTTAGCTACAGTAAAAATCAATAAAACTTGAGGGCAAGCGTGGACGCCCTGGCCAAGGGCAATGGAACCTGGCAGGAGCTGGAAGGTTTGATGTGGGAAGGTGTCAGTACGAACGAAGTCAATGTGGAAGCCGTGAAACGATAGACAGAAGGAAGACAAGACTGCGACAGGTGGGGTTTTTTTTAATAGGGTTTCTTGTTGGGGAAAGGGTTTCCGTCTGATACCCATGTGCTGGCACCGGAACAGGAAGTCACGATCCATTTCATTTACCGAGGAACAAGCCGCTGGCGGTTTCTAGGGTTTGCATGCAGGTTTTAACCATGGTTAAACATTGGGAGGCTCTCGACCTGGAACCATCGCCGGAGGACATCCTATCTGTCTGGGGGAAGGAGCTTACAACTCAAAATGTGGATTGGTATTTTGGGGCAGTAGACAGCCAGGGGTGTGTGAAGCCTTCTGTGGAAGGAACTGTTTACAATTCAAGCCCTAGAGTTTCGCTGGAAGAAAGTTTCGATCCGAAGGTGCAAAGCAAACCCGACACAAAGGGGCTTTAGGAGGAGAGCATAAGGAATGAATACAGTCATTGCGCTATCCCTCGCCTGATTCAAGGAAGGAAAGGGAAGGGTTTGATCTCGAGCCCGAAACTTTCAGGGGGACTTGAGGATATTGTAAACTTTGGGGTGGCCCGAGGGATCCGAACCAGTGCAGATAATGAACGAAGCCCGGCAGTAATCAGAGCCGTTAATGCCGAGATCTTAGTAAACCCTAGCCGGATCCCAGCTGCGGCTAATACTGGAACTGGAGAGTATACGGATCTGAGATCCAGCCTCATTAGATCTGGCAATGAGAGACTCGAAGAGGTGCATGAACCTATAGGTGGGTTAAAGGAAATTTCAGGAGGCGATGCAGATCCAGAAATTAGCACGCAGAGGGCGTCCTCAGAACAGCAAGAAGGGGTACCCCAGAAGACCGTAAACACACAGGCCGGGGAGGAGGGTCTGGTGGTAAATAAGTCAGGAGAGAAAAGGAAAAAATCGAAACCCATTAAGAAGAAGGACATTGAAGACAACTTAGTGCTGGGTATGGATGTTCAGGTGGAGGAGGCAATAGAAGTGGCCGAATGCACCCTAGTTGGAAGAGCAAGGGGGAAGAAGCATACAACTCAATTCATTAAAAAGTGGGGAGAGCAGGTATGGCAGACGGATCTAGTCAAAGAATTCAAGGTCGCGGCTCTGGCAAAAGGATGGTTCAGGGTGAGATTTGCAAATAAAGAAGCGGCAGACTGGGTGATGGCAAGGAACTGGGCTTTTGGCAATTATCCGATATTATTCAAGAGATGGAGCCCAATGTTTGATGCTATGCATGAAAGGACTGATACATTTCCAGTTTGGGTGCGAGCCCCAGGATTGCCCTCTTTCCTCTGGGTAGAATCAGTTTTTAGGTCTATTGGGAACAGGCTGGGCACCTTCCTGGAGGCGGACATGTCGTTTCTTCAAACCCATAATATGGCGATGGCCCGGATATTGGTAAATCTAAACCCAAGGGGAGGACTGGTGGAAAAGATAAACATCCAGTACAGAGAATACGTCTTTGAGCAAATTCTTGACTATGAGCATCTCCCTTTCAGATGCCATAGATGCCATGTCTACGGACATCTAGCAAGAGACTGTCCCATGGGGAAGCGCAGAAGAAGAAACCAGAAATCGCCGGAGGACGAAGGCATGTACGAGGATCAGGAACCTCAGGTTCAGGAATTGGGAATAAAGAAGAACCCGATGGAGGTGGACTATCAGTTGGGGGAGAAGGAATTAGAACAGATCCCAGTCAGCCCTCCAGGCAGGGATGGAAGGAACAGAACAGAACCTGATAAAGAAAGAACGCCTGGACCAGAGCCTGTCAATGAAAGCCAGACTCAGAAGACTATCAATGAATGTCCAGCTTCTTTGGGTACATCGCCAGCTGAAGACCTTCCGGGTATGAGACTAGACTCAAGTAACCCATCTTTAACTCTTTCTGAATCTAAAGATGATTGCTTGATTACTAGTTTGAATACTAAAAAACACTCGCTTGATGATCAACTTCAAATTGAAAATTCTATTGAAAATATCACAGCTGCCATCCCCTCCATTGATCTGAACTGTGAGGATGAACCTCCTGAGGAAGCTAAATCGGTCTCGGCCTCCCTTTCCTGCCATTATAACCTAAGATCCCTAGATAAAAAGCCTGAGCGTCTAGGATCGTTTGGAGGGATAGGTCGAACCTCTCCTCAGATAAAGAAAGTGAGGGGTAGGAAATCGAGTTTATCTAATGCCAAGGTTAGAGCAAAGATTGATGTTGCAGATGGGAAACAAATGACAATTCATGGGGCGCTTAGAGCTGTGAACCCCCAAGAGACTGTAATTAAATGATCCTGTTATCCTGGAACTGTAGGGGGTTAGCCAGTAAACCCAAAAAACTAGCCTTAAAGGAGCTGGTACTGAGTTCGAAACTGGATTATATCCTTTTGCAAGAAACTTTAGGCAACAGCACCGAAGTAGAAAAAGCTCTTACGGCTCTACTTCTGGGGTGGCGGTTCTGTGCTATGGACTCTATCGGCCATTCGGGAGGTCTGACTATAGGATACAAGGAAGGAAGAGTGAGAATTTTAAATCAGTGGGGTCTGCAACGTGCTATGGGAGTAGAGATTCAATCTACAGATCTTGATGTTCCTCTTACAATTGTAAATATATATGGGCCCTGTCAGGGAAGGATGGAATTCTGGAACGACCTCCTGTCCAAAGATATAATGGGAAGAAGCAACATGGTTCTGGGTGGAGACATGAATTTCTCTTTAGGGAGGGCCGAAACCTGGGGTCCGGCGGCTAGAGAAGATATGCTTTCATAATTCTTTCAAAGCTCCATCACCTCTCATAATCTAATAGACATAAATCTCATTAAAATGAAACCCACATGGAGGAACCGAAGAGTAGGAGAGGCCAGAATCGCAAAGAGGCTGGATCGATTTCTTTTGAGTGAAGACTTGACTGCCAGTATTCCCATGTTTCGGCAGTGGGTGGGAGAGGGGGGAAACTTGGACCATTTCCCGATCTTTCTAGAGTTATCCAAATTACCCAGGAAACCAGCAGCGCCTTTCAAATTCAATGCAACATGGATGCAAGAGGAATCCTATGAAAAACTATTCAAGGAAACTTGGATCCATCCAGATGGAAGATCCCAGGAGGGGAAAGGTTTTTTGTTCATGGAAAATTTAAAAAAGTTAAAAAGGGAAACTATTGAATGGGCAAAGTCAAGGAGGGAGAGACAGAAAGAGGATTTAGTCGTCATTATTGAAGAGTTCCAAAGGATGGAATGTACAAAGACAGATGGCTACAGATCACAGGAGTCAAAAGAGAAAATTCTACTGCTAGAAAAGCAAAGGGACCAAATTCTACTGGCAAAAGAAGAGGAATGGAGGCTAAAGAGCAGGGCAATATGGCTGAAGGCTGGGGATGAAAACACGAAGTTTTTTCACAACTATGCAAAAGGGCGGAAAAATGCAAATACAATATGGAAGCTAAAAAACGAGGAGGGTGAAGAGGTTAACTCATTCGAGGAACTTTCGCTCATGGGGAGGAATCACTTTCAGAGCCTGTTTGCGGATCAAGGGGAAATCACATTAGCAGAAATTATCAGGACTGCCCAATGTTTCCCCAGATATATAGAGGACGAGGAGGCAGAGAGTCTAATGTATGAAGTCTCAAAGGAGGAAGTAGAAAGTGTTATAAAATCAATGGCAAAAGATAAGAGCCCAGGTCGGATGGATGGACCATAAAGCTTTTCTAACACTTTTTTGATCAAACTGGGACAGAACTAACAGAGGTAGTGGAAGAGTCAAGGAGGAAAGGAGAGGTATACAACCCCTTCAACTCAACATTTATAGCACTTATCCTGAAGAAGGAGAATCCAGACTCTTTTGAAGACTTTAGGCCTATATCTTTATGCAACAGTATTTACAAAATCATTGCCAAATTGATAGCAGTAAGGATTAAACCAATTCTTTCAAGATGCATTACAAATGAGCAGTTTGGTTTTTTGGATGGTCGGCAAATACATGAAGCTATAGGAGTGGCTCAGGAAACTATCCACAGTGTCAAGCAAATGAAAAGAAAGGGAGCAGTGATAAAAATTGACTTATCAAAAGCATATGATAGAATAAATTGGGTTTATATAAGGATGTTACTCACCCATTTAGGATTTAAATACAAATTCATCAGATGGATAATGGGATGCATTTCCAATGTAAACTTTGCAATTCTAATAAATGGGGCAGCCACTCCTTTCTTCAAAAGCTTCAGGGGGTTAAGACAAGGGTGTCCCTTATCACCCTTGCTCTTCCTTTTGGTGGCAAAAGGCCTGAGCCACCTGATTCAATTAGCCAAAAGAGAGGGAGCAGTAAAAGGATTGGAAGTTGCAGTCAATATGTTTATCACACACTTCCTGTTTGTGGACGACATCTTACTGTTCACAAATGGAGGTTTGAATGAAATTAAGGAATTAAAAAACATCTTGGATCTGTTCATGAAAGCGACGGGAATGCAAATAAATTTTAGAAAATCCCAGCTTATCACTGAAGGCTTAAATAGAAATGAGAAAAACCAGATCTCTGCCATTCTTCCCTTTGAAGTGCACAGCATGGAGAATCCTTTCAAATACTTAGGATTTTGGCTGAAGCCTAACGCATATAGGAACCAAGATTGGAACTGGCTGGTGGCCAAAACTGAATCCAGAATATCTCAATGGAGTTACAAATGGCTATCCCGAGCAGGAAGACTGACTCTAATCAAATCAGTCCTCTTAGCTATGCCAGTCTATTGGGCTGCATTAACATGGGTTCCAAAGGGGATTCTAAGGAAGATAAATAGGATTTGCAGTAGGTTCCTCTGGGCAGGCTCTAAGGAGGAATCTGTTCTTCCATGGGTAGCCTGGGATAAAATAGCAAGACCAAAAGAATGAGGTGGATGGGGGATAAAAAACCTTACAGATTTCAGTACATCTCTGGCAGCAAAATCAGGATGGAGAATAATCAAGATGGAGAACCTCTGGACAAAAGTGGTAAAAAGGAAATATATTGACCCCACACCACTAGAAGAATGGATAAGGAAGGAAAGTAAGAAGGAGAAAAATGGTTCGGTAGTGTGGAAAGCCACTGTGGAGGCTTTCAAGGTGATAGAACAAGGGCTGGCATGGCAGATTGGGAATGGGGAAAGCCTGAAGATAGGGAAAGATCCTTGGGTTGGATGTAATGAAAAATATGCTCTCTCTCCAGGTTTAATCAGACATCTAGAATCCAAAGGAATCAGGCATCTAAGTCAAGTTGAGAAAATTGGTTTCTCAACGATTTGGGGGCAATCCTGGAAATCTGGTGAAGAGCTAGGTCTTCGACCAGCCTGGTGGAACGAATGGAAGGTATACACCGAGGAATTAATTCGGTCCAATGTAAGGATAAGGGACAGACAGGATCAGCTGGTCTGGGCACACGCGGAAAATGGATCGTACTCCCCAAAATTCGGATATAAATATCTAATGAACAGAAAAGGATGGGGGGAACCAGAATGGTGGGACAAGCTGATCTGGAAATTAAAATGCCCAGCAAAAGCTAGACTATTTTTTTGGTGCATTTTAAAAAGAAAAGTCCCTACTTGGGACTTGCTTCAAGCTAGGTACAAGCAAGGGTCGGGGAGATGCTCTCTATGCAAGTCGGATTCTGAGAATATAAATCATATTTTCCTTGCATGCCCTTTTGTCAAAACAGTCTGGGCAGAGGTCGGGAAGCTCATAGGGAAAAGGATTGAATGGGAGGGAGGAAATGTTCAGGAGGTTTGGGATAAATGGTGGCGTAACTATCCCGGTTGGAAAATGAGAAACCTTCCTCCTATCATATGCTGGGGAATATGGATTGCAAGAAATCGGAGTATTTTCATGGAGAAGGAAACCACAGCTGAATCAATTGCAATTCATAGCTCTGCTATCCTTGAAAGCATTCCAGATTCAGAGGAAGGAAGCAACAACAGGCAGATTAGGGAGGAGCAGATCCGAGAAGGGATTCCTTGGGCATATTTTGACGGAGCCTCACAGAACAACACAGCAGGAGCAGGAATGATCATATATTTAAGCAAAACCAAGTCTTTAAAAGCTTCTGTAGGGCTAGGCACAGGGACAAATAATTATGCAAAACTTACAGCCTTAAAACTACTTCTATGCTGGCTTATCCACAGGAACATTCTTACAGTTCAGATCTTTGGAGACTCTTTATCTGTTGTTAATTGGGTCAACGGACAAAGTAGATGTCACAATTATATGCTTAGACCTTTGCTTGAAGAAATTATGTCCTTAAAAATCTCTTTTAATGTATTCTCAATCTGTCATATCTACAGGGAGCGAAACGTTACAGCGGATACCCTTTCTAAAGAAGGTTTACAACAAGCTATGGGCAGTTGGAAAATAGTGGAAGAAGAACAGGGATAGATCCGTGTGTCAGATCAACCTCCATGCACTTAATGTCTATCATCCTTACTTTTAAATTTTTGTTTCTTTCATATGTTTTAGCATAAACAATGGGTACATACGATATTATGTTCTGAACTACTTGTTGGTGAAACATTGTCACAGTTTCTGAAATATGTCATTTGCTATTTTCGTTTTGGGCTGTTTTCCTCTTAAGAGGAAGCCCAGGAAATAGTAAATGGACAATCACAGTGGGATCACTTTATTTTGACTGGTACTGAGTACATAATGGGCTGAAAACGAAACTGATGATTCGTCCTTTCAGCTAACCTTAAGCCAGTTTTTGAGACACAGAAAGGTCTGTTCTTTTTGTAGCAGCTCTATGACTTTGTCATACAGCAAACGGAATGCCTTTGGCATATACTTGTAACTTTTTATGTTTAATGAAAAGTTCGCTTTTTTCCTTGGAAAAAAAAATCAATAAAACTTTCAATTCCAAAATTGGGTTTTTTTTATAATCATTTTGTCCAATCTTAAAACACTAGAAATCTTTACAAAAACCTCTCCTATAAGGTGTTTTCCTTGTAATATTTATTCAATATTTATTATATCATATAAATTTTAGAAGTTAAACAAGTAAGCTTGAAATTGACAAAATGGATGACATAGCAATAATTATCACATGTCACATGCGCCCTTAGTATCTATGAATTGTTGGGAAGGTTGACTATCTTGATATAACTTTAATTGAAACATGTTTTACCATAGTAATTTCCTAGATTAAAGTCATCTTAACTTACTACCCTATTTGCATAAAGTTGACAAATATTGAACTTTCGGATGCCTAGATAAGCATGCAAATGCTTCTTGAACACTTTGTTGGCTTTTGCTTTAATCCAATGCCTATCCTCCTCGAATTTGTTAATGGTATTTTGGTTGTTGTCAATCTTCAATATTCTCTTGATTTTGCAAATGGGATTTTCCTTTTCCAACCAACTTGATTGGAATATGATCTCAACCACAATGCAAGATTAATCTTCTTCACCCAATTCAAATATTGTTTATGATCACAACACCAACAATAAAGACATTTCATAAATAACCCTCCCATGCTATAAAAATAAATTTATTGATGTTCACAATCTAGGTAGGGCAACCAAAAAAATTGATGTTCACAATCTAGGTAACCCAACTAAAAAATATTAATGTTCGCAATCTAGGAAGCCCAACTAAAAATATTGATGTTTGCAATCTAGACAGCCCAACTAAAAATAAAATCATTATCATAATTAACTATCATCATAATACATAATTAATGATGACCATGCTATAAATTAATTGATATTCACAATCTAGGCAACCCAAAATAAGCCCAAGTATGAAATTCTTAATTTTATAGATAATGGATTCCTTTTAAAGAATATGTTCACACAATGAGTATGATTTATGATCTAGATGTTGTCAATGTCTTAATTTAGAAGAAAACCCCAAAAAAATTATGAATATCAACCCTATAACTCAATAAAAGTAACTCCACACATATCTACCGTGTAACTTAAGAATACCAAAGTTTCCCATACAACGAATCTACCCATTGTTGACAAAATATTAAAAACCCATGTCAATGTATGATGCTTCAGTGATCTACCAAATTCTACTCAACCTACGAAAATGAACATAATAGACAACCCACTCTTAAAGATTGGTCTAAAATCTTAGTCAGATCAAACACACCTGGTGCGTAAGAAAATGTCAACACTAACAGTGGTACCCAACAATGGAAGCAGAAGATAGATCTTGTCGTCGATTTACGGAGACATTAAGTTGACAAGATCTAACAACCGATTTTAGGGTTGAGATTGAATTCCCAACACAACTTGATTTTAATTTAATTTTAGAAAAACATATCCTGAAGCAAAAGTTTAGTTGAGAGTGATTAGGTTATTCTTATTGTAGAATTATCGACTAACCAACACCAGCCCAAGGAATGGAAACCTATTTTTATATAGTTGATTTGGTTTCCAAAAATATAAGCCATATGTTAATATATCTCGCACAAAAACTGATCACACTCCTCTCTCTTTTAACTCCCTCTCTCTAATTGATTTGGTTCCCAAAAATATAAACCATATGTTAATATATCTCGCACAAAAACTGATCACACTCCCTCTCTCTTTCTTTCAAGTAGAAAAGAGATTTTATATAAGTGCAAACTGGAACTCAAATTTATATATAAGGGTCATTTATGGTATTTTAGATATCATGTGGAGCTTTATAGGCAAGAGGGGAAATGCTCAACAAACCGTACTAAATCCTAAATCAATCTAATTCACTTGAATAAAATAATATATATATATATATATTAAGAAATAGGTAGAATTTATTCTAATTTAATTTTTAATTAATATTGAAGATAGTAATTTTTATTGATTTATTATTTTTATTTATAAAAAATTTAAATCATTTGAAATGAATCAAGTCTTTGGTCCAAGAAAATATGTCTTATTTTTAACTAAATATTTTTCAAGTTTATTTTAGAATCAGAAAACAAATTATAACCATCCTTATATTCATAGCTAAAACTACCTTTAATAAAATTATTTTTCTCTAATATATATATATATATATATATATAATCCAAAAATCACATATTAAAACTTATTTACCAACACAAAAGCAAGAAAAGAAATTAATATCACCAGCGTTTTTTTTATCACTTAACATTGTTTAGTGTCAGTAAATATTTGTCAATGTGAGGAATAGGAAAATAAAGTTAAAGGAAAGGAGAAGGCTTGAATGGTGTTGACGATCATGCAACACTCATACCGTCCAGATCATCTGGTCAATTGAATTCCCTGGCTGACGCGTGGTGATGACAATCATGTAGCCAATACGTGATGATTCGAGTGATCATCATGGGTGCAGCTACAGCTGCCAGGTTCATGTGATGAGATTTCTCCTACAGATCTATTCATAACCCTCATGTTCCCATGGGCAACATCTCTGAAATTATACAAGCCTAACCCAGAATAGTATATCGATGACCTCCTTTGAAACGACCCTTTGGAAATCACTACAAGCCTAACCCAGAATAGTATATCGATGACCTCCTTTGAAACGACCCTTTGGAAATCACTACACTTGGATTAAATAGTTTCTCAACCTTACCGCCATCAAGCATGCATGTTACTAAATTTTTGAACTTGAATGCCCATGAAGATATACGATGAAGACGAGGAGATGGAGTTGAAGGAGGGCCATCTCTTTTCTTTTTTTTTGGGTCTTAATGATGTTGCAAAAATGACACTTTTCACCACGAAGAAACCTACCATCTACAGAATCATCACTCCTAAAGAAAGTTGGAACTTTAAGAACGATCATAATATTATTTGATCCCATGAATTTAGTAGCTCTTATGGTACTTTGGCCCAAGAATGGGAGTCTTTTTCATTTCTAGAGCTTTCTCAAACTAGGTAATATCTTTCCCTGGATGGATCATTTTTTTAACTCGTACGTTCTTTCAGCGTATTTATTATATGGAGAAAGGAGGAGCCATGGGGCTTCACTCAATGAATCTCTGACATATCATGTGTGTTAGTGGTATACTAAACAATACCCTCAATTTGACTATATATCAGAAGAAAGAAAAAAATAAATAAATAAAAAATCATATTATTTAAACCCCTACCAAAATGAACCTAATACACCTTCCTAATTTTAAAAACTCTTACTTTCACTAGATATTGTAGGTATCCATTTTTTCATTAAAAAAAATTATACCCTTTATATTTTTCCATTAACTTTGAGCTCCATTTTTTATACCTACCAATACAAAAACCCTTTACCCTCTATTTTATTCTCAATATATTATGTCATTTTTTCCTCAATATATATCCCCCAATATAAATGCATGTTGTATGGTATTTCTCCCCCAATGAAGCCCATAGAGAGGCGCAAAGCCACTCACACATATAAAGGCATGCATCATTTTTTTTTTTGTGATCTCTGGAAAGGAAGGAGTGTTCTCCATCCTTAGTGATTCCAATGAGTGTGTCCCTCATGTATCAATTGAATGTGGCTATTTCTAATTCTTGTTCTAAAAAATGTTTCGCTAAAATCAAGGAAGGGGTCTTAGATACAAGGGTCAAGTGTCCCAACCCTTCATAATGAACAATACCTCACTTTCCTAAAAAGTATCTCTAAATTGTGGTCTTACTTTTTTGAGTTTGCTTACCGATGGTGGGTGGGACTAAGGGTAGAGTGGACCCCTTAGGACCCGAACTTGAGATCTCTTGTTCCTACTTACCTTTACTTGGACCCTTCGAAAAACTAAGAATAGTTCACTTACCTTCACTACCATTGTGTCTTGTCAGGCTGGTAAACTCGTTTCTTTCTCATGGAATGGCTATGGAAGCTTTGACGAAATCGATGGAGATCAGGTTAACCTCTAACATGGTCATGTCATTTGGATGTGAAATAATTGGCCAAAGTTGTTTCAAACCAAACAAAATTGATTGAGATCAGCTTAACCTGTGACAGAGTCATGTCATCTCGATGGTGAATAATTAAAAAAATTAATATAAAACGACATAACATCTATGTGGTAGATGATTAAAAAATATTAATTAATATTATTTAAAAAAAATTATTTCTAACAAATAAATTTCAACCCAAATAAAAATAATTATGTCAATTTGTTTAACCAATCAAAAAATTGTAATAAAATTTAAAATAAAATAAAATAAAAGTACTAAATATACATTGAGTATATGTATTTTTAATTATTATTATAAAATTACAATAAAATGATTTAATTTAAAACAATTAATTAAAATTCACATAAATTTGACTCAAACAAATTACAATATATTCCTCGAAGGTAGGTATAATATTAAAAATACATGAAAAATGTGTTAAACTTGTTTTTTCATATATTTGCAATTTTTTGATGTGGATCTACTCAGAAGTATGTAGAGTGGGTACTCATTTGGATGTCGAATTTAATTATGCATCCAACTAGTGTCTACAATTGAAATTTTAGTGAATCCACAGGGAGATAAATTGAAAATACAATTAAAAAAAGTAGTTTCCTTTTTTTTCTTTAAAAAAGCATAAGTCTCATTTTATTATTTTAACTAATATTTTATTATTTTCCTTAGGAGACCCATTTTAGACCTAAAAAATGCCCTAATGAAATTAATTTTTTAATACAATTATATAACCTTCGATAGAAGTCCATGTCAGTTAGGGAATATATTGAGTTCTATAAGTTAAATATTAGAGCTAGCCATGTAGAAGATGATGTTGAAAAAGTTGTTAGATATATAAATGGTTTGAGATTTGATATTCAAGATGAAATCAACGAGTTATCTTTGAAGACTATTGAGGATGCATATCAAGTTTTCTTGAAGGTAGAAGAGAATCTTACTAAGAAGCAAAATCAAAGAAGTCAAGGAAGAAGTCCTGCAAGAGGAAAAGGACAACATAGCGGAAGGAAGCTCCAACAGTTAATCACCAAGGGGAGGCGATTCAAGAGGGAGAATATCATTCTCCAGAGGTAGAGGTCGAGGAAGAGATTATCATCCTAGATGTTTCAAATATGAGAAACTCAAAAATATGTCTTGGGAACATCCTCAGAATGCACTGGCAAGTTAGATAGGTTCTCATGTTGTGGAAGCTATGGAAGAAGATGGAAATCTAGCTATCATTGAAGAAGCTCTTAAATAAGGGGAATCTTTGTTAATGAAAAAGAGCATTCATGAAGGCCAAAAAGGAAGCTAAAGAGTTATCTCAAAGAAGAAGTCTATTTAGAACTATGTGTAAGTCCAAAGATAAGTGTTGCAAGATTGTAATTGACAATGGAAGTATTGATAACTTGGTCTCTATTGAAATGGTAGAAAAACTGATTTCGAAAAATAAAACACACCCTCATCCTTACAAAGTGTCTTGGTTACAAAAAGGCCACCAAATTTTGGTTAATGCATAGTGTAGAGAAAAGCTCCAAAATTGAAGGTATAAAGATTAAGTTGTTTGAGATGTAATTTCTATGGATGTTTTCCATGTGTTATTGGGGAGGCCATGGAAATATGATAGGAAATCCATTCATGATGGCGGGAAGAATACATACACTGTTAAAAAGGACGGTTAGAAGCATGTTTTTTTTCCTTTACCATATCAAGGAGTTAAGGATGAAGCAAATCCTAACTTGTTTCTCTTGAAAGGGAAGAGTTGTTGCAAGAAGAAAAAAGAGAAGAGGTACACTTTTCTCTAATTGGGAAACTATAGGTAATTCTCACCAATACTAATTTGAAAGACTTTCCTGAAGAAATTAGAAGCATGTTACATCAGTTTGCTAACATTTTTGTGAATGATCTACCAAGTAGTTTGGCTCTTGTTAGAATAATTAGCCATCACATTGATTTGATTCCAGGGTCAACTCTACCAAATAAAGCAGCGTATCGAATGACACTGGGGGAAAATGAAGAGGTGAAAAGACAAGTTTAGGAGTTGTTAGATAAAGGTCTCGTTAAAGAAAGTATAATTCCTTGTGCTATACACCTACAGTGGATGGAGGATGTGTACTAACCCTAGGGATATCAACAAAATTACTATCAGGTATTGCTTTCGACTCCCACGAAATGATAATTTAATTGACTTCCTAAGTGATGTTAATTTTTTTCAGACATGATTTAAAAAGTGATTATCATCATATTCATATCAGAGAGGGAGATGAGTGGAAAACTACATGTAAAACTAATCATGGGTTATACGAGTGGCTTGTGATTCCCTTTAATATGACAAATGCACCCAACACATTTATGCATCTAATGAATGAAGTTTTAAAATAATTCATAGGGAATTTTTTTATAGTTTACATGGATGATATTTTAGTGTACAACATGACAAGAGAAGAACATTTACAACACCTCAAGTCTGTTATGGGTGCGCTACAAAAAGACAAGTTGCTAATACATTTTTTAAAATGTAGTTTTATGAAGGACGAGTTGGTTTATTTGGGGTTCTTAATTTCCAAGGAAAGACTAAAGATGGACCTACATAAAGTGAAAGAAAATATAAATTGGCCAATTCCACGAAATATATTAAAGGTAATAAGTTTTCATGGACTTGAAAGTATTTATAGAAACTTTATTAAAGGTTTCAGTAGTATGTTTGCGCCTATTTTTTAAACCATCAAGGAGAATAATAAACCTTTTAAGTGGACTGTAGCAGCATATCACAATTTCAAATTGCTCAAACAGAGGATAACAGAAAAACCAATTTTAGCACTGCCAGATTTTGGAAAATCATTTCAATTTGAAACAGATGCTAGCAATGTTGCTATTGGATCAGTTGTAATTCAAGAGGGATATCCAAAATCATACTTCAATGTAAAGTTAAATGAATCCAAACAGATCTATTTTTCATATGAAAAGGAGTTTCATGTTATTATATAGGTTTTGAAGAAGTGACAGAATCATCTTATGCCTAAGGAAATTATCCTGCTCACTGATAACCATGCACCACAATTTATAAATAGTCAGCCAAAACTAAATCATAGGCATGCTAAGTAGGTGGAATTTTCACAAAAAATCACTTTTGTAATTAAACATACCAATGGATTGTCAAATAAAGTAGCATATGCCTTAATTAGATTAATTTAATTATATACGAATTTTAGTTTTATGTTACAGGGTTTGATGAACCTAGAGAGACGTATAAAAGTGATGTTTATTTCAAGTAAGCCTATCTAGCATATGAGAATATTGTGAGCACAAATACAACACATTGGTCTAGCTACATGATTCAAGACGTATTACTATTCAATGAAAACAAACTTTGTATTCCTAGGTGTTCTATGAGGGATAATTTAATGCAGGAAAAGCATAGTGGAAGACTAGTTGGAGATTTTAAAGCTGAAAAGATATTTATTGTGTTAAGTTTATTTTACTATTGGCTAGGTATGAAAGGTAATGTGAAAATAATTATGGAAATATGTAGGATTTGTCATCAGGAAAAAGGGAGGAGTCATCACACTGGGTTGTATCAATCATTTCCCATTCCTAGAAGGCCTTGGGATTCAATCAACATGGACTTTGTTCTGGGATTACCTCGAACACTGTGAGTTAAAGGCTCTATTTTTTTTTATCATGGATAGATTTTCAAAAATGGCACATTTCATTCCATTTACTAAAAATACTGACACAACTAATGTGGCAAGCCTATTTTTCAAATAAATTGTAAGACTATATGGATTTCCTTGTAGTATTGTGTCAGACAGGGACACTAGATCCATGGGACAGTTTCAGAGGACTTTGTGTAAAAAATATAAGCACAAAATTAAATTCCAGTGCAACATATCACCCACAAACTGATGGTCAAACTGAAGTAGTAAATCAAAGCCTAGGAGGTATTCTGAGGAGCTTAGTGAATGAACATCCCAAACAATGGGATCACGTACTTGCCCAAGTTGAGTTCACCTATAATGATTCAGCCAACAAGAATATATGTATGATGCCATTTCAAATTTTATATGGAATGTGCCCTAGGGGAGTATATGAGTTAAGGAACTTGGGAAATCAAGAACCCATAAGTGCAGCAGGTAAAGATTTCACAGTGAGTATGTAGGAATTGTAGGAAAGGGTAAAATAGAAACTATAGGAAAGTAGCAACAAATATAAACAACGAGTGTCAGATATGAAAAGGAAACAAAAATATTTTCAAATTGGTGACTTATTCATGGAATATTTGAGAAAGGAAAGGTTTCCCATGGGAACATATAATAAACTCACGCAAAAGAAAATTGGTCCTTGTAAAATTCTAAGAAAGTTTTTCCTCAAATGCTTATGAACTAGAACTTCCTCAAGACATTGGAATTACACCAATTTTCAATGTGGCATACTTATATCCCTTTAGGGAAATAGAGATAACTACAATTGATGCACTTGTAAGTGATAAAGATCAAGCTAAAGGATAGTAGAAGTGATTTCCAAAAGCAATCCCGAAGGAGATTGAAGCAGTGTTAGAGCAGAAATTGATGAAGAAAACCCGAGGAAAAGAGTATTTATAATACCAAATTAAATGGAAGAATCAACTTGTTAAGGTTTCTGCTTGGATTATAGAACCAAAGATTTCAAAGTATGGCACCACTATGGAGACTTTTAGAAAGAATTTTCTTCCCTGGGAGTGTGATGCAGGAGCATCACCACCAATTAACTCATTTTGACTATAACAGTCATAAATCTCATTTACTATAGGAAGTGGGTTTCTTGAATTTAGTTATTTATTTTTAATATTTAAGAGAATTAATAGTTAATTGAAGTGTCATTTGTTTGCTATAGAATATGAAATTGTTGAAGCTAATAAGCGAGATATATCTATAATTAGTTTCAATATATTAGATATTTTCCTCGATTTACAAATCAAATCCATAATTAGTTGATCTTAACGGATTTCTCTTTTGTATTTAAAAAGAAAATATAGCTTAAGAAAAAAGTTCAAAGAGACATAGATTTTGAGGTTCTCAGTTTTCTTGTGTATTGGACGAGAAACTGGGTTAACTGAATATTTATATCTCTCTTATTTGTGTATACATTATTATTTCTGTCAAACATGGGTTATGTTCATTAGCTTGTTGAAGGAATGAGTTAGAGTTTAATTCACCGTTTGTGTGATCTCTCTATTTTAGTTCAATTTTTGCCATAGATCAAATTTTAATGATAGATTGAAGATCCGTCGCAGATCATTCCTAGAATCAGTTCATAGGGTCAACCAGTTGATTGTTTCGATTACTGAGTAGTTCGAGTTATTAGCAGAGTTGGGAAATCATCAGATTGAAGTGAAACAATTAAGTCCTGAAAAAAAAAACAAAATTTTTAAAATCAGGACGAAGAAACTTAAGACAATAATTGGTCAGGCCTTTCGAGCTGGTACCAGTTCAAACCTTTGGCCCTTTTTAAAATTTATGTGTCACAAAATTCCTTGAACTCTGAATACTTGGATAAGGACTAGTGTATTCTTCAAGACCCTGAACGCTTCGTTACCTTAAACATATTCAGGACTCTAAGTGCATTCAGCCTCTTGGTATATCGAACCCTAAACTGGCATATGTTCATGCCCCGAATAGACTAAACTATAGTGAAATCCACCAAAATTAAGTTAAAGTGGTTTATTTAAGTTTTTTTCTTTATAAATTTTCCACCAATTATATTGTGTTTCACTATATAATAAGGTTTTAATCTTGAATATGAAGGATCTAGACCTTTGACGCTGTATATAAAAAATGTTAGCATACACCCCAAATTTTGTCGCCCTGACTTTAGATCTTGGTTCATAGTAAGAGGCATAGTGGAGCAGGGTGCTTTGAAAGACCATGTTGTTTTAGCCTCTTCCTTTATTTGTGAGAAGGCTAAAAATTTGTTACCTCTCACTGTGATTTCTCTGATATTGTTTCTCCAAACTCTATTTTTTCCTGATTGTGAAAGTATTTAGAGTTAATCTTCCACTAGGGGAATTTTGAGGTAAAACATGGGCCTCAAAATGAAAAATGTACTAGCAAAATCAACTTTAAACTAACCAATAGGATTCAAGATGATGAGGCCATCCCCAAGAGAAAATATTTTGGAGTCAAAAGAAGAAAATTATTTCTTAGTCATATTTTTAACTTATCTCCTTGCAGGTTTATTCAAATTTCAAGTGTGTACACTCGTTTTATGCAGAATTAGATTTCACGTCAAACGAGTACCCACACTGCATACTTTGGAGTATGTCCACACAAAGAAAAAATCAAGATACATGAAAAAACGTGTTTGAAACACATTTTTTCATGTATCTTGAATTTTTCACGGGATTTACTCAAACTTATGCAAAGTGGGTACTTGTTGGATGCCAAATCTAACTCTAGATCCAATGAGTCTACATACTTGTATTTTGAGGAAACCTACAAGGAGATAAATCGAAAATACAAGAACAAATGTAGTTTTCTTTCTTTCCTTTTAAAAATTGATAACTCTTATTTTATTATTTTCCTTAGGAGGCACATTTTAGACTTCAAATTCCCCTAATGCCTACGAGTAGCCAAAATTTTCTAGACTTTAATCTCCAAACTTCTTCCTCCTCTTCTAGAGCTTTATGATATGCTTCAAATTCTTCTCCCCGTTCACAATCTCATTTGTAATTGGTCCTTCTTCTACCTTGGACTTAAGGGATTCCATCTTCATTTCATGAGCCTATATAACTGATTACCTATCCAACTTGTGTTCATCAGCCCAACTTTTTAAGTCTTTCAATTTTGTGCTCCCAGATTGTAAGTGGGCTACCAAGAACCCATTATTGCCACACTTTCTGCACCACATCACAAAAAACCTTCATCTTGGTCCAAATTGGGCAACATCAAAAGGCAATAGGACCATAATATATATTTTTAGTGAGTTCTAACTGAATTGGGTGAAGATCTAAGTTATTACAAGGAAGAATACAAGAATAGACTGGAATATTTTGGGATAATAAAGAGTTTTAAATAAGAAATATATCTGGTTTGGAAACAACATAGCCTAGATGAAACTGTTTATTGTTCCATGTAAACTTTTTGGAGGATAGCATAACATAAACAAAAATTAGTTTTTGAATGAAATATTCCATGTTCTATTGGAATTGATCTTTGACCAAATATCCCCCTTTCTTTTCCCATTGGTGTAGAGTTGTATTAAAATCTCCTCCATAAGTGCAATTTGAACCCAAGTGAGAATCCCTAAAGTCTAGCAAGGAGGCCCAACATTTTATTTTTTCTCAAAAATGCATAGGAATTTAAATATTAACGATTGTACTAATCTAGGTGGATATTGGTGACCACCCGCCTATTCCGCTTGGACCTCCACCATCATTTATTTCAGTTTCCTTGCTTGGGGTCTTAAACTTTTGGAATCATTTTGAGGGCCTAAAAGGAATTTTTTGGGGGAAAATGAAGAGATTAAAAAAGTGCAATACCAGCTTTGCAATGTTCTTTTGGCCTCCTCTTGGAAGTATTCAAAAAAAGGTATCGTGATAGCTAAACGGAGATCGTATGCCAAAGTTGTGACCCTGGGAAGTTGACATTCCAACTAATCTCAACGGAGCTCATAAGCTTTTGGCACTTCATCTCCTAGGGTTAGATTTTTGGATGTTTATGGTTTCCCATTATTTCTTAATGTTAAAAAGGCATCTAAGCCTCATTGTAACATAGTTCAGAAGGCATGTAGCCACCACATATCTTCTCATACATAACCTACCATCGCCTGATCTCCTATGTGTGATGCTCCTCTAGAACTTATTGAGAGGATCTCGTTGTCATGCCATAATTTATGATGTTTCAGAAGGATCTCTTAATCCCCCACTTTTGTCTCCTGGAGTAGCAGAACTAGGGGTTTTTCTTTCTTAAATAATGACTTTACTTCTGTCATTCTTTTCTCTGACCCTAATCCCCTGTAATTCTAGGAGATTACCTTCGTCATTTACTACTTGTGTGGTTTTTCCCCAATTGATGGGCTATATTTCCTCCCTTTTTAGTGTTTTTGTGTCAATGGACGAGTTTTGGTTCCAGGATTGATTTGATTCCCAATTCTTTATCTTTTTCAGCTTTCTCCACTCATACCTCCCTATTGGTCTTTCTTCCAAACTTTCTATGAATTCAATCTTTCTCCTTTTCCTTCTGTGCATCTGATTTCTCATCCAAAAATCTAGCAAATGTGGGGCTCGTCTTGATGTTTTTTTTTGGTTGGGGGGGGGTTGTGGGGGGGGATTTTTCCTCATCCAAAGAAGATTCTTTCACTATCTATGTAAGGGTTGGATTGCCTTCTAATGGCTTCTATCGAAAAATTGGAGCCTTATTCACAGGATTTTTCCCTTCTTCATCAACCATATTCAAATCTTAATAACTATTTATATTATCATTTTTCACATTTGTTTTTCTTGATCCCTCACCATTTATTGGACCAACATTGGTTGATTATTTGTTGGCCTTAATGGGGCTTTTCTTCTTTTTGGTTTTTTCCTTTGATCTCCCTCCTCTTCTTTTTTGTTGTCGATGTTTCTCCTTCTTTTTTACATCTCCTTGAAAAGTGGCCATATTCATGGAAAACTTTGCATTTGAATGGAATTTTATCATAGTCTACCTCTTGGATACGAGACCGAATGTCCAAATTTAGATTTATAGACATTGGTAGTCCCTTATCCATATCCACTTCTACACAAATCTTTACACACGAAAATAAACCTCTTATGGTTAAACTCGATCAATATATTTACCTAAGGCATTACCAATGCTTTAGAATGTTACATCATTATAATGGTGTAGAGGTAGAATGGGAAGCTTCACCCATACTAGGACTATCGAGGGAACATCACTTTCAAATATAAAAGCTTGGATCCATTGATCTAGATATAACTCTCAAGCACCTATAAAATAGGGTCCACTTCTAAATACGAGCTCTCGATCTACCATATTTTTAAAAAAAGAATGTGAAAAAACACTTCCTGCAAAAGGAAGATGACATAACATTAGGGGAATTTTGGGGTAAAAAGTGGTCCTAAAAATAAAAAATGTACTAAAAAAATTAAGTATAAATGAACCAATAGGATTCAAGCTGATGATGTCATCCCAAGGGGTAAATATTTTAGAGAAAAATAAGAAAACTATCATTTTTAGTTGTATTATAAGTTTATCTCCTTATTGGTTTACTCAAATGTCAAGTGTAGATCCCTGTTGGATGTGGAATTAAATTCCACACCCAACAAGTACCCACTCTGGATACTTCTGAGTAGACCCACATCAAAAAAAAATTAAAAATACATGAAAAAATATGTTGAAACACATTTTTTAAAGGTATTTTAAATTTTTTTCATGTATTTTCAATTTGTTTTCGTGTATTTTATATTTTTTTCATGTATTTTCAGTTTTTTCAATGTAGGAGATTAAGTTGGCACTAGTCAGAAGAATTTTGAGGCTCGGTTGCTATTAGAATTTATGGTATGTAGAGATATGTTATGGTCTTCTGCTCACATCGTTTGATAGCTTTTCCATCTTGGGTAACTCAAACCTCTATTTTTTATAATTTTAATGCCAACTCTTTGTCTAAACATAGGATTGTAAGTCTAGTCATGTTTTATCGTATCAACTTTGTGGAATGTGTGTCTGTCTCGGTGATGTCATCGTCTAGTTTGATTTGCAAGATTATTGGGTCGTCTACTTTTTGCTAGTTGTAGGTTTCTTTCTCTTTGGTCAGCATGCACCCTTTTCAAAGTATTTCCCCCCTGGGTAGCTGGTCTATTCTTTTTTGGAGCAGTGTCATGTTTTTGTTGAGTATTATTCCTTTGATCTAGTCGTGATTTGTTCGACTGGGTTTTCATTACCCCCAACTTTCTTTTCTTGGCTTTCTTAGTGATATCCCACGAAGGTGTTGCATGTTTGTTTAAATTTAGCGACGACGTATGAGAAGTAGGAAGTGGGGGGGTTAAGGTTGAGGAGGTCGAGGTCCCTAAGGCCATAATTGAGCCCAATAGTAGGCATATGAGGCTATTGAGACCCGCCATTCAGTGGTCCCCACAGAAACACGTAGAGAAATTCGACAGATGGAGATTATGGCAATCAAAGATATGTAGTATTTTTTTGATTCAGAACTTATGTAGGATGTTAGAAAGTGGATTCTCGACCCTGGCCATACTAGGAAAAGAAAAAAACAATACTTTCAAGTTTTATCTCTTTACGGACATATGAAAACCCTATTGGGAAGCGTCCTTAATAGGAGGAAAACGGAGATCAAAGAAACCAAAGGTTCTTTATGGAGTGAATGGATGTTCATTTGGCTCAAATCAAGCATCACATTCCTTGTATCCATGCTACATCAGCCCCTCCTAGATCTAGTGCAAATGATCCAACTCTCGACACCTCTTATGATTCCTAGTTTTTTTGATGATTATAGGAAAATTTTTGTATTGTGATGATGCAATAGACTCTTTAGTAATGTTAAAGTTATTAAGACTCTTACAATTTTGGACTACTTATTGTATTGAAAAACAGTCAAAATTATTTGGTTTTGTATTGGCAAGATTGTGACCATCTGCCATAAAGTATGTTGATAGTGGATGGATGACCTATGAAGAGAGAGAGAGAGAGAGAGAGATTTTATTTAACATGGACATTAAAAAAAAATTGTTTTTAGTATTTCTCTCTCTACATTGAATTTTTTTTGTTATTAATATTTTTTTTTGTCATTTCCATATTAATCGTTAAATGAATTACACATTTTTTTCATATCCTAAATTAGAAAGCACCTATAAATGAAAGAAAAAACATCTTTCATTTCTTATATATAGAGAGTTGATATTGAAATACTTTATTTAATGTGTATATTGAAATCTTGTATTTATAATAAATACTAAATTTTTTTGTTACTAATATTTTTTAAATATCACATATCAATTTCATATTAAAAATTAAATGAATTACACATCTCTAATATATGTATATATGTAATGTGGTTTGGTATTGAGTCAACTCATTATGTATATCATTACCTTTTAGTTTTTTTCGCCTTTTTAATTAAGCCAACGTTATGTTTTTTACAACATCCCTCCCATACTTGAACATTTAAATTTATCCTTTAATCAATAAATATCTACCATAAAAAATAGGTATTAAAACACTTACTTCATAATATATCTCATATTACCAAAATTAAATTAAAAAACAAAAAATCATAAAAATTAATTAAATTATTATTATTATTATTATAAGAGGAAGAATTTACCTATTTGAAGCAAGTTAATTAGTAATCGTCTTGTTATGAAGTATTATGTAAACCATGAGATTTAAGATTCAAATTTCTTGTAAATCAAGCCAACTATATATAGAGAATTAATAAATAAATTAACATAAATACACTTCAAAAATATATGTAAAAAATAAATAAATATTAAAATGATAATAAGCAATAAAAATTTAATGTTATAAATAAATAAATAAAATAGTTTAAATAATTTTTTTTAATTAAATTGAAAAACAAACAAAACATAATGTTTTTAATAATAAATATCCAAGTTGTTTTTAGTGCAACAAATTTTGATTTGTGTTATTTAAATTGGTTTTTTGACTGCATATATAGATTCAACACCGTGAAAAACCCCTATAGCACTTGGATTGTGCAAAGTTACCCATCAAACTTGTAAAAACAACAAAATAAATATCAGTTTTTTTTATTAAAAGTGAATAAATAAAATGGGTTGAAATGATTTTTTTTAATTAAATTAAAAAGCAAACGAAACGGAACATAACTGCTGTTAATAATAAATACCAACTCTTTATTTTATAATTACTATGAAGAATATGCCACTGTTTTGTTTCTACACCAACGAAGCTATGTCCGAAGGCCGCCGTTGCTTACTGCGTACATATTTTCTTCAAATAATTGCATAGCCTTCGATGGCAAACAAACACTTCAAATATTTGCATAGCCTTCTATGGCAAACAAACAGGGACGCTGATTCCTTCACAGTCGTTCTTTGAGGCCCTCATCAAAGACGAAAGGTTGGGTACCGGGGAAGAAGCAGGACACACATACACTGCTTTTCCCCACCCGAAGTCGGCATTTGCGCAATCCACTACAATCTCGGAAATATACGAAATGATATAATAACCGCTCGGTGGGCTGAGTGGACGCCCATTGACCTCCGCCAAATCAACCGTGGATCGCACGTATTCTTCGTCAACAATTTTCTTGCCTTCGATAATCAATTTCACAGCTAAAGACAATGGCTGGTCAATCAGATCTCCGGCTCTTGCTTTAGCGTGGCCGCATGCTACTACATTTCCATAGTACCCC
Organism: Pinus tabuliformis; assembly: GCA_031772625.1. Classification (NCBI taxonomy): domain Eukaryota; kingdom Viridiplantae; phylum Streptophyta; class Pinopsida; order Pinales; family Pinaceae; genus Pinus; species Pinus tabuliformis. The sequence goes on along the minus strand of CM062819.1, from coordinate 1,571,294,166 downwards.
GTGGGCAGACGCGGTCGAAATCGAGAACGGGCGTTCACGGAAAACAATAATGCCGAGTCTTGGTGGGCAGGGATATTGAGAGCCTTTACTCTCGATTGCCACAAGCAACCCTCTATTACTTCGAATGTGGTGCAGTGCCTCACCTCCTTTGCCTGCCGTTTCAAAGCTCCAATTTCTTCTGGACCAAAATAGAACCATTTTGAGCTCATTTCCTCTCCTGCACGCACTGGAACCACCGATTTTCGATATTTGTCTACAAAGTCATAATATAAACGGCCGATAGCAGGGGATTTCACGGTAGGCTGCGCTCTGGGTCGAAGGATTTCTCTTTTCCAAACGGGAGGAACCGTAGGTGTTGCTGCGCCTCTTGCTATTTCACTCAAACCCATCACAAACTGGGCGATTGCAGCGCCATCAGTCATGCAATCGCTGAAATGCAAACCTAATATGAAGCCTCCACATTTTAGACGCGTTACCTGTGAAAGATTCAAACATAGAAGTTACCAAAGATTCAACCATTGTTACCAAAATAATACCATTATCAAAATCACATCTCAAGAATATTCCATAGTCACATTATAAAAATATTCCAAAATATTTTAGTAATTATTTTAGTAATAATTATATAGGAGAAGTTTTGTTCAAGAGTTTGGAATCATTCAGTACAGGGTTATGAACCTTGTACTGGATAGTTAGAAATATATTGGTAAAACTTTTCTTATGTAATGATTGTAAAAAATGTTTTTTTAATTATTCAATAATATAAATCACAAAAATCTGAATTGGAAAAATATTCCAAAATTAAACAAAATCAAAACCACAAATACAAACCTAACACATAGATAATGGAGAGTTTTTGAGGAGATCCACAAATACTAACATAAAAATTCAGTGCATTCCATAATTACCAAAGTATAACGAATCTATACTAAAATATTCAACTCTCTAAAATCCTATGGAGAAAAAATTTGGGAGTATATATTAAAAAAAATGAAAATTTTGAAGAAAAATTATGAATTTTACAACGGTAGTTTTAACAAATTACTTCATTTTACCATATTTAAAAACAAAATGTTTGATAACTCAATATTCCTAGATGGAACTGAAACTTCTTTTTTAATCCATAAACTAACAAATAGCCTAACATTTTTCTTTCTTTTTCTTTTTTGTTTCTCCCCAAAATTTGGTAACTCGAAGTAACCAATAATCACACCTCATAGACTTGCTATTTTTGCAAGGATGTTCGTTAGTTGTCACAACTCTAAATAACATTCAGAATGTAAGTAAGTTACTTTGTTTTTTTACTTATGCTAATTATGATATGCATGCATTGTACTATTTATAGCATCTATTAAACGTCTGTGTGTGCCATCATTACACTGCGTAATTGTTTATATACGCCAACCTTATACTGTTCGAATAACTATACTACATTTATTACAGTTACATGGTATTGGTTTGCGTACAAGCATTAATGGTAATGGTTTGCACGTAATATGGTTACGGATTTGGAGATCTACCCAGTACCATATTATTAATGGAATTTTAATGTTGACCCTGGTCTATTGTGAGTTGGGGGGATCGGGAATTTTGGATGGTTCATTGAGCTTTCTCGCTCTTCGCTCCACCTCGTCATCGATGATTCTCCGCTGCGGGGTTTGATCCAGCGGTGAAAGGATTTAACTTACCTTATTGGTTTGTTCATCACCCTGGCATTGACAGTTCTCCGCTGCAGGGTTTGATCCAACGGTGAAAGGACTTAACTTCCCTTCTGGTTTATTTGTGAGATGCTAATCCGCCATTTCTCTCTGCCTTTGACTCCGTGTTCCGGTTCTATTTCCCTTACCATACTCAGGTTTCTCTGATGTAGATAATAATATACCTCGCTTGAACTGCCAGAAAGGTGAAGGAGGGTTTCAACGATTCTGCTATGGAGGCACCATGAGGTTCAATCTCAAACCAAGAATGGGGTTTTTTGTTTCTAAGTTTTATTTGTTTCCAAGCTTACAGTGTACTCGTCCTCCCTTCTAATTGTTTCTCTGGTGATTGCAAGGTACCAAAGGAGTCTTCATGCTGCTCGATGATTCTTTTGGGACAGCGAGGTCCCCTTCCCGTAGCTGGTTCCAAGGTTGCGGACCCGCCTTTACTTCTGCCTCCTGGTAACATGAACATTGTTTACAGAGTTTTCTTGGATGTGGGTTTGGGATTTTTTGAGCTTAATGAGGCACAAAGTCGTTTCCTTTGTGACTGCTTTAATATACTTAGTTTATTTTCAGTCTAAGACCATCATGTTGGTTTTGGTCAAATTCTGATGCGAGTGTTTAATTGGATAATTGTAATTAATTATGAGAGTGTTTATTTCCTTTGTGACTGCTTTAATATACTCAGTTTTTTTTCAGTCTAAGACCATCATGCTAGTTTTGGTCAAATTCTGATTCGAGGATTTACTTGGGTAATTGTAATTAATTATGAGAGTGTTTATTCGAGGACTTGATTCACATATTTGGAACCTCTTCCTAGTTTTGAAACTTCTCTGAACATGATTCTGTCTTTTTAATGTATTTTTTTTCTTATAATTTATATTGGAAATGAAGGGTTTATCTCGCGTTTAATATAGGAAAAGGGTATTTTGTTTTTCCATTCTTTGTGGTTAAATTTATACATGCTCTTCAGAGATTTGGGGCTTGTTTTCTGTCTAACCCTTATGAAATATAAATTTTGGCTCTTGTCGTTTGGCAGCTTTTTCTAAGTTCTTTAATTTGTTGTTGCGTACTCTCAGTTGGGTGATTTTATTTACCCTTATGAAATATAAATTTCGGCACTTGTGGTTTGGTAACTTTTTCTAAGTTCTTTAATTCGTTATTGTGTACTCTCAGTTGGATGATTTTACTCACGGCTATACTCCTGTCTATAATTTTGTAGTTGGATGGTTTAATCTTTTAATTAGTTAAATCCGGCTTACAGTCGAGATCTTTCTCTTTTCTATTAAATGAAATTGGTAGAAAGACGGTTGGCTCTCTAATCGTTTTCCTTTTCTTACAGTGAACGAGTGTCGTAAGTATACATTATTCTGCTTCAAGAATCTATTATTAATCAACATAAGATGCAAATAACTCTCCAGAAGTAAAAGAATACTGATGTGTTCTCAGAAATAATAAAAAACAACTATAATTTACCGATTTCAAGCTTGAGTCTTGAAATTCCCTCCCAACCTTGTGACTTGCTTCCAATCCTAAGTCTCCCCCTGAGTTGTTGCTCAATGTAGTAAGACTAGCAGTCTTATCATAGCCATCATGTCTTCACCAGACATAGCATATAAACCCTTTGTATGACATAAAAGAATACTTATATGTTCCTAGAATTAATTCGTAGGCTACTTATTTGGTCCAGAACAACTATAATTACCGAATTTAAGACTCGTTGTCTTATCATAGCCAATAGTCTTACCATAGCATTTAAGACTAGTAGTGTTATCATAACCAGCAGTGTTATCATAGCCATCTCGTCTTCACCACACATAGTGTATAAATCCTCTATCTGAGATAAAAGATAGTGTATAAACCCTCTATCTGAGATAAAAGAATACTTATCTGTTCTTAGAATTAATTCTCAGGCTACTTATTTGGTCCAGAACAACTATAATTATGGAATTTTCCTCCCAACCTTGAGACTTGCTTCCAAGCCTGAGTCTCGAATTTTCTTCCTAACCTTGTAACTCGCTTTCAAGCCTAAGTCTCCCCATGAGCTACTGCTCTTAGAATTAATTCGCAGGCTACTTATTTGGTCCAAAACAACTATAATTACTAAATTTTCCTCCCAACTTTGAGACTCGCTTCCAAGCCTGAGTCCCAAATTTTCTTCCCAACCTTGTGACTGACTTCCAAGCTTAAGTCTCCCCCCGAGCTACTACTCAATGCCATACGATTAGCACTCTTATCATAGCCATCTGGTCTTCACCGGACATAGCGTATAAACCCTCTCTCGGCACAGAGTTTTTTCCTTCAACGTTCTCTCTCCTTTTTCTTCTCCTCTCCTATCTCGGGTATCCCTACCCCTTACCCTCTTGATCTTGGAGAATAAATCTTCTTGGAAGTAGTTAGGGATAGATAACCGACACACTAACTAAGTGACATGTGAGCCTTTACATGTAAGTCATAAAATCATTGCTTGATGCACATTTAATCAAAATAATAATATTAAAACTTAAATAATCATATTCAATTTATTGCAATAATTAAATAATTACAAATACTAAGATCTATCACAATTCAATTTTAAAAAATTATATATATAAAATTTAAATAATTATTATTATAATTTTTTTTTTAACTAATTGGACCAAATTTGGTAGCTTTGGTCCATATGATCCATACTATAAGTAACAAATGATCACATCTTATAAACTTACTACTTTTTGCAAGGATATTCTTTAGTGTTATTCAATCTACAAGAAATTTCATATATGAAATTTTAAAAGTTACTATTATAAATATATTGATGATTTGGATATTTTTTTTTTCTTTTATTTATTTATAGATTGTAATAATATTCTAAAAATTAAATATTAATATCAAAATTACATCTCAAAAATAACATTATAAAAATATTCTAAAATATTTTAGTAATAATTGTGTACGAGAAGTTTTGCTGAAAAGTTTGGAACCATCTAGTGTATAAGCTTCATTGTCTTACTAAAAATATATTTTTTTAATTATTTAATATGAATAAAAAAATTACTTAAATTAGGAAAATATTCTATTGTCCTATATAATTATTAGAAAAAATATTTTTTTAATTATTCGATATGAATAAGAAAAACCTGAATTCGGAAAATATTCCAAAACTGATCAAAACCACAAATACAAGCCTAAAGCATAGTAAGTGTACAAACCACAGAGCAAGTGAAGAGTTTGTGAGAGATCTACATATACAAACCTGACATAGGAGTGGAGAGTTTATGAGGGAATATGACTTAGCGATATTTTTTTTTTAATTGTATGGCGAATCGGTAATTGTCAGTCCTAATCTAATACCAAGAGTACACTCTCGTGCCGCCAAGGCGGAATGGGGAATCTGTTTCTGGAGTATCCACCACAGCAGGTCAGTGTACTCAATGAGATTTGAACTACGGTCTCCCAAGCTTCGCTCAAATAAACTCACCGTCAAACCACATCTAGACCGTTATTTATAAACTCAAAAAAGCACGAGGAATAGGTGCAGAGAGACCTCCACAGTCTTCCAAGGAAACATTTGCGTCGGCCTCTACAAAAAGAACCCCTTCAGCAGTGCAGTCAATGATAAGCTTACTTTTACCTTTATGGGCATTTCTTAATCTGCCAGCAAATGGATAGTAATCCACCAGAATCTTGGCCAGAGCCTCTCCAATAACTTCGACTGGATCCTGATCATTCTTGCCATTACTATTCATGGAGGTGTCAGGGCGTACTGGTGGATAAAAGAAGAGGAAATCGACATAAACCCTTGATGAAAATGAATTGCCCAAGTTGGGAAGATAGAGAGGCTGGGTCGGAGTCGGCCGGTTGGGCGTAACCAGGAGAGGTGGCCGTGTTGTGATTGTGAAATTGCAAGGGGACTGCTTGAGGAGAGGAGGAGGAGGCGGCGACAACGGCGCCCCTGGTAGTCTGGCCACCGTCCAACCGAATCCCGCTCACAAAACCGCCATGTAAACACAACAGTTGCAGAGATAGCCAAAGATGTGAGAGAGCAGTAGCGTGTTAGGGTGATCTCAGGAGCGCAAATTTATAAATGGTTGCATCATGCATGTGTTGTAATCACTTCGTTATCAGAAAGAGTTAAACCAGTAAATTCATTAATGGTTTATATCTTGTAATATGCACCATGGCGATCAAAAGAGATGCCAATCACTATGTACATTTTGACCATCATGGCGATCAAAAGAGATGCCAATCAATTTCGGTATAAATTTGACACTCTCTCTCGAGCAGATTCTTTATGATATATATATTTTTAATTGTTTTTCAGGTAAGGTTTGATATTAACTTGTATCCATCATATTATATGTTATGTGAATTTTTGTTAATTTTTTATTTTGAATATAAAAACAATATGTTATTACTAAATTTTGTGTAATGTTTGTGAAAATTTTTAATTTTAATTTAACCATAAATGATGGACTCAACTAAGTAATATGAGAGATTTATATGTTTTATATTAGCAATTGCACTAGATGTTACAATGGAAACTCCCTAAGGTATAAATTCGAGAATCATGACATATAAAAAATTCAATGCTATTAAAAAATTTAAAAATAAAAAGCATACTTACATTTTATCATTAGAAATATCTTCTACATTCTACATGTCCATTCTTTACTCTTTTACATTACAATGTTATCAAATTTATCTAAAACATTTCCTAACATGAACCATATACCATTATATAAAAGAAATTTAAAATAGAAGAAAAATTAAAAAATGACAACTTTCACCATCCTTTTATTTTTATTTTTAATATGATTTTTTATTATTATAAATAGATAAAATTTTAACTTCTTCTGAAAATTATTGTGAGTGTGAAATAATTTATACTTCATCAAAATCCATTTTCAATGCAAAGGAGTAAAATTCTCATTTTATCAATTTTTGATGAATAACATGTCATATTGAATTGGATTCACTGTCATTACATATAATTTTTTTTTATAAAAATAATGAAATGATGGGTAAGTATTACATTAAAATTATCATCATTTGCATATTAGATTTTGAAATGATCATGATATTAAGTAATATTGGAAGATAAAATCTTATCGCTAATGGCAAACCTTATCACCAATGACAAATAAACAGTTTTCTAGTCTAAATTACCATTTGTAGATGAGTGGACCATGTGACATCTATTTGTGGGATGGAGACAAGATTGATGAACTAATTCAAACACTTCATACATATGGATAGATTCTTAGATAAGACCTCAATCTAAATGAGACCACCTATCCATCTACAAATAATAGAACAAAATATCACATTTGACATGGGTGAAAGTCCAACAAGAAAAAATGGATACCATAGGTAAATTGTGATTTCATTCTTGATTTGTTAACAAACACATGCTTTCTATGCCAATTTCAACTTCAAGGCCCAAGGCCCAAACTCTGACAGTATGAGATAAGGAAAGCATCCCAGCCTGGGTTGGGGACAAATCTAGATAGTGTAATCCTACACCATCTTCAATAGCAAACAACCATCAAGATGGACATATGGAAGAACTGAAGATAACCTGTCTTAACTCTAACAAGAATTTATAGGAAATTTTATTGAAGATTGAGCCCAAAAGAACCTTTGGGAGCTTTAGTGGCAAAGATGAAAGACCCCCATTACCCATGGAGGTGAAAATAAGAGTATTGTTTCTTTTGGAGGCACATCTAACCCCTTCTCAAAAGAATGAAATCATGCTTACTTGATCCAATTTTGTGTGATATTAGTATAAAAAATCGAGTCACCAGTGATAATATGAGATGTGTATCCTAATAGTTAGTATCTTTGTCTCTCTCATGAACGTAGCAAGAGAGATCATGTTTTTGTTTAACTTCTTGAAACTTACAGTCATTAGGATGTATAGATCCATAAGAATTCCTAAATATGTAGGAAAGTATGTGGTATATTTTTGTAAAATGGAAAACAAAAATTATATCTATTATGGAAAGGACAATATCTTTCTTCTATTAGCTTGTACCTGCAAAATATGTGTATAACATGTAAATTCAACATTAAAATCATATAGTTTTCTATTTCATTTTAATTAAAAGGAAAAAATGAAAAAAGAAAATATTCCATTTTGTGTGATGTGATTACACTGGCATGCCTAAAAAACATTTAGAGATCACTCTTGGCCTAGCCCACACCAACCCTTAGAATAGATAGTTTTTTGCCCATAATTTCCAAACCAATGACATTTTCACCAAAAAAATGTCTTAATAGAACACCCTGTCACTATCTTCTCTTCACCCAATGGGCATTTAAAATCACACATTTACCATTAAAATAAATATTTTTTTCAAAATAGTGAAAAATGTATTATAATTCATTTAGTAGTGGCAAGGTAACTAGTTAAATTTTTTTAAGGATGGTCTAGAGAGGAAACTACTTGTGTGGATAAAAACTATGTCATGAGGCATTCTAATTTGATTGAACTTCACACAATCTTGTAAATTGAACTTGCACAATCTTATTGACCTATATCTCAAAAATGGATACATATTTTTTCTCAACCAACATTAGTATTAAAGGATCATTGTAACTAGGAAAGACACAATAAAAAATCGCACAATAGGGACAAACATTAATAATTATTAATTGAAAATACAGGGTGACACATCACAATTATTTAAGAAAAATCAAATTGCTAAATACTTCTAAAGTTTGAACCCTGAATTTATTTCTTTATTTGTAATAAAAATTCTCAATAAAAAATAATAATAAGATAAAATAAAATTATATGATACAAGAAAACCATACCTTTGCTAAATACCTCTAAAACTTTAACCATTAACTTATTTATTTATTTCTAATAAAAACTTTCGATTAAAAAAAGATAAAATAAAAGTTTTTGATATAAGAAAACCACTATTGATAATTGTTGCAAGCAAAAAATAATATTTTTTTAATTAAAAATGTAAACATAAACATAGTTAAAAATAATTTTGAGATATTAAATATTTGAAAATAATTTTATTAAAAATCTATTTTATTTAAAAAACTATTATATATTTCAATTAAAAAAAATTTAATGATATTTATAAATATTACAATTATAATCTTATATTTATTTAAAAAAAATTAATAAAATATAAATAACAATATTAAGAATGGTAACTTTTTGAGACTTACTCAATTTGAAAATGAAGTATTATGTACCACTAAAGTATTATGTACGTGCATGCTCGGGTGACATGGCTCACCAAAAAACTCACCAAAAAATTATAGTAATAGTAGTCAAAATCTATTGTGTCATGCCAAAATGAGAAAAGTCCAATTACAATCCCTCTTATAAGCAAAAAGAAAAAATTAGTGAAAAATGTATTATAATTCAGTTAGTAGTGGCATTCAAGTTTGATTGAACTTCACATAATCTTGTAAATTGAAGCTTGCACAAACTTATTGACTTATATCTCAAAAATGGATACATATTTTTTCTCAACCAACATTAGTATTAAATGCTTAGTATAACTAGGAAAAACACAATAAAAAATCTCACAATAGGACAAACATTAATAATTATTATTTGAGAATACAAAGTGACACATCACAATTATTTAAGGAAAATCAAATCACAAATAGATTTTTACTCATAAAAAAAGTTTTTTACTCTTGCTAAATAGCTCTAAGACTTTAACCATGAACTTATTTCTTTATTTCTAATAAAAACTCTCAATTAAAAAAATAATAAAATTATGTGAAATAGGAAAACCGCTATTGATAATTGTTGCAAGCAAAAAATAATATTTTTAATTAAAAATATAAACATAAAAATATTTGAAAATAATTTTGAGATATTAAATATTTGAAAATAATTTTATTAAAAAACTATATTTAAAAAACTATTATATTTCAATTAAAAAAATTTAATGATATTTATAAATATTACAATTATAATTTTATATTTATTTAAAAAAAATTAATAAAATATAAAAATAATATTAAGAATTTTAACTTTTTGGGACCTACTCAATTGACAATGCTTGTGAAAATGAAGTATTATCTAACACCAAGAAATTATAGTAATTTTACATGTTCGGGTGGCATGGCTCACCAAGAAATTATAGTAATAGTAGTCATAATAATAGTAGTCAAAATCTACCCGTGTCATGTCAACATGAGAAAAGCCCAATTACAATTCCTCTTACATACAAAAATAAAAACATAGTGAAAAACTTATTATAATTCAGTTAATAGGGGCAAGGTAACTAGTTTATTTATTTATTAAAAAATTAATAAAAGATAAATAATAGTATTAAGAATTTTAACTTTTTGGGACCTACTCAATTAACAATGCTTGTGAAAATGAAGTATTATGTATAACACATGAGAAAAGCCCAATTACAATTCCTCTTATATACAAAAATAAAAATAAAAATAAAAATTAGTGAAAAATGTATTACTAGTTTATATATTTAAAAAAAACTAATAAATATGAATAATAGTATTAAGAATTTTAACATTTTGGGACCTACTCAATTCACAATGCTTGTAAAAATGAAGTATTATGTATAACCAAATTCCAAGTATGTTCATGCTGGGCATGCTGGGGTGGCATGGATCACGAAGAAATTCATAGGCCAATAATTTTCACTTCGTTTCTCAGTTTGATAACAAAGCAATAAAGGGTTTTACATATAGGGAATTGTTGGAGGGCTACATGGAATGGATCAATGAATGGATATATTCTATATCTAATAAACACTCTCAATTAAAATAAAAATAAAATATTTGATATAAGAAAACCACTATTGATGATTGTTTCAAGCAAAAAGTAATATTTTTAAATTAAAAATGTAAACATAAACATAATTAGAAATAATTTTGAGATATAAAATATTTGAAAATAATTTTATTCAAAATCTATTTTATTTAAAAAACTATTATATATTTCAATTAAAAAAATTTAATGGTATTTATAAATATTACAATTATAATCTTTTATTTATTTCAAAAAAAAATTAATAAAATATAAATAATAATATTAAGAATTTTAACTTTTTGGGACCTACTCAATTGGCAATGCTTGTGAAAATGAAGTATTATTTAACACCAAGAAATTATAGTAATAGTACATGTTGGGGTGGCATGGCTCACCAAGAAATTATAGTAATAGTAGTCAAAATCTACCCGTGTCATGTCAACATGAGAAAAGCCCAATTACAATTCCTCTTATATACAAAAAAAAAAAAAAAAAAAAAAAAAAATAGTGAAAAATGTATTATAATTCAGTAAGTAGTGGCAAGGTAACTAGTTTATTTATTTTTGAAAAAATTAATAAAATATAAATAATAGTATTAAGAATTTTAACTTTTTGGGACCTACTCAATTGACAATGCTTGTGAAAATGAAGTATTATGTATAACACATGAGAAAAGCCCAGTTACAATTCCTCTTATATACTACAACAACAACAACAATAACAACAACAAAAAATCAAAATAGTGAAAAATGTATTCTAATTCAGTTAGTATTGGCAAGGTAACTAGTTTATTTTTATTTTTTTTTAAATTAATAAAATATAAATAATAGTATTAAGAATTTTAACTTTTTGGGACCTACTCAGTTGACAATGCTTGTGAAAATGAAGTCTTATGTATAACCAAACTCTTTATGTTGAAGTTACATGGATCATAAGATATAAGAAAACCATACTCTTGCTAAATACCTCTAAAACTTTAACCATTAACTTATTTCTTTATTTCTAATAAAAACTCTCAATTAAAAAATATAATAAAATAAAATAAAACTTTGTGATATAAGAAAACCACTATTGATAATTGTTGCAAGCAAAAATTAATATTTTTTAATTAAAAATGTAAACATAAACATAATTAAAAATATTTTTGAGATATTAAATATTTTAAAATAATTTTATTAAAAATCTATTTTATTTAAAAAGCTATTATATATTTCAATTAAATTTTTTTAATGATATTTATAAATATTACAATTATAATCTTATATTTATTTAAAAAAAATTAATAAAATATAAATAATAATATTAAGAATTCTAACTTTTTGAGACTTACTCAATTGACAATGCTTGTGAAAATGAAGTATTATGTACCACCAAAGTATTATGTACATGCATGCTTGGGTGGCATGGCTCACTAAGAAATTATAGTAATAGTAGTCAAAATCTACCTACCAACATGAGAAAAGCCCAATTACAATTCCTCTTATATACTTATAAAAAAAAAAAAATCAAAATAGTGAAAAATGTTGTTAAATTTTCTAAGGAGGGTCTAGAGAGAAAACTACTTGTGTGGATAAAAACTAAGTTATGAGGCATTCAAGTTTGATTGAACTTCACACAATCTTGTAAATTGAAGCTTGCACAATCTTATTGACCTATATCTCAAAAATGGATACATATTTTTTCTCAACCAACATTAGTATTAAAGGCTCACTGTAACTAGGAAAAACACAATAAAAAACCCACAATAGGGACAAACATTAATAATTATTATTTGAGAATACAAAGTGACACATCACAATTATTTAAGGAAAATCAAATCACAAATAGATTTTTACTCATAAAAAAAAAATCCTCTTGCTAAATACCTCTAAAGCTTTAATCATGAACTTATTTCTTTATTTATAATAAACACTCTCAATAAAAAGTAATAATAAAATAAGATAAAATTATATGATATAAGAAAATCATACTCTTGCTAAATACCTCTAAAACTTTAACCATAAACTTATTTTTTATTTATAATAAAAACTCTCAATTAAAAAAAAAAAATAAAAAAAAAAATAAAATTTTGTGATATAAGAAAACCACTATTAATAATGGTTGCAAGCAAAAAATAATATCTTTAAATTAAAATTTAAACATAAAAATATTTGAAAATAATTTTGAGATATTAAATATTTGAAAATAATTTTATTAAAAAACTATTTTATTTAAAGAACTATTATATATTTCAATTAAAAAAATTTATGATATTTATAAATATTATAATTAAGAATTTTAATTTTTTGGGACCTACTCAATTGGCAATGCTATGCTTGTGAAAATTTAGTATTATCTAACACCAAGAAATTATAGTAGTAGTACATGTTGGGGTGGCATGGCTTATCAATAAATTATAGTAATAGTAGTCAAAATCTACCCGTGTCATGTCAACATGTGAAAAGTCCAATTACAATTCCTCTTATATACAAAAATAAAAAGATTTAAAATAAAAAATAAAAAATAGTGAAAAATATATTATAATTCAGTTAGTAGTAGCAAGGTAACTAGTTTATTTATTTAAAAAAAAAATTAATAAAATATAAAAATAGTATTAAGAATTTTAACTTTTGGGGACCTACTCAGTTAACAATGCTTGTGAAAATGAAGTATTATGTATAACAAATGAGAAAATCCCAATTACAATTCCTCTTATATACGAAAAGAAAAGAAAAAATTAAAAATAAATAAATAAATAAATAGTGAAAAATGTATTATAATCTAGTTAGTAGTGGCAAGGTAACTAGTTTATTTACTTAAAAAATAATAAATAATAGTATTAAGAATTTTAACTTTTTGGGACCGCCTCAGTTGACAATGCTTGTGAAAATGAAGTATTATGTATAACCAAATTCCAGGTACGTTCATACTGAGGTGTCATGGATCACGAAGAAATTCATAGTCCAATAATTTCCACTTCATTTCTCAGTTTGATAACAGAGCAATAAAGGTTGTTACATGTCATAACCTTGTCCACATATACATAAACATAAATAAATTTTTTTTTATTGATACACCATACATATAAATAAAACCATACCATATGCTTTAAACCTGGGCATGGTCGCATGTCTAACCCACAATTCATATGTATCAAACCTTAATGTCACGTATTAACATTAATAAACTGTTTTGGGTTAACGTTCATTCGAACGCTACCAAGGTTTGTTGTGATGCTATGTCGTTACAATGCTATTTTATGAACCTATTAACTTGACAGCTGGGCCTAACTCTTAACCCACCCCAGTGTACAACATCAATAAATGGGCGCGGGGCTTGGTGGTCCGGCCGCAGCTTCAACCAGCGCCAACTCATCCTCGGCTTTAAGGTTTTCAGGCCATGATAAGGCAGGTGGCATGGTCCGTCCATTCGGCCATGTGACACCTCGGGCTCAGGATTCTCGGCAATCCTGCGTCGTTCTCCCGCCTTGAGTGGACGGTCAAGATCTCGCCCCTGGAATGAAGGGCTGGGATTGATTCAAGGGTTTGGACTTAATACATAACTCATTTGAGCAGGCTTGGGGTTTATTCATTCACGCGGTTCATCCAGCTCCGCTTTGGTGCTCCAACACAGATTCGACTCTTACCAGCGCCATTATCCCTACCTGCAACCTCACCGAAAGCTATGAGGTGCCAACACAGGTAAATTTATTCGGATCTGAACTTAATGGCTTGATTACAGTTTTGCTGTGCATTGTGACAACCTATTGTTAACTGTTCTTCTTCGCTGGTAGTGTGCAGGTGATTTCTTCAAATCCTGTGTCGACAGTGTTACGGTAGCCAATCTCAAGGGTTTGGTCTTCCGCGGCGGTGAAAGGTAAGCTCTTCCTCCTCAACCGCTTTCCTTTGCATCCGCGGCTCTGAACTCCTTAATCACTGAGTCCTTCTCTTTGGTTGTTACAGTCCGCCGTTCTTAAGCGGGTTCCTTGCTGCAATTACAGAGGTACTTTCCAAAGGAAACCCTCACAGGTTTTCGTTTATGTTTAATGTCTGGTCGAGTCTATACCAACTTGGTGAGTTATCGTTCACAGCGGAACTCCTGCGTTGATTTATATACCTCATGGATTAGTTTTGTAGTTTAATGGCCTTGCGGCATATCTGGATAGAGTCACCGAGTTTAATGTATGGCATACGGCATCGACTCTGCCCGTAATGCTCGATTCAGGGTGAGCAGGTCCAGGTTTTGCTTTTATTTAAGACTGTCTAAATTTAACATTGTAAATGTACTGGTTCCCTACCAGGGTTACGCTACTTGATATTATTTTGTTAAATGCTATGGGAAACTGTTGCTCTGATCGTTCCTCAGAAATGGTTTGCGTTTTGAACTGATAGTTAATATGTAAATCCTGCATACTTAGCGTTTTAATACAATGCATGTTTAATTGATCTACTATTGTGGAATTTCTCCTTTATCTGTAGATAGGCCGACCGTTTCAGTGACGGCTGAGCTGTTAAATTACTTCAAGTTACTCGTATCAGTGATTTCATATGTTTCTCGCCTTATCTGGCTTCTGTAAAGTTGCTCTCGGTTGGTTACATGGGTGGTACCCTACCGTTTCTTTATTTACGAATTGTTTAAATACCCACATGTTTAGAGTATTGTTTTCCTTTTTTGGCTAGCATACACAGAGTTCTTGTTCGGAATCTCGACATTTCTGTTATTGCTCTTGTTAATTGATTTCACTGCTATTGCATTTACAACCGTTATGCTCTGAAGCGCTGTTGTAAGTGGTTACGGTATGGCTTCTCTTATACAGTCTGCAGGATCAATTTCATGTCTGGTTTAGTTGTTTGAATCTGATATTTACTCAATTTTCCTTATAACCCACAATGGGTTCTTTTCTTTCTGGGTTCCGGGTTAAAATCCGCCTACCGCCGTGGTATCTTCACAGGCGCTGAGGTTCCTGAGTCGTTCTTGTAATCAAGATACATATACAGTTTGATAATCCAGACTCGTTCTTGAGGGTAAAATATATGTGCAGTTGATTTTATGCAGTGTATGCTCCTCGTCTGTCTCGTTAAAGGCTTCTTCTTTATATAACATATCTCTGTTCTGTGTTTATGTTATGACATGTTTCTTTCCTGTACAAGCTTTTATTTAAACTTACAGCGATGTAATCTCATTAACAACAGAACTAGTTTCAAGTCATGATATCGACTAATACTCTGTCCTGTATTTAGTCCTACACTTAAGCAGTCATCAAAATTCGACTAATACTCTGTCCGGTATTTAGTCCTACACTTAAGCAGTCATAAAAATACTATCTTTTAAAGAAGTAAGCACGGCTCTTGTTTAACTACTGTAGCTTACTGTAGGCTTCTTCTTTAATTAAATAAGGACTCTGTGGTTGAAACCGTACCTGGTTCACCAGAGTCATAAATAGATACTCAAGCAAGTCACCTGTGCTTCGAGTCTGCTCTTCCACCCAGCCATGAGATTCCATTCCTCAGACGGAATTCTCCCCCCGAGCCATCTTGCAGGCCTCAAGCCCTCAACAAGATTTGTGCACTTTGTGCCTGGTTATCTGGTCCTAACCAGACTTAACCAATTTTCTCTTTTCTTTTTCCTTTTTCCTCTTCTTGGAAAAGGTCTCTTCTGTCTGTCCACACAGCACAGAACTTCCCCCTACAACCAGGACTTTTCCTGTTTTGGGAGGGTAGTTTCAATCAGTTATTATAACTGATCTCTTTCTTTTAAATCCACCTCCTAGAGGCTGCCAGCATTTCAAGAAAACATTTAAATTACTTAAATAAAATAGTTTGTCACAGTTTTGTTTTTAAAACATAAAACAACAACTGTCATACTGTCTTTTACCACAGTAAATTCTCACATTTACATTGTCTGGGGTCATTACATCTCCCCCTCCTGTGATTGGACATCGTCCCGATGTCTGTCTTCCTTAAACAAATTCGGGTAAGCTTCTCTAAGGAGTTCCTCATCCTCCCAAGTGGCCTCTTCAGGCCCATAATGCTGCCACTGCACCTTAGCTTGGAAAATAACCCGTTTCCACAGCCGCACTTCTCTCCGGTCGAGAATGGTCAGTGGTTCGACCAGAACCTCGCCTTCCGGCTCGACCTGCAACCAGCAACAGATTTAGTTATTTTCTTGTTTAAGAACAAAGCTTATCTAGCACGATCAGATTAATTCTTACCCGAACATTCTGCCATTGAATCACATGTTTAGGATCGTAGACGTATTGTTTTAATACGGAAACGTGAAAAACATTGTGGATCTTAATATGGCTTGGTAGGGCGAGTTGATAAGCTACTGGCCCCACTCTTGCCAATATTTGAAAGGGTCCAAAATAGCGAGGTGCTAGTTTGGCACACCCACTCCACTGCAAGGTACTCCTCCTGGGTTGAATTCTTACAAACACATGGTTCCCAACTTGGAATTCTTTGAACCTTCTCTTTCGATCAGCAAAACTTTTCTGTCTGTCCTGAGCGGCTTTTAAGTTGGTACGCACTTTTTTTACCGTGTCTTCCATTTCCTTGAGCATTTCAGGACCAATTCGTAACCTGTCCTCAGGTCCACCCCAACTGGAGGGTGTGCGGCACTTCCGCCCATACAGGACCTCAAAAGGACTCAACTGTGTTGATGAATGATATCCATTGTTATAAGCGAATTCGACCAGGTGGAGGTATTCCTCCCATTGAGTTGGTTTCATCATAACACATGCTCTCAGCATGTCCTCCACTACCTGATTCACTCGTTCCGTTTGGCCATCGGTCTGGGGATGATAAGCTGTGCTAAAGTTCAGCTGTGTTCCCAGTTCAGCAAACAATGTCCTCCAAAAGGTTGATGTGAACTTAACATCACGATCAGAGATTATTACCTTCGGAAGTCCATGCAATTTGAACACATTTTGCATGAAAATATGGGCAATTTGTACGGCCTTATACGTGGATTGCACAGGTATGAAATGTGCTGCCTTACTTAACTTATCCACTACCACCATAATAGAATCATTATTTTTCTTCGTTCGAGGCAATCCGGTTATAAAGTCCATGGAGATAGTCTCCCATTTCCATTCCGGAATGGGTAAGGGTTGTAGCAGTCCTGCTGGATGTAAATGCTCCGCCTTAATCTGTTGACATTCTAGACATTGCGCTAGATACTCAGCTACCTCCTTCTTCATTTTTGGCCAGTAATATTCTTTTCGAAGAGCGGTAACCATTTTCTGGTACCCTGGGTGCCCGGTGTAATGGCTGATATGAAATTCGTCCAGAATCAATTTCCTAAGACTTTCTTCATTGGGTACATACAGCTTTTTATTAAAATACAGCATTCCGGCATCATCTAGCTCATACCCCTGTTGTATTTCCTTACCAGAAAGTTGTTGTACTTGCTGTTTAATTTGCTGGTAAACAGCATCTTGATCAGCCGCTGTTTTTATCCTTTCAAGTAGGGTACTCTGCCATTTACTGACCGAAATCTTGCACACGCATTGTACCTTTCGACTCAATGCATCAGCTACTCGGTTCTCCTTCCCCTTTAAATGCTTAATTTCAAAATCAAACCCGCTTAAGAAATCGGCCCAACGAGCTTGCCTCGTATTTAAGGTGGGTTGGCTGAAATAGTTTGTTAAGCTGTGGTGGTCTGTTAACAACAGAAATTTTCTTCCCAGAAGGTAGTGTCGCCACATTTTCAGTGCATGAATAACAGCTGCCAGCTCCAAGTCGTAAGCAGAATATTTCTGCTCATGTTCCTTCAGTTTCCTTGATTCGTATGCAATTACTCTTCCTTCTTGCATCAGCACTCCTCCCACACCTTCTTTACTTGCGTCAGTGCAGACCACGTAATCCTTATTAGGATCAGCTATGCTTAGTATGGGCGCGGTGGTGAGTAAGTGCTTGAGCTGTTCAAAGCTCTGCTGACATTCTGAGGTCCACTTAAATACCTTTCCCTTCTTTTGTAAGGAGGTGATAGGGTATGCTACCCTTGAAAAGCCTTCCACAAATCTTCTGTAATAACCCGCTAGCCCCATAAAGGACCTAATATCTGCCACGTCCTTTGGTATGGGCCACTCCATTATAGTTCTGATTTTTTCAGGGTCTACTGCAATTCCTTCCTTTGTGATTACATGGCCTAAGTATTGTATTTCCTCCTTAAAGAAATCACACTTACTAAACTTTGCATATAATTGATGTTCTCGCAAAGTTTGCAACACCAGTCTAAGGTGTTCCTCATGCTCCCTCCTTGATCGGGAGTAAATCAGAATGTCATCTATGAATATCAACACAAATTTATCTAAGAACCTGTGAAACACACTGTTCATCAAACACATGAAGGTAGCAGGTGCATTGGTCAGACCAAAAGGTAGCACCACGAACTCATAATGTCCATACCGCGTTCTGAAAGCTGTCTTAGCGATATCCTCTTCTTTAATTCTGATCTGATGATAACCAGATCGCAGATCGATCTTAGAGAATACCGTTGCCCCCTTCACTTGGTCAAAAAGTTCGTCTATCCTAGGCAAAGGATATTTATTTTTAATCGTGAGCTTGTTCAGCTGACGATAATCAATGCACATCCGAAAAGTTCCATCTTTCTTTTTGACAAATAACACTGGGGCTCCCCAGGGTGATACACTGGGACGGATGTAATTTTTATCTAGCAGCTCCTGCAGTTGCATTTTTAATTCTGTTAGCTCTGGTACACTCATTCGGTATGGTGCTCGTGATACGGGTGCTGCCCCCGGAATCAATTCAATAGTGAAGTCCACATCTCTTTTAGGTGGCAATCCCGGTACTTCCTCGGGAAAAACATCTGCAAATTCTTGTACCACCGGAATGTTACCTAGCATCGCAGTTTTATCTTTCTGGTTCGCGTAACCCACCTGAATAGCATAAATTTGACATTTCTTCCTGATGCATTTAGCTAACTGAGATGCTGTAATAGGTCGAATCTGTACGGGATGCTTGATTCCTTGTAATTCCTGCTGCTCTCCACGGTCATCCTTATAATAAATGGTTTTTGTCTTGCAATTTACCAAAGACCAGTGTTTTTCCAGCCAATCCATCCCAATCAGGATGTCATATGAACCCAAAGGTAATATGTTTAGGTCTGCCACTATTGGCTGCCCTGCTATGGTTAAAGAGCAATTATTTATTTTGGCCAAGACCCGTCTCTTGGCTCCTGTAGCTAATTGGACCAGCCACGGATTTCTGAACTTTTCAGATTGTAACTTACACTGCTCTACTATCTTTGGGCTAACATAACTTAAAGTAGCTCCTGGATCAATAAGAACAGCTATAGAAAGGTTTGAAATTTTACCTTCAAATTCAACCATAGATGGCTGGTATTCCGCTTGGCGATCCTCCAAAGCTGCATTAATTCTGGGTACACTACGTGCCACGTCCCCAATGGTCGATGCTTCATGAATTTGGGATATCTGGTCCGTCCCCTTTCGCTGTGGGCAGTTTTTAACATAGTGAGGCCCTCCACAGCCCCAGCACTGAACTGGGGGCCTGGTCATCCCTTCACCTTCTGGCCTAACAGGCTGCTCACTTATTCTTGATTCACTTATTGGCCTAGCTCGGGGTGCATTCTTTGCTACAGATCTGCTGTTTAACCCTTTACCAGCTCCCTTACTTCCATTGCTGCGACCTCCCTTGCTGCTCCCAACCATCCGGTTACTCTTTTTTTCATTCCATCTTTTATTTGAAGTATCCCCCTTCTGTTTATTCTGCTGGTAGCAGATCCTTGCTTTACGAATAGCCTCGTCCATGGTTCTAGGATTGTCAAACTCAATCCTCTCTCTTATATATGAAGGTAAGCTGCTCACAAACCTCTGAACCTTGGCTTTTTCCTCTTTGATATAAGGTACATAACGTAGCAGAGAGGTAAAACGATTAATGAACTCGTCCATAGATTGCTGCCCCAGTCTTAAATCATGGAACTCTTTCGCCTTTTCATCGTAGAAGCGCTCAGTTAGGTACCTTTCTTTGAAATATTTCTGAAATTTCTCCCATGTAATGGTCCGTTCACTTACCCCCTTGACAATCTTAATTTCCTCCCACCACAAGGTTGCCTTACCTTGTAACTGGAAAATAGCCAGTCTCGCCTTCAAGTTATGATCGTACTCATACAACTGAAAATATTTATTCATATTTATTAACCATGCTTCTGCTGCTTCTTCCTGTTCTCCATCGAAATGTGGGGGTTTAATCTTCCGGAATTCTCCCTGCAGCTCCATTTTCTGACGTTTTGAGGTTTGCTGCTATGGTACATTATCAGAGTGATCCTCTTTGCCATCTGAATTTTCAGGTTCAATCTGATAGTCTTGTTCTTCTGTCATCCTCTGTTGTTCCGCGCTGGGGTTAGATAAAGGTGGGTTTTGCCTGTCTGACAAACTCTTCAGAATTCTTTCCTGCTCTACCGTCAAACGCGCGTTGTCCTCTCGCAACCGTGCCATCTCATTTTTCAACTCCTGAACAGTTTCCAGGATTGCAAGGTTGGTACTTCGTGTTTCCTCACCCAACTGTACCCACAGCTCTGGGTTCTCCCGAGGATTACTGCTGTTTCCTTGCATTTTGTTACTTCTTCTGGCTTAACTGGTGGCTGTTGTAATTCTGTATCTCACCCCTAAATAGACAGAACAACAGTTAAATTATTATTTTCGTATGTATGCATGGTATAAGCTTCTGCACAGTGGAACCCGTCATGTTTGAGGCCACAGTATTGAAACTGGGCTCTGATACCAATTTGTCATAACCTTGTCCACATATACATAAACATAAATAAATTATTGATACACCATACATATAAATAAAACCATACCATATGCTTTAAACCTGGGCATGGTCGCATGTCTAACCCACAATTCATATATATCAAACCTTAATGTCACGTATTAACATTAATAAACTGTTTTGGGTTAACGTTCATTCGAACGCTACCAAGGTTTGTTGTGATGCTATGTCGTTATAATGCTATTTTATGAACCTATTGACCTGACAGCTGGGCCTAACTCTTAACCCACCCCAGTGTACAGCATCAATAAATGGGCGCGGGGCTTGGTGGTCCGGCCGCAGCTTCAACCGGCGCCAACTCATCCTCGGCTTTAAGGTTCTCAGGCCATGATAAGGCAGGTGGCATGGTCCGTCCATTCGGCCATGTGACACCTCGGGCTCAGGATTCTCGGCAATCCCGCGTCGTTCTCCCGCCTTGTGTGGACGGTCAAGATCTCGCCCCTGGAATGAAGGGCTGGGATCGATTCAAGGGTTTGGACTTAATACATAACTCATTTGAGCAGGCTTGGGGTTTATTCGTTCACGCGGTTCATCCAGCTCCGCTTTGGTGCTCCAACACAGATTCGACTCTTACCAGCGCCATTATCCCTACCTGCAACCTCACCGAAAGCTATGAGGTGCCAACACAGGTAAATTTATTCGGATCTGAACTTAATGGCTTGATTACAGTTTTGCTGTGCATTGTGACAACCTATTGTTAACTGTTCTTCTTCGCTGGTAGTGTGCAGGTGATTTCTTCAAATCCTGTGTCGACAGTGTTACGGTAGCCAATCTCAAGGGTTTGGTCTTCCGCGGCGGTGAAAGGTAAGCTCTTCCTCCTCAACCGCTTTCCTTTGCATCCGCGGCTCTGAACTCCTTAATCACTGAGTCCTTCTCTTTGGTTGTTATAGTCTGCCGTTCTTAAGCGGGTTCCTTGCTGCAATTACAGAGGTACTTTCCAAAGGAAACCCTCACAGGTTTTCGTTTATGTTTAATGTCTGGTCGAGTCTATACCAACTTGGTGAGTTATCGTTCACAGCGGAACTCCTGTGTTGATTTATATACCTCATGGATTAGTTTTGTAGTTTAATGGCCTTGCGGCATATCTGGATAGAGTCACCGAGTTTAATGTATGGCATACGGCATCGACTCTGCCCGTAATGCTCGATTCAGGGTGAGCAGGTCCAGGTTTTGCTTTTATTTAAGACTGTCTAAATTTAACATTGTAAATGTACTGGTTCCCTACCAGGGTTACGCTACCTGATATTATTTTGTTAAATGCTATGGGAAACTGTTGCTCTGATCGTTCCTCAGAAATGGTTTGCGTTTTGAACTGATAGTTAATATGTAAATCCTGCATACTTAGCGTTTTAATACAATGCATGTTTAATTGATCTACTATTGTGGAATTTCTCCTTTATCTGTAGATAGGCCGACCGTCTCAGCGACGGCTGAGCTGTTAAATTACTTCAAGTTACTCGTATCAGTGATTTCATATGTTTCTCGCCTTATCTGGCTTCTGTAAAGTTGCTCTCGGTTGGTTACGTGGGTGGTACCCTACCGTTTCTTTATTTACGAATTGTTTAAATACCCACATGTTTAGAGTATTGTTTTCCTTTTTTGGCTAGCATACACAGAGTTCTTGTTCAGAATCTCGACATTTCTGTTATTGCTCTTGTTAATTGATTTCACTGCTATTGCATTTACAACCGTTATGCTCTGAAGCGCTGTTGTAAGTGGTTACGGTATGGCTTCTCTTATACAGTCTGCAGGATCAATTTCATGTCTGGTTTAGTTGTTTGAATCTGATATTTACTCAATTTTCCTTACAACCCACAATGGGTTCTTTTCTTTCTGGGTTCCGGGTTAAAATCCGCCTACCGCTGTGGTATCTTCACAGGCGCTGAGGTTCCTGAGTCGTTCTTGTAATCAAGATACATATACAGTTTGATAATCCAGACTCGTTCTTGAGGGTAAAATATATGTGCAGTTGATTTTATGCAGTGTATGCTCCTCGTCTGTCTCGTTAAAGGCTTCTTCTTTATATAACATATCTCTGTTCTGTGTTTATGTTATGACATGTTTCTTTCCTGTACAAGCTTTTATTTAAACTTACAGCGATGTAATCTCATTAACAACAGAACTAGTTTCAAGTCATGATATCGACTAATACTCTGTCCTGTATTTAGTCCTACACTTAAGCAGTCATCAAATTCGACTAATGCTCTGTCCGGTATTTAGTCCTACACTTAAGCAGTCATAAAAATTCTATCTTTAAAAGAAGTAAGCACGGCTCTTATTTAACCACTGTAGTTTACTGTAGGCTTCTTCTTTAATTAAATAAGGACTCTGTGGTTGAAACCGTACCTGGTTCACCAGAGTCATAAATAGGTACTCAAGCAAGTCACCTGTGCTTCGAGTCTGCTCTTCCACCCAGCCATGAGATTCCATTCCTCAGATGGAATTCTCCCCCCGAGCCATCTTGCAGCCCTCAAGCCCTCAACAAGATTTGTGCACTTTGAGCCTGGTTATCTGGTCCTAACCAGATTTAACCAATTTTCTCTTTTCTTTTTCCTTTTTCCTCTTCTTGGAAAAGGTCTCTTCTGTCTGTCCACAACGCACAGAACTTCCCCCTACAACCAGGTCTTTTCCTGTTTTGGGAGGGTAGTTTCAATCAGTTATTATAACTGATCTCTTTCTTTTAAATCCACCTCCTAGAGGCTGCCAGCATTTCAAGAAAACATTTAAATTACTTAAATAAAATAGTTTGTCACAGTTTTGTTTTTAAAACATAAAACAACAACTGTCATACTGTCTTTTACCACAGTAAATTCTCACATTTACATTGTCTGGGGTCATTACATTACATATAGGGTATTGTGGTGGCTTGGATCACGAAGAAATTCATAGTCCAATAATTTCCACTTCATTTCTCAGTTTGATAACAGAGCAATAAAGGTTTTTACATATAGGGAATTGCTGGAAGACTACATAGGATGGATCAATGAATGAATATATTCTATATCTAATAAACACTCTCAATTAAAAAAAAAAGAATTATCTGATATAAGAAAAACACTAATTATAATTGCAAGCAAAATATAATAATTTTTTAATTGAAAATGTAAACATAAACATAATTAAAAATAATTTGAGATATTAAATATTTGAAAATAATTTTATTAAAAATCTGTTTTATTTAAAATACTATTATATATTTCAATTAAAAAAATTTAATGATATTTATAAATATTACAATTATAATCTTATATTTGTTTTTTAAAAATTAATAAAATATAAATAATAATATTAAGAATTTTAACTTTTTGGAACCTACTCTATTGACAATGCTTGTGAAAATGAAGTATTATGTATAACCAAATTCTAGGTAAGTTCATACTTGGGAGGCATGGATCACCAAGAAATTCATAGTCCAAAAATATTTAACAGAAATGTGAAAAAAGAAGTAATTTCCACTTCATTTCTCAGCTTGATAATTAATTAAAAATATAAACATAAACATAATTAAAAAAGAATTTGAAATATTAAATATTTGAAAATATTTTTATTAAAAGCCTATTTTATTTAAAAAACTATTATATATTTTAATTAAAAACAATTAATGATATCTATAAATATTACAATTATAATCTTATATTTATTTTTAAAAAAATTAACAAAAACATAAATAATAATATTAAGAACTTTAATTTTTTGGAACCTACTTAATTTACAATGTTTGTGAAAATTAAGTATTATGTATAACCAAATTCCAAATAAGTTCATGGTAAAGTGGCATGGACCACCAAAAAAAATTCATAGTCCACAAACATTTAACAGAAATATGAAGAAAAAATTAATATTCATTTCATTTCTTAGTTTGATAACAAAGCAATAAAGATTTTTCCATATAGACTGGAATTGCAAGAAGGCTACAAGGCATGGATGGATGAATAGATATATTATATATTGTGGATATATTTCTTTTTTTTTTCCAAAGAAAAAAAACAACATGTATTATATTAAGACAATATAAAAGCCATCATAGGATACAAATAAGTGGTAGGGAAACTACGATCCAGGACATTAGAGAAATGGATATATTTCTCTTTATTGGGATCGTTTGATAGCGCTAGCTCCCATTAGTTATATTACGTATATAATGATATATTAAAAATATAATGACACAGAATCCGTGGCTCGAGGAAGGAAGAATAGGAAATAGAGTGGTTGGTTGGCTAGAAACGAATTTGTTCGGAATTCACCCCTGTATTGCTGGTCAGGTTTCGAACAGGTGGTCATTTGTTTTTGGGGGAGTGGGGTCTGTTACGTGTGATTTCACTTTGGGGGAAGGTTCACAATGGGGGCACCTGAGGACTACGTAAGAATCCAAATCCACGGCTCTCACCGCTGACTTGAGAGGGGAATTATTTTCATAGGGAACGCCTTATCGCGTAATTAGACGAGGTTTGATATATTAGAAGAGGTTTGATATGTTTTATATTAGAAGAGGTTTGATATGTTTTATATTAGATGAGGTTTGATATTAATTTTTATTTGTTATATGAGTTTTAAAGTTATAATTTTGTTAGATTGATTTTTGTTAATGGATTTATTTTTCATGAACTAAGAGTTGTAAAGTTATATTTTGCTCTAAAGAATTTTTTATTGTGGTGTTTGTTGAATCTAAAGATTACTAGAAATTTTTATTTAAAGAGCTCTGGTTCTGGGGCAATGTTGGAATGTTCTTAACCCCTTCTTTTTTGGATTTTGACACTTCTACAACAATCATTACCAAGCTACCAATATTAGTCTGGCTTCTTAATATGCTTGTTCACTTGTGGCACTACTCAGTCTTTTAGGGCATTGGAAACTCCCTGGGTCGTTTCCTTGCAGTTGATACTTCTCGTGGGAAGCTTTGCATTTACACCTATCATAGAATCAGTATCAAGTTTAAAATATGTGATTTTCATTGGACCCTGACTCTGCACTATGAGAATACTACTTTTTGTTGCCACTTATGTCATCAAATAAGCCATTTACAGAATTATTGCCCTCTCTTCAAATCTCACCAGAAGTGGAACATTCGCAAGTTTAGGGCTAAAATTTGGAAGCCTTGCGACCCACCTCCTATGGAGAACGAGGCTTCCTCTATTTTGGAAAAGGATGATGATGAAATGCATTCAGTGGACAAGGCTCAAACTTCACACTTCAAAAGTCTCTTAAGGATCATGTTGTGAACCATGCTCCTTCGACAAGCACATAGATAGTGAATAATAATGCTTCTTCAAGCACATTGAAGCGAGCCTATGAGTCAACTTCTTCTGAATCGGACAAGGATTCTCCTTCATCACGCAATGATAATCTTAAGATCGCTTTGATAAACCCACCTTTGGAATGTTGGGTCGAGTATTCGAAAAAAGAAAGAAAAGAAAGGTTACTCTGAGGCCCTACCCTCATTTAGGTGATTATCTTTTGTAATTGTTTCTTTTGATCTTCTATGTCTCATTTGTTATTCTCGGTGTCATACATATCAACTATGTTCTTGTCAGTATATAGCATACCGTGCTAGAAAAAGAGTCATGATTGTATATGATGTATTTCATTTCTCGATGATCAATATAATCTCTAAAGCTTACCAAAAAAAGGTATTATGTAAGTTTTTGTTCATTTTTTATTATGGATATAAAAGCAAATTTTTGTTTCTGTAAAGTTTGTGTTATGTCCAGCCAATTTTTTAATTATAATTTGATCATAAACTATGGGTCAACCAAGTAACATGATAAATGTATATGTTTTATATTACTTCAT
Organism: Pinus tabuliformis; assembly: GCA_031772625.1. Taxonomy (NCBI): domain Eukaryota; kingdom Viridiplantae; phylum Streptophyta; class Pinopsida; order Pinales; family Pinaceae; genus Pinus; species Pinus tabuliformis. The sequence continues at coordinate 1,571,267,143 of CM062819.1, read as the reverse complement.
AAAGATCAAACATATTCAATTGTGTTCAGTCCTATGGCCAAACTAAACAATGATTTGGTGCAGTTATGTACAATCACTATTTATGTAATTTCAAAGATTTTATGAATCATGATTGAACAATTCTTGAAAAGCTGTTGAGTATTTTGGCCAAAACCATTAACTATAATGTATTTTGAGAAGGAACAAACCATTAACTATAATGTATTTTGAGGAGGAACAATCGATCTCAACTTTCAACATGATGATGGGAGTTAAATATGACCTTATAAAAATAAAATGAGTTTGAACCCGCTTTCATTAGGGGACTTTTGAGGTCTAAAAGGAGTCTCCTAAGAAAAATGTACAACCAAAATAAACTTTATAAGAACCAATAGGATTTAAGATGATGATGTCAACCATGTGGGATGATTCACCATTTTTGGGTGTACAAAAATAAAAATATTAAAAAATAATAAAATAATAAAACTACTTTTTTAACTCGTATTTTTAAGTTATCTCTCTAAGTTTTTACTCAAATTTCGAGTGGGAGTACTCATTGGATGCAAAATTTAATTCCTCATCCAAGGAGTACCCATGTTGCATACTTTCGATGGACTTTGCTACACGAAAAATGAGAAATACATGAAAAAACGTGATTGCAATCACGTTTTTCATGTATTTCTCACTTTTCGTGTAGTAGGGTCCATCAAAAGTATGCAACATGGGTACTCCTTGGATGATGAATTAAATTTTGCATCTAACAAGTGTTTCCGCTTGAAATTGGAGTAAACCCATAAGGAGATAATTTGAAAATACGAGTTGAAAAAATAGTTTTTTCTTTTTTCCCTCTAAAATTTGATGATGTAATGTAATCTTATTTTATAATTTCCTTAGGAGGCCCATTTTAGACCTCAAAATTCCCCTAATGTAAATAGAAGTTTGGAAAGATTCTAAAATTTCAAACAATAATAATATATAGATCAAACATTTTGAAAAAAAATCACAATCTTTGGATAAGAAGGATGACACTCTCCCATCTACACTCTCACCCCTGAAAGGCCCAAACCTGATTGCATTCATATTAAAGTATGAATGTACCAAACATGTCATAGTCTTGGTAACCACACATTTGAGATTCTATACCCAACCATGAAATAGATCCATTTTCTAGTCAAGCTAATAAATAAATAGATCCATTTTATAAAATCTAACACTAAAACTAAAGAGACTACACAAAAAATCTGAAAAAACAAATAGAAAATAGTTATTTCACCCATACAAACAAGAAAAGTAAGTTTTGTTATTTATATTGGAAAACTAGAAAACCCTTTAATTTGATTACTCTGTCCTCATAGGTTAGTGTTTTATATAGCATTCCAATGACTCATGGGTGAGGGCATGCAAGGTAAGTCTCATCCTTGAAGCTTCAGGGTTTGGTATTCAAAACTTAGGTTCAAGTGTGCACAATACAAAATTAGATAAAGTGGAGAATATTATAGGCTTTTTCTAACAAATCCAAGGACCCACTATGAGTGAGTTTATGCCTATCTTGGAATCTCATACTATGGGGCCATTTTGTGACTTTTTAGGATTCTCATCTTGAGGCCTTCATATTATGGGTGTCGTATAGTGTTATGTTTATTTTGAAGTCTTTGACTTGTTAACTTGAATCTCAGACTATGGGATCATTTTGTGACTTTTTAGAATTCTCATCTTAAGACTTTCATATTGTGAGTGTCATATAATGTTATGTTTATCTTAAAATCTTTGACTTGTTTTATTTTCTACAATTTTATTTGGAATTTACTTATATATCTATCTATATATAAATTTTCAACTCATTCAACAAATTGAAAATACCCATTAAAAAAAATACAACTGAATACCCATTAAATTTAAGCCTATAAATTTAAAAGTTCCAAACTGTTAATGTTAACCCATACTGCTACATAACAACTTCCCTCCACCGTCATGTGTGAATCTTTTCATCGCAACACAGACCACGATGTTCTGCTGGTTCAATCGCAATATTTCCAATAAATGCAAATATTTACCGACGGCTATTGACTTGGTAAAACCCATAATTTTTAATGAATGCGTGAACGCAATGGAGAGCAAAATCTTTGTAATACGATATGATGATACGAAATGTGTTTGTTTTATCCACATGAGAGTTGAGAGAAGGCACTAAATCTCCATAAAACTTCATTACTGGGTTACACGTGGGTTACATGCTTTTGATACAGGTTGTTATGTATTTAAAGTTGGGTGTATCATGCATTTCATAAAAGGTTTTGTTTCGTTAGGAGTGGGATCTTGTTTCATCTTTCAATTATATTTACTTTAAAACTAAAAAGAATTATTGTAATTATAAATATCTTTTTGTTTTAATTACACATGATATTATTTTAATTTTATTGATATTCAATTAAAATATTTTATAATTAACATAATTATATAAATTAAATTAAAAATTTAAAAGAATTATATTAATTATAGATATTTATTTTGAAAATCATTTTTTCTTTGAGTTTGATAGGTTTTTCCACCTTTTGAAAAAAAATAAAAATAAAAAAAAAATAAGAAGTTTTATATGTTTCTTATACAATTAATAAAAGTTAACCAAATTATAATTTTATTATTATTATTATTAGTTATAATAGACATCAAAACACTTACATTATAAAAGTTAACCAAATTATAATTTTATTATTATTATTATTAGTTATAAAAATAATGAAAGATTTTAAATCATGGAAACTCACTCCCACTTTATCATGGATATACTTAACTTATAAATAGGCTTCATTACAATACCATGGGTCAATACCATGGCTTATTAATACCACATGCCCAAAAAACCAAAAGTCAAGTTCATATCACATATGTTCATATCACTTCTTTTTTAATTAATCAATTTTATTAAAAGGGAAGAAAGAGTGTAACTAATTTTGAGATAAATCTCAACCTTTGATTTTTTTACTGCTACTAAGAATATTCTAAAATATTTCATGGAGGTTAAATCCCTACCATCCACCTAATAATTATTGGTAATTAAATTAAAATTCTAGAATTTGTTGAACAATGCATTGCCATTAATGTCAAAGTTGTGGGAGTCCTAAGTGGATACATGTCCAAGTTAAGAGGAAAGGACTCAAGCCATACAAGAAGAGGAGAGGCACAATGTTGAATAGAAAATAAACAATGTTGAGTAGTGTGAAGGTATGATCAAAGGAAAGTAAGCAGGAAACAGTTGGACACACAAGTCAAATCCTTGGATCAACGCATCTTGGATCAATGCAGGAAAACTTGGATCAATGAATCAATGTATCTTGGATTAGCACAACTTGGATTAGATCAATAGCTCTCATTCATTTTAGGGGGTTCCCAACATGCTCGAAGCTTAACCGAACAAGAGGTACGAAATGCCATTAGGGAAGTAAACTGCTAAGTGAAAGTGGCATACGATGAAGGAATTTGCCTCCCAAGGAAACTGCTTACGGTAATACAAAACTGGTTGAGGGTGATGTGGCATTAGTGAGGCCAAGTGTGACAGCTGGATATAACACCAACTGATAGAGCATCCAAGGAGCATTCCACAAATCAAAGTTTTATGGTCTAATATTTAATTTTAGTCATGATGGAGTTCAGGTATGACAACTAAGGGTTAAGAACCTTTGGGCCCTCGAACCATTGGTTGTGTTGGTAAGTTTGTCAATACAAAAGTCACAGAGTTTTTCTGATACCTGATATCTAAATGCACGAGACATGCTAGTTGGACCAATGGCAGAGAAATGATGTGGTGTGCTAGGTGGAGTAGGTGACATGGTAGTGCCAGGTGGAGGACATATGTCACCCATATTTAGAATATTTGGATTGTTGGTTGTGTAAAGGTAAGTGACATGCAACATGTGTCGGCAATGCCACATGGAAGAGGACTTGCTAGAATTCATGATACATCAGACTATGATTGGTTATTGGAGGAATGAGGTGGCAAATAAGTGGTCCCTGGAGCCTCGAAATACATGGGTGGTGTTTTTCTTTCCAATCACCCAATATCATATGGCCCGCAGTCACAGGGCATAGTCATAATGGAACGACATGTAGCACATGAGGAATTAGTATCCCTGGGTCCCAAAATCCTAGTGCAATGTTTTACAAGCATAGGTTTGAAAAACTCTTGATAGTCAAGGGTCATAACACGTGGTTCTTAGCAATTTTTTTACTTCACACCTGGGTGATAAATGGTATATCCATAGGTGCTTTTTCTCTATTTTCTGATAGACCGATATCCATTGACTAATGGGTTCAAGGGATAGAATTTTTTTCATCTCCTAACAAAAACGGTTCCCATCAACAACTCCAAAGAAACTTGGTTTTGCAAGGGTTTTTTAGTGTTAAAGTTTTTCCAGGTAATTCAAATTCCAGGTAATACAGACCTGGTTACATTGTTCAACTGAGATTCAAATGTAAATAGCCAAAATTTGAGGATTTGGCATTTACCAATGGAAGGGCATGTGGTCATGTGCAACGGTTAAACTGAAGGAACCTTTAAAATAGTAATAATTTTTTTTTATAAGTATTAAAAGTAGTGCAAGCTTAGGATCCTTTAGAAAAAGTGCAAAGTTAGTTAAATTAGGGATGAAGGTAGCATCTATAAATTGAAAATCCCTAGAGAGGCATTGGAATATCAAAGGTACATGGCAACGAGCATAAGCATAAGATAAGTTATTATGTTCTAACCACGCAAAGAAAAGCTAATGCGAGATTTGTGGATAAAACATGTAGATAAAAAACAAAGGTTTGAGTCAGTTCCTTAATTAAGATATATATGAAGTATGTGAGATGCACGTCAATCACGATATATTTATGTATTATGTGAGACATACGCCAATCAAGAGATTTTGTGTAGTACGTGAGACGTGCGCAAGTTAAGAGAGACTTGTGCAATGAATAGGGTGAAGTTCTTATTGCAGAGTTGATTTTGTTGAGGTAGATATAAATAATTAAAGAAGAGAAAAGTTGATACTATTGAGGTAGTTGCAAAGAATTAAATAAGAGCTAAGTTGACACTAGTTAGTTAGCAATAAAGAATTGTAGAAGAGCATAGATATGATGATGTATCTGCAAAGAATTGAAGAAGATTAGAATGGACTAGAGAACATCACATTCTAGAAGAAAAATATATGGGGATATCTCTAGCAGGTTGGTGCCTGTAAATATGAGGAGATTAGTGTCTCATGTAGGGTGGTGTCTACAAAATAGTGGGGATTGGTGTCTCCAATAGGTTGGTGCCCACAAATCTAAGGGGATTTGTGTTTCTTGTAACCTTTGGTTCCTACAAAGCAGGGGAATTGATGTCTCCGACAGGTTGGTGCCTGCAAATCTTAGTGTATTTGTGTCTCCTGTAGGTTGGTACCTATAAAGTAGTGGGAATTGGTGTCTCCAATAGGTTGGTGCCTACAAAGCTAAGGGGATTGGTGTCTCTTGTAAGTTGGTTCCTACAAAGATTGTAATAGTAGTTTGGTTCCTACAAAGAACAATTAACTAAAAGTAGTTTTGTGACTTTCTCCATAATGGGTTTCCACATATATCTTGTGCCATATGGTATGATCATATAAATATTGTTTTAGGGTGTTTTACCAGTTATAAATAAGTCAAAATTGTATTATATTGATTCCACCCCCTCTCAATATAATTTTGAATCCAAAAATTAGTATAAGAGTAGATTCCTTCAGAAGCAGTTTAACCACTAGAAGGTAGATTTTAGAGGGACAAAATGGCCAGTCATAATGGTAATTTCACAAACTGAATGCAACTCTTTGATGAAACAAACTATGCCTTTTGGAAGATTAGGAAAAGGACATATTTGATGTCCCTTGGTGTTGATATTTAGCTATATGTGATGGATGGTTATCAATTTCCATCAACTCCAATACATCCAGATGAAAAAAAGGCATTTGTAAATAATTCAAAAGCAATGAATAATACTCTGTGTGTTCTTGCAGAATCTAAATTTGTCAAGGTAATGTAGTGTGCATCTACTAAATAAATTTGGAACAATATTCAAATCAACTATGAAGGAGATGAAAAGGTAAAGATGGCTAAGCTTCAAACTCATAAAATGTTATTTGAAAGTTTAAAGATGAATGAAGGAGAAGATATTGTAGAAGTTTTCCTTTGTGTAGATGATGTTGTGATTATTTTTTTATGGTGTTGGAAATCCGTCAACCAAGGGGGGTCTCTCCGATGTGAAGTCCCAATTAGACCTCACATTATTTGGTATAGGAGTGCCATTTGGAATATCGGCCCAATTGCCATATGTTCTTATAGATTTTCCTTGCCTTTAGTTGTTAGCAAGAGAGAGAAGCATATATGTTCCATTGCGAAAAGAAAGAAAGTGTTCTTGGCGAGTGTTCAGTTATAAGTGTGTCAAGGTTCTTCTACTACGGAGGGAGAAAAGAAAGTGAGCCTCTTAGATAGAGGTAATAGTACCACCCTAGTAGAGACACACACAACCAAGAATGATATGTCTAACATCCAGCAGAATAGTCCATAAATATGTGACAGTCATTACAACCAATCAACAAGAAAGATCTGTCTAGTATCCAGTGGAATAATCCATAAGGATGTGACAACAATAACAACCATTACAACACATTCTCAATATGATAAGTACTAAAATAACTGAAATAGTTCAACTACTTTAGCACAGATAAAAGCAAACATGAACTACAAACATCTACAAAATAGTCTTACAAATATTCATTATACATGCACGAAGAATATGTTGGCCATGAGGCTTCAAGTATTAAGTAAAGTCCCAAGATACTTGTTGTCACCCACTCCTTTTTCTATCATTAGATGCTTCAAGAGCCAAATATCAGTGATGTTTGATGCCAAATTCTGAGCCACAGAAGCTATCATAGCTTGAGGGCACCCTCGCCATTGCATAGTGCTCGGAATAAGATTTCTGGTGGTATATAGAAGTCCAGAAAAGGGTTCCTGGATCAAAAGTTAGACCCTTTTGAAGAATTCCTTTGAAAGACTCAAAAAACAAAGAAAATGATTAAGTATGGAAAAAAATCACAATCGGGACCCAGGAGGCTCATCGCATATCACATATCAGCATTCAGACAGGTGATGGAGCAATAATGGAGTGTGAAACAATGATCCGCGGATATCGCATATCGGTAGTCGACGTGTCAGGGCACAACATATCATCGATTAACTATCGGAAGGGTCCCAGGGCACAAGCTTAAGGATTATCTGTAGTTTAGGAGTTTTTGCAAGGGCCAATTTGCGATATAAAGGTGTATCACCGAGGAGGGCTACAAGACTTTAACGAAGGAAATGCCTGCAAAACCAATGTGGATTACCGTCCTTTTCTCTCCTCCATGTGGCATTGGCGATCGACGAGGTTTCAATTTAAAAAGACCTGCAAATCATTGATTTGTGATAAAGTGGTGCATCACTGGGGGGCTGAGAAAACCAAATACAAAGGAAAGCAAAGCAAAACAGGAGCAGGACACCCCCTTCTCTCTCCTCCATGTGGTAGTACGGCGATATCGACATTCGGCTATCGGTGGATTGGTGGTGTTCTGAACTCCAAAGACCGTGCGAGGGCCGATTTGCAATAAAGTGTTGTATGGTCGGGGAAGGCCGAAATTCATTAACAAAGGAATGGCTTGCAAAACCGGGTCAGACAGGCCTTTTTCTCTCTCCTCTAGGGGGCCACATAGTGGCATGCGACTGGTCTTGAGAGCTGACATTAGCAATGACAGTACGGTTGATGACATGGCAGAGGACACATGTCACCCCATTTCAGTGATTTCAGGGGTGACATGGGACCATTTTTGGGTGACATGTGGCAACAATGACGTCACCTCGCAGATCGGAGTTCACAACAGTTGAGGGGAAAAGATAAAGATGAGGGAGCCAGCGACTGTGATATGTAGGAACCCCCCCGGACGTGATAAAATATTACGTCGTGGTCTATAAGGATATCACGTCTAGACTATCGACCCGCTCCAAAGAAAGAGGCACAGACTGCCCCCCTCTCCGCTTTTGTGATTTCGATATCGTTTGGTGGGCCTAATCTCGCTTATCGGCAATCACAATTGTCCATGGGGAAAGCTTAACAAAAAGTTCATTCAACACCGACATGCGAGATAAATCAATAACAAAGGAAAAGGCCTCCAAACACGGGTCTGAAGGCCTTAGTGCCTGAGGGCTCAGCCCCTAGTCCCAGCTCTCAGTCATATGAGGAAAGTCACACGAAGGGCTACAATAAGGGGAGCTAAAGGGGAAATTCAAAAAATGCATGTTTTCACCTATTTCAAAGAAAAAAACTACACTTGCGTGAATGTGTTGTTTCCATGGAATGCATCTCACCTACCACATTAATGCGTTGAAAGCGAAGTGGAAAGTTTTAATGGGCAGATGAGCCAGTAGTTAATGACTTTAATGGAGTATGGCAAAGCAATAGAGAGGTACCCGGGACTCAGGAAGGTTAATGGCTCAGTATGGAGCCTCATCCCTCTACACATCACAAGACTGCAACAACAAGCACTTACAGGTGATCCAACCCCCCATTTCAAATAACAAGGCACCCTCATAGTAAAAGTAGAAGTGATGGGAGTCGGCCGAGTAGCACAAAAGCTCATACTGCAAGCCAATCGTAATCTGTAACAGTGGCTATGACCAGGATGGGTACAAAGGAAATTAATGTTCTCTTTGACTAATATTCATTCTTATTGTCTTGTAACATGCCTCCCTTTCAATGAGGCATTTAATTTCTGTCATATCTTCTTGGGCCACAGAGTCATTCACGACTGATACAACTAGTCGATCTGATAGCTCATCCAGACCATAGATATTTTTTTGTAATGAAGCTCCTTGCTCCCCTCTGATAAATAGGGGAAATAAATACTTAATGGAGGTTCAAAAATTATAGAGAAAACACTGCATATTATAATTTCAGACTGTATTTCCTTTGTAATACAAATATTTTCAGAATATCAAGGAAATAATGGTGATTCCCTCTTCAAAGTATTACAGTATGTGTTCCCTTTTGTCTAACTCATTTTATGTTCATTATTATTCCCCTAATTCATGTTATTATTGTTGCTAGATGTGTTTCAAGATCCCTCACAGATTCATTAGTATCTATATGTTAATGCAAATGCCTATAGTTGTTTCACAGATTCATTTGTTTGAACATTGTTTATGTATATGCCTGTGAGGAATATTGAGATTAGATCTTTAAATCTGCAGCACATGAATCATAGCTTTCAATTCTCCCTTCATTCATTATTTCTGCTTGTAACCCAAATAAGAATAGAAATCCTTATTACCCCAAGCTCTGTGTGTTAAATATAGAACTCTTGAAGCCTTATGCTCTATGTGATGGGTTACTCTTCTCTCTTATCCTCACTCACCCACTTTGCAAAATATTGTTAAGCTGTAAGACCTTGAAGCTCTTGGCCTCCACTATTTTTAGGCTTATTATTGAGATCTAAACTAGTGAAGAAATATAAGAAATCTATGTTTCATTTATTTGGAACCTATTTCCTATGCACATATGTATCTATAGATCATAAGTGTTCTCTCCATTTTTCTGTAAATAATTTGAGACACACCATTTTAGATGCGCCTAGGCACTGGTCTTGAAGAAATCCAAGGTTGTCTCTGGGAGATACAACACATTTTGGCGTTGTTGTCGGGGAGCTTATTGAAGGATTCTTTCCACTAGGATACGACAAGCTGAAACAACACTTACATGCTTGAAAACTTGGATGGTGAATTGTTGGAACTGCCTATAAATGGTCAATTCCTAAAATTTTATTTTAGAAATTAGAGATATCTATCTCTTTCTTATTGTAAATATTTGGTGTGTGTTGAAATTGCTATTTGAGTTTTTTAGTTTATTATCAAAAAGTCCTTTTTCACAAGATTATATTTTGTTTAAGGATAACTCCATGCCAAATGGAAGCAAATACTAATGGCTTGCAGGTTCTCAACACCTTGCTAGTAAGGCACTGTCCCCAGTAGGAGCCAATGTTGTCACCCACTTCTTTTCCAGTCACTAGATGCTTCAAAATCCAAATAGAAGTGATGTTTGATGCCCAATTATGAGCCACGGAAGCTATCAGAGCTTGAGAGTACCCTCTCCATTGTGTAGTGCTTGGAATAAGCTTTCTGTTGGTATATAAAAGTCCAAAAAAGGGTTCCTGGATCAAAAGTTAGACCCTATTGAAGAATTCCTTTGAAAGACTCAAAAAACAAAGAAAATGGTTAAGTATGGAGAAAAATCGCAGTCGAGACCCGGGAGGCTCATCACATATCGCATATCATCATTCAGATAGGTGATCGATCACTGATAGAGCTTGAAACAACAATCCATCGATCACCAATATCTCATATCAGTAGTCGGAGGGTCGGGGCAAAGCGTATCAGCGATCGGCTATCGGCAGGGTCCTAGGGCACAGACTTAAGGATTATCTGCAGTTCACGAGTTTTTGCGTGGGCCGATCTGTGCTATAACGGTGTATCGTTGGGGAGGGATAAAACACTTTAATGAAGGTAATGCCTATAAAACCAAGGTAGATCACCCTCCTTCTCTCTCCTCCATGTGGCATCAGCAATCGGCGGGTCAGTGGGGTTTCAATTTAAAAAGACCTGCAAACCACCAATTTGCAATAAAGTGGTGCATCATCGGGGGGCCAAGAAAACCAAATACAAATGAGATCAGAGCCAAATAGGAGCAGGCCGCCCCACTTCTCTCTCCTCCACATGGCAGTACGATGATATCAACATTCGGCGATCCGTGGATTGGCAGTGTTTTGAACTCTAGAGACAGTGCGGGGGTCGATCTTCAATAAAGTGTTGTATTGTCAGGGAAGGTCGAAATTCATTAACAACAGAATGGCTTGCAAAACAAGGTCGGGAAGGCCTTTTTCTTTCTTCTCCAGGGGGCCATGCAGCAACATACGATTGGTCTTCAGACGTCAGCAGTGACGTGGTACTATGGTTGATGACGTGGCAGAGGACACGTGTCACCTGGTTACAATGATTTCGAGGGGTACATGGGACCATTTCCGGGTGCCACATGTCACAACTCATAGGGTGACACATGGCAACAATGACATCACCCCACAGATTGGTGATCGCAGCAGTTGAGGGGAAAATCTAAAGATGAGGAAGCCAGTGACTATGATATGCGGGAGCCCCAGTGGACGCCATAAAATATTACCTCATGGTATATAAGGATCTCGCGTCCGGACTATTGGCCCGCTCCAAAGAAAAATGCAAAGAGTCCCCCCCTCTCCACGGTTGCGATTGTGATATCATTTGATGGGCCCAATCTCGCGTATTGATGATCGCAGTTGTCCAAGGGGAAAACTTTACGAAAAGTGCATTCAGCACTGATATGTGGGAGAAACCAATGACAAAGGAAAAGGCCTCTAGACATGGGTCTAAAGGCCTTAGCACCGATGGGCTCAACCCCTAGTTCCAGCTCTCAGACATATGAGGAAAGTCACACGAAGGGCTACTCTAAGGGGGCTAAAGCAAAAATTCAAAAAATTCTTGTTTTCAACTATTTTAGGAAAAACCTTGCCTCTATGACTGTGTTGTTTCCATGGAATGCATCTCACCTACCACATCAATGCATTAAAAGCGCAGTACAAAGTTTTAATGGGCAGATGAGCCAATAGTTAAGAACTTTAATGGAGCATGGTGAAGCAATACAGAGCTACCCAGGACTTAGGAAGGTTAATGGCTTAGTATGGAGCCTCTTCCCCCTACACACCATAGGACTGCAACAATAAGCACTTGCAGGTGACCCAACCCCCCATTTAATAGAACAAGGCACCCTCACAGTAAAAGAAGAAGTGATGGGAGCCGAACGAACAACACGAAAGGTCATACCACAAGCCAACCGCAATCTGTAACAGTGGCTATGAGCGGGATGGGAACAAAGGAAATTAATTTTCTCTTTGACTAATATTCATTCTTGTTGTCATGTAACATGCCTACCTTTCAATGAGGTATTTAATTTTTGTAATATATTTTTGGGCCACAGAGCCATTCATGACTGATATAGCTAGTTGGCTTGACATCTGATCCAGACCATATATATTTTTGTTGTAATGAAGCTCCTTGCTCCCCTCTAATAAATAGGGGAAAGAAAGACTTAATGGAGGTTCAAAAATTCTAGAGAAAACATTGCATGTTATAATTTCAGACTGTATTTCCTTTGCAATACAGATCTTTTCAAAATATAAAGGAAACAATGGTGATTCCCTCTTTAAAGGATTACAGTATGTGTTCCCTTTTGTCTAACTCATTTTATGTTCATGCTTCTTCCTCGAATTCATGTAATTATTGTTGATAGATGTATTTCAAGCTCCCTCACAGATTCATTAGTATCTATATGTTAATGAAAATTCCTATAGTTGTTTCACACATTCATTTGCCTGAACATTGTTTATGTATATGCATGTGAGGACTATTGAGATTAAATCTTTAAATCTACAACACATGAATCATAGCTTTCAGTTCTCCCTTCATTCATTATTTCTTCTTGTAACCCAAATAAGAATGGAAATCCTTACTATCCCAAGCTCTGTGTGTTGAATATATAAGTCTTGAAGCCTTATGCTCGATGCGATGGGTTACTCTTCTCTTATCCTCACTCACCCACTTTGCAAAAGATTATTAAGCTATAATACCTTGAAGATCTTGGCCTCCACTATTTTTAGGCTTATTTCTAAGATCTGAACTAGTGAAGAAGTATCATAAATCTATGTTTCATTTCTTTGGATTAATGAACCAACTTGTTTCCTATCTACATATGTATCTATAGATCATAAGTGTTGTCTCCGGTTTCCTGTAAATCATTTGAGACGCACCATTTTAGATGTGCCCAGGCACTCGTATTGAAGAAATCCAAGGTTGTCTCTAGGAGATACAACAATACTGTTGAAAATAGAAACAAGAGATGTTAAAAATAGAATCCAGAAATTCCAATTTAATTTGTCCTTGAATTAAATTATAATTATTTTTTCATAGCGACTTGAATATAGTTAATTAAGTTTAATTAACTTAATTAGCTTAGGAATTATGAGTTGGAAGTCTTTCTGTAGTCATGTATATGTTATCCCTAAATTTTAGGAGTCCAGTATGAATTTAAATTGAGTTGTAAGTAGATAACTTAGTTTCCTGAGTTATGGTCAATTAAATTAGTTCTAACTGTTTGTGGAACTAATAGAGGACTAATAGTGAGTTGGTGCACTGGTGGATCCACAAGAGTTACACGAGTTAACTGAATATTCCCTCATGAGAAACTCAGGAATGTCAGTTTAGAGAAAGACCCAGTTAAGACTAGAGTGTAGGGACAGTGTACTATCAGTTGTATGATTTACTGAGTTATAAATATCATGCATGCAATTAGAGAAGGACCAATGTTTGGATTGCGTAGTTGTGGAAGCATTAATTCCCTTTAAATATAGGTTATTCATCCTAGGCATTGTGCAAGGAAATAGGGGCTTGGCAGGTAGTCGAAATTTAATGCAATACAGATAGGCGGGGTTTTGAGCAGTGGATTTCCCCGGGAAAACTTATTGTGTTGTGTGTCATTGATTTATATTCTTCTTGTTCATATTGTTTTCATCACTCTATTAGCTTCTGCTAGTTGAAAGTAGAAGTAGATTCTTGTCATGTGCTTTAGTACATTGCATGATATTGTGAATCTACAAGAAATTCTATAGATACATGAATAAAACCAACATCACTAGCTCCAATAGTGGAGCATTGGAGCCACGACTTGCTCCCCATAGTACTAACTCTGTCTCTCTGATGCCTTATGGGAGAAGGGAAGGTGAAAAGCCCTTTGTGTGTACCATGAGGTTGTATATATAAAAAATGGGGTGATCCTTCACCTCCCTTGTGACTCTTGGGCTACCATCATGATTGTTCGACTTATTTATGACCTTTTGACTTCCTACATGACTTTTCACATTACATGAATGACTCTTGGACTTCCACTTTACATTATGTTTCTCCAATATTGAATTACATATTCCACAAAATGATGTGGCACATAATGAACTATGACATTACATGACATGACACTAATGACAAGTAATTCTTGATGAAATGGCAATGTCAAACCATTCTTGTTGCTCCTTTGTCTTCAATAAGAGATGTGTAATGCTTCATCTTCATGAGAGATATGCTTTGTTCTTCATATACACCCTCCAAAGGGTTGTGAATTAGATGGAGTCTTCATGCGGCCCTGATCTTTGATCTTCTGTTGTAATCTAGTGTTCCTTTGTCTTCTCACATGATGATCATCTTATCTCTTTAGCTCCATATGTGTATTCTAGCATGGTCCCCTTCTCCTTTTCCTTCCTCATCATCTTATCATGATAAGATAGAGTACCTACAACTGAAAAGAGTACCTACAACTAAAAATCATTCATGACAAGCCAACATCAGTCTGAAAGACCCCTAACCTAACATGTTTCATGAATTCACCTATTAGGGCTGGAACTAGTGACTGGTTGAGTAACTAGCTAAGGGATTGCATAGTTCCAGGGGCCAAAATCCAGGACTAAGTCTTGAGACTCTGCAATGCGAAGTTCAGTATAACCAATTTTAGGAGAGTGCGTAGTTGAGGGGCTTAAGAGTCAAAGGCTAGGGCTTGAGGCTTGAATATGCCCATTGTGCAATTCTTGGAGGCAGGGAGGCTAAGGCATTGCATAGTTGAGGGACTCAATGACTCAGTCTGGAGGCTTGAGCCTTGAGACTGTGCAATGTGCAGTTCTTGAGGGATAGGCAGAGAAACTACGTAGTTCTAGGAGGTAGGGAGATTATGTGATTATGTAATTATGTAGTTCAGGGGCTCAAACCTTAGGCTTGAGGACTGAGATTACACAATGTGTAGATCAGGCCTAGCTACAAGGGAATGATTACATAGTTTTTGAGGTCAAGGTTCGGGCTTGAGCACTGAGATTGCACTTTGCACAGTGTTGGGAGGCAGGAACTGTGCATTGTGTAATGTCACAAGGCAGGGTTAGAGCTTGAGGGATGAGACTACACAATGTGTAGTTCAGGAGAGCCATATGAGGCTAAGTTGCCTAGTCGGATTTTTTTTCCAATTTGGCTAAGTGTGGGATCGATGAAGCTAATGTGAACATTGATAGGACTTGATTGTGATCACACACTTAGAACACTTGACGACACAACATAGATCACACATAACACACGAACAACCAAATTCCCTCAGTGCGATAACTTTGTGATGACAAGTGCGACACCAAAGATACACTTTGTGATGACCGTGAAACATCTAGTTTTGGCCTAGGGAAACATCTTTTCAGAATTTTTGTCAATTTAATGATTCAACTTTGGAGAAGCATATATGGAGATTTACTTGACCAAATGAAGCTCACAATAGCTCATTAGAAATCTAAGACTGAGGATAATCATCTAGGAATGATAATTTTTCCAGATTTAATTATTTAATGACCCAAAAACTCAGTAGAACATAAAGTGACGAATTTGCAACAACAATTAGTTTTTCAAATTTGATTTGGGAAAATTTCATTGGCTTGGGAAAATTGTTGTCACTAATTCATCCTCCAACATTACTCAAAATCTAATCAGATGTATTTGAAGCAATCACATTTTATATTTATTTTACTTTAGCAATTTCATGAGAGTTATTTTTTTTAGATTTTCTAATTTTGATTTTAGTGTGCAATTTAATTTATTTTTGGTTTTGATTGGTTTGTAGTAGGAGATCAGTTGGAGAAGTTCAGATCTGAAGCATTTTGGAGCAATGACAAGAAACCAACAAAGAGAAGAATGGAGACTGTACAGCTCTAATTGTGGATCTGGAAAACTACTCTTAATAGTTCTTCATTTTCAGTTTTGAATTTTGTAATTAATAATAGTTTTGAGAATGAGGAAGGGTTTCCTCTTCTCTACAACTAGAGGTTCTGATAGCACTATTGTAATAGGAGATTATAGTTGTAGGTGAGGGGAAAAATTCAGATCTGAGGTTTGTTGAAAACTCTGTGATTTTTCTTGCTATGCATTTGCACTATTGTAATGTAGTGTGAGTTGAATTATGGAGAGACATAGTAATTTTTTTTTTTTTTGAACGGTTAATGTATTTATTGCCAAAAGTGGAGCATGATCCTATTAAAATTGATAGTAGCTTTTAGAAACTGAGCAATGAGAAAGATCTGATGATGTAGTCCCTTCTCCTATGTTTATATTCAAAAATTCAGTGATTTCTTTGGATATTCTTGTTTTCTGTCTTACATATTATCTTTGAAAGAGCAATTTCTGTGACCTTTTCCTTGTGTTTTTCTTTTTGTTGTTCCTTAAAATGTCGTTCCTTCTGCTATTATTCATTTTTCTTGTTGTTCCTTTGGCCTACTGTTCCTTCGGGTGCTGTTCCTTCGGCCTGTTGTTCCTTTAGATGCTGTTCCTTTGACCTGGTATTCATTCGGCTTGCTGTTCCTTCGGCCTGCTATTCCTTCGGATGTTGTTCCTTCTGTTGTTGTTCCTTCGGCCTGTTGTTCCTTCTGTTGCTGTTCCTTTGGCCTGCTATTCCTTATGTTGTTGTTCCTTCGGCCTGTTGTTCCTTCAGATGCCGTTCCTTCTGCTTGTTGTTCCTTAATATGCTTGTTGTTCCTTCTGTTGTTATTGTTCCTCCGACTTGTTGTTCCTTCTTCTATTGTTCCTTCTGGTGTTGTTCCTTATGGTTATTGTTCCTTCTGTAGCTGTTCCTTCTGCCATGTGCTGCTGTAAATTTTGGTGTTGTTCCTTCTACTTGATAATCCTTGTGCTTGTTGTTCCATCTGCTTGCTGCTTGGCGATCCTGAATGTGACTTTCAAGGTTCCAATTACCACTCTCACTCTGAATATTGGGGCTAGTGAGTGCAGATCTGCCTTCTGTAGATTGTCTAAGGCAAAGGATGAATTGAGTAGGGTCCTCCATTAAGGCTAAGATTACCTTGAGACAACAGGAAACCTTTCTTTGCCAGCGAGTCTACTTGCTTGTTTAAATCCTGCAAAATATGATATGAGTCAACTGTGTCAAAGTTTTTCAATGTGTTTCGAATTCTTTGCAAGGTTTTGTTTAAAGTTGGGTTAGTAAAATAATCTTCAGAGTTTAAGAGCTTAATCAGAAGCTCTGAGTCTCTCAATATTTGGATTATTTTGTATCCTAACTCCTTCACAATGTGGCAAGCTTTGAGGAGGTTGTAACTCTCTGCTTGATTGTTCGAACTTATGCCTAGGCCCCAACTGTAGCTGATTTTATTCGATCTATCTAGGGAAAGAATCAATCCCCTTGCACCTGCAGTGCCTGGATTACCCTTGGACTCTCCATCAAAGAAGATAGTGGCTTTTGGGGTTCCCTGCCACCACGTAAGAAAATCACCTTCAGAGAGATGTAGGCGCCAAGTAGGAGCTTTCATCGGTTTGTTGATTGAATCTTTCCTTTCTCCTGTCACGCAGGGTCCTATCCACGCAGAGACTTCTGCAGATAAAATAAAGGCAAAAGCTGATTTGTCTATTATTTCCAACAAGAGAGCTTTTACTTTGGTAGCCACTTCCACTGAATTCGGGAGCCTGTTGTTGAAAACGCACTCATTTCGAGCCAACGACACTTTCCACCAAAGGCATTTTGGAATAGCTTGCCAAATGTTTTTCTAGCCTACATCTTTAGTTTTTTTCTCTGGGTTTTGATCTGCCTAGGAGGTGTATAGAGAAACAACTGAAATCTGGGAGGGGGTGGGTACGCTAAGTCCATGGAGGACCATCTTCCAGACTTCTTGTGTGAAAACACAGTCAACCAATAAATGGTTAGAGGTTTTGATAGCAGAAGTGCATAGGCAGCATCTAAAGGGGCTATGGAAGCCTCTTTTGTTCAGATTTTCTCCTGTTAGTGCCTTTTTATGCATGAGTAACCAAGTGAAGAAGTTCACCTTTGGTAGGCAAAAGGGAGACCAAATGGATTTCTAGAGCTTCGGTGTCAGCAAAGATGCATGTGTGACTTGTAGAGAGGAGAATCCTTGAGCTGCTGTATAAATTCCGGTTTTTCCCCACCCCCATTTATCTTTGGTTGTACGATGGACAGGGGCGAGGCCAGAGAGTGCTGCACAGAGCAAGTTTTTTTGTGCTTTCAGAGGGTCAGGAATCCCTGGAAAAGTCCATCCTACCCAATTCCCTTTGCTGTCCCAAGAACATATGTCTGCAAGCCGGAGGATTCCTTTGTTCACTAGCCAGATCTTTAAATCGTTACAAGAATTTAGGGTGGCCAATGGGGCATTCCCTTGAATGGTGTCCTCCCACAGTAATGTTCTCTATCCATTACCTAGTATTCTGTATAAATGCTGCTGAATATGGTCGATACTTCTTCTGACTAAATTCCATATTGTTGTTCCTGTTGGAGTAGAAGTAGTTGTGAGGTTTCTCAGGGAGCCTCTCTTTAGGTATTTCTTCCGAAGGATCTTGCTGACAGGATTATTTTTATCTGCATACAATTTCCATATGATTTTTCCACCGAGGTCCAGATTTGCTAAGCCTGGGTCCCGTATCT
The DNA here is from genome assembly GCA_031772625.1 of Pinus tabuliformis. NCBI lineage: Eukaryota > Viridiplantae > Streptophyta > Pinopsida > Pinales > Pinaceae > Pinus > Pinus tabuliformis. The sequence goes on along the minus strand of CM062819.1, from coordinate 1,571,248,542 downwards.
GTAACCCACCTTGCTGGAGTGGTCTATTCAGGATATCCCATCTTACCAGATGTAACTTGCTTTGATTGCCCTTGCCCCTGTTCCATAGGAAGTCCCGGAGGAGTTTGGAAATCTATTCCGTGGTAGACTTAGGAGCTAGCAGGAGGGAAGACTGGAAGATGGGAAGGGCGGAGAGGACTGCCTTTATCAAAACTAACTTTCCAGCCTTTGTTAGCCATTGGCCTCCCCAATAAGCTATTTTTGCTTTTATCTTGCTAATTACTTCAGTCCATAGGGAGGGAGGGCTTGGTCCCAAGGTTAAGGGAAGGCCTAGATATTTGATCTTTTCCCACTTGTCATACCCAGGGAATCCCAATATGCAAGCAATTCGAAGAATAGTTGGGTGATCTACATTCCAGCCATAAACCACACTTTTTCTTTTATTGATCAAGGCTCCTGTGATTAGACAGAAGTGTTGAAGGATTTCTTTGAATGCCTTTGCTATCTTTATCGAGGCCCCTCCCAAAAGGAGAGAGTCATCCGCAAAGAGTGCGTGGTTTATAGGATCCACCCCTCTTGCTGCCTTGATACCTGGAATAGTGCCAACTTCCATTTCTGCTGTCAGCTTTCTACTTAAGGATTCTGCCAACAAGATGTAAAGAAAGGGTGACAAAGGGCATCCTTGGAGGAGCCCTCTAGAAGCTTGGAAGAAGTCAGAAGGTCTACCATTGACCACGATGGCTATCCAAGGTCTAAGTGTGCAGGCTTTTATCAAGTTGACAAATTCAGCACTAAAACCGAAGGAGAGGAGGATTTTATAGAGAAATGAAAGTTTAACTCGGTCAAAAGCATTTGACATATCCAACTTGATGAGCATTCCTTTTTCCTTCTGAGAGTGGCTAGAGTGGAGGGCTTCTTACACTTGGATCACATTGTCTATGAGGTGCCTTCCTTTGATGAAACCGCCCTGCAGAGGGGAGATCAGGTTTCCTAACAGAGGCTTGATTCTATTGGCTAAGAGTTTGGCAAGGATCTTGTAGGAGGCATTGCAAAGAGAGATTGGTCGGAACCTGTCGAAAGATTCAGGGTTAACTTCTTTCGGGATAAGGGCAAGGAAGGTGGAGTTGGTGCACCCTCCCACTTTGGCTTTCTTTTGGAAGGCTTTTACCATTCTGAGAAGATCGAGTTTTATTACATTCCAGCAAGCTCTATAGAAATGAATGGTGAAGCCATCCGGCCCAGGTGCTTTGTCCGGCTGCATTGACCAAATGACTTCAACTATCTCTTTTTCAGAAAAAGGCAACATTAACCCAACGTTTACATCTACAGTGACAAGAGAGGGGATGTTTGACAAAAAGTCGGTAGCCAGGTCGTCATCAGAAGAACCATCCTCCTAGAACAGATGCTGAAAATGGGTTGTGGCTGCCTGTTTTATGAGAGATTGTCCTTTGATAATTTCCCCCTCCCTATTGGATATTTCAGAAATGTGATTCTAGAGAGACGGGCTCTGCATTGTCTATGAAAGAAAGCTGTGTTTCTGTCTCCAGCTTGGAGCCAGAGGCTGCGGGACTTAAGGCGCCAATATTCCTCTTCTTGTTGAAAGGAAAGAAAGGAGTTGAACTGGGCGTTCTGTTCGATGAGCAGCTGAGCTTTGGTGATTTCAGATCCTTCCATGCCTAACTGAATCTCAGCTAAAGCCTGAACTGTCTTTTGTCTATGGCTTGTTGGAGTGGAAAGGGGTTTTTTTTGCCCAGGCTTTTAATGTAGACTTAGTGTATTTGAGTTTTTGTTCCCACACAAAGCTGGGGGATCCTTCAACTGGTTGCAACCAAACATGAGCCACTATGTCCATAAAGCCCTCTCTTGATACCCAAAGAGGGTTGAATCTAAAGGGAATAGGGCCCAAGTCCTCCTCTTTCTCTATCAGCAACGACATGGGGTTATGATCAGATGTTATTTTGCGCAGAATTTTTGAAGAGATTAATTGCTTCCCCTCCTGCAGAGTACTTTGAACTAGGAACCGGTCTAAACGGGCAACAATGTTGGCATTACCAACTCTATTGTTGGTCCAGGTATAACGATCTTTCTTAGGTTTGAGATCCAAAAGGTCCCATGCAAGTATCAATGACTCCACCGAGGCATGGAAGGGATCTTTACCCCATACTCCGCCTTTTTCTCATTTGGGTCTAGAGTGATGTTGAGATCCCCTGCCAAAATGATGTTTCCGGGGGCATAGATTTCTAGGAAGTCTGAGAGAGTTTTCCAGTAATCCTTCTTTTCCAGGAAGTTAACAAGAACATAAAGATTGAAGAGAGCTAAAGAAATCTTACTTGGGAGGTGTAGAAGATCTGTATATATCCAGTGTTGGGTTGCAAAAGAGCTTTTAAGCTGGAACATATCCTCCGACCATAAGGTTGCAAGGCCCCTTGAAGTACCTTGGGCGTTGACCACTTTTCCTGAGTTCTTTTTCCATTTGGTTCGACTTAAAGATAGAAGAGCATCTTCTTCTATCTTTGTCTCTTGGAGCAGGAGAATGTCTGAGGTTTCCATTCTTAATAGATCTTTTACTGCTTCAGCTTTCAGAGGATTTCCCAGACCCCTGCAATTCCAAGAGACAATCTGCATTATTTACTAGAGAGGGGCGGTGCAGACCCACCCTTTGGGGGTCTAGTCCTTGTGTTTTTGCCTAGTGACATTTCGATAGTAGACTGAATGCCCTGCGTCTTTAGTCGCTCTGCCTCTTCTTCTCTAATATCCTTGCGAGACTTCCTTCCTACCTTTTTGTTTGATTGCTTAAGAGGTTCATCTTTGGAAGAACCAAGACTGTCTATCAGCTTTTTCTTTTTGGTCCTTTCTGCATAAGAGGGTGGGGAAGTGGTGCCTACTGGAGGGCCTTGATTTTCCTATTGTATTGCATCTAGATAAGGGGTTTTTGCAATGGGTTCTGTTATCACCCCAAGAAACTCACCTAGGTTGTATATCAGTGATGCTCGGGAACATTACAAACTCAACAAAATGTTGGATAAATGGTGGATGAATGAAAGAAATGCTGCATATTCAAGCCAGATAACCACTTCTACTATGATTGACCCCAGACATGGGTGAACACCCCCAGACTACAAGGCTTTTAACCACCAACTACTCACAGTTTGAGAATAAGGTGATAATGGAGAAGACTGACCACACCAGCAGATGCACAGGACCCTGTGATGGCCGGTTGCAACCAGTTAAAAGGTTTGTAAATCTGTTTTCTAATACACAAACAGGATGATAGCTCTCTGGCATTAAAACAACAGAAACCTGCAAACAAATTCAATGATACATGCTAAATCCTAACACAGAGGTGGGATGACAGCCCCTCTAATGCTAAACATTAACAGCACATGAATATCTGCAAAGCAGGCACAGCCTGGAACAAGAAGAAGAAGTGGAAAGTGAGCAATTAATAGCAAAAGAAGCTTGTATTAGTTGGAAATGAAAACCAGAAGCTGCAGGTTACATAGCAGTTACAGTCTCCAGAAGTTGAAGCTCACAGCAGAATAACACTCATCTAACACTCATCAAATCGATTACATCTTTTTTTTTGAGTATATATAGAATTTGTTTACAAAAAATCTCAGCTAGCCTATGCGTGGAGGTGTCTTAATGGATCACCAACCACATTTATAGTTAGATATGGGTCTTCTGCTACAATCTGAATGTTTTAATGAACAAAATGGCTCTTTTTGTACTCTGGTGTACTCCTTGAATAGGTGGAATGTTTCTTGCATAAATGTCCATAATTGCTGCTAGAATTCAACTGCTCGAGGCAGTACCTTCTCGTCCTTGACCATGTTGTTCTTGAATGCAGGTAGCTGAGGATTTGAATGCACTGAAAACTGGATCATCTCTTGCTTCTTCGCGTGCCCAATATTGGCCAAAAACACAACAATATACATCAAAAATGGATGAAGGGCCGAGGAGGAACACTGGTCGTTGGATGGCAAAAAGGATGCCCAAGATCTGATAGTGGGAGGCAATGGGAAAGCACAGAGGCAAGATGGATTATACGTCGTTGGATCTGGTAATTCGGACGGCAGAGATTAGATTTGAGAGGGCCATCAGGCGTAAATTATAAGGATGGGCGGAAGATGGCCGTTGGATTGCGGAGGGAATGATCCAACGGCTGACGAGAGAGGGAGGTGCGAGCGCGTTAACAGCTGGGAGTCGTACATGAAAGTGAAAAGCGGTTTTATCACACCGCTTGTGGCACTGCAGTGGTAATCGTATCGTAGGCAGCGATGCAATGGAATGGAGACGCATGGCAGACGGGATGGCGGGGAAACTACTTTCCCCGGGGGTTATATTCCATGCAGGTTCGCGGAGCAGGGGAAAGCATCAGTCATTGGATGATGAGGTGGGTGCGATCAGACGGTCGAGGCAATACATATGCTTCGGGGTTGACAGGTGATGTGACATGTAAAGCTGCGGGCCCGGGCTCTATTAAAACTCAGGGTTATACATTTTATGATATGCGTGGTGTTATAAGTTAAAACCTTGGCACCAGGGTAAAATAAAGAACATGGGTTCATATGGTTTATAAAGGGTTATCGGGGCTTATAATATTAAAACAAGGTAAATGCCCAAAACTGCCTTTAAACATGGTTTAAACGGGTTAATAACATTATAAGCAAAAAGCACCTGAGAGGTTATGGGTTTAGGGGTTTTGGAAACAAAATAGGAAAAACAAGGTGGCGGGAGTTAAAAGGATATACAACAAATGAAGGGGAAAAGATTAAATGAACTGCTGCTAGCCCCTCCTTTTCAGAAAACACCATGGTCAAGCTGTCCTTGACCCTAAAAAATTCTCAAACATGTAGCAGTGCTAACATTTGGCTCCTTCTGGGGATGAGATCCTCCCTGTGAGGTCTCAAGAACCTGCAGATCAATGCCTTCCTGATGAAAACCAATTAGCAAAATTCCTAGTGTTCCATTGGGCATGGAGTATAGCTAAGCTTACAATGAAACTGATAAAATGAAATATTTATAACTTTTAAGGCCAAAGACCTTAAATCATATATTTTTTCAGAAAATGCCCATTAACTAGGCTACCAAAAACTGGTTCTCCTCCCATACTTTTCAGTATGAAGGTGTTGTTCCCATGAATCTATGAAATGACAAAAGGACCTGTCCAGAAAGCATCAAATTTTCCATGATTGCCTTTCTTTTTCTTTAGTGCATCCCATTTGAACACTAAATCACCAATCTGAAAATTATTTCTTTTTGTCCCTTTGTCAAAAGCATCCTTGATTCTCTTCTGATGTGCTGCAGTTTTTTCCACCAACTGTTCTCTAATCTGATGTAACTCTGTCAAATCAGTGATTCTTCTTGCCATGTCTTCTCCCTCATTCTACTCTTCTTGAAGGAATTTTTCCACAGGGAGAGTTAACTGAATTGGGAATACAGCCTCAGTGCCATACACTAGTTTGAATGGAGAACTCCTTGTGGATTTCTTAATGGTCACTCTGTTAGCCCATAGTGCATATTTGAGCTTTGAATCCTAATTCTTTTTATGGTCCTCTAACAGTTTTTTAATTATCCTGATCAGACTTTTATTAGAGGATTCTGCTAGACCATTTCCCTGTGGATAATATGAGGTGGAATGAACAAGTTTAATCCCCATTGAATCACACATATCCACCAGCTCTTTTGCGCTGAAGGCTACTACATTATCTGTTACTAGTTTATGTGGACAACCAAATCTGATGAAAATATTCTCTGTTAAAAACTTGATGACCAAATTATGATCAGCCTTCCTGGTAGGGACTGCTTCAATCCACTTTGTGAAATAATCAGTTCCAACTAATATCCACTTGTGCTAGCCACTGGAATGCGGATTGATTTCACCAATGAAATCCAAACCCCACTGCTGAAAAGGTCCTTTTGACTGATTTGGTTTTAGGGGCAGGGATTTCAGCTGCTGCTTTCCTTCAAATCTTTGGCACCTGTCACAAGATTTAACAAAAAAAAAAAACATCAGAAAATAAAGTGGGCCAATAGTACCCAGCTCTGAGAATTTTATGGGCTGTGGTTTTCCAATAATGGTGCCCTCCACACATGCTGTTATGAAACTGCTGCATCACTTCTATTAATTGTTCTTTGTCCAGACACCTTAAAAATATTCCAGATGGATCCCTCAGTAGAGCAGATTTTCCATAATACAATATTTTGCTGCTCTAAGCTTTAAAGTCCTGGCCTGACTTCGAGTAAATTCTGAAGGGATTTCTAGCTTCAACAAGAAATTAATTATTTCAGCATACCAATTACATGAAGCTAGATTCTCGTCCACTAACTGTTTTCTCTCTGTTTCAACTACGTTTTCCTCTTCTTCTATTTGACCATTTTTTGCAATCGTGCACAAAAATTCAACATCTAGAGACCTGCAATTTTCTTCAGCCAATAGCTTGGCAAGCTCCTGACCTCTGACCAGCTTGGTGGGCTTCAGCTCTATATTAAATTCTATCATCTTTGCAATCCATTTTTCCCTCCTTCCATCAGCATCAGGTTGAGTTAAGACATCTTTTATTGCAGCAGAGGGAACATGTGCAATTATTTTTGAATGCAAGATATAAACTCTGAAAGCCTTTAAGGATTTAATAAGAGCATATGCATGTTTCTCTATAATATCATACCTCAGTTCAGCATCCCTTAAGTTCTTGCTGAAAAATGCTACTGGATGTTCTGAACCTTCTTCATCTTGCTGCAATAAAACAACTGCAATGGTATCTTCAAAGGCAAAAGAAAATATATGGAACTCCTTGTTGTAGTCTAGACTTATGAATGTAGGAGCCTCCATAATAGCTTTTTTGATTGACTCAAATGATTTCCTTGCTGTATCAGTCCATTTTACCTCTGATCCTTTCTTCAACATGGAGGTCACATGCTTAACCAACTCTGCAAAATTTGGAATAAACCTCCTGACAAAATTAATTTTGCCCAAAAAGGATTGAACATCCTTATTTGATCTAGGGACAATCAATGTTTGTATTGCTTTGACTCTTTCTAGGTCAATCTGAACACCTGCAGCAGACACAATATGTCCCAATAGCTTGCCTTCATTTAAAGAAAATTGAGATTTTTTTGGATTGACTGATATTCCAAACCTTCTGCACTTCAAAAACACTTTTTTTAAATGCTGTAAATGATTTTGATGGCTGCTAGAGTAAATTGTTATATCATCAAGGTAGATAAGCACAAATTTGTCCTTCTCTCCCACAAATGCTATGTCCATAGCTCTCTGAAAGGTGGCTCCAGCATTCATCAATCCAAATGGCATTTTGGCATACATAAAAGTGCCCCAAGGAGTGGTAAATGCAGTCTTTTCTTGATCATTTGGGTGCACAGCAATCTAATTAAAGCCTGAAAATCCATCCAAAAATGACATTACTTTAGCTCCTGAGACTTTTTGCAGCAAATGCTCCATTTTTGGTAAAGGATAATTATCTTTCTTGGAGCATTTATTTAAATTTCGGAAATCAACACACAGTCTGATTTCTCCACTCTTCTTCCTCACCACCACCAAATTAGCTACCCATTTTGAATACCTGAGAGGAACAATGATTTTGGCAGCCAACAACTTTTTAATTTCTTTTTCAATCAGTGGAAGAAGCATATGATTTATTGGTCTCAGCTTCTGTTTGAAAGGAATAGTGTCTTTTTCCAGAGGGATTTTATGTTGAATTATATTCATATCATAAGTTTTCAAGTCACTGTATTCCCAGGCAAACACATCAGCAAATTGCCTCATTAAATTGCAGTATTCAACACTTTGATCAGCAGACAAATGAGTGGACAAATTCACATACTTAGGCTGACCTAGACTTCCTATATCATGCTTACAGACTGCAGATTGGTCTTCTTTTTGGGCAGCCTTGTAAGGCACATCATTTTGGTCAAACAGTCTTTCAAGAGGAATTAGACCTTTAGGAATATGGTTACTAGGAAGTTGGACAATGTTGTTCTTACCAATTTTATTTCTAAGCTGGGACTGGGGGTTCTCTAACAAGGCTTTGTTTTCTTGGTCAATTTGCATCTCAAAAAATTCATCAATGACTTGAAGGAACCTATTTATCTCATCATCATCACTAAAAACTTTCCAATGTAGGACATTATCAGGCAAGGAAGGTCTATATTTCATTTGGAATTCATAAAATAATCTAGGGAGGCTTAGGAGGAATAAATAGACTAGCAGAAACAACAAGGGAATTAGCAAGCTGATTTTGGGCTCTAGGGATGTATGAAATATAGAAAAAATCAAAAGAATCTCTGATTCTCCATACCTCATCTCTGTATGCTTTTAGCCTTGGGTGCTTTGCTTGAAACGTTTTATTCACTTGCTGGATAATCAAATCAGCATCTCCAAATACCTTTATACTCTTGATTCCTCTATCTTTTGCTGCGTTAAGGCCCAACAACAAAGCCTCATACTCTGCTATATTGTTTGTGACTTGAAAAACCAGCTTAAAAGATAGTTGAATGCTTTCTTTCTCTGGAGACACTAGCACTACCCCTGCTCCTGCAATCTCCCTGGAACGTGCTCCATCAAAGAACAACTCCCAAATCTGAATTCCTTGCTATTTCTCAGCCTGAACTGTTGGTTTTTTTATTTGCATTATGGCCTTATGAGATTCTTCTATTTGGAGAATACATGCTCCAAAATCAGTGTCCACTGCATATATAGGATGATTGGTAGGATTCTTCTCATCACTCATGATGTATGTCAGCTGTGCTTCTTTGTAAAATCTCCTGCTTTCTCCACCAAACACTGGGACAGTGGCATAAGAGAGATCATTTTGTAATGTCCCACCTAGTCTCTTAATCCACCCTCTGGACAGCAACATGCCAAACTTATGAGGGACATCTTCTACTACAATATCCATCACCATGCTCTTCATGGGCAGTTGAGTTAAGGTAATTGCTAGATATTTAATCAATCCAAGACATTTCACCTTCCTTGAATCAAAAGAAAATAAATCATGATAGGGTCTAGTGATATCAAGGCCCAAATCTTCCATTATAGCTTTAGGCATTAGATTGTGGCTGGCCCTTGTGTCTAGCAGGCAATTGTGGAGGATTTTGTCATGAATGGTCAAGAAGACATAGAAAGATGGAGAATTATTATCAGCAGGTTCAATCATAGGGCTGAGCACAATGGCAAGCTTGTCATCTTGCAAATTGACAGAGTCAGTGGAGGTTTGTTTGGTTTCTAGCTCAAGGGCTTCAAGGATAGGATTCCTAAATAGCTCACTCTTCACGAACTCAACCAGAGGCATAGATATTTTCAATTTCTGAACTTCTGACTCAAGGCTAAAAGAAGAAGATGACTTATCAGAACTCTTTACCTCTTGAACTGGAGCTTTGAGGATGACTGGATCAGCTGTTGGTCTTCTCTGCTTGATATTCTGTGATTCTGTTTGGACAAGAGTTCTTTGTACATGATTCTCCTTGGCATTTTTTGTATTGGATCTTAGATTATATCTTTGCTGGTCACCGGTTTGTAGAATAGCTCCTCTGTCCCACTCCTGACTGTTTTGTTCTTGCAGCAATGATTCTTCATACTCAGCCAATGTCAAAAAGGCAACACTGCCTTTATCCTCCATGCAGTGAATTTCATCCTCATCCTCTTCAAATTGTTCCTCCTCCATGACTACATTTTGGAAAGGAGCTTTTACTTTCTGATCTTCTTTTGTTTCTTCATCCCTTTTCATAATCTGTAACTGCTCATATGCTCTTCTGAATGGATTCTGATTTCTTGGAGCAAATGTGTTTTGCTGCCTTGTTTTCCCTGAGTTCTATTCCACTTTCAGCTTAGAAATTTCAGTAGCCAATGACTCAATCATCTTAGTCATTTTATCTAATTTAGGCTCTGAAGATGAACTAGAGGAAGTAGAAGCCTGACTTCTCTGTCTTCTCCTGTCAGCTTGACTTTTTAGTTTCTCTGCAGCCATAATATTGGATTCCACCTCCAGGGTTGCATCCTGCATGTCTGCTAAAGTGGCACATCTCCTTTCTCTCAATAATAGACAGAAATCAGAGTCAAAAGCATTGGCATAAGTGAGTTTGGCAGAGGTAGGAGTAGGCTTTACCTCAGCTGGTATCTTACTATACATTCTATTGAATCTTTTATTAAAATCAGGTATTGATTCCCCATTTTCCCTCTTCAAGTTACCAAACTCAGTATGGTAGTACAACAAATCCTTTTTATCTCCCCATTGCTTCAAAAATGCATCATCTAATGCTTCAATATCTGTTATTGATCTCTGGGGTAATTCTCTAAACCACTTCCTAGCCTCTCCATCAAGGCTCTGGACAAAAACTCTCATCCATACATCATTTTCACTTATATCTAAATTATCAGCATAACTGTAAAAAGCTTCAAGGTGTTCTTCTGTTGTTACTCCCTCTGTACCAGTGAATTTAGGCATATATTTCTGATATTCTCCCATAGGCATAGGATTTAAAGGCACAGGCAACACCAATGGTCCATATCTGGCAGCTACAATTCTCTCAATCCTCGTAGGTGCTTGCTGTCCTGCCATGGTTGGAATATTCGGAAGAATACTAGCAGATTGAGTGGTAGGGAGTAATGTGATGTAGGGCAGAGATAAAGGGATGTTTTGGAATGAATGGGAAGTTTTCTTTGGACTAAGATTCAAAGGGGAACTAATTGAGCAAGGGGCTGAACTAATCTCTGAAGGAATTTCCTTATTAACAATGCTGATTTCTAAATCTTCAGACTGCACATTTTCAGCTACAAATTTATCTTTCAGAGATGAATTAGATTTCTTAGGCTTACCTGATCCTGATGCCCCTTTCTGTGAAGCTTTCTTCGATTTAGCAGTCCTCTCAGGTTCAGGCACTGGTTTAGCTAGTGATTTCTGAGGATTTCTTCGAGTGTGTCTCACAAACTGAGCCAGAACTTCAATGTGGAGTCGCCAAAAGATGGTCTTCCTCCAATGGAGTCGCCAGACAAATGATTACAACCAGAAACTGTGTTCAAACCTTGTCTGTCATCAAAGCTTGAAGCTATGTCGTTCTCCCAGAGAAGCTGAGCTTCGATTCTCTTCTCCTCGGCAACGGCGCTAATTAATGTTATCACCCCAAGAAACTCACCTAGGTTGTATATCAGTGATGCTCGGGAACATTACAAACTCAACAAAATGTTGGATAAATGGTGGATGAATGAAATAAATGCTGCATATTCAAGCCAGATAACTACTTCTACTATGATTGACCCCAGACATGGGTGAACACCCCCAGACTACAAGGCTTTTAACCACCAACTACTCACAGTTTGAGAATAAGGTGATAATGGAGAAGACTGACCACACCAGAAGATGCACAGGACCTTGTGATGGCCGGCTGCAACCAGTTAAAAGGTTTGTAAATCTGTTTTCTAATACACAGATGGGATGACAACTCTCTGGCATTAAAACAACAAAAACCTGCAAACAAATTCAATGATACATGCTAAATCCTAACACAGAGGTGGGATGACAGCCCCTCTAATGCTAAACATTAACATCACATGAATATCTGCAAAGCAGGCATAGCCTGAAACAAGAAGAAGAAGTGGAAAGTGAGCAATTAACAGTAAAAGAAACTTGTATTAGTTGGAAATGAAAACCAAAAGCTGCAGGTTACATAACAGTTACAGTCTCTAGAAGTTGGAGCTCACAGCAGAATAACACTCATCTAACACTCATCAAATCGATTACATCGTTTTTTTTGGGTATATATAGAATTTGTTTACAAAAAATCTTAGCTAGCCTATGCGTGGAGGTGTCTTAATGGATCTCCAACCACATTTACAGTTAGATATGGGTCTTCTGCTATAATCTGAATGTTTTAATGAACAAAATGGCTCTTTTTGTACTCTGGTGTACTCCTTGAACAGGTGGAATGTTTCCTGTATAAATGACCATAACTACTGCTAGATTTCGACTACTCGAGGTAGTACCTTCTCATCCTTGACCGTGTTGTTCTTGAATGTAGGTAGCTGAGGATTTGAATGCACTGAAAACCAGATCATCTCTTGCTTCTTCGCGCGCCCAATATTGGCCAAAAACATAGCAATATACATAAAAAATGGATGAAGGGCCGAGGAGGAACACTGGCCATTGGATGGCAAAAAGGACGGCCAAGATCTGATAGCAGGAGGCAATGGGAAAGCACAGAGGCAAGATGGATTATACGCCGTTGGATCTGGTAATTCGAATGGCAGAGATTAGATTTGAGAGGGCCATCGGGTGTAAATAAGGATGGGCAGACGATGGCCATTGGATTGCGGCGGGAATGATCCAACGGCTGACGGGAGTCATACACAAAAGAAAAAAGCGGTTTTATCTCACCGCTTATGGCGTTGCAGTGGTAATCGTACCATGGGCAGCGATGCAATGGAATGGAGACGCGTAGCAGACGGGATGGCAGGGAAACCGCTTTCCCCAGGGGTTATATTCCATGCAGGTTCACGGAGCGGGGGAAAGCATCAGTCATTGGATGATGAGGTGGGCGCGATCAGACAGTCAAGGCAATACATATGCTCCGAGGTTGATAGGTGATGTGACATATAAAGCTGCGGGCCCAGGCTCTATTAAAACTCAGGGTTATACATTTTATGATATGCATGGTGTTATAAGTTAAAACCTTGGCGTCGGGGTAAAATAAAGAACATGGGTTCATATGGTTTATAAAGGGTGATCGGGGCTTTTAATATTAAAACAAGGTAAATGCCAAAAAAAACCTTTAAACACGGTTTAAACGGGTTAATAACATTATAAGCGAAAAGCACCCGAGAGGTTATGGGTTTAGCGGTTTTGGAAACAAAATAGGAAAAACAAGGTGGCGGGAGTTATAAGGATATACAACAAATGAAGGGGAAAAGATTAAATGAACTGCTGCTAGCCCCTCCTTTTTAGAAAACACCACGGCCAAGCTGTCCTTGACCCTAAAAAATGCTCAAACATGTAGCAGTGCTAACAACTTCTGCAGTTTGTTCCTGAGATCCTGAGTTTATTTCTGTGTCTGCTATCTGTTCCATATTCTATTGCACCTCTCCCTCTTCAAGTTCTGGTTGGTCTTCTGGAGGGTTTACAGCAGCAAAAGGATTTGTTGAGATGGTGGCATTTGCTACAGCTTGATCTTCAGTTAAACTCTTCCCAGCAAAGGGTCCTCCGGTCTCTGGATTCCCTCCTTTCCTTTTCACTCTGTTGGTCTGTTTGGTTGTGCCTATTTTTTTGGCTTGTGTCCACTGTTCGCCCTTTTCTTTTTTAGATTCTTCCTCAGTTTTCTTCTTGCAGTTTCGAGCGAAATGACCATAGCCGTGATAGTGTTGACACTTGAAGGGGAGCTGTTCATAATCTAGTTCCTGGATGTGAGACCAGCCAACTATGGTCAACTTGATCGCCTCAGGCAATCCTATCTCCAGATCGACTTCAACACATATTCTGGCACATGAATATTGTTCTCTTCTTTCAGCCCTATCAATGTATTTTCCTAATTTGTTCCTGATTGTTTCCATTGTTGGAAATAATACTGAGAGGGGGGGTGAATCAGTATTATCAAATCAATAAGACTTTTTCATTTCCATACTTAGAATCATATACGCTGCTTCATTTAAGTAAAACCGCGTGTATACGCAACTGTGATTAATGAAACCCGTGTATATCCAGTAACCTTGTGATTCAGTTAATTGATCCTTAATGAGTGCATCAGAACATTATTAACCATATGAACAGTAAACAGAAGCAGTAAACAGAACAGATCATCACACACAAGAAGCACACATGAACACCAGATATAAGGAGGAAACCCAATGTGGGTGAAAACCCCCTGCTGCAAGTCGTCTCTATCTTCTTTCAATAAGATACTTCATTTTACAATATTTTGTACTGGTGCAGTCCTTTACCAGTACGCAGGCTTCTACCTGCAGAGGGCTACAACCCTCTCTCGTTTTCCAGCCTCTCCTGGAAGGGAGCTACAACCCCCTGAGGTCTTGTACTAGCTGATCTATTTACTAGTACGCAGGCTGCTACCTGCTGATATGCTCCATCCTTTACTCGTTCTCCAGCTGCTACCGGAAGGGAGCTACTACCCCCTTTGCTCTTGTACTAGCTAATGTACTAGTACGTAGGCGCCGGCCTACAATCTTCTTTCATCCTCCAGGGACCACATTTCATACATTTTCAGACTGGATACTCCTGAAGCACAACACATAATCTGAAAGGCCACGTTTCATCCAATTTTCATACTGGACCCATAACTATCATTGAAGCTCAAAACGATCACTACTAGCATCATCAATTTCTGAATCACTGAAACCCTGTCAACAACACAGTCACCAGAACACAGAGCAGACACAGAACTCTGCAAAATCACTCAGACCCAACTGCAACTTCAAACATCAAACTTCAAACTGTATACGCTATTACAATGAATCAAACCCGCGTACATACGCGCTTTTTCCAAGGCCAACCCGCGTACAGATCTAAAAATATTTTCTTATAACTTTGCAGCTGTACTAGACATTAGTTATACTCATAACATTTATAGAACATCACATGCCTCAGTATGTAGATCTAGAATAAGCATAATCAACCATATAAAGATAGTTCATTTCAAACCATTTGATCCCGATCTCTCCTTAGATCTTGTTCTCCATCAACTGGTGAGATCCCACCTTAGCTCAGATCAAGCAATGCATCATCAACCCATAACCTGCATACTGGATCTCATACTTCATCAGATATTCAAGACTTTCTTGATACCCTTGCCTAATGATCTTCCTCTCCTTTTATAGTCTTAGGCCTTGCTCAATACCACGGACCAAAACCATAATAAAACAATACCATCGACGCAATACTTGGGATCAACACTTATGGCACTTATGGGTGCAATACCACGGACCAAAACCATAGGTCTAAATACCACGGACCCAAAAATAAGCTTTCCGACATGTACGCGCTTTTCCGTGCATGAAACTGCGTGTATACCCTACTTGGTATATAGCGAACCTGCGTATACGCGACTTGGTATATAGTGAACCTGCGTGTATACCCTACTCGGTATATAGTGAACCTGCGTATACACTCTTATTTCTTCATTCTTTGTAGTCTGATCGTCAATTCTTTGCTACTGATCTGCTGCACTTGATCTACCATCTGTGTGATTTGCCATCAAGGACAATACTTATCTCATAATGCCAACAATCTCCCCCTTTGGACTTGATGGCAAAGCTAACTTGTCACACTTAGAACTATCATCTGATTCCTTTGAGCAGTCCTGCATCCCATGCATTCAGTCACATCTGATATCTCTTCTGAAGATTCATCCAGTTATAAATAAGTGAGATGTCTTTCTATGAGAGGGTTGCCATCAAGTACAACACATGCATCATAATGCCAACATCCATGGATTCCGAGTTCCAGCAATGAAGAGGAAGATGGGGTAAACTTATCCAGATAGGGATAGCTGAAGGAGTGTCTTGGAAGGGATCAAAGTCTGGTGTCCATTTATTCAGATAGAGTCCTTGGGGGCCCATGAAATATGGACTGTTTCGGAAAATGAGATCTCGATCTTTTGCTGATTCGAAAACAAGAACATAATAACTTCTTCCTACCATGTGGCTTCGTATTCCTTCATAGACAAGGGGTCTCCAGTTTCGCTCGACCCATCCATCAATAGCTTTGGGAGAGGGCCAGAGGCCTGTGAATTGTCCAATGAGCCCTCGTTCTACCAGGTTCAACGCAGTCCGACACGGGTGTTCTGTAGGTAGTTTTTCCGAAGGGATGGCTTCGGCTTTCTTAACAAATTTCTGTTGGTTCGAGTTTGCTTTCCTCTTGCCACAGGAGGCTACCAATCATTTGAAGGCAACAATCTCAGGAGGGAGGGGAGGGGGGCCCCCTCCGGCATCCATACTGGTTGGACTCAAGTTTTTGATGAAGAGTCTCACCGCGCAGAGCTATCCCACTCTTGCTGGTTGGTCTCAGCAGCAAGAGGCTACCGAGAGAGCTCTGTAGGAGCAACGACAGTTAGATGTTGAGTGTGCTCCAGAGCCGAACCCTAATCGCCAGAGCAACTGTGCTATGGTAATGTAAGGAAACATATTAACAATCTGGAGAGACATAGTATTTTAAGTTCTGGAAGAGAAGGTTGTTTTGCACTACTAGTATAAATTTCTCCAAGGAGCTGAAGTTGCTTAAGGACTGTAAATTCTTGTAATGCGGTTTTGTTGTGCTTTTAATTAATTTTCATTTCATGTGCACTATTGTCTCGGATGTAAATTAATCATTTTATTATCTGTATTTTTCCAATTGATTTTAATTCTTGTTCTAAATAGTGTATTGTATTCTGATATTGAGCACTACTGTCATATCGAATGTACTAAGCAGTAACTATGTATTGTTTGAAGAAATTCCCATTTTGTTTTCTCTTTCATTGATTAAACGAACTACTTCTTTAATTAATGAAAATTATATAATGAATTCAATCATATAAATAGTCATCTTCCCCAATTTAGTTAGTTTTTATGCTCTTGAATTGAGAGAGGGCTATCATTTTCCCAATTTGAGATAGGATTAGTTTTACTTGCATCTTAGAGTAAGATTTGCATTTAGATTTAATTTTGCATTCTAGAAGTCCCCTCACACAAGGGTAGAACTTAGTTGTGGTTTGGCTGAGTCATAGAGTCAACTTAAGGATCTCTTTCTTGCAAGAGCTCTGCAAGAGGGAAGATTTGATTTCTCTTTCTCTATTCATAAGTAATAGACATACTATAAGTCAGCAGAGAGGGAGAGAGAGTAACTTGACCCAATTGAACTAGTTGGAACCACTACATTAAACGGATAAGAGCTTAGTTGGGGTTCTGGTTGGGTGGTCTCCCTAACATGTTGATGTGGTCATTTTAGACCGTCAACAATAACTTAAGAAGATAAATTAGAGGGTTTTGTAATTTTCTAGATTTAATGGTGAAAATTTAAAAGATTAGTGTTTAGCTATTAAGATTAGGGTTTTGGTTGCATAACATTTTTAGGATTTGTATTTATATCTATTAGTGGAAAATTGAAACATTAAGGTTTACCTATACACTTATATACATATATCAAGCACTTTTTTAGAGCAAAAAAAACACTGGTATATATTATGAAAATAGTATCCAGTACATCTATCAGAGATTGTTCAAAATAGACTACAGCGTAAGAGAGATGTCCATCACTATCCATACAAATTGACTTATAATAACTACATTCCCCTAATGCCCAGGAAGTCCATCACTTAACATTTACAATACATTATATCTTATAGAAATATCAAAAATGTTTTGTTTGTATTCATTATTATTAGACTAAGAACGTAGCTAAGAAGAATCGAGCTCACTTCTTTAATTATGTTATCCTAAACTAAATGTGGTTGTGCTAGTTATGTGGTTTTAAATTGAATCGAGAAATATTAAAATTATATTAAAAATAAAAATAAAAATCTAAAAAAGAATTATATCTGTGATTGTCATAATAATGATTGTTATTGTAATCTTTCCACAACATAATGCCACCGGGGATAAATGCATACCATAACACTTGTCATTATTTATTTTTTCTTCAATAGTTTAATAAATAGGAGTAAAAATGTAAATGTGCATACTTAATTATATAATTTTACTTAGTAAAAGAAATATTAATAATAATTTTAATTTATCAATTCAAACAATAAATAACTATGTAAATAAAACTCTATTTTTATTGTTATTTTAATTTAGCTATCAATTATTTTTTGCATAACAAGAAGTGTAGCAACGCTCCATATTACACTTTTTAACTTTATACAAAATTTCAATTATAATATTTATTAATAATTTAAATAAAATTAATTTTTAAATAATATTATATAGAAAAATTACTAATAATTCATAATAATTTAGGAAAAATTTGATTTTTTTTAAAATTTTAATATAAAATTTCAATAAAAATATTCATTAATAATTTAAATTAAATTATTTTTTTAAATAATATCATATAAAAAATTTATTAATAATTCATAATAATTTCATCTTTGAAAAAATGTAACAGAAAAACTTAATTAAATGTTTTTATAATTTAAAATAATTTAATTTTTAAAATAATAGCATGATATTATCAGTGATAAATTATGAATTACAGTTACAATACATATGTGAGCGCCCTTATACTACACCAAAGTTAAGTATCAAAGTCAGAATATTTAAGATAGATTTTAGGATGATGCGCAAATACATTTATACTATTAAGTAAAATTGTTTTGGGGAATCCATTTCGAGAAGAAAAAACTTAGATAGAAGATACTAGAGGAAAGCACCGTAAAAATATCTAAGGTGCCATTGTTGTGCACGCTGCTAGTTATCGGTGACGGTTGTACTGATAATTTATTCCAAAGCCACTGTTGATGGTTGTACTGATATTTTCATCAAATATTTTCATAGCCTTCCACCGCAATAAAACAGGCACGCTGATTCCTTCGGAGTCTTTGTACAATCAACAAAATCATTACAATCTACAAAATCATCACTCCTAAAGAAAGTTGGAACTTTAAGAACTAGGGAGCTCTATATGTTAAATATTAGAGCTAGTCATGTAGAAGATGATGATAAGAAAATGGTTAGATATATAAGTGGTTTGAGATTTGGTATTCAAGATGAAATCATCCATTTATTTTTGAAGACTATTGAGGATGGATATCAAGTTGCTTTGAAGGTAGACGAGAAGCTTACTCAGAAGCAAAGTTAGAGAAGTCGAGGAAGAAAGCCTGCAAGAAGCAAAGGACAACAGAGTGACAAAAAAAGAATCTAGTCTACAAGATAAGAGAGAGGAAGCTCCAACAGTAAATCACCAAGGTAAGGTGATTCAAGAGGGAGAATATCATTCTCCAGAGGCATATGTCGAGGAAGAGATTATTGTCCTAGATGTTTCAGATATGGGAAACTCAAAAATATGTCTTGGTAACATCCGAAGAATGCATCAGCAGGTCAGATAGGTGCTCATGTTGTGGAAGAAGATGGGAATCCAGTTATCATTGAAAAAGTTCCTAAAGCAAGGGAATCTTTGTTAATGAAAAGAGTGTTGATGAAGGCAAAAAGGGAAGCTAAAGAGCTAGCTAAAAGAAGAAATCTATTTAGAACTATGTGTAAGTCTAAAGGTAAGTGCTGCAAGATTGGAATTGACATTAAAAGTATTCATAACTTGGTTTCTATTGAAATGGTAGAAAAATTGAATTTGAAAAACACACCACACCCTCATCCTTACAAAGTGTCTTGGTTATAGAAAAGGCCACCAAGTTTTGATTAATGCATAGTGTAGAGTAGAGCCCCAAATTGGAAGGTATAAGGATGAAGTTGTTTGCGATGTAATGTCAATGGACATTTTCCATATGTTATTGTGGAGGCCATAGAAATATGATAGAAAATCCATTCATGATGGTGGGAAGAATACATACACTCTTAAAAAGGATTTCCATAAGCATGTTCTGTTTCCTTTACCATATGAAGGAGTTAAGGATGAAGCAAAAATCATAGTGTGTTTCTTTTGAGTCGGAAGGAGTTGTTGCGAGAAGAAAAAGAGAAGAGGTACACTTTTCTCTAATTGGGAAACCACAGGTAATTCTCACCAATACCAATTTGAAATACCTTCTTGAAGAAATTAGAAGCATGTTAGATAAGTTTGTTAACATTATTGTGGATGAGCTACCAAGTAGTTTGGCTATTGTTAGAAGCATTAGCCATCACATTGATTCGATTCCAGGATCCACTCTACCAAATAAAGTAGCCTATCGAATGATACTATGAGAAAATGAAGAGGTGAAAACACAAGTTTAGGAGTTGTTAGATAAAGGTCTCGTTAAAGAAAATATAAGTCCTTGTCCAAAAAACAACTGCGGCTGGAAGATATGTACTGAATCTAGGGCTATCAACAAAATTACTCTCGGGTATTGGTTTCCACTCCCATGAAGTGATCATTTAATTGATTTCCTAAGTGATATTATTTGTTTTTTTTCAAATATTGATTTAAAAAGCGAGTATCATCAAATTCATATAAGAGAAGGAGATGAGTGGAAAACTATATTTAAAACTAATCATGGGTTATACGAGTGGCTTGGGATTCCCTTTAATCTGACAAATGTGCCCAACACTTTTATGCGTCTGATGAATGAAGTTTTAAAATAATTCATAAGTTAATTTGTTGTAGTTTACCTGGATGATATTTTAATGTACAACGTTGCAAGAGAAGAACATTTACAACACCTCAAGTCTATTATGGGTGAGCTACAAAAAGAAAAGTTGCTAATAAACTTTTAAAAATGTAGTTTTATGAAGGATGAGTTGATTTTTTGGGGGTTCGTAATTTCCAAGGATGGACTGAAGATGGACCCAGATAAAGTAAAAGCAAATATAAATTGGCCAATGCCACGAAAATATTCAAGGTAAGAAGTTTGCATGGCCTTGAAAGCATTTATAAAATTTTTATTAAAGGTTTCAGTAGTATGTGTGCACCTATTTTTTAAACCATCAAGCAGAATAATCAACCTTTTAAGTGGAATGTAGCAGCAGATCATAATTTCAAATTGCTTAAACAAAGGGTAACATAACAACCAATTTTATCCCTACCATATTTTCGAAAATCATTTCAAGTTAAGATAGATGCCAGCGATGTTGTTATTGGAGCAGTTTTAAGTCAAGATGGATGTCCAATTTCCTACTTCAATGAAAAGTTAAATGAATCTAAAAAGAAGTATTTTTAATATGATCAGGAGTTTTATGCTATTATGCAAGCTTTGAAGAAGTGACAACATTATCTTATGCCTAAGGAATTTATCTTGCTCACTGATAATCATGCACCACAATTTATAAATTGTCAGACATAACTAAATCAGAGGCATTCTTAGTAGTTGGAATTTTTACAAAAATTCACTTTTGTAATTAAACATACCAGTGGATTGTCAAACAAAGTAGCATGTGCCTTCATTATATTAATTTAATTCTATAAGAAATTTAGTTTTATGTTACAGGGTTTGATGAACTTAGAGAGATGTATAAAAGTGATGTTGATTTCAAAGAAGCATATGCAACATGTGAAAATATTGTGAGCACAAATACAACACATTGGTCTAGCTACATGATTCAAGAGGTATTACTATTCAAAGAAAACTAACTTTGTATTCCTAGGTGTTCTATGAGGGATAATTTAATACAGGAAAAGCATAGTGGAGGACTAGGTGGACATTATGGAGCTGACAAAACGTTTGTTGTGTTAAGTATATTTTATTGTTGGTTAGGTATGAAAAGTCTTATGAAAATATTTGTGGAAATATGTAGGATATGTCAACAGGAAAAAGGGAGTAGTCATAACATTAGGTTGTATCAGCCATTGCCCATTCCTAGCATTCCTTGGGATTCAATCAACACAGACTTTGTTTTCGGATTACCTCGAACACTGTGAGTTAATAGCTCTTTTTGTTAGCATGGATAGATTTTCAAAAATGGCACATTTCATTCCATTTACTAAAACTACTGACACAACTAATGTGGCAAGCCTATTTTTTAAAGAAATTGTAAGGCTACATGGATTTCATTGTAGTATTGTGTCAGTCAGGGACACTAGATTCATGGGCCACTTTAGGAGGACTTTATGGAAAAAATATAAGCACCAATTTAAGTTTCAGTGCAACATATCACCCATAAACTGATGGTCAAACCGAGGTACTAAATAAAAGCCTAGGAAGTATTCTGATGAGCTTAGTGAATGAACATCCCAAACAATGGGATCAAGTGCTTGCTCAAGCTGAGTTCACCTATAATGATTCACCCAACAAGAGTATAGGTATGATTCCATTTCAAATTTTATATGGAATGCACCCTAAGGGAGTATATGAGTTAAGGAACCTGGGAAATCAAGAACCCAGAAGTGCAGTAGATGGAGATTTCATAGTGAGTTACTATGTAGGAATTGTAGGAAAGGGTAAATATAAACTAGAGGAAAGTAGCAATGAATATAAACAAAAAGTGCCAGATATGAAAAGGATACAACAATATTTCCAAATTGGTGACTTATTCATGGAATAGTTGAGAAAGGAAAGGTTTCTGATGGGAACATATAATAAAATCAAGCAAAAGAAAATTGGTCCTTGTAAAATTCTAAGAAATTTTTTCCTCAAATGCTTATGAAATAGAACTTCCTCAAGACATTGAAATTACACCAATTTTTAATGTGGCATACGTATATCCCTTTAAGGAAATAGAGAGAACTACAATTGATGCACCTATAAGTGATAAAGATCAAACTAAAGGATGGGAGAAGTGATTGCCAAAAGTGGTCCTAAAGGAGATTGACATAGTGTTTGATCATAAATTAATGAAGAAAACTAGAGGAAAAGAGCATTTATAGTAGTAAATCAAATGGAAGAATTAGCCTGTTGAGGATTCTACTTTGATGATAGAACCAAAGATTTCAAAGTATGGCACCACTATGGAGACTCTTAGGAAGAATTTTATTCCTCGGGAGTCTGATGAAGGAGCATCACCACCAGTTAACTCATTTTGACTATAATAATCATAAATCTCATTTACTATAGGAAGTGGGTTTCGCAAATTTATTTATTTATTTGTAATATTTAAGATAATTATTAGTTAGTTGAAGTTGCATTTATTTTCTATAGAATAGGAAATTGTTGAATAAATATGCAGGAGATATTTATAATTAGTTTTAATAGATTAGGTATCTTCGTAGATTTAGAAATAAAATCCATGATTGGTGGATCTTAACGGATTACACTTTTGTATCTAAAAAGAACCTATAGCTTAAGAAAAACATTCCGAGAGTCAAATATTTTTAGGTTCTCAGTTTTCTTGTGTATTGGATGAGAGACTGAGTTAATTGAATATTTCTATTTCTCTCTTATTTGTGTATACACTATTATTTCTATCCAACATGGTTTATGTTCATTAGTTTGTTGAAGGAATTAGTTAGAGTTCAATTCCTTGTTTCTGTGATCTCTCTATTTTAGTTCAATGTTTTCAATAAGTAAAATCTTAATCATAGGCTAAAGATATGTCGCAAATCATTCCTAGAATCAGTTCATAGGGTCGCCCATTTGGTTGTTTCAATTATTGAGTAGCTCAAGTTATTAGCAAAGTCGGGAAATCGTCGGATTGAAGCGAAACAATTAAGTCCTAAAAAAGACAACATTGGCTAAATCGGGACTTAGAAACTTAAAGAAATAGTTGGTGAGGCCTTTCGATGTAAGGCCATCTCGGACCTTTGGCCCCTTTAAAAATTTACAAATCACAAAATTCCTTGAACTATGAATACTCGAACAAGGATCGGTGTATTCTTCAGGACCCCGAACTATTCAGAACCTTGAACATATTCAGGACTCTAAGTGCATTCAACCTCTTGGAATATCAAACCTCAAACCGGCATATATTCAAGTCCCGAACAGACTGAGCTACAGTGGGCTCCAGCAAAAATAATTTAAAGTGGTTTATTTAAGTTTTTCGCTTTATAAATTTTCCACCAATTATATTGTGTTTCACTATATAATAGGGTTTTAATCTTGAATAAGCAGGATCTATGCCTTTGAGCATGTATATAAAAGATGTTAGTATAGACCCAATATTTTGTTTTCTTGACTTTAGATCTTGGTGCATAGTAAGAGACATAGTGGAGCAGGGTACTTTGAAATACCATATCATTTTAGCCAGTTACTTTATTTGTGATAAGGCCAATTCTTTGATATCTCTCACTATGGTTTATTTGATATTGTTTCTCCAAACACTTTTTTTGTCTGATTGTGGAAGTATTCAGAGTTCACATCTCACTAGGGAAATTTTTAGGTCAAAAATGGGCCTCAAAATGAAAAATGTACTAACAAAATCAAACTTAATTGAACCAGTAGGGTTCAAGATGATGATGTCATCCCTAGGAGAGAATATTTTTGAGTGAAAAGAAGAAAATAATTTTTTTAGTCATCTTTTTAACGTATCTCCTTGTAGGTTTATTTAAATTTCAAGTGTGTACACTCGTTTGATGTGGAATTAGATTTTGAATCAAAAGAATAACCACACTGCATACTTTGGAGTATCTCCACACAGAGAAAAAATCAAGATACATGAAAAAACGTGTTTGAAACACATTTTTTCATGTAGCTTGAATTTTTCTCTGCTTAGATTTACTCAAAAGTATGCAGAGTAGGTACTTGTTCGATGCAAAATCTAATTCTACATCTAAAGAGTGTACATACTCGTAATTTGAGGAAACCTACAAGGAGATAAATCAAAGATATAGTAAAAAAATGTAGTTTTCTTTCTTTCCTTTTAAATTTGTAACTTTTCATTATTATTTTTTACTATTATTTATTATTTTCATTGGGAGGCACATATTAGACCTCAAAATTCACCTAATGCTTTCCTGTAGCCACAGGGACTTTATTGGGGGAGAAATACTATAACACGTGGGTTTATATTGGGGGATATATATTGAGGAATCACATAATATATCAGGAGATATATAGGGGGTAAAGAGTTTTTATATTGTCGGGTATAAAAAAGGGATCTCAAAGTTAATGAAAAATATAAAGGGGTATATGAAATTTTAATGAAAAAATGGATACCTACAATATCTAGTGAAAGTAGGGGGTTTTTTAATTGTGAAGGTGTATTGGGTTGATATTGGTAGGGGGTTAAATATTGGCAGGGGATTGCATAATGTGAATTTTAGATGTATTTTCCAATATGTAGTCTAATTAGGGGTATTGTTTAGTATGCCACGAACACGCGTGATATGTTAGAGGTTCACTAAGTGAAGATCTTGTGCCTGTAGCTAAATGTTTCTAGACTTTAATCTCGAAACTTCTTCCTCCTCTTTTAGAGATTTATGATATGCTTCAAATTCTTCTCCTCCTTCACAACCTCATTTATAATTGGTCCTTCTTCTAGATTGGACTGAAGGGATTCCATCTTCATTTCATGAGCCTGTATAATTGATTACCTATCCAACTTCTGTTCAACAACCCATTTTTTTAAGGCTTGCTTAAGTCTTTTAATTTTATGCTCCCAGATTGTAAGTGGGCTACCAAGAACCCATTCTTGCCACACTCTCTTCACCACATCACAAAAATCCTTCATCTTGGTCCAAATTGGGCAATATCAAAAGGGAATAGGAACATAATATATATTTTATGTGAGTTATAAATTAATTGGGCAATGATCCGAGTTATTCTGAGGAAGAATACAAGAATAGACTAGAATAATTTGGGATAAGAAAGAGTTAGAAATATGAAATATATCCAGTTTGGAAACAACATGGCCTAGACCAAAATGTTTATTGTTCCATGTAAACTTGTTGGAGGATGGCATATCATCCAAAAAAAAATAGTTTTTGAATGCAATCTTCCATGTTATATTGGAATTGATCTTTGAGAAAATATCCCCTTTTCTTTTCCCATTGGTGCAGAGTTATATTAAAATATCTCCCATAAGTGTAATTTGAACCCAATTGAGAATCCCTAAAGTCCAACAAGGAGGCCCAACATTCATTTTTTTCTTGGAATGCATAGGAATATAAATATTAATGATTGTACCGATCCATGTGGATATTGGTGGCCACCCACCTATTCCACTTGAACCCCCACCATCGTTTCTTTTAGTTTCCTTACTTTTAGCACAACTTACTATTTTTGGCAGTTTTTCTGGTCCTAAAGTTCTAGAGCCGTTATGAGGGCCTAAAGGACGTATTTTTGGGAAAATGGAGATATTGTAAAAGTGCAAGATCATTTTATTGATCTATTCTGGCCTCCTCTTGGAGGTCTTCAAAACAAGGTATTATGATAGCCAAATGGAGATCGTATGCCAAAGTTACGATCCCGGGAAGTTAACGTTCCAACTAATCCCAAGGGGACCCATAAGATTTTGGCGCTTCATCTCCCCGGGTTAGGTTTTTGGATGTTTAGGGTTTCCCATTAATTCTTAATAATAGAAAGGAATATAAACCTCAATATAACATAGTTCAGAAGATATGCATTTACCACATATCTTCTCAGAGATAAGCTACCATCATCTGAGCTAGTTTATTTCCATTTTGAAAACATAAATTCAATTCATTAATAAAAAAGTATTGAAAATTGTTTACATGCAGAATGGAAATATACTAGCTCAAGCGATGGTAGCTTATCTCTAAGAAGAGATGTGGTGACTACATGCCTTCTAGACTATATTACAACGAGCCTCAAAGGTCGTTTTATCATTAATAAATAATGGGAAACCCTAAACATCCAAGAACCTAACCCTAGGAGATGAAGCGCTAAAAGCTTGTGGGCCCCATTGGGGTTAACTGGAACATCAACTTCTCGGGGTCGTAACTTTTGCATTCAATCTTTGTTTGGCTATCATAATACTCCGTTTCAAAGATGTCTAGGAGGAGGTTTAAAAAAGTTAGGTAAGTGAATTTTGCACTATTTTTGTCTCTCTGTTTTCCCAAGAAACGCCTTTTAGGGCCTCAAAATGACTCTAGAAGTTTAGGACCCAAAAAATTGCCAAAAATAGTAATTTCTACTACAATTAAGCAAATTGAAAGAAACAATGGTGCGGGTCCAAGTAGAATAGGCGGGTGGCCACTAATATCCACTTGGATCATGTACATACCTGATTTGTGGGCATATGCATAAACCTTATCATTAACCAATGAGGTGATGATTGTTAGTCAAGTAACTTGAGTGTTGACTGGGCATAAAGGGTGCACACTATGTGTGATGCTCCTCTAGAACTTATTGAGAGGATCTCGTTGTCATGCCATAATTTATAATGTTTGAGAAGGATCTCTTAATCCCCCATTTTTGTTTCTTGGAGTAGTAGAACTAGGAGTTTTTCTTTCTTAATTAATGACTTCACTTCTATCATTATTTTCTCTGACCCTAATCCCCTACAGTTCTAGGAGATTACCTTCATCATTTACTACTTGTGTGGATTTACCCTAATTGAGGGTCTATATTTCCTCCTTTTTTGGTGTTTTTGTGTCAATGGATGAGTTTTGGTTCCAGGATTGATTTGATTCCCAATTATTTATATTTTTTAGCTTTCTCCACTCAAACTTCCCTATTGGTCTTTTTTCTAACCTTTCTATGAATATGATCTTTCTCCTTTTCATTCTCTGCTTTTGATTTCTCATCCAAAAATCTAGCAAATGTGGGTCTCGTCTTGATGTTTTTGGGGGAGAGAAACTCATCCTC
This sequence comes from Pinus tabuliformis, assembly GCA_031772625.1. NCBI lineage: Eukaryota > Viridiplantae > Streptophyta > Pinopsida > Pinales > Pinaceae > Pinus > Pinus tabuliformis. The sequence goes on along the minus strand of CM062819.1, from coordinate 1,571,221,281 downwards.
ATCCAAAGAGGAATATTTCACTGGTTGCATAGGAGTTTGATCATCCTCTAATGGCTTGTATGGAAAAATTGGAGGCTTATTCAAAGGATTTTCCCCTTCTTCATCAACCATATTCGAATCTTAATAACCATTTATATTATCATTTTTCACATTTGTTTTGCTTGATCCCTCACAATTTACTTGACCAACATTTTTTACAGAGGTTGGTCCTTTTCCTTTGTTTCCACTCTAATCAAATTTCCTTGGTTGATTATTTCTTAGCCTTGATGGGGATTTTCTTCTTTTTTGTTTTTTCCATTGATCTCCCTCCTCTTCTTTTTGTTTTTGTTTCTCCTCGTTTTTTTACATCTCCTTGCAAAGTGGCCATATTCATGGAAAAATTTGCATTTGAATGGAATTTTATCATATTCTAACTCTTAGATATGAGATCAAATTTCCAAGTTTAGATTTATATCCATTCACATCTCCTTATCTATATCCACTTCTACACAAATCCTTGCACACGAAAATAAACCTCTTATGGTTAAACTTGATCAATATATTTTCCTATGGCATTACCAATGCTTTAGAACATTGCATCATTCTAACTGTTAAACTCACATGGAATGTAAAAAGTTAATATGAAAGATAAGCATTAGATTGCATATATTATTGACATGATATACATTTATAGTACATGGTGTGACCCTTGGATTCATATTCCAAGTGGTCTCTTGGACTTCGGTGGTTGTTCACATTCCACACCAACCCATAGAGGATTAGGTGTCCAACATTCCCCCCTTAATTCGAAGGGGTATGTATGAGTCCAAAAAGAGAGTTGTAATACAAAATGTGAAAAAATATGGATGACAACACTAAGATGAATATGCTCTCTGAAATTTTGGCATCATGGGGGGGCCGGGGGGGGGGGTGGTTTAAGGATGGCCACCAACACTAGAACGCTTAGTGCAGTTCTTGGAACTCTTCCAAGTCTGGAAAGAAGATGAAGTCTTCTATAAGAGGGAGTGTCCCTAATGCTTTGGAGAGGGGGACCTTCAACCTAGAAAATAGAGGTCTACAACTTGCGGTGGTTTAAGGATGACCACCAACTCTGGAATGCTTAATGCAATTCCTAGAACTCTTCCAAAACTGGCAAGAAGCTAAAGTCTTCTACTAGATGAAGTGTCCCCAATTCTTTGAAGAGGGAGAAGCTCAACTTGAAAATGGAGGTCTCAACCCCACATAGATGGTTTAAGGCTGACCACCAACCAAAGGCATGTTCAGTGGCATCTCTGTCTCTGGCTACAACTCTAAATCCAGTATGGTAGGTTGTGGCTCAAGCTCACTTGATGTGGCTTTGAAACTTGTATATGACCATCACTTCCCCCCTGTTAGATACAAGATGAGAAGATGAAGAGATCTCAACTGCAAGACTTTTCAATATTCGACATCAAATCCTCTTGTATGAGATAAATATTTTCTTGGTTGTTGAAGCCCATTGCCAAGAAGCGATCCATCCAAGATGAATCTTTGTTCTTGCAAGAGGCTTGTTTTTGAAGCATTTGTGTGAACAATGAGTATGGTTATCACAATGATTACATAGATGAAGATTAAAAAAATGATCTTTCATATGGCCAACTCGGTCACAGTGTTGGCATTTAACAACTTGTTGTGTTTGTTGTGGAAGACGCACAGAATTTGGAACAATTGAAGGTGAACTATCATGAAGAAGTCTAACACTCTTAAGCTGGATGGGCTTTAGGTAATTTGGAATATGAAAGGACACCTCTTTATCATATCCAAGACATGTTATGTGCTTGTATTGGACAAGCTCTTCTTCCCGAGGTTTGATGATTGGCTTGGGAAGTGCAGATTGAAATTCTGCATATGCATGTAACTCTGATGCTTCATTGGGCACTGGATCAACTGCAACATTATTGACTTGCTGCTTATGGGAGTCTGTTTCAATGTTATGAATAGAAACAAGTTCAGAATGATGACTCCACTATTGTAATTCTTCTTGCCGTAGCTGAGATTCAAGTTGCAAAAATTCAATCTTGTGTTGTACATTTTGCAAGCATGTTCGAATGTCAGATAGGGTGTCTTTGTCAATTTTGATTTTATCATGAATAATGGAGCGTATTAAAGTATTTAGCGCCTCTAATACATCAGTAATTTTAGTCATTTTCTCTAATGTCAAACTATGGATCAATGAGGAAGGAGAAACACCCACTTACAATATCTAGTCAACCTTTTTCTCCAAAGTTGATTTGAAATTTTCTTTAGGATGTTGATACATCTGATTAAATGTTTGCACTTCTGGTCAACAGAGTCAGGTTCAGTTGATGTTGCTTGTTGTAGTAGGGAACTATACAGACTTATTTACGTCTAAGTACCATACAATGAAATGTGGAATTATATTTTGTGGTTCTGGAAATCCTCTTCCTCCAAACTAGTAAGCATAGTTTCTTTTGAATAATGCTCACAGCGCATTGAATGTAAATAGTAAAGTTCGTTTCAATGCAGATAGAAAACAACGCAGTAGTAATATATATCACCACAATAAGTTGAAATAATTCATGCAGAGATACGACTATTTTATAATGTAGCAATGATCAACGTACCAATGTCTTTACACATATAACATCACCATCGACGAACCAACGTTTTAAGTTTGTGGAACCACTAGAGCATCAAGGAATAGGTGGCAGTAAAGTAGAAGACTACAGATTGGGATCACCTACTGTAGGGTTGCCTCGTGCTACAAAACAAAGATAGTAGACAACGGTCGGTTCGTCTCCATGTGATGAGTTACTCTGAAAATAGATCGACAGTTTTGTTTCTTCAAATATCAATGCATTTATCTGGTAAGCCGGACCAGTGAAAAATTTTCACTAGATATGTCAGATAGAGGAAAGGCGTGGAGAAAGGGCAGAGTGCTTAAGTGCAGTTCTAATAGGTAGAATTGACACGCAAAGAAGGCCAGAGACTGATATTATGCACTAAGAAGAGATAAGAATAGTGATACATTCGTGGTATTGAATGGACCTTCACTACGATAAAGGGACCATAAGCGCACTTTACAAATCACCAGCGGCCACTCGAACTTTCGACAACCTCAAATGTAATTGTATTCAATGCCTTTTCCAGCCACAATCTTAAACTTTTTTCAAAATTTATTCTTCAAAAAAATTGGGAGCAATACATTCAACGTTAACAACTTGAACATTTAGTACAACATACTTCAAAGCACATATATATGAATAAATGGTTCGACCCACAAGGAAAACAACTTGCAAGGAATCACGCCAAATATACTCAACTTTTCATCTCATGAAACGCCATAGATCACGACCATAATGAACACCTCTTCATCGCTCAACGCATAGGAGAAATACGAACAGGAAACCCTCAATAATGAACAAGAGAAATAATGAACACCTCTTCAACGTTCTAGTTTTAGTGCAAACCCTCAAGGCACTGTAACTAAAATTTTGGAAGCAAATCTAAAACATATCCATAATTGTTTACTGTCAACAAGAATTTCCATCGAAGGCTTAACAGCTCGATAACTCAACGAAAAAAGGAAAACGAATGCACAGAGACTAAACCAAGAGGAGAAAGGGTTAGAGCATGGGCTCTAGTTGCAGAGCTCGTTCAGAATCGAGCAGAGGAGCAAATGGCGTTGGCCTGGAATATGTATCGCTGCAATGGAGCAGAATATGTATTATGGAGTATATAACGTATTGCAGTGGCACCATAGTGTTAGGTAGTGGATTGGGAGTAAATTGGGCAGTGAGGAGTATGGAATTGAATAACGTAACAACATTCAGCATGGTATGGCAGCGTGTTGGGCAGACTGGAGTTGAATAACGTAATAGGAGCAGAGGTATAACATAGGTATGCAGTGGTATTAACCGGGAGCGTATGTTACAATCGAGAGTAAAGGTAATGTGGTATGGCAGAGAGAGGAGACCTTAACCACCAACGTGTCAGTATTCAAACATTAACCGCAATCATGATACCAGTGCATATAAATTCAGATTTCACAATTTTGTAACTTTGAATAGTAATTGTCCAGAATTTGTTGAATCAAGAAGGAAGATTTTGTTGAATCAGGAAGGAAACAAATGACGTAGAATATAGACCTCCGCGAGCAACAATTTAAGATGGGGGCTCATCAATAATTGTGAGAAGCTCAATCTAATGTCCTAGTGAGGAATGCAGAATCCACTGATTGCAGTGCCAATTATGAATTCCTCCTTGCATGAAAAGCCCAACGATATGTGTATGGAGGCTGATGATATGTGTATGAGTCCTCGTTATATATGGAGTGTGGACGGTCGAATATTAAAAGTGCACAACACAATATTAAATGCATATGACAACGTATGGGAGGGAGGTATCACACCACCGTGACAGAGGAAAGCTAAAATGAAGTTGGCTTCTATACTATGTTAAACTCACATGGAATTTAAACAGCGAATATGAAAGATAAGCATTGGATTGCATATATTATTGACATGATATGCATTTATAGTACATGGTGTGACCCTTGGATTCATATTCCAAGTGGTCTCTTGGACTCCGGTGACTGTTCACATTCCAAACCAACCCATAGACGATTAGGTGTCCAACACTAACTATGCGAGGTAGAAGGGGAGCTTCGCCCATACTAGGACTACCAAGGGCACATCACTTTCATATTTAAAATCTTAGCTCCATCGATCTAGATATAACTCTTGAGCACCTATAAAATAGGGTCCACTTCTAAATACTGGCTCTCGATCTCCCTTAGTTTAAAAAAAGAATGTGAAAAAGCACTTCCTCCAAAAGGAAGAAGACATAGCATTAAGGGAATTTTGAGGTAAAAAATGGGCCTGAAAATAAAAAATGTGCTAACAAAATTAACTTTAAATGAACCAATAGGATTCAAGATGATGATGACATCCCCACGAGTAAATATTTTATAGGAAAAATAAGAAAACTACTTTTTTTAGTTATATTTTCAGCATGTCTCCTTATAATTTTAGTGAAATGTAAAGTTTAGAACCTCGTTGGATGTGGAATTAAATTCCACATCCAACAAGTAACCACTTTGGATACTTTTGAGTAGACCCACATCGAACCAAAACTTAAAATACATTAAAAAAATGTGTTGAAACACATTTTTTTCAAGTATTTTCAATTTTTTTACGATGTAGGAGATTAAGCTGGCACTAGTTAGAAGAATTTTGAGGCTCGATTTCTATTAGAATTTATGGTATGCAGAGATATGTTATGGTCTTATTCTCGCACTGCTTGGTGGCTTTTCCATCTTAGGTAACTCAAACCTCTAATTTTTATAATTTTAATTCGAGCTCTTTGTCTAAACATAGGATTGTAATCCATTGTGGAATGTGTGTCTGTCTAGGTGAGGTCATCGTCTAGTTTGATTTGCAATATTGTTGGGTCCTCTACTTTTTGCTAGTTGTGGTTTTCTTTCTCTTTGGTCAACCTGCACCCTTTTCACTTTATTTCCCCCCTAGGTAGTTGGTTTATTATTTTTTGGAGCAATGTCATGTTTTTGTTGAGTATTATTCCTCTCATCTAGCCACAATTTGTTCGACTGGGTTTTTGTTACCCCCAACTCTCTTTTCTTGGTTTGTTTAGTGATATCCCAAGAAGGTGTCGTATGTCCATTTAAATGTAGTGACAACGTATGAGAAGTAGGAAGGGGGGGTTGAGGAGTTTGAGGCCCCTAGGGCCATAACTGAGCCCAATAGTAGGCTCGAGAGGCTATTGAGACTGACCATTCATTCGTCCTCCGAGAAACACGCAGAGAAATCCGATAAATAGAGACTATAAAAATCAGATATATGCATTATTTTTCTGATTTAGATCTTATGGAGGATGTTGGAAAGTGGATTCCTAACCCTAGCCATACCAAGGAAAGGAAAAAAAACCATACTTTCAACTTTTATCTCTTTACCGACATATGAAAACCCTATTGGGAAGTGTCATTAATGGGAGGAAAACGGAGAGAAAATAAATCAATGGTTCTTTATGGAGTGAATGGATGTTCATCTGGCTCAAATCAAGCATCGCATTCCTTGTATCCATGCTACATCATCCCCTCCTGGCTCTAGTTAAAAGATCCAACTCTCGTCACCTCTTATGATTCCTAGTTTTTTTTTATGATTATAGGCATTTTTTTGTATTGTGCTGATGCAGTAGACTCTTTAGTAATGTTAAAGCTATTAAGACTCTTGCAGTTTTGGACTAGTTATTCTATTGACAAATGGTCAAAAATATCTGGTTTCCCATTGGGCAGATTATGACCATCTGCCATAAAGTCTGTTGATAGTGGATGGATGACCAATTTACTTGATTGTTTGATTTTGTGAGGTAATACAATTGAAGCTTATATATATATATATATATATATATAGAGAGAGAGAGAGAGAGAGAGAGAGATTTTATTTAACATGGACATTAAAATATTTTATTTATGTTTCACATTATAAAATAGTTGTTATTAATATTTTTCTCTCTCTTTACATTGAATTTTTTTGTTGTTATTAATATATAATTTTTTTCAATTCCATATTAATCATTAAAGGAATTACACATCTTTTTCATATCTTAAATTAGAAATCACCTATAAATGAAAGAAAAGGCATCTATCATTCCTTATATATAGAGAGTTGATATTGAAATACTTCATTTAATGTGTATATTGAAATATTGTATTTATAATAAATACTAAATTTTTTTGTCCCTAATATTTTTTAAATATCACATATCAACTCCATATTAAAAATTATATGAATTACACGTCTCTAGTATATATATATGTAATATGGTTTGAAATTGAGTCAACTATTATGTATATCATTACTTTTTAGTTTTTCCCACTCATTTAATTGACCCAATATTATATTTTTACAACATCTCCCACATACTAGAACATTTAAATTTATTTTCTAATAAGCAAATATCTACTACAAAACAAATGTATTAAGATACTTGAATTACTATTATCTTCTCATGTTACCAAAATTAAATTAAAAAACAAAGAATCGTAAAAATTAGTTATTATTATTATTATAAAAAGAAAAATTTACCCACTTAAAGCAGATCAATTATATATAAAAAAAAATAATAAATAAATTAGCATATATACATTTAAAAAATATGTAAAAAATAAATAAATATTAAAATGATAATAAGCAATACAAAATTAATGTTATAAATAATAAAAAATTAAAAATAAAAATTAAAAAATATTATTTTTTAATTAAATTGAAAAGCCAACGAAACATTATCAATTCTTTATTAATAATTATTATTAAAAAATAGAAATATTTTATAAAAGTTAATTAAAAAAATGGTTGAAATGAGTTTGGTTTTAATTAAATTGAAAAGCAAACGAAACATAACCGCTGTTAGTAATAAATACCAACTCTTTATTTTATAATTATTATTAAGAAGATACCACTGTTTCTACACCAACGAAGCTATGTTGGAAAGCCGCCGTTGATTACTGTGTAGATATTTTCTTCAAATATTTGCATAGCCTTCGATGGCAAACAAACAAGGACGCTGATTCCTTCATAGTCGTTCTTTGAGGGCCTCATCAAATACAAAAGGTTGGGTACCGGAGAAAAACAGTACACACATACACTGCTTTCCCCCACCCGAAGTCAGCATTTGTGCAAGAGAGTACAATCTCGGAAATATCCGAAATGATGTAACAACGGCGCGGTGGGCTAAGTGGACGCCCATTCACCTCCGCCAAATCAACCGCGGATCGCACGTATTCTTCGTCCACCATTTTCTTGCCTTCGTTAATCAATTTCACAGTGAAAGACAATAGCGTGGCCGCCTGCTACTACATTTCCATAGTACCCCGTGGGAAGACGGGTCGAAATCAAGAATGGGCGTTAATGGAAAACAATAATGCCGAGTCTTGGTGGGTAGGAATATTGAGAGCCTTTACTCTCGATTGCCACAAGCAACTCAAAAAACCTAAAAACGGCTCAGGAAGTTTAGGACCCGAAAAACTACCAAAAATAGTAAACTGTGCTACAATTAAGGAAATTGAAAAACTGAAAGAAACAATGGTGAGGGTCCAAGTGGAATAAGCGGGTGGCTACCAATATCCACAGGGATCAGTCCTCCCCCCTTAGGAAGCAATGGTCCCCATTGCGTTCAGTTCCTCCATGAGATGAGGAAACTTCTATTGAACTTGGTCCCTGGTGAGCCATTTTCCTTAGTGAAGGAGTTGGTCTGCTTTGACAACTTGATATAGTTGTATCCTCTATTGCCAAGTGTTATTGATCTGTGTTTCCATGATCTGATCAGTTGTGTCCTGTTCCATGCAGTCTGGGTTGAGCTCTATTGGTGTGAGTTGTTTTGCAATGTCAGATGTGTCCAACAATGGTGGAAAGTACGGTCAAAGGTGATCTACATTGAACATTGGGTGTAGACTAAGGAACAATGGGATGCTGAGCTCGAAGGCATTGTCCTCGATGGCCTTTGTGATCGTGTATGGCCCATATCGGAGTGGGTGAAGCTTGCGATGGGGTCCAACAAGGTGCTCCTTCTGCAAATGTAGTCAAACTTTGTCGCCCACCTGGAATTTGTGCAGCACTTGATGTTGATCATGGCGCTGATTGTACTTAGCACTGGATCTGTCCAATATATCATGAACCTATTGGCGGATTTGTTGAATGCGCTCAATCAGAAGTTTTTATCCCTTTCAACTTCAGACTGCAAGTGAGCCGAATCTACCTGAGTGGATGCAAATGGTTTGGCCACATCAATGGGGCATAATGGCTTGAATCCCAACCCTAGCTGAAAGGGGTTGTGGTCCATTGAGCTGTGGAGAGCTCTATTGTCGCTGTGTTGGACATAGGGTAGACTTTCATCCCATGTGTGTGGATGCTTTGAGTTGTACATGCACAGAATGTGTAGGATCATCCTGTTGACAACTCTGTTTGGCCATCGGTTTGAGGATGGAAAGTCGTGGACTTAGTGAGTTTTGTATCCAGCATTGACTAGAGACTTGACCAAAATGCACTTAGGAATTTGTTGTCCCGATATGAGATAATGGACTTTGGGATCCCAAAGTGTACCCACACTCGCTCAAAGAAGATCTTAGCAGTGGCCTCTGTTGTGATACTCTTCTTGCAGGCCGCCATGATGGCCGTCTTAGAGAATATGTCAACGATCACAAAAAACATAATCGTTGTCATGCTTAGTAGAAGGAAGGCCCGATATATAATCCATGGAGACAGATTCCCAAGGCTGAGTAGGAGTAGTTATAGGAGTATACAGTCCTTGCTTCTTAATGGTTGGCTTGACAATGTCATAGGCAGTGTAGGATCTAATGGACTTCTCAACATCCTTACAAAGTTTCGGCCAATAAAAATACTTCTGCAATACTACCATGGTTTTCTCTACTCCGAAATTTCCAGTGACCCGACTATAGTGCGCCTCCCAAATCATCTTGGCACGCTCATTTGAAGGAACATATGTGTCCCAAATGGCATAGTAGTGCATCCTGAAGGTGAAAATTTGGAACTTTCTTCCCTTCTGGGAGTGTCTGGTATTGTTGTCGAATTTTGGATCGCTCTTGTAAAGATGTGGCCACCCCAATGTCTCGTGCCCACAGGAGTTGAGCATAATGATTAGCACCATGACTGGTGGTTGGTTGAGGAAATTAGCGACATTATTGGTGCTGCCCTTTTTATACTTAATGTTCAAATGAAACTGTTGCAGATAGGTGGACCATTTCTGATGACAATCGTTCTGCAACTTCCCTTGTGTCTGTATGAACTGTAGAGGCTGGTGGTCTTTGTGGATGACCATTTCCTTCCCAAGAATGTAATGCTTTCATTGGCGGAAGGCCTGCACAATGGAATACATTTCTTTGTCGTAAATGGGGTATTTTTAGACTGTGTCTAAAAGTGTCTCACTGTGGTTAGCCACTTGATTCCTATGTTGAGTATGAACTGCAAAAATAGCATAGTCGGAGGCATCTATCTCAATCTCAAATGGTCGTTGCAGGTCTGGTAATGTGAGCACTGGTGCAGAACAGAGGTGATTCTTCAACTCGGACAATGCCCGCTATTGGGTTTCTGACCAAAATAACTTGGCTTTTGCTCTGCACTTGGTAACTTGACTTAAAGGCCAAGCAATATGAGAGAACCGCAACACGAACCTACAGTAGAAATTGGCAAGACGCAAAAAGTTGTGGAGCTCTGTTAGAGTGGTTGGGGCTGGCCAATCCCGAATGACTTGTATCTTGGATGGGTCCACATGTACACCCTGATCATCAATGATGTACCCTAGATATTGAACCTGGGTTAGGCCAAAGGTACATTTCTCCAAGTTAGCACACAGCTTGTGTTGTCAAAGGGTTTGAAGGACCTGTCAAATATGGTGGATGTGCTCTTCCTAACTCTGGCTGAAGATCAAGATGTCATCTAAATACACCACCATGAATGCATTGGTGAAGGGCCGCAAGATGTCATCCATCAGTCTCATGAAGGTTGCAGGGGCGTTCATCAATCCAAATGGCATGACCAACCATTCAAAAAGGCTCTCCTTGGATTTGAAAGTAGTCTTCCACACATCGGAGGGTTTGATAGGCACCTGGTGATAACCTCATTTCAAGTCAATATTGCTGAAATATTTGGCCCCCTTGAGTTGGTCCAGAAGGTCATCAATCTGTGAGATTGGGTACCTGTTCCGGACAGTGATCTTGTTTAGCGTCCGATAGTTGATATAGAGATTCCAGGTCCCATCCTTTTTCTATACCAATACAATCGGCCTCCCATAGGGTGATGAGCTTAGCCTGATGTGCCCTTTCTCTAGTAGTTCATGAATCTGCCTCTTGATCTCATCATTCTCCAGAATAGAGCGTCAATAGATCGATCCATTAGGCAGTGGCGCGCCTGGGGTCAGATTGATGGAGTGCTTAACCTGACAGTGCATAGGTACCCCTGTGGGTGAGGAAAAAATGTCCCTATACTCCTCCATGACCTTGTCCATCTGTTGTTGTTGTGCAGAGGAGCCCTCCCTAGAAGCCATGGCCACAACCTTCTTCTTGCCTTGGGGGAAAATCATAAGGAAAATGAATTTCCTGGTTTGAGAAATTATCTTACTGCATTGATTTACAGTGATCAAAGAAATGGTCGTAGGTGGGCCTACATCTAGTATCCTGTACAACTTATTTGCCAAAGTAATAATCACAGAGAGAGGTTAGACTCATATACAGCATGTCACTTCCACAAGTATGGTTGTCCTAACAATACATTAGAAACTTCAAGAGGAGCAATGTCACACAATACCTCATCCGTGAAGGGCTTGATACTATAGGGAAGGCAACACTACTGGCTGACGCGATGATCCCATCCTTGGTGAAGCCACCCGATGGTGTACGATTGTGGATGTGTTGTAGTCTTTAGGCTCAATTGCTTCATGACTTCTGCTGAAATGAGGTTCTTTTGGCTCTCACTGTCAACAATGAACTGCAGCAGAGAACCCTTCACCCACATTTGTGAGTGGTAGAGGCGTTCCCCCTCCTCTGGATCTTTAGGCTCAATTTTATGGATCTTTGTGGTGGCCACGGTGGCACTAGGCTCTACATCAATGATCTGCTTCCCTTTGTCAGTCCCCTTATTGGGTTATGATTCAGAGTCGGAACCTACATCTGATTTGGAAACCTTCAGCTTGGCCATCGGTGACTTCTTAGCCCAACACTCACTTGTATTGTGAGTGGAGCTCTTATGGAATTCACACCATTTTCCCATATCCTTCTTTGTCTTCATGGTGTTGTTCTTTACTTGCGGCTTCGACGGGTTGTCCTGGGTAACCCCGCCTTGCCTTGGTCCCTTATTTTGTGGTTTGGGGGCGCCTTTTCCTTGCTTTGGATTCGCAGATCCAAAGTCCCACTTCTTCTGTTTAAACTTATGCTCAATCTTTACAGCGTACCAATACCCTGTGCCGAGAGAGGAAATGTGTAGGAACTACATCTCGTCCTGGATATACTTGTGTAGACAGCCGTGGTACTTGAGCACCAAATGCCGCTCTGTATCCTTGATACCTATCTTCGTGGCAAAGTTATCCATCATCGCGTCCCTCTATCGCTTGAGGGCTTCTTCAAGCAACATTTCGAAAGGATCTCCTACCCCCTCGTCTTTCTTTTCTTCTGCCATGGGAGGTCATCGGGTTTTGCAAGGCTGATCCTGCAACGGTTCAACCAGATTGAGCCCTAACTCCTTATACCCTGACCTCATTGGGGACATGCAAAGAAAAAAAGAGAAAGAGAAGACCACTCTGATACCACTGATCCAAAATTAAACAAGAATGCAACAAATTACATATATACTCATAAACACAGAGATGCAACAGAAAAACACTTCATTTCATTAATAGAAAAATACTGAACTATGCTTACAAATAGAATGGAAATACGATATCTCAGGCGATGGTAGCTTATCTCTAAGAAGAGATGTGGCAGCTACATCCTCTAAACTATGTTACAATGAGGCTCAAGGGCCTTTTTATTATTGAATAAAAAGAGAAAACCCTAAACAACCAAAACCATAACCCAAGGAGATATAACCCCAAGAGTTTACGGGCCCTGTTGGGGTTAGTTAGGCAGCCAAATTCCCGGGGTCGTAACTTGTTCATATTATCTCTGTTTGACACGTATGATACCTCGTTGGAAATATCTCTCCGAGGACTAAAAATACCGATGCAATTTGTTAGGTCCTTATACTACTAGTGTAACCCCTTATTGTTATTAGTAAAACTCCCTTATTATATTGTTGTGCCCATGTAGTCCCCATATTGTTATTATTGTGTCATTACATTATTATTGTTATGTCGGCTCTGATTATATTATGACCCCTTAGACTCCTATATATAGAAAGGAGGCCTTGTCATTTGCATCATCCAAGAATTGTTCATTGTGTAATGCAAAGGAGGTTTCCCCCTTGAAGAGGCTGAATTCTAAGGTGTTTATCTCTTTTTTCTATCTTTTTGTGAGCTGGTTTCATAACATTTGGTATCAGAGCTTTGGATTCTAGGGTTTCGTTGCTCCAAACAGGTCATCGTGGAATTTTCACTATAACTTTTTTCTGCGGCATTTCAGAAGCTAAAAGAAAACCATTTGAGACAAAATCTTGCTGAACCTTGGGTCTGAATTTCACATTTTATCTCGCTAAATTTTTGGAGATATGATCTGAGGAAGCTAGGGTTTTTGCAAGCTCTAGAATTTCATCTAAACCAAGTCATCGTGGAAGTTTCACTATAACTTATTTGCTACGAAGTTTCAGAAGCTAAAAAAAACCCATTTGAGAAGAAAGCGATTTGAACTTCGGGTCCAAATTTCAGATATTGTGTCACTATATTTTCGGATATATGATTTGAGGAAGTTAGGGTTTTTGCAGACTCTCGAATTACATCTTAAACAGGTGACCTTGGGAAAATCATCATAACTTTCTCTCTGAGCATCAGATTGAAATTTCGTAAGAAGTTACAGAACGAGGACAGATTGTAGTTTTCTATGTATATTTTCAGATCCAAAGGTCAAAACAGTGACACGTGGCACTTCATACAAGTTTGCTCTTTTGAAAAGGTATATAATCAGGTCATCTTGGGAGATTGTGCATAACTCTTTCTTGGAGAATCCAATTTCAATCTAACTTTGGGAAAGAGGACGCAGAGGGCTATTACAGGTCGTGATTTCAGAACTAGAAGATCCAAAATTATAGAGTTATAGTCTTTTCAAGATCGAGCTCCTAAAATCAAGAAGAGGCAATATGAGGAAGTTTGATTGCAAGAATCCGATAAATTGGATACTACAGATGGAGAAATATTTTGATCTACATGAGGTGCAACTGTTACAAAAGGTACGTATTGCATCTTCATATTTAGAACTGGATCAATTTTTATGGTATAAAGGGCTTTATTCTTGTAAAACACTTGTTACTGTTATCATCTCAAGAAACTCTCCTAGGTTGTATATCAAAGATGCTCGGGAACATTTCAAACTCAACAAAAAGTTGGATAAATGGTGGATGAATGAAAGAAATGATGCATGTTCAAGCCAGATAACCACTTCTACTATTGTTGACCCCAGACATGGGTGAACACCCCTAGACTACAAGGCTTTAGACCACCAATTACTCATAGTTTTAGATAAAATGTGATGATGGAGAAGACTGACCACACCAGTAGATGCACAGGACCCTGTGATGGCTAGCTACAACCAATTAAAAGGTCTGTAGATCTATTTCCTAATGCACAGACAGGATGACAGCTCTCTAGCATTAAAACAATAGAAACCTGCATACAAATTCAATGATACATTCTAAATCCTAACATAGAGGTGGGATGACAGCCCCTCTAATGCTAAACATTAACAGCACATGAATAAATGCAAAAAAGGCACATCCTGAAACAAAGAAGAAGTGGAAAGTGAGCAATTAACAACAAAAGAAGCTTGTATTAGTTGAAAATGAAGACCAGACGTTGCAGGTATCACAGTAGTTATAGTCTCCAGAAGTTGAACCTTACATCAAAATAACATTCATCAACCTTGATTACATCTTGTTTCTTGGTATATAAGGAGGTTGAACACAAAAATCTCTGCTAACCTATGCGTGGAGGGGTTATAACTGACCACCAACCACATTTACAAACTATTATGGGCCTCTGATACATTCTGATTGTTTTAATTAATAAATTTGACATTCTCTGGTACTTTGTTGTACTCCTCGAACATGTGGAATGTTTCATGAATAAATGTCCATAACTACTGAAGGTGTTGAACTGCTCGAGGATCATCCTTCTTGTCCTTGACCGTGTTTTCTTTGAATGTGGTAGCTGATGATTAAATGTGCAAATTGCTAGATCATTTCCTCCTTCTTCGCGTGCACAAAACAGGCCGAAAACACTGAAAAATGCCTGAAAATGGACGATGGCCTGCGAATGAATATTGACCGTTGGATGACAAAATGGATGACGGAGATCGGAAGCGGGAGGAATCAGGAGGCAGATGATGGAATAAACGAGGGCCGTTAGATCATGTAATCAAACGGTGGAGATCATTTGACGGAGGATATTGGGAGATAGGCGGATGGAGAAATGAGGGCCGTCGGATCTGGACGCAGCAGATTGATGGTGATCGAGAGCGAAAGAAGCACGCGCGTTAACGGCCGAGTGATAGGCAGGACGGGCGGTAAATGGTTTTCCCTGCACCGCTTATGGGAATGGGCAGTAACCGTACAGGGAGGCGCGATACGAGTCAGCGAGTGCTGTGTGTCTGATTTGACAGGCGCGAAACCGCTTTCCCTGCGGGTTATTGCGCGCACAGATCTCGACGGCGGGCAGTGCAAACGCCGTCAGATCATGCGGCAGAAGATCGGACAGTGGAGAACAGGTGTTCAGGTTATGGGCGCATAGGACCGTCAGATCGGATGATGTGCGATTGACGGTGAGGATTAGGGCAGAGAGTAATATGGAGGCATGAGGTCACATGTTACGGTGATAAGGGTTAGGACTATCGTGCCAGGGTAAAACGAATAATAGGTTTATATGGGTTTTAATAGAATTTAAACAAAAACACCCAAAAGCCGTTTTAAAGGTTTATCGGGGGTTTAAAGGGTTATCGAGGTTTTAAGGCAAAAACAGGGATAAAGGGGTTTAAAGGGAAATAAGGGGAATTTAAAGGAAAGGAGGAAATGGAGGTGGCAGGAGCTATAAGGGAATAATGCAAATGAAGGGGAAGGATAAAATAAACAGCTGCAAACCCTCCTTTTCAGAAAACACCATGGCCAAGCTGTCCTTGACCCTCAAAAATGCTCAAACATATAGCAGAGCTAACATTTAGCTCCTTCTCGGAATGAGATCCTCCCTGTGAGGTCTCAAGAACCTGCAGATCAATGCCTTCTTGAGGAAAACCAATTAGCAAAATTCCTAGTGTTCCATTGGGCATGGAGTCTGGGTGAACCTACATTAAAACTGATAAAACAAAATATTTACAACCTTTAAGGCCAAAGACCTTAAATCACATAAATTTTCAGAAAATGCCCATTAACCGGGCCATCAAAAACTGCTTCTCCTCCCATACTTTTCAATATGAAGGTGTTATTCCCTTGAATCTGAGAAATGATGAAAGGCCCTGTCCAAAAAGCATCAAACTTTCCATGATTGCCTTTCTTTTTCTTTAGTGCATCCCATTTCAGAACCAAGTCTCCAACCTGAAAATTATCTGCTTTTGTCCCTTTGTCAAAAGCATCCTTGATTCTTTTATGATGTGCTGCAGCCCTTTCAACCAGCTGTTCTCTAATCTGATGTAACTCTGCCAAATCAGTGATCCTCTTTGCCATGTCCTCTTCTTCATTCTATTCTGTTTGAAGGAGTTTTTCCACAGGGAGAGTAAGCTAAATTGGGAATACAACCTCAGTGCCATATATCAACTTGAAAGGAGAATTCCCTGTGGATCTTTTAATGGTCACTCTGTCAGCCCATAGTGCATACTTGAGCTTTGAATCCCAATTCTTTTTATTGTCCTCTAACAGTTTTTTAATTATCCTGATCAGACTTTTGTTAGAGGATTCTGTCAGACCATTGCCTTGAGGATAATATGAGGTGGAATGAATCAGTTTAATGCCCATTGAATCACACATATCCATTAACTCTTTGGCCCCGAAGTCTGCTGCATTATCTGTGACTAATTTCTGTGGACAACCAAATCTGGTAAAGATGTTCTCTGTTAAAAAACTTCATGACCACATTATGATCATCCTTCCTGGTAGGAATTGCTTCAATCCACTTAGTAAAGTAATCAGTGGCTACTAATATCCATCTGTGCTGGCCACTGGAATGTGGATTGATTTCTCCAATGAAATCCAAGCCCCACTGCTGAAAAGGTCCTTTTGCATGTATTGGTTTTAAGGGTAGGGATTTCAACTGCTACTTTCCTTCAAATCTTTGGCACCTGTTACAAGATTTAACAAAATAAAATACATCAGAAAATAAAGTGGGCCAATAGTACCCAGCTCTGAGAATTTTATGGGCTGTAGTTTTCCAATAATGGTGCCCTCCACACATGCTGGAATGAAACTGCTGCATGACTTCTATTGACTGTTCTTTGTCCAGACACCTCAAAAGCACCCCAGATGGATCCCTCCAGTAGAGAAGATTTTCATTGATACAATATTTTACTGCCCTAAGCTTTAAAGTTCTAGCTTGAGTTTGAGTAAATCCTGAAGGGATTTCTAGCTTCAGCAAGAAATTAATTATTTCATCATACCAATTACATGAAGCTATATTCTCGGCCACTGACTGCTTTCGGTCTGGTTCAACTGCTTCCTCTTCTTCATCTGTTTGACCAATTTCTGCAATTGTGCACAGGAACTCAATATCTAATGATCTGCAATTTTCTTCAGCCAATAACTTGGCAAGACCCTGACCTCTGACCAGCTTGGTGGGTTTTAATTCTATATTAAATTCAATCAATTTTGCAATCCATTTAGCCCTTCTTCCATCAGCATCAGGTTGTGTTAGGACATCTTTTATTGTAGTAGAGGGTACATATGCAACTATCTTTGAATGCAAGATATAAACTCTGAAAGCTTTTAAGGATTTGATAAGAGCATATGCATGTTTCTCAATAATATCATACCTCAGTTCAGCATCCCTCAAGTTCTTGCTGAAAAATGCTACTGGATGTTCTGAACCTTCTTTATCTTGCTGCAATAAAACTGTTGTAATGGTGTCTTCAGAGGCTAAAGAAAAAATGTGGAACTCCTTGCCGTAGTCTGAACTTATTAATGTAGGAGCCTCCATAATAGCCTTTTTAGTAGACTCAAATGATTGTCTTGCTGTATCAGTCCATCTTACCTCTGATCCCTTCTTCAACATGGAGGTCACATGCTTAACCAATTCTAAAAAATTTGGAATAAACCTCCTGACAAAATTAATTTTGCCTAAAAAGGACTGGATATCCTTCTTTGATCTTGGGACAGACAAAGTCTGTATTGCCTTTACTCTTTCTGGGTCAATCTGAACACTTGTAGCAGACACAACATGTCCTAACAGCTTGCCTTCTTCCAAAGCAAATTGTGATTTTTTGGGATTGACTGAGATTCCAAACCTCTTGCACTTCAAGAATACCTTTTTCAAATGTTTTAAATGATTTTGATGGCTGCCGGAGTAAACTGTTATATCATCAAGGTAGATAAGGACAAATTTATCATTCTCTCCCACAAATGCTATATCCAAAGCTCTCTGAAAGGTGGCTCTAGCATTCATCAATCCAAAAGGCATCTTAGCATACATAAAAGTGCCCCAAGGAGTGGTGAATGTAGTCTTTTCTTGATTATCTGGATGCATAGCAATCTGTTTAAAGCCTGAAAATCCATCCAAGAAAGACATTACTTTGGCTCCTGAGACCCCAACAAATGCTCCATCTTTGGTAGAGGATAGTTGTCTTTCTTGGAGCATTTATTTAAATTTCGGAAATCAACACATAGTCTGATTTCTCCACTCTTCTTCCTCACCACCACTAGATTGGCTACCCATTTTGAATACCTGAGAGGGACTATGATCTTGGCAGCCAACAATTTTTTAATTTCTTTTTCAATTAGTGGAAGAAGCATAGGATTTATTGGTCTTAGCTTCTGTTTGAAAGGAATAGTGTCTTTCTCCAGAGGGATTTTATGCTAAATTATGTTCTTATCATATGTTTTCAGGTTACTATACTCCCAGGCAAACACATCAGCAAATTGCCTCATTAAATTGCAGTATTCAGCACTTTGATCAGCTGAAAAATGAGTGGGAAAATTTACATATTTAGGCTGACTTGGACTTCCTATATCATGCTTACAGACTGTATATTGGTTTTCTTTCTGGGCAGCCTTGTAAGGCACATCATTTTGGTCAAAAATTCTTTCTAGAGGAATTAGACCCTTTGGAATATGGTTACTAGGAAGCTGTCTTGTTGCTAAGGGTTTTTCACAGGTTGAAGGCATTGACTACACTGAAATCTTCTCCCCTGTTGCCAAAATGAACTCTATCCGCCTTGTTCTTTCCCTTGCTACCTCTTTAAAATGGGAAGTCCATCAGATGGATGTTAAATCTGCCTTCTTGCATGGGGACTTGCATGAAGAAATCTATATGGAACAACCCATTGGCTTCATCCAAACAGACTCCAGCCTTGTATGTCGACTTAAGAAATCTCTCTATGGTCTCAAGCAAGCTCCTCGGTCTTGGTATGCCAAAATGGATAGCTTTCTTTTAGAATCTGGCTTTTCTCGGTGTTATTTTGACAATACTGTCTACACCAAGAAAGTGGGCAACTCTCTTATCATCCTTGTTCTTTATGTTGATGATCTTATTCTTACTGGTAGTGATCCCAACCTTATCAACCATGTGAAGTCCAGCCTTAAAAAGAAATTTGAAATGACAGACTTAGGACACTTACACTATTTTCTCAGTCTTCAAGTCTTGCAATCCAAGGAGAGTATTTCCCTTTCCCAGTCCAAGTATGCTTGTGATATTCTTCGTCATTTTCACATGGAAGACTGTAAGCCAGCCCCTTCTCCCTTTCAGTCTGGAGTCAAACTTTCAGTCTCTTGTACTTCTCCTGAAGTTGATGCTACCTTATACCGTCAACTTGTAGGAAAACTCTTGTATTTAACCCATACTCGTCCTGACCTTTCCTTTGCTGTTGGCCTTGTTGCTCGGTTTATGCAAAACCCCCGTGAAAGTCATTGGAAAGCAGCTAAAAGAATACTTCGTTATGTTCGAGGTACAGTACAGTTTGGGATTCATTACAGTGCCAAAGCAGCTCCTCTATTAGTTGGTTTCACTGATTCTGATTGGGCTGGTGACCCTGATGATCGGAAGTCTACTGCCGGTTATGTCTTCACTCTTGGTTCAGGACCTATTACATGGGCTTGTAAGAAACAGGCTGCCATTTCTCTTTCGTCAGCAGAAGCAGAGTATCGTGGTGCCGTGGAAGCTAGTAAGGAAGCCTTGTGGCTTCGTCAGATCCTATCAGAGTTTAGCTTTGAGCAGCAGCATCCAACCACACTTTGGTGTGATAATCAAAGTGCCATTCAGCTATGCAAAGATCCAGTCCAGCATCAGCGCAGCAAACACATTGAACTACACATGCACTTCATCAGAAAGCTCATTCATGACCATGTTCTTGAAGTGCAATATTGTTCAACAGATGATCAGGTTGCAGACATCTTCACAAAGGCTCTCACAGAGGCGAAGTTCACTAAACTTCGATATATGCTTGGAGTTCAGGAAGTTGTCACTAAGGGGGGATAGGCTCTAGTGCCTCCTTCCTTCTCCTATTGTGTCATATTTGTAAATCCTTCAATCCTATCCCAAGTTGTTCTTAAGGGGGGATGTTAGGATATTCCGACACATAGGAAATAGTTAAGTTCAACTTGGTCTAGTATAGAGTTAGGTAAAGTGTGTTTCTTTACCGTTGTACATTTTGTAACTTACAATCCGACAGTCACAATATGTAGTGATCCGACGGTTCACTCTCTCCTCGGTATTACCGACACTTGATCCGTGGCTTGACACCCGATTGGTCCATGAGTTCTATTTAAAGCGCATGGAGGGTCATTGTTCGGGTAATCCGTGCATGAGAGAAGCTTATGTAAATTTTCATTCTTTGATTAATAAATTGCCTGTAGTAGCCACGTTGGCGCAGGCCGTGGACTGTTTCCCTCTTTGAGGGTTTTAACCACGTCAAAAATACTGGTGTATTGATTTGAGATCTGGTTGTGAGCGGTGTCCTTTTGGTGTTCTTTTTGAGGAACTTACCCTGTAAATTCCTACAAGCTGGACAATGTTGTCTTTACCAATTTTATTTCTAAGCTGGGATTGGGGGCTTTCTTGCAAGGCTTCATTTTCTTGGTCAATTTGCAATTCAGAAAACTCATCAATGACTTGAAGGAACCTATTTATCTCATCATCATCATTAAAAACTTTCCAATGGTGGACATTATCAGGCAAGGATGGTCTATACATCATCTGGACTTCATAAACTAGCTTGGAAGGCATGGGAGGAATAAATAAACTAGCAGACACAGCAAGGGAATCAGCAAGCTGATTTTGTGCTCTAGGAATATATGAAATATAGAAATAATCGAAACGATCTTTGATTCTCCATACCTAATCTCTGTAAGCTTTCAGCCTTGGGTGCTTTGCTTGAAATGTTTTATTTACTTGCTGTATAATTAAATCAGCATCTCCAAACACCTTTATGTTTCTAATTCCTCTGTCTTTTGCTGCATTAAGGTGTTTGGTCAATTTAGTGTGTCCTAAATTGCTATTTAAAATGTCAATCCGAGAGTCGTAAACCGCTGAAGTGAAGTGCACTGTATATGCAAAATAACCGATTTCTTAGTTCTTTGTCGTTTTTGAGTTTTTGATTTGTTTTTGGGTTTATCTTCTGTTGATTCCCTAATGTGAGATGGCAGAATTGAAAGTCAAGTATGGATGGTAATGGTGATTTCTACAATGATTTTCCAAACTTTAAAGTTCTCAAAAAGGTTTCAAACTTGCTGTGATGAAATCAATTCTCAAAAGAAAATAAGAATGTGCCAAAACAGTGAACTAATGACAATGAAGCCCAGTATCCTTACTGCTGTATAAAAAGAAAATAAAAACTGAACTCAAAGCAATTCAAAGACTGTAAGCAAAGCAAACTAAATCACACTACTTCAATTCATATTCTGACCCTTCATCTTTCGACTCGCTCTGGCTATAGGAAGTAATCATAAACAAATTGAGTAATATGATATCTAAATTGTAGGAAATGAAATTGCATAAAATGAAACTAAGATTTAAACTACTTATTCATATTTCAATCCCTGAAAATGACATAAGTAATTTAATCACTAACTTGCAGGAAAGTAAACTAAATCATACTACATCAAGTAATATTATGATTCCTCACTATTTGAGTCGCTTGGCTATAGGAAGGAAATCATAAACAAATGAGTAATATGATATCTAAATTGCATAAAAGTAAATAAGCAAAGCAGAACTGAAAGAAATGACAATGCTGGAATTAAAACTCAAAAAATGAATCAGCAGAAAGGACAAGATGATCTCATGTCATTAGTCATTAAAACTTATGTAAATTTGCCTGGGCTGCCTACAAGAACCTGAAAGAAAAGCACTGATCAGCTAACAGTCATGAGAAAACATAAAAGAAAATATGGACAACAGTTAACATGAATATCAGAACAGCGTAAGATATACAAGAAAATGATTATAAAAGCAGTAACATAATGAAAGCAAGTAAGAAACTATATAGTAGATATAGAGCCTTGGTGTACAGGGGCCCTCTGCAACCTCGGCCAATCAATACTCAGTCACAAATCGAACTTAAGAACGATGTCTTCTCATATATTAAAGTGCAGTCATAAGATAAAAGTAAAGCACGGCACAGTGGGCTCGTAACAACAGTCAAAATTACATATGAAAAGCTAACTATCAAGCGTATGATAACGCATTATTTATAACTGAAGATGCTATAACTGATTCCTAAATTTTACGCTGCCAAACAGACACGTAAATCTCCATGTCCTGAGATCTAGCAGTATGGTAGCTGTGACAAATAAATCTATGGAGTGGTGGTTGTTTGATTTGGTTCACGAATTGATCCACAGGTGTTAGCACAGCTCCGGAGATTGAGGAACTTGCCACGCAAAACTTAACATGGGAAAAACAGAGCCGTGCCACCGCAAAACTCTTGGTTTGACCACTCCTTTGACCGTCCTTGACCATGGCTGTTTGTGAGTGATTCGGCTGAACCAAGGGGACACGCTCCATGTACAGGTCATTTGCGGCTTGCCCATGTGGCCGGATTCTCCATTGGACACCTGTAACATAGTCTTCAACAAAATGGTTGCAGAAACTTGAGCTGGCTGCGAAAAGTGACAAGTTTCCGCAGCTGATTGAACAAAAATCTAAATCAAACAACAATCACAAACATAGTTAGGAATCCATTTTATAAGCTCTTTTTAAACTACTATGCAATGATTTGACAGCTTGGTGGGTCAAGTAAATGGAAAAGAAGGCTGAGAAGGTGTATAGGGAAGATGCAAGTTTGGGACTCAACATAACCCCATTGTAAAGGTGTTGCATGTCCTCATGCAACCAAAATTTTAGTCATTCTTCTTTAATCCATATGTTCTGAAGCCTCTGCTAGGACATCTAGTCCTCTTTTCTTCTTTCTTGGTGCTACCACCATCCTGGGTTTCCTTATCAGACATCTGAATTTGAGATTGATCAATTCTTTGCTCAAATTTCTGCACTTTTTCTTTAGTTTCTTGTTCTTCTTTTGCCATAGTCCCAAATGAAGCATAGTATTATCATGAATAATTTTATCTACTTTGCTCTGCTCCTTAAGTGCTTCATTTTCTTGCTTAATATGTCTGTTTAGAACCTCTAATTCAAACACTTCTTGCTTTAAGGATTGAACTTGTGTATCTGGTGTCATGTGGGGTAGAGTGGTACTCGGGCCTGTAGCTGTCTTTTCTAAAGATTCGAGGTAGTCATACACCTCCTGTTGACTGGGATCTATTTCGGGTGTTTTTCTTGGACTGACTTCAAAGTCTTGTGGAGGAGGAGGACTGCTTTCTAGCTCTGGTCGAGAAGGGCTTTCATCAATATGTGGAGGACTAGTTTCAATACTTGGTTGAGGACGAGGTGGACTACCGCCAGTTGGAGGTTTCTCGGGTGTTTCCCCACTCAAGTCAATGAGGTGGGGCATTTTACTTGTGTTTTACTCCCTTTTCCTTGAAGCCTGGTGCTTCTTCTTAAATATGGTGGACTAGTACTCCCTTCTTTTATGCTTTGTTTTCCTTTTCCCTTCTTCTTTGCTGTAACAGCCTGTTCTTGAAGATGCACTAATCTCTCAGACAATGTTTGATAATCTTCCTCTATAGATGGCTCAGGTGATTGATAGACTTCTTCTATGTTTCTTTTGCCTTTCAATTTTCTCTGTTTCTTGTCCTTAGTTCTTTTCTCCTTTTCTTTTTGACCAACTTCTTGAGTTTCGGTAGTAGGAGAGTCTTGGACTATGGCACTCTTTTCTTTTCTCCTACTCCTTCTCGGTGTCTTTGGTGTACTACTTTCAGGTGCCTCAGATGGCTCTTGAAAGTAATTTCTTATTAAGAATTGTTCCCAGGTATCTTTGTTTTTCTTCAGTTGGTCTTCAATGAGAATCTTTATAAGTCCATGATGATATAGATGAGGTTCTATATTTCCTATGTGCTTTTGGACTATGGTACTCATCTTTTTCAAACTCAGCAGTAAGAAATAAGGCAAATTAAGAGTTTGACTCTCTAAGAAGTTCATCAACAACCTAGCATGGTACATGTACATTGAACCAAAGCGTCCTTCGCAAGTGATAAACTTTTGGATAACTAATAGTAGGCTGTCCCATTCTTCTTTCAATGCATGAACATGAATTCCTTTTGTAAACATAGTAACGTCCATACCTGGGTTTCGTAGCATAATTCTCCATGCCTGTTCATCCACACTTTTGTTTTTAAACCATCGCTCACCTTCCTGGGGTAAGCTTGTGGCAGCTGCTACTGTTGTTTCAGTGACCGTGAGCTTTAAGTCTCCAATTTCCACCATCTGGCCATCAAAAGACCGTGCAAAGGCTTTGGTTACCTCTTTATTATGGCCCTTGAATTTTTGGATGAAGCGTAACGATTTTGCTTTCTTCAGCAAATCTTTTGCTTGAGGGTAACCTTCTAAATATTTATGTCCTTCTGGTTCTGCCCTTAGTAATCACCCCATTCTTTCCTCTGTTTTGAAATTCAACTGAAAATTCAATTGCGTGTGAGGGTTTAGCAGAGGAAAGGTGGCTCGGTTGCAGGGTTTATGGAAAAAATATAGTGGCTGCAATTGATAGATGGATAGCAGGTAACGGGAGTGTTTCAGAATTACAGGTGGAACAGAGGATGAGTAGCTGTGGTGAGTTCACAAGATGAAGTGCAGACGTATGTAAAGAAGATGGTCTTAATAGAATGGTAAGGAAATGAAGAGGAGTCAGGATTTTGAATTGAACGGCTGCGTACGAAATGTTACACGTTTAATGAATGGCTGCGGAAAATGTGGTGGAGAGAAGCCGTAATGAGATAGGTCACTTATCATGATTACAGGTGGTGTATGAAAGTGCAGTCGATTATGAGTTTAAACCCAAAAATCAATCATGAGACCGTTAAGAAATGAATGCATGGTGTGCAGAATAATATCGTGGGATGGTAATGGGTAATGGAGCTATCATGATAATCATTGCACATAGTAGAGCTTTTATGGTTTGACAACTATGCAAAATCATGACTTTAATTGCTATTTGAAAGAAATTTTTGCTCATACCTTTGGGAACCTTGTCATTTGTTGTCCATTAGCTTTTAACCAACTGCTCTTTATTGATGTCTGGAGATGCTCCATATCTTCATAGTATATGCTCAATCACACCTGCATTTTCATGATTATTGCACTAACATTTTGACTGTAAAGTTTGAAAAAACTGAGTGGTGGTTGCGGAAACTGCTTCTGGCTGCGGAAACTGACATAGCACCCACTTAGCTGAACAAAGATAGTTAGATAATGACTAACTGAGTGAAAATAGTCCTGAAAGGGACATTTATTGATGAAATGGAATGAAATGGAGTGAGATGAAGTGGAGTGAAGTGAAATGAAAATGAGATGGAGATGGAGTGGAATGGCAAATGAAAATGAGATGGAGATGGAGTGGAATGGCAAATGAAGTGGAGTGAAGATGGAAAAAGAAGGAGAGAAGAATTTTTTTTTTTTTGGAAAATATAGAGTGTCAGGTGTCCCTGATTTTCACTCTATATTTTCTGTATAAGATTGCCAATCTGTGATTGGTTTTCAGGCTTATACAATTAATTAATTTTTTTTTTTAACTGAAAGAAACAAAGCTAGGCTGGTGGGGAAGAAGGATTTTTCTTCACCATCCTTATTGCAGAATTCTCTTGAAATATTTTGACAAATTCCTCTTTTGAGAGTGGCTTATGATAAATTTTCAATCTGTGGCCATTCACAATAAGAGGAGCTTGAAATTCATCAATGGTCTTGATTCTTACTGCTCCATTGCTAAAGACTTTGTCAATTTCATATGGCCCAAGTCAATCGGTCTGAAATTTACCTTTGAAGTCTTTAAACTTGGAATCAAACAGTAGTGCCCAATCTCCTTCTTGAAACTTTTTCTCTTTGATGTATCTGTCATGCCACTTAGCTCTTTGATGTTGAACTAGATTGGTTCTTAAGATTGTTTCTTGTCTGATCTCATCTAGCTCATTCAGTTGCTCCATTCTGTGCTTTTGGGCTTCTGATAGATTCATCCCCAACTGAACTGCCATCTTGAAAGTCTTGACTTGAAACTCAATGGGGAGTAGGACTTCTTTCCCATAAACAAGTTCATAGGGAGAATGTCATGTTGTATTTCTCCATGTAGTTCTATAGGCCGACAAGGCTTCAAGAAGCCTTTCTGCCCAATCTCTTTTGTGTAGATGGACAGTTTTGGTGATGATGCTCTCAAGAACTTTGTTTGTAGACTCCACTTGGCCATTTGCTTACGGATGGTAAGGAGTAGATTTTATGTGCTTGATTTTGTATTCTTCCATTAGCTTCTCCATCAAGTTATATGTAAATTGACTTCCCCGATCTGTCAAAATTTCTCTTGGGACACCAAAACGAGTAAAAATATCCTCATAAAGAAAATTAACAACTGAATTTTCAGTGGCAGAAGGCAATGCTTTGGCTTCTACCCATTTAGTGACATAATCGGTGCATACCAATATATACTTCTTCTGTTTAGATGGTGGATTAATGGGTCCAACGAAATCTAAAGCCCATTTTTCAAAGGGTTCGATGAGTACCTGTGGTTGTAATGGCATTTCATTTGAAAGAGTCGGTCTCCCAACTCTTTGGCAGCTGTCACACCTTCTGACATATTGTTTTGTATCTTTGAAGAGGGAAGGCCAATAATATCCTAAAGAAAGGATTTTATAGGCCATCCTTTTGTCAGCAAAGTGTCCACCGCATGGTTCATCATGACATGCCTTGAGGATGTCAGGCATTTCATCTTCCCGAACACATCTTCTGATCACACAATCTAGCCCTGTTTTAAACAATTCGTTAGAAATCCATGAATAATTCGAACTCTCCTGAATAATTCTTCTTTTTTCACTAGGAAATAAATGTGGAGGTAGCTTCCCTGTAACCAAATAGTTAGCAATATCTGCATACCAAGGAGTTTTAGTAGTTACTGCAAATAAATATTCATCTGGAAACTTATCCTCTACAGGAGAATCTTCATTAGTATTTTGGATCCTAGACAAGAAATCAGCTACTGTATTTTGTTTCCCTGGTCTATCTAACACAGTAATATTGAATTCTTGTAAAAGTAAGAGCCATCTTGTAACTCTGCCATTAGTAACAAGTTTGTTCATTAGATATCTAATTGCAGAATGATCAGTATGGACAAAAGTTTCATAGCCTGTTATATAATGTCTAAACTTATTGATTGCATGAACAACAGCTAAGAACTCTTTTTCAGTCACAGTATAGTTCAACTCAGTGGGAGTCAAATTTTTACTGGTGTAGTAAATGGCATAAGGAACTAAGTCCTTTTGACCCAACACAGCTCCTAGAGCTGTATCTGAAGCATCTGTAGAAATATGGAAAGGAAGTTTCCAATTTGGCCCTCTCAAAATGGGTGCTTAAGATATTCTTGTTTTCAAAGTTTCAAATGCAGATTGACAATCAGGACCCCATTTGAATTCACAGTCTTTTGTAAATAATTTGAAGAGTGGAGATGCTATTTTGGTGAAGTTTTCTATAAATCTTCTATAGTATCCAGTAAATCCCAGAAAACTTCTAACATCTTTTTAGCAATTTGGAATAGGAAACTTGGAGATGACTTCAACTTTTGATCTATCAACTTTAATCCCATCCCCTGAAATATGATGTCCCAAAACAATACCTTCAGTAAACATCATAAAGCATTTTTCATGACTCAATGAAAGGTTTGTTTCTTTACACCTTATAAGGATTTTTTCCAAATTCTCTAATGCCTCTTCAAATGAATCACCATAAACTGTAAAATCATCCATATAAACCTCTACACAATCATGGATTAGATCAGAAAAGATCGCTAGTACTTCCCTTTGAAATGTTGCGGGTGCATTACATAATCCAAAAGGAAGTACTCGATAAGCAAAAGTTCCCCATGGATAGGTAAATGTGGTCTTATCTTGATCTTCACGTGCTACCTGAATCTGATTATAGCCACTAAAACCATCCAAGAATGAAAAGTACTTTTTGCCTGCTAGAGTATCTAATACCTGATCGATAAAGGGTAAAGGAAAGTGATCCTTCAAAGTTGCTTTGTTCAATTCCCTGTAATCAATGCATACCCTCCATTTACCATTCTTTTTAGGTACTATAACCAAAGGAGAAACCCATCAGCTATCTGAAATTGGATAAATGAAGTTTACATTGAGTAGTTTTTGGAGCTCTTCTTTCACTATCTCCCTAAGGTTTGGATTCATCCTTCTCTGAGGTTGTCTAATTGGTCTACTGTTTTCCTCGATGTAGATGTGATGAATGCAAGTCTTAGGGTCAATACCTTTCATATCAGTATACTCCCATGCAAATGCAGTAGAATGTTTTTGCAAGGTTAGCTCTCCCTGTTGTGATTTTTCCAAGTTTTTGTTGATATTCAATGTTTTACCTGGAAAGATCTCAATGGCGGAACTACCAAACTCTTCCATAGAGAAAAGAGACATTTGTCTAGATGATAGATCCTCAATGTCAGAATCTAACTGAAATTGTGTGTGGTCATATTCTGAAGATGTTTCAAAGTTTTCTAATGTGTTCAGAATTTGACTATCTTCACTGATTTCAGAAATGGTAAAGACAGGTTGTATAGTATCCTCATCATCAACCCACTCATTATCTCCTATTTCTGTAATTGCTTTTGCTGGAGGATACAGATTGAATTTCTTTGTCGAATTACCATTAGAAATATACATATCCCCAGATCTACAATTGATAAAAGCATCAGCTGTGGCTAGCCAAGGTCTTCCTAAGATGAGAGGGTGTCCTCCTAAATTACTCTTGGGAGTTAAAATCATGAAATCTACTGGATATTCCCAAGAATCTAAGGAGACCGAAATGTCTTCTAATACACCATCTGGTTTGATAATTGATCGATCTACAAGTTGCAGTAAAGTAGGTGTAAAAAGAAGATTAGGAAGTTTTAGCTGTTCCATAGTCTGTCTACTCATAATGTTGATAGCAGCCCCTAAATCAATCAAAGTATTTGGAATTTCTACCCCATTGATATGTGTTTTGACAATTGGACTATCGGGATCTACATACTTCTGCATAGTAATTTTTCCCATCATGATATCTGCAATTTTTCCTACCAGGTGGATTCTTCTTGTATCTCTTGGTTTCCTTCCTGGTCTTTTAAGACTCAACTCCTTTATTGTTTTTGCTAGAATAGGAATCTCTCTAATGGCTTGTAACAAGGGAATCTTGATACAAACATTCTTTAATTCATCTAGAAAATTATAGTCAGGCAACAAGATTTGTTTTTCCACCCCTTTGTCAATTTGTAATCTTTCAGGAAAAGGAGGTGTGGATGAAGATGCAGGTTGCTCAACTATAGGGTTGACTCTTTTTCTTTTTCTTTTTGAGTGCTTGGGTTTTGAAGAGATGCTTCAGAACCTTTATTGGCTTCAAGAGAATCTTCCTCAGAAATGCTTTGCTTTTGAGCATCTATAGAAGGCTTATCTAAAACTCTACCAGATCTGAGTTGTACATCATTGAGAGGAACAATGATATAGGTAGGAAATTGTTGTCCTTCTACCATGTAAGCATTTTGACGGTTTTTATTGTTGGGGTTCGGCAATGGCTGGGAAGGTAGTTGATTTGTCTTCTGTTGGAATGGAAGCAAGAGTTGAGAATTTGGATTCTGTTGAGAAGGTTGTGGTTGTTGTGGAAATGGCAATGATAGTTGTGGATTTTGATTTGGAAGTTGTGGAGCTTGTTGATTTTCAAAAGATGGAGGATATTGATAAAATTGAGCAAATCTCCCATAAGGATTTTGCATACCTTGTACCCATGATTGAAAAGGATTTTGAGGTTGGGACCAAGGTTGTTGCCAAGGATTCCAATTTGGTGGGGGTTGAAAGTTCATAGAGTTGTTAAACCCTTGATTTTGTTGCCCCTGCCAAGGTCTCCTTGCAACAAAACAGAGAGACTCAATTGAATTTGGATCTTCTTGAAAGACAGCTTTGAGCCCAAGAATTGAAGGACAATCCTTGGTCTCATGGTTTTCTGAACAAATCACACATGTTTCTACAACTTTTGCATCCAAGGGACATTCCCTTAGAGCATGTTTCTTTCTACATTTTGGGCAAAAGATGGCCAAAGCTTCAGCTTCTGCTTTCTGCTTGTTTTGTATCTTAAGGGTGTCTAGTTGCTCACTAAGACTCCCTAAGATATCAGTTTTGAATTCATCAAGCATGTTACCAATCTCAGCCCTACTTACTGATCCAGTTGCAGATTTGTTTGCTCTAATGAGAGAAGGATCTCTAGGCCCTTTTCCAGTTTTAGATTTTCCCCTTGAGAGATGGACACATAGCTCTGCTATATCATGAAGTGGAAGTTGAGATATATCTCCTTTTCCCATCATGTTCAAAATATCTATCCATTCATCTCTAATGGCTTTTAATAGAAGGGCTTTCAAGGTTTCCTCATCTAAGTTATTCATTTTTGCTCTTTTCAGGTTGTATTGAAATCTTTCAAGTAAATCCTCCAAGTTTTCATCTTCTCTTTGCACCATTTTGAATACCTCATCCTTGTGATTGGTGGGCATACAATAGTCCAGGTATCTATCCAAAAATGTTTGTTTCATATCATTCCAAGTCCTAATGGATTGAGTGACTAATCCCATGAACCATTTCAAAGCAGCTCCTTTCAATGTTGAAGGAAACAATTTGAGTTTTTGAGAGTCTTCCAAATAATCATAAGTTCGATACATGACTTCAAACTCAAATAGAAATGTTTCAGGATCCTCATTTCTTAAGCCATGAAAGTATGGGAGGACAGATGGTGAGATGTTTTTCGTTGTTGCTCGAGAATCCTCATCAACTATAGGAAATCTGAATGAGTTATCTCCATCCCTATTTCCCCCATTGTTACCTCTACCTCCTCCATTGTTTCCTCCTCCTCCTCTACCTCTACCTCTACCAAATCTGTTTACTACTTCCTCTGTCATGATAGTTTCCTCAGAGACTTTAGAGTCCTCTGGTTCCTCTACTAATGGCGAACAAGGAGGAATTTCTCCCTCTTCTTCTTCAGGTGATTCTACTTCTTCAATTACAATGTGTTTTTCTGTAGAAGTAAAGAAAGGGTCTTTTCCTAATTCAGATTCGGTGGATGGTGTGGGAGAGTTTCCTAATTCAACTACTGCCTCTTGAATTCTAGGAATCCTAAGGCTAGGAGTGTGAGTTGGAGATGATGGAGGTGTTTCTT
This sequence comes from Pinus tabuliformis, assembly GCA_031772625.1. Lineage (NCBI taxonomy): Eukaryota > Viridiplantae > Streptophyta > Pinopsida > Pinales > Pinaceae > Pinus > Pinus tabuliformis. Next base: position 1,571,189,673 of record CM062819.1, on the reverse strand, counting down.
GTCTATTCCTTGAAGTAGATAGAGTTGTAAAAATCGAACTCTTGGCCCTAGCTAAAAACCTTCCCCTAGAATCTCTTGCTCTATGCATGTCATTTTTTCTTTTATTTTTCTTCAAGTCGGGATAATAATTCTCTTTTTGATCTTCCAGGTCACTCTAGGTGCAAGAAGAGAGCATGCTCAAGAAATTATTAAACCAATAACTCTCTTTTTTGATCCTCCAGATCACACTAGGTGCAAGAGAAGAGCATACTTTGAGAAGTTATCAATTTTTACCTTCCTTGAAATTTTCTTGTTTTTTTTTTTAAGAAATTGGCTACCTAGTTTCACTTCCCCGGCAACGACACCAAAATGTTTGGTCAATTTAGTGTGTCCTAAATTGCTATTTAAAATGTCAATCCAAGAGTCGTAAACTGCTGAAGTGAAGTGCACTGTATATGCAAGATAACCGATTTCTTAGTTCTTTGTCGTTTTTGAGTTTTTGATTTGTTTTTGGGTTTATCTTCTATTGATTCCCTAATGTGAGATGGCAGAATTGAAAGTCAAGTATGGATGGTAATGGTGATTTCTACAATGATTTTCCAAACTTTAAAGTTCTCAAAAAGGTTTCAAACTTGCTGTGATGAAATCAATTCTCAAAAGAAAATAAGAATGTGCCAAAACAGTGAACTAATGACAATGAAGCCCAGTATCCTTACTGCTGTATAAAAAGAAAATAAAAACTGAACTCAAAGCAATTCAAAGACTGTAAGCAAAGCAAACTAAATCACACTACTTCAACTCATATTCTGACCCTTCACCTTTCGACTCGCTCTGGCTATAGGAAGTAATCATAAACAAATTGAGTAATATGATATCTAAATTGCAGGAAATGAAATTGCATAAAATGAAACTAAAATTTAAACTACTTATTCATATTTCAATCCCTGAAAATGACATAAGTAATTTAATCACTAACTTGCAGGAAAGTAAACTAAATCATACTACATCAAGTAATATTCTGATTCCTCACTATTTGAGTCGCTTGGCTATAGGAAGGAAATCATAAACAAATGAATAATATGATATCTAAATTGCATAAAAGTAAATAAGCAAAGCAGAACTGAAAGAAATGACAATGCTGGAATTAAAACTCAGAAAATGAATCAGCAGAAAGGACAAGATGATCTCATGTCATTAGTCATTAAAACTATGTAAATTTGCCCGGGCTGCCTACAAGAACCTGAAAGAAAAGCACTGATCAGCTAACAGTCATGAGAAAACATAAAAGAAAATATGGACAACAGTTAACATGAATATCAGAACAGCGTAATATATACAAGCAAATGATTATAAAAGCAGTAACATAATGAAAGCAAGTAAGAAACTATACAGTAGATACAGAGCCTTGGTGTACAGGGGCCCTCTGCAACCTCGGCCAATCAATACTCAGTCACAAATCGAACTTAAGAACGATGTCTTCTCATATATTAAAGTGCAGTCATAAGACAAAAGTAAAGCACGGCACAGTGGGCTCGTAACAACAGTCAAAATTACATATGAAAATCTAACTATCAAGCGTATGATAACGCGTTATTTATAACTGAAGATGCTATAACTGATTCCTAAATTTTACGCTGCTAAACAGACACGTAAATCTCCACATCCTGAGATCTAGCAGTATGGTAGCTGTGACAAATAAATCTATGGAGTGGTGGCTGTTCGATTTGGTTCACGGATTGATCCACAGGTGTTAACACACCTCTGGAGATTGAGGAACTTGCCACGCAAAACTTAACGTGGGAAAAACAGAGCCGTGCCACCGCAAAACTCTTGGTTTGACTACTCCTTTGATCGTCCTTGACCATGGCTGTTTGTGAGTGATTTGGCTGAACCATGGGGACACGCTCCATGTACAGGTCATTTGCAGCTTGCCCATGTGGTTGGATTCTCCATTGGACACCTATAACATAGTCTTCAACAAAATGGCTACGGAAACTTGAGCTGGCTGCGGAAAGTGACAAGTTTCCGCAGTTGATTGAACAAAAATCTAAATCAAACAGCAGTCACAAACATAGTTAGGAAACCATTTTATAAGCTCTTTTTAAACTACTATGTAATGATTTGACAGCTTGGTGGGTCAAGTAAATGGAAAATAAGGCTGAGAAGGTGTATAGGAAAGATGCAAGTTTGGGACTCAACATAAGGCCTATCAGCAAAGCTTCATATTCTGCTATGTTGTTTGTAACTTGAAAAACTAGCTTAAAAGACAGTTGAATGCTTTCTTGTTGTGGAGATATTAGCACCACCCCTGCTCCTGCAGTCTTACTGGTACATGCTCCATCAAAGAACATCTCCCAAACCTGATTTTCTTGCTCTTCTTTGCCCTGAACTGTTGGTTTCCTGAGTTGCATTGAGGCCTTCTGAGATTCTTCTATTTGGAGAATACTTGCTCCAAAATCAGTGTCCATTGCATATATGAGATGATTTGTAGGATTCTTCTCATCACTGATGATGTATGCCAACTGTTCTTCTCTATACAATCTCCTGCTTTCCCCTCCAAAAACTGGGACAGTGGCATAGGATAAATCATTTTGTAGTGTCCCACCTAGTCTCTTAATCCACCCTCTGGACAACAACATGCCAAACTTAGGAGGGACATCTGCAACCACAATATCCATCATCATACTCTTCATGGGCAGCTGAGTTAAGGTAATGGCCAGATATTTAATCAATCAAGTCTAGTGATATCAAGGCTTAACTCTTCCATGACAGCTTTAGGAATTAAATTGTGGCTGGCCCCTGTGTCTAGCAGGCAGTTATGGAGGATTTTGTCATGAATGGTCAATGAGACATAAAAAGATGGAGAATTATTATCAGCAGGTTCAATCATGGGGTTGAGCATAATGGCAGGCTTGTCGTCTTGCAAATTAACAGAGTCAGTGGAATGTTTTTTGGTTTCTAGCTCAAGGGCTTCAAGGATAGGCTTCCTAAATACTTCACTCTTCACCAACTCAACCAGAGGCACAGATATTTTCAATTTCTGAACTTCTGACTCAAAGCTGAAAGAAGAAGACGATTTATCAGAACCTCTTACCTCTTGAACTGGAGTTTTGAGGATGACTAGGTCAGTTGCTGGTCTTCTTTGTTTAACATTCTGTGATTCTGTTTGGACAGCAGCTCTCTGGGCAGAACTTTCTTTGAAATTCTTTGCATTCGACCCCAGGTTATATCTTTGCTGTTGTTCAGCTTGTAGGACAACTTCTCTATCCCATTCCTGACTGTTTTGTTCTTGCAACAATGATTCTTCATAAGCTGCCAAAGTAAAAAATGCAGCACTGCCTTTATCTTCCATGCAGTGAATTTCATCCTCATCTTCTTCAAATTGTTCCTCCTCCATGACTACATTTTGGAAAGGAGCTTTAACTTTTTGATCTTCTTTTGAATCTTCACCCCTCTGCATTATTTGTAACTGCTCATTTGCTCTTCTGAATGGATTGGGGTTTCTTGGAGCAAATGTGTTTTGCTGCCTTGTTTTCCCTGAGTTTTGCTCAACTTTCAGCTTAGAAATTTCAGCAGCCAATGACTCTATCATCTTAGTCATTTTGTCTAATTTAGGCTCTGAAGATGAACTAGAAGAAGTAGAAGCCTGATTTCTCTGTCTTCTCCTATCATCTTGACTTTTGAGCTTTTCTGCTGCCATGATATTAGATTCTACTTCTAGTGCTGCATCTTGCATGTCTGCTAGAGTAGCACATCTCCTTTCTCTCAACAACAAGCAGAAATCAGAGTCAAAAGCATTGGCATAAGTGAGTTTGGCAGAGGTAGGAGTAGGTTTTACCTCAGCTAGTATCTTACTATACATACGGTTAAATCTCTTATTGAAATCAGGCAATGATTCCCCATTTTCCCTCTTCAGATTACCAAACTCAGTATGATAATATAGCAAGTCCTTTTTATCTCCCCATTGCTTCAAAAATGCATCATCTAATGCTTCAATATCTGTTATTGATCTCTGGGGTAATTCTCTAAACCACTTCCTAGCCTCTCTATCAAGGCTCTGGACAAAAACTCTCATCCACACATCATTTTCACTTATATCTAGATTATCAGCATAACTGTAAAAAGCTTCAAGGTGTTCTTTTGCTGTTACTCCCTCTGTGCCAGTGAATTTAGGCATATATTTTTGATATTCTCTCACAGGCATAGGATTTAAAGGAACATGCAAGACTAAAGGTCCATATCTAGCAGCGACAATTCTTTCAATCTTCGTGGGTGCTTGCTATCCTTCCATGATTGGAATATGTGGAAGAATAGTTGTAGATTGAATGGTAGGAAGTAATGTGATGGATGGTAGAGACAAAGGGATGTTTTGGATTGAATGGGAACGTTTCTTTGGACTGAGATTCAAAGGGGAACTAATTGCACCAGGGGATGAATTAATCTCTGAAGGAGTTTCCTTATTAACAGTGTTGGGCTCTAAGTCTTCAAACTATAATTCTTCAGCTATAAATTTATCTTTCAGAGATGCATGATATTTCTTAGGATTACTTGATCCTGATGCCCCTTTCTGTGATGGTTTCTTCGATTTAACAGTCCTCTCAGGGTCAGGTACTGGTTCAGCTGGTGATTTTTTAGGATTTCTTCGAGTATGTCTCACAAACTGAGCCAGAACTTCAATGTGGAGTCGCCAAAGGATGGTCTTCCTCCAATGGAGTTGCCAGATAGATGATTACAACAAAAAACTGTGTTCAAACCTTGTCTATCATCAAAGCTTGAAGCTGTGTCGTTTTCCCAAGGAAGCTGAGCTTCAATTCTCCTCTCCCTGGCAACAGCACCAATTAACGTTATCACCCCAAGAAACTCTCCTAGGTTGATATCAGAGATGCTTGGGAACATTACAAAGTCAACAAAAAGTTGGATAAATGGTGGATGAATGAAAGAAATGCTGCATGTTCAAGCCAGATAACCATTTCTACTATGCTTTACCCCAGACATGGGTGAACACCCCTCGACTACAAGGCTTTAGACCACCAATTACTCACAGTTTTAGATAAAATGTGATGATGGAGAAGACTGACCACACCAGCAGATGCACAAGACCTTGTGATGGCCGGCTACAACCAGTTAAAAGGTCTGTAGATCTATTTCCTAATGCACAGACAGGATGACAGCTCTCTGGCATTAAAATAATAGAAACCTACATACAAATTCAATGATACATGCTAAATCCTAACACAGAGGTGGGATGACAGCCCCTCTAATGCTAAATATTAACAACACATGAATAAATGCAAAATAGGCACAGCCTGGAACAAAGAAGAAGTGGAAGTGAGCAATTAACAATAAAAGAAGCTTGTATTAGCTGAAAATGAAGACCAGAGGCTGCAAGTATCACAGCAGTTATGGTCTCCAGAAGTTGAACCTTACATCAAAATAACATTCATCAACCTTGATTACATCTTGTTTCTTGGTATATATGGAGGTTGAACACAAAAATCTCTACTAACCTATGCGTGGAGGGGTTATAACTGACCACCAACCACATTTACAAACTATTATGGCCCTCTGATACATTCTGATTGTTTTAATTAACAAATTTGACATTCTCTGGTACTTTGTTGTACTCCTCGAATAGGTGGAATGTTTCATGAATAAATTTCCATAACTGCTGAAGGTGTTGAATTGTTCGAGGATCGTCCTTCTTGTCCTTGACCGTGCTATTCTTTGAACGTGGTAGCTAATGATTAAATGTGCAGATTGCTGGATCATTTCCTCCTTCTTCGCGCACAGAAAATAGGCCGAAAACACTGAAAAATGCCTGAAAATGGACGATGGCCTGCGAATGAATATTGACCGTTGAATGACAAAATGGACGGCAGAGATCAGAAGCGGGAAGAATCGGGAGGCGGATGATGGAATAAATGAGGCCCATCAGATCATGTAATCGAACAGTGGAGATCATTTGACAGAGGATATCAGGAGATAGGTGGATGGAGAAATGAGGGGTGTCGGATCTGGACGTAGCAGATCCAACAGTGATTGGGAACGAAAGGAGCATGTGCGTTAACGGCCCGGGGATAGGCGGGATGGGCGGTAAATGGTTTTCCCCGCACCGCTTATGGGAATGGGTGGTAACCGTACAGGGAGGGCGCGATACGAGTCAGCGAGTGCTGCGTGTCTGATTTGACAGGCGCGAAACCTCTTTCCCTGCGGGTTATCACGTGCGCAGATCTCGGCGGTGGGCGGTGTGAACGTCGTCAGATCATGCGGCAGAAGATCGGATGGTGGAGAACAGGCGTGCAGGTTATGGGTGCGTAGGTCCGTCAGATCAGATGATGTGCGATTGACGGTGAGGATTAGGGCGGAGAGTAATATGGAGGCATGAGGTCACATGTTACGGTGATAAGGGTTAGGACTATAGTGCCAGGGTAAAATGAATAATAGGTTTATATGGGTTTTAATAGAGTTTAAACAAAAACACCCAAAAGTTGTTTTAAAGGTTTATCAAGGGTTTAAAGGGTTATCAGGGTTTTGAGGCAAAAACAGGAATAAAGGGCTTTAAAGGGAAATAAGGGGAATTTAAGGGAAAGGAGGAAATGGAGGTGGCAGGAGCTATAAGGGAATAATGCAAATGAAGGGGAAGGATAAAATAAACAGCTGCAAACCGTCCTTTTCAGAAAACACCATGGCCAAGCTGTCCTTGACCCTAAAAAATGCTCAAACATGTAGCAGAGCTAACAGTTACGTAGTCAATTTTCACGGAGGAAATGATAGCACGTTATGAGGTACAAAGAGAAACACTTTGTTTAGCCAATTGATAAATCTCAAACAAAAGTGTTCAATGGCAGAGCACATTGAGGAATTTCAAATATTGAATATAAGGGAAAATGATATTGCAGAGAAGCAGAGGATTGATGTCTCCATAGGGAATTTAAAGGATACCATTCAACATGAGGTTCGTCTTTGGGAACCTGATTCATTGGAGAAGGCATTTGTTTGGCAAGAAAAGTGAAAAGAAAAGTTATGGCAATAAGGAATTCTATCCCTCACAACTATAAAGATGGAAGTGTTGTTTCTCCCAGCCTTCCACAACCTACAAGGTTGACACCACAACAATTGGAAGAAAAAAGAGCAAAAGGACTTTGTTACAATTGTGATAACAAATACATTAAAGGTCATAAGTGTGTTGAGAAGAAATTATTTTACATTGACTGTGAAGAGGAGGAAGAAAAGGATCAAGAAACATCAAAAGAAGAGGATATACACCAGGAACCAACCCTAGAGAAAGAAGAAATGAATCCGACCATATCTTGTAAAACATTGGCAAGAATTACCACTCCTCAAACTCTCAATATAGAAGGACATATCAAGAAGAAAAAGGTTCAAGAAGTGAAAGATCACATCGAGAAAGAAGAAATGAATCTGACCATATCTTATACTTCATTGGCCGGAATTACCACTCCTCAAACTATCAATATAGAATGACATATCAAGAAGAAAAATGTTCAAGAACTGAAAGATCACATCGAGCATTAAGAAATGAATCTGACCATATCTTATAATGCATTGGAAGAAGTTACCACTCCTCAAACTCTCAAGATAGAAGGACATATCAAGAAGAAAAAGATTCAAGTAGTGAAATATCACATCGAGCATCAATAACAAGTTCTCCAAATTTTAAAGGATAATGCCACTTTGGTGTAGAATCGAATGAAACAACAGGCAGATCAACATTGCAGTGAAAGAAGTTTTGATGTAGGTGATTGGGTATTTTTACGGCTACATCTCAAGCAAGCTATTTATGAGAAGAAAATGTTGGCAATACTACATGCACTTAAGAAATGGAGACCTTACCTAATGGGAAGACACTTCAAGGTAAAAATGGATCATGATAGTCTTAAATACTTTTTAGAACAAAGATTATCTTTAGAAGAACAGAAAAAATGGGTCACAAATATGTTGGGTTACGACTTTGAAATCATCTACAGAAAAGGGAAGAAAAATGTTGTTGCATATGCACTCTCAAGAAGGGATGAGGATGTGGAAGCATTGTTTTGTGCTATTTCTATTATCCAACCAGATTGGATAAATGAAGCAATGGATGAATGGAAGAAGGATGAAGAAGTGTGGCCACTCATTCAAAAGTTGCAGAAGATCCCAGTTCAAACAATATTGCCAGAACTTGACAAGGAAGGAAAAAATCATATTGGAACCTAGAGCAGTCATAGAAACAAGAACCCGACAACTACGAAATCGATCAATTTCAAAGTATCTCATCAAGTGGAAGAACTTACTTGCTGAAGATTCCACATGGGAGGAAAAGAATTTTATACAGAAGCATCAAGAACTACTCAAGCATTGAGGACAACACTTTTTGAAGGAGAGGGACATGTTAGGTCCCTATACTACTAGTGTAACCCCTTATTGTTATTAGTATAACCCCCTTATTATATTGTTGTGCCCATGTAGTCCCCATAGTCCCCATATTGTTATCATTGTGTCCTTACATTATTATTGTTATGTCGGCTCTGATTATATTATGACCCCTTAGACTCCTATATATAGAAAGGAGGTCTTGTCATTTGTATCATCCAAGATTTGTTCATTGTGTAATGTAAAGGAGGTTGCCCCCACGGCTAAATTCTAAGGTGTTTATCTCTCTTTTCTATCTTTTTGTGAGCTGGTTTCATAACATGATTACTTGGTTAATCGTCATCAATTACCTAGGTAATCACATTGGTAGTTGTAGTTCTCAGAGAGATTTTTTCAACGAGGTATCATATGCGTCAAACGGAAATAATATGACTAAGTTACGACCCCGAGAAGTTGGCTTCCCAACTAACCCCAACGGGACCCATAAACTCTTGGTGTTATATCTCCTCAGGTTAGGATTTTGGTTTTTTAGGGTTTTCTCTTATTGTTCAATAATAAAAAGGCCTTTGAGCCTCATTGTAACACAATTAAGAGGATGTAGCCACCACATCTCTTCTCAGAGATAAGCTACCATCTCCTAAGCTATCTTATTTCCATTCTGTTTGTAAGCATAGTTCAGTATTTTTCTATTAATGAAATGAAGTGTTTTTCTGCAACATATTTGTGTTTATGAGTATATTTGTAAGTTGTTGCGTTCCTATTTAAGTTTGGATTAGAGGAGTATGGAGTTGAATAATGTAACAATGTTTAGCTTGGTATGGCAACGTATTAGGCAGACTGGAGTTGAATAACGTAACAAGAGAAGAGGTATAACAGATGTATGTGGTGGTATTAACCCGGAGCGTATGTTACAAATGAGAGCGGAGGTAATGTGTTATGGTGGAGAGTGAGGCACTAACCACCAACACGTCAATATTTAAACATTAACCATAGTCATGATACCGGTGCATATAAATTTAGATTTCACAATTTTGTAACTTTGAATAGTAATTGTCCAAAATATGTTGAATCAAGAAGGAAGATTTTGTTGAATCACGAAGGAAAAACAACGCAGAATATAGACCTCTGCGAGCAAAAATTGAAGATGGGGGCTCATCAAAAATTGTGAGAAGCTCAATTTAATGCCTTGTTGAGGAATGCAGAATCCACTGATTGCAACATCAATTATGAATTCCTCCCTGCGTGAAAAGCCCAATGACATGTGTATGGGGGTTGGTGTTATGTGTATGAGGCCTTGTTATATATGTAGTGTGGACGGTGGAATATTAAAAGCGCACAACACATTATTAAATGCATATGACAATGTATGGGAGGGAGGTATGATACCACTTTGACAGAGGGAGGCTAAAATGAAGTTGGCTCCGATAGCATGTTAAACTCACATGGAATGTAAACAACGAATATGAAAGATAATCATTAGATTACATATATTATTGACATGATATACATTCATAGTACATGGTGTGACCCTTGGATTCATATTCCAAGTGGTCTCTTGGACCCCGGTGGCTGTTCATATTCCACACCAACCCATAGAGGATTAGGTGTCCAACACTAACAATGCAGAGGTAGAAGGGGAGCTTCACCCATACTAGGACTACCGAGGGCAATTCACTTTCAGATTTAAAATCTCAGCTCCATCGATCTAGATATAACTCTCGAGCACCTATAAAATAGGATCCACTTCTAAATACCAGCTCTCGATCTACCTTATTTTAAAAAAAGAATGTGAAAATACACTTCCTACAAAGGAAGAAGACATAACATTAGGGGAATTTTGAGGTAAAAAATGGGCTTGAAAACAAAAAATGTACGAACAAAATTAACATTAAATGAACCAATAGGATTAAAGATGATGATGACATCCCCATGAGTAAATATTTCTTAGGAAAAATAAGAAAACTACTTTTTTTTAGTTATATTTCCAGCTTATATCCTTATAGGTTTACTCAAATGTAAAGTTTAGAACCTTGTTGGATATGGAATTAAATTCCACATCCAACAAGTACCCACTTTGGATACTTTTGAGTAGACCCACATCGAAAAAAAAAAAAAATACATGAAAAAATGTGTTGAAACACATTTTTTTCATGTAGTTTCAATTTTTTTTTTTGATGTAGGAGATTAAGTTGGCACTAGGTAGAAGAATTTTGAAGCTCAGTTTCTATTAGAATTTATGGTATGTAGAGATATGTTATGGTCTTATGCTCGCATCACTTGGTGGCTTTTCCATCTTAGGTAACTCAAACCTCTAATTTTTGTAATTTTAATGCCAACTCTTTGTCTAAACATAGGATTGTAATCCTAGTCGTGTTTTATGGTATCAACATTGTGGAATGTGTGGTTGTCTAGGTGAGGTCATCGTCTAGTTTGATTTGCAATATTGTTGGGTCTTCTACTTTTTGCTAGTTGTGGGTTTCCTTCTCTTTGGTCAACCTGCACCCTTTTCACTCTATTTCGCCCTGGGTAGTTGGTCTATTCTTTTTTGGAGAAATTTCATGCTTTTGTGTTATTCCTTTGATCCAGCTATGATTTGTTCAACTGGGTTTTTGTTACCCCAGACTTTATTTTCTTGGCTTGCTTAGTGATATCCCAAGAAGGTGTCGTATGTCCGTTTAAATGTAGTGACAACGTATGAGAAGTAGGAAGGGGGGGTTGAGGAGTTTGAGGCCCCTAAGGCCATAACCGAGCCCAATAGTAGGCCCAGGAGGCTATTGAGACCTACCATTCAGTCATCCTTCTAGAAGCACGCAGAGAAATTCGATAAATAAAGACTATGACAATCAAAAATAGGCAGTGTTTTTCCGATTTAGAGCTTATGGAGGATATTGGAAAGTGGATTCCCAACCCTAGCCATACTAGGGAAAGGAAAAAACCATACCTTCAGGTTTTATCTCTTTACCGACAGATGAAAACCTTGTTGGGAAGGGTTCTTAATGGGAGGAAAACGGAGAGAAAAGAAACCAACAGTTCTTTATGGAGTGACTGGATATTCATCTGGCTCAAATTAAACATCACATTCCATATATCCATGCTACATCATCCCCTGTGGCTCTAGTGCAAAAGATCTAACTCTCGTCCCCTCTTATGATTCTTAATTTTTTTTTTTTTTTTTCCGAAGGTGGCAAAACCTATCAAACTCAGGTGTCAAACCAACAGTGAGCACAACCATCTCTGGCTGTTATCCGCGAATGTCGATTTGACTCATCACCGTTATCAAGGAAAACCACGCCACTTGTAATAACCCGCTGGTGGTCCGTAAGGGAGCAGGCTTTCACTCCTGCCAGATGCCTCTGGGTCTTGGGCTGTTAACCTGTTTCCTTACGTCCAAGGAAGACGAGCTCTTAGTCAAGCAGAAGCAGTTTTACGGCATACTCCAGGCCGAATATGATTCTTAATTTTTTAATGATTAAAAACAGCATTTTTTAATGGTTAAAATAATTTTTTTTTAATTAAATTGAAAAAAACACAAAACATAACTAATGTTAATAATAAATACCAACTCTTTATTTTATTATTAAGAATATAGCACTGTTTATGCACCAACGAAGCTATGTCCTAGGTCCGAAGGTCACCGTTGATTACTGCTTACGTATTTTCTTCAAATATTTGCATAGCCTTCGATGGCAAACAAACAGGGACGCTGATTCCTTCACAGTCGTTCTTTGAGCGCCTCATCAAATACGAAAGGTTGGGTACCGGCGAAGAAGAAGGACATACATACACTACTTTAACCCACTCGAAGTACAATATCGAAAAAAATCCGAGATGATGTAACAACTGCGTGGTGAGCCGAGTGGATGCCCATTCAGCTCCGCCAAATCATAGTTATCAAAGTTTAATTTCGAATTTAGATTGGATTCGATATGGAAAATCCAACTCAACTCTCTAAAATCCAATACGGAAAAGACTTGGGAATATATATTATACAAATTTAATGGAAAAGGAAAATCATGAATTTTTTAATATTGATTTATTATTATTATTATTATTGACACTTTTTTCTAGAATAGTCCAAAAATAATAAGGAATTATTGAATGACAAAAAATATAAAAGAAAATGTAATAATATCAAAAAAAAATTTTTAAAAAAAAAAATTTAATAATATTAATAACAAAATTTCAAAAAACATATTTAACGATATTAATTTCAAGGTAAAGAATAAGATTGTGATATTAAAAATAAGTTTCAAATCATTTCCATATATCAAAAAAAATTTAAATTTTAAACATTAAACAAATTCATATAACCTTGAATAATATTAAAATAGATTCACATAAACCTGAATAATGAATTATATATATTGCAATCAATACTTATACCATGGATTAAAACAATTTCTATATATAACTTGAATAATATTAAGATCATCTACAAACATTAAAATCATCTAATTATCAAATTTAAATGTATTTTATTCTCTCCATTGAAAATGGAACTGGGTAAGAAAATCTCACACGAAGTTCATTGTTTCACAGTAAGCAAACACGTAGTAATTGCTATTGTCCCCAAAAAAACCAAAAAAAATAGTTTACAGCAGCAGTTTTTAACAAATTACCCATTCTACCATTTTTAATAACAAAATTCTTGATAACTCAATATTCCAATACTGAACTGAAACTGCCTTTTTGGTCCATGAACTAATGAATAGCCTATATTATATTTTATTTTTTTGGGGGTAAATTGGGTAACTATGATTCATATTATATGTAACTAATTCTCACAACATATGGATTTACTAATTTTTCAAGGATATTTTTTTAGTGTTATTCAATCTACAAGTAATTTTATATATGAAATTTAAAAATTTATTATTATAAATATAAAAATTTATTAATGAGTTAGGATAAAAAAATTTATTATTTCAAAACTTAAAAAAATATCAATATCAAAATCACATTTTAAAAATATTTTACAATCATATTTTAAAAATATTTTTAGTAATAATTATATAGGAGAAATTTTGATGACATTTTTCAAATTATTTAGTGTAGTTTATTTCTCGTCAAGAGATAATTCGAAATGCATAAAATTTTTCCTATATAATTATTACGGAAAATATTTTCTTAATCATAAATCACAAAAACCTGAATTTAGAAAATATTTCAAAACTTAAACAAGATCAAAACCACAAATACAAGCCATGAAACAAGAGGAGTGGAGAGATTCTGAGGGGATCCGACGCTTGAGCGTTATTTAATAATCAAGAACACGAGGAATAGGTGGAGATATCTTCGAAGTCTTCCGAGAAACACATTTCTGTCGGCCTCTACAAAAAGATCCCCTTCACCAGTGCAGTCACTGATAATCTTACCTTTACCTTTACCTTTATCTTTATGGGAATTTCTTTATCTGCCAACAAATTTTTGCTAATTTTTTATTTTGAATATAAAAACAATTTGTTATTACTAAATTTTGTGTAATGTCTGCCAAATTTTTTAATTTTAATTCAACAATAAATGATGAACTCAACCAAGTAATATAGGGATTTACATGTTTTAAATTACATAAGGTTTGATATTGATTTTTATTCATGATTTAAATAATGTATTATATGGGTTTTTAAAGTTATAGTTTTGTAGGACTAATCTTTATCAATCAAGAGTTGCAAGGTTATTTTTGCTCTAAAGACTTTTTCATTATGGCGTTTGTTGAATTTTAAGACTAACAAAATGTTTTATCTAAAAGGCCTTAGTTTTGGGGCAATGTTGGAATGTTCATAACCTCTTGTTTTCCATATTTTGACCCTTCTACAACAATTATTACCAAGCTACCAATATTACCAATATTAGTATGCCTTCTTAATCTTCTAGTTCATTTGTGGCACTACTCAGTCTTTTAGGGCATTGGAAACTCCTTGGGTCACTACTCAGTCTTTCAAGGCATTGGAAACTCTTTGGGTCACTACTCAGTCTTTTAGGGCACTAGAAACTCCCTGGGTCATTTTCTTGCAACTGATACTTCTTGTGGGAAGCTTGGCATTTACATCTATGATAGAATCAATGTTGAAATTGATATTAGTAAAGGGCTTCAATACCAAATCAAGTTAAAAATATGTTATTTTCATTGGACCCTAACTCTGCACTATGAAAATATTGCTTTTTTTTGCCACTTATGTCATCAAAGAGACCATTTACAGAATTCTTGTCCTTTGTTCAAATCTCACCAAAAGTGGAACAATCTCAAGTTTAGGGCTAAAATTTGGAAGCCTTGCGACCCACCTCCTATGGAGAGCGAGGCTTCCCCTATTTCGAACAAGGAAGATCAAGGATATGATGATGAAATGCATTCAATGGAAAAGGCTCAAACTTCACTCCTCAAAAGTCTCTTGAGGATTTTGTTGCGAAACATGCTCCTTCGGCAAGCACATAGATAGTGAATAATAATGCTTCTTCAAGCACATTGAAGATAGCCTATGAGTTGGATTCTTCAAAATCGAACAAGGATTATCCTTCATCATGGAATGATAATCTTAAGATCACTTTGATAAACCCACCTTCTGAACATTGGGTCAACGTTTCAGAAAAGAAAGGAAAGAAATATTGCTCTGAGGACCTACCCTAATTTAGGTGATTATCTTTTGTAATTGTTTCTTCTGATCCTCTATGTCTCATTTGTTATTCTCAGTCTCATAAATCTTAGCTATGTTCTTGTCAGTGTCTAGCACATAGTGCCACAAAAACAATCATGATTGTATTTTATGTATTTCATTTCTAGATGATCAATAGAATTTGTAAAACTTACAACCAGCATAGATCCATCTTAAGTATGGATCTAACATGAGTCGAGAGGGATCAAATTTCTTCACGTGCAAACTTCTTTAGAGAGTAAAATATGTGTTATTTTTCATTGTTGAAATTGTATTTTGAATGCTAAATAGACTATATATAAAACCAAATAAATGTTTTAACCATACAAACTTAATTTTTTCATGATATATACATAATTTTTTTTAAAATAATGTATAATGTCTAGGCAATTGACATTAAATATTTTAAGTAACATGTACATTGAGATATTTACAACGCAAATTAAAATGGATTTTTATTATTAACATATTTTTAAGTATATATCAATATTAAATAATATTAAAATATTCTATCAATAACCAAATTATAAGATTTAAACATCTTATTCACACTTGTGTTTTGTCTTCTAATTACTTTACAACGTATTCTTTTTTTTTTCTGTATAGCCGACACTATTTTTCTATTTAGAACATAATTTTTAACTTTTATTTTTGAGCCGAGAGGCTCATTCTATAGCCCAACATGATGTGTAACCCTGTCCGTCAGTCATCAAAGTTGAATTTTTGCTCTTGTCGGCCCCAATATATATATATATATATATATATATATATATATATATATATATATATATATATAATATTTAAATAATGTCGGTTCATAATAAAATTTGCACTTGAAGAAATTGGATCCCTCTCGACTCATATTAGATCCGTATTTAAGATGGATCTATGCTGGTTATTTTAAAGGGTAAAAGAAGGATGGAAAAACTTTCATATCCATCTCATACAGTACTGTAGAATGAGCCTCTCAACGCAAGAAAAAAGATATTATATAATTTTTTGTTCATTTTTTATTATGGATATAGAAGCAATTTTTTGTTACTATAAAGTTTGTGTGATCTCAAGGAAATTTTTTAATTCTAATTTGATCATAGACGATGGCTCAACCAAGTAACATGATAAATGTTTATGTTTTATATTACTCATAAAGATTGAACATATTCAATTGTGTTCATTCCTATCCCCAAACTAACCAATGATTTGGTGCAATTATGTACAATCACTATTTATGTAATTTCAAATATTTTATTGAACCGAGAGGCTCATTCTACAACCTAGTATGATGTGTAACTCTGTCCATCATCAGAGTTGAAATTTTACTCATGTCGGCACCAAAAAAAAAAACAACTATACAAAATATTTAAATAATGTTGGTTAGTAAAAAAAATTGCACATGAAGAAATTGGATCCCTCTCAGCTCATGTTTATTTAAGATGGATCTATGTTGGTCGAGCGAGAGGCTCATTCTACAACCCAATTTGCACATGAAGAAATTCCATCTCATGTTAGATTTGTCTTTAAGATGGATCTATGTTAGTTGAGCCGAGAGGCTCATTCTACAACCCAATATGATGTGTATCTATGTTTGTCCATCATCAAAGTTGAAATTTTACTGATGTCGGTCCAAATAAAAATTAAAAAATAAAAATAAAAATTAATAAACTATACAAAATATTTAAATAATGACGATTAGTAAAAAATTTGCATGTGAATAAATTGGATCCCTCTGGGCTCATGTTAGATCTGTATTTAAGATGGATGTATGTTGGTAAATCATGATTGAACAATTCTTGAAAATTTCTCGAGTATGTTGGTCAAAATCATTAACTATAATGTATTTTTAGGGGGAACAATCAATCTCAACTTTCAACATGATGGCATGGAGCGAAATATGACCTTATAAATAATAAAATAAGTTTGAAACTCCTTTTAAATATGATTTTGGAAGGATTCTAACATTTCAAACAATAATAATATATAGATCAAGTGTTTTGAAAAAATGTCACAATCTTTGGATAAGTAAGAATGATGGAGCTCTCTCATCTACACTATGACGCCTGGAAATCCCAAACCCAATTGCATTCATATTAAAGTATGAATGTACATAACACATCATAGCGTTGGTAACCACACATTTGAGATTATATACCCAAGCATGAAATAGATCCACTTTCTAGTCAAAATAATAAATAAATAGATCAATTTTATAAAACCTAACACTAACACTAAAGAGACTACACAAAAACTCTGAAAAAACAAATAGAAAATAGTTATTTCACCCATACAAACAAGAAAAGTAAGTTTTGTTATTTATATTGGAAAACTAGAAAACCCTTCAATTTGATTACTCTATCCTCATAGGTTAGTGTTTTATATAGCATTCCAATGGATTATGGGTGTGGGCATGCAAGATAAGTCTTAACCTTGAAGCTTCAGACTTTGGTATTCAAAACTTAGGTTCAAGTGTGCACAAAACAAAGTCAAATGAAGTGGAGATTGAGATAAGATTTTTCTAACAAGTCTAAGGACCCATTATGGGTGAGTTTATGCTTATCTTCGAATCTCAGACTATGGGGCTATTTTGTGACATTTTAGGAATCTCATCTTAAGGCCTTCATATTGTGGGTGTCATATAGTGTTATGTTTATAATGAAATATTTAGCTTGTTGGCTGGTTTTATTTTCTGCAAACTTATTTGGAATTATCTTAGATATCTATATATATGTAAACTTTTAGACTCACTCATCAAATTGAAAGTTTTAATAATAAAATATATCTTATGAATGATGTAAGAATTTAAAATAATAAATAATTAATAGTTAAATAAGAAAAATACCACTAAATACCCATTAAATTTAACATTTATTTAATAATTATAAATATATAATGTTAACCTATATTGTTACATAACAACTTCCCTCCACCCTCATGAATGAATCTTTTCATCACAACATAGAACACAATGTTTTGGTTGTTCAATCACAATATTTCCAATAAATGCAAATATTTGTAAAACCCATAATTTTTAATGAATGTGTGAACACAATGGAGAGAAAAAACTTTGTAATATGATATGATGATACAAAATGTCTTTGTTTTATCATCACTGGTTTACACGCTTTTGGTACAGGTTGTTGTTGTGTATCATAAAAGTTGGTGTTTGGTTAGAATTGATTGATATATATTTAAGATATATTCTATGTAGGTTAGTAGTTGGACATTTTTTCATCTTTCAATTATTTTTACTTCAAAATTAAAAAGAATTATTGTAAATGTTGTCACTCACTGCTAAATGTGCTTTCAGCTGTGAAAAGGGTGAGAAAGAGCAGTGAAGTTTGAAGCCATTCTCCAAGCCACAAAAGCTCTCATTTCTTAATTGTGCCCTCTCCATTGCATAGTTCTTGGAACAATCTTTCCAACAGTATATGGAAGTCTAAAAATGGATTCCTAGACCAGAAGTTAGAGCAGATTGAAGATGCCCTTTCAAAGCCAAAAAACAAAGAGAAAATGGCTAAGGGTTAGGCTAATCATAGTCGCAATTAGAGTCTTGGAAAAGCAACAGCGAGGGGAGAGCAGATCAAACGTGCGATCAACGATCACCGATATCGACGATTGCAAAAGTCAAAGGTCCAAGGTGTGGCATATCGACAATCGGTAGGATTTCAAAGCGTAGTGCAAAGGGTCAGTGAAATCAACGACCAATGATCGCTGATATCGCAAATCGCAATCAGCGATTGGAGGCCCAAGGTACAATACATCGGCGATAGGGGGTCCATGACACATGGCATATTATAGGTCCCAGTAGTTAAGAGATGTCGACAATCGCAAGTCGGAAGTCCCACAATATTAGAGGTCATGGAATATCAGTGATCGATGCTTCTAGACATGATCGCATTTGAAAAGTTGTGAAATGGGAAAGTTACAATATAGTGGTAAAGCATTGGGAGGGCCGAAAAAAGATTTACAAAGGAAATCAACGCGAAACCAAGGGCAGGCGAGCTCTTTCTCTCTCTTCTAGTAGGTCCACGTGGCAGCATAGGATTGGTCCTGATAAAGACACATGGAAGCTGATGTCAGCATGGCGTGGTAGTACGGAGGACATGTGGCATGCAGATTCATCGTTTTAAGGGGTTGAAAGGGGCCAAAGTAGGGTGACACGTGTCACCACTCACAAGGTGCCACATGTCACTAATGACATCATCAATCCCGCAAATTGACGATCAAAGGTATCAGCGCATTAGGAATCATAAAGAATTCGCCGATTAGAAACCTCCGATAAAGGGGCTCCAATAGGGGGGTTATTTGATGGTCACGAGAAGAGCGAAGAACAAAGAGTTGAGCAGGACAAGTGAAATTGCATATTGGCGATCACAAAGGGACAAAGGGAGAAAACAAAGGCGGTGTAATGAAATCGTTGTATGTTGATAACATTAAAAATCGCTGATAAGGGAGCTCCGATAAGGGAGCTAGCCTGCAGTAACATAAGGTGTTGAAGATCTAAGGGCTTAACGAAAAGGTGATTGACAATCGCAAGTTTCAGGGGAATGCACCAAAGGCACGAATCAAAAAGGCCTCGACGCCGATCTCCAATACAGAGGTTGAGTCCCAGGTCACAGCCCGCGGTCCTGTGATGAAGAAATTATAGAAAGGGGATAAATCATAAGGGGCCAAAGGTGATCATAACTCGCCTGTTTCGTAATATTTAGTGATTAGGGTTAGCACCGGAAAATCCTCCATATTACACCATAGGTGCATCACCAGGCATGTCGGGGCATTGATAGTTTTTTGCAGATCTTTAAAGGCAGATGGGTCGGTAGCTTATGTATTGAATGAAGGCATGGAACAATGGCACATTAATAGGGGCTAATATTGTATAAGCCCCCACAACAAGAAACCAAGGACTACATAGGCCACTGAAATGGATTTGACAGCTTCACTGCACGACTTTTGTGATTAAATGACATTATGGGAGGCTTAGGAAGACTTCGCGCCTTAGCTTGGTGCTCCATTCTGTCACACAGCAAAGGACTATCACAACATGCTCCATTTCTACTCTGTGACAGGCATTCATAGTTGACCTACTCCCAACTCCCGAGAATGAGCTACTGAAGAAGCTAAGGTGAAGGTGACAGAAACCGACGAAGCAATTGGAAGGACACATCAGCAGGGAGATTGGTCTGATCAGAATCCTTCATAGGAACAGTAGAGGGACACTTCCTCCCATCATCCTTAGTTTTCCCTATTTTCCAATTATTCTGTAATTTCCATCTGTTTTCAAGAAAGGGATCAAATCCCGATTGTAATCATTTTGGGTTGCAGATCCTTGCACGCTGATATAACTAGTCTAACAGACAGCTAGATACTCTAGTGAAGATATTTTTGTAACTGCAATTCTAGCTCCCCCTCTTCTTATAAATAGGGGGAAGACACTCTTAAGAAGGGTTTCGAAATCTCGCTCTCGCGAGGGTTTGAATTCTAAGATGCCACTCTTGGTTCTAAATGGCTTGTTCATGAGGGATCAGAGTGACGCATGTTGAATGTAATGGAATGGTATTTGGACCTTTCAAGTATTAATGAAACTCCCTAGTGACTCCGAGTAGATCAATGTGCATTGTGTTTTCCCCTCTATAATCTCATTCCATATATTTTTTTCTTCCTCTAAAATAGTGTGACGAATCTATTGGTTTCCCTCTGATTCATGGATTTATCTAGGCTACTAAATAAGCGAACAATACTTGTGCATAAGACAGATATACTTGTGTTAGTCTATAACCTATAGTACCTGTGTACAAGACAGATTTACTTGTGTTATTTGATTAACATGCAGTACTTGTGTGAGCCCAGATTTACTCTTGTTGTTTAGCGCTAGTGGTACCCATGTTTTATCTAGTATGGAACCTCAGTAAGCACTCCAATCTTTCATCTCCTCTCTCTCCCATATTTCTATTGGAAAATCATTTCTTAGGATTTTGTGTTTTTTACAGTCCTGCGCATCGAATTCCATCCTTCTGCTAGAACATTGCTGCTTATGATTTTGTCTAGTTTACAGCCCTATGCATCAATTTCCCTCCTTCCTTTCCTCATCTTCACTTTACTACAACTTCAATATAAAGTTGCTTGTTGTTGTGTGTTGGACACCAAAACTAGACATTTCTCTTTTAGGTTGGCCCAATTTAGCCCCTAAGCATTTGCATCCATGTATCGGATTGAGTTTACTTGGATTACAGACTACTGAACCAAGCCCCCTTTATTCCCTTTTAATTACATGAAAATTGGAGTGCTGCAAAATCCCCTCTCAGATAATCTTCCATGCACTCCTTTATTTAAGATGTCCTAGGCACTAGTCTACAATCAACCCAGAGGTTGTCTCTAGGAAGCTTTCTCTATGTCCTTAGGAACTCATGCTCGAGGTGCTAGAAAAAGCCACAACAGTAAATATAAATATCCATTTTTAAAATTACACATGATATTATTTTAATTTTATTGATATTTAATTAAAATATTTTATAATTAACATAATTATATAAATTAAATTAAAATTTTAAAATAATTATTGTAAGTATAGATATTTATTTTTTTATTTTGATATTTAATTAAAACATTTTATAATTAACATAATTATATAAATTAAATTAAAATTTTAAAAGAATTATTGTAAGTATAGATATTTATTTTGAAACTTACAAAATAATACATTAGTTAATTTTTTCTTATATATAATTAAAAAAATTATATGTTTCATAATGAGGTAGTTAGAAAGGCATCAAAACACTTGCGTTATAAAAATTAACTAAGTTATAACTTTATTATTATTAATAATTATAAAAAGAATTAAAGATTCTAAACCACGGAAACTCACCCTGCTTTATCATGGAGATCATTAACCTATAAATAGTCTTCGTTACAATACCATGCCTTACTAATACCACATGCCCAAAAAAATCAAAACTCAAGTTCATATGACATATGTTCGTATGACCTTTTTTTATTAATTAATTATTTTAATTAAAAGGGAAGAAAGAGTGTAACTAATTTGGGTATAAATCTCAACCTTTGATCTTTGACTACTACTAACAATATTCTAAAATATTTCATGGAGGTTAAATCCCCACTATCCACCTAATAATTATTGGTAATTAAATTAAAATTCTAGAAGTTGTTGAACAGTGCGTTGTCATTAATATCAAAGTTGGGGGAGTCCTAAGTGGATACATGTCCAAGTTAAGGGGAAAGGACTCAAGCCATATAAGAAGAGCAGAGGCACAAGGTCGAATAGCAAAGAAACAATGTTGAGTAGCATGAAGGTATGATCAAAGGCAAGTAAGTAGAAACAGTTGGACACACAAGGAAAATCCTTGGATCAACGCATATTGGATAAATGCAGGAAAACTTGGATCAACAGATCAATGTATATTGGATTAGCACAGCTTAGATTGCATCAATAACTCTTATTCATTTTAGGGGGTCCCAACATGCTTGAAGCTTAACCAAACAAGAGGTATGAAATGGCATCAAGGAAGTAAACCACTAAGGGAAACTGACATATGATGAAGGATTTTCCCCCCAAGGAAACTGCGTGAGGTAATACAAAATTGGCTGAGGGTGATGTGGCATTGGTGAGGCCAAGTGTGACAGGTTGATCTGACACCAACTGATAGGGCATCCAAGGAGCATCCAAAAAATCAAATTTTTATGGTCTATCATCAGTTAACAAATGAAAAAGTTACCAACAAGTGTCGTTCCATCTATTAAATGCCCGACTATTGAACACTCAACATATCTTCAATATCTAATATGGTAAACCTCCAGTCACAGGTCTCGGTCATGAGGAACTTAAGGATTAGTGCCTAAGAACTAAGCACCCATATAACAATGTATATAAGAAGTTTTTCAATATAAGGGCTCACATGATTTTCCAAATACCCAATATGGTTGGCACTCATTCAATCCCCTGGTCATAGAGCAATAAGGTATAGTGTCTAAGGGATAAGATCCCTTAGGCTCTTACATCATGAGTTGTATAGAAAATATCTTCAACTTTCTAATTTATTTGATATTCAATATGGGAGCCTCTAGTCATGCTCCTAGTCATGATGGAGTTAAGATATGACAACTAAGGGTTAAGAATCTTTGGGCCCTTGAACCATTAGGTGTTTTGGTAAGTTTGTCAATACAAAAGTCACAATTTTTTCTAATACTTGATATCCAGATGCATGGGACATGCTAGGTGGACCAATGAAAGAGAAATGATGTGGTGTGCTAGGTGGAGTAGGTGACATGGTAGTGCTAGGTGGAGGATAAGTACTAAAATAACTGACATAGTTCAACTACTTTAGCATAGATAAAAGAAAACATGAATTACAAACATCTACAAAATAGTCTTACAAATGTTCATAATCCATGCATGAAGAATGTGTTGGCCATGAGGCTTCAAGTATTAAGTAAAGTCCCAAGATACATGAATAAAACCAACATCACTAGCTCCAATAGTGGAGCATTGGAGCCATGACTTTCTCCCCAGAGTACTAACTTTGTCTCTCTGATACCTTATGGGAGAAGGGAAGGTAAAAAGTCCTTTGCATGTGCCATGAGGTTGTATATATAACAAATGGGGTGATCCTTCACCTCCCTTGTGACTCTTGGGCTACCCTCATGATTGTTCGACTTATCTATGACCTTTTGAATTCCTACATGAATTTTCACATTACATGAATGACTCTTGGACTTCCACTTTACATTATGTTTCTCGAATATTGAATTACATATTCCACAAAATGATGTGGAACATGATGACCTATGACATGAAATGATATGACACTACTGACGAGGAATTCTTGATGACATGGAAATGTCAAGCCATTCTTGCTGCTCCTTTGTCTTCAATGAGAGATGTGCAATGCTTCATCTTCATGAGAGATATGCTTTGTTCTTCATATCCACCCTCCAAAGAGTTTTGAATCAGATGGAGTCTTCATGTGGTCCCGATCTTTGATCTTCTATTGTAATCTAGTGTTCCTTTGTCTTCTCGCTTGAAGATCATCTTATCTCTTTAGCTCCATATGTGTCTTCTAGCATGGTTCCCTTCTCCTTTTCCTTCCTCATCATCCTGTCATGACAAGCCAACATCAGTATGAAAGACCTCTAACCTAACATGTTTCATGAATTCACCTATTAGGGTTGGAACTAATGATTGGTTGAGTAACTGGCTAAGGGCTTGCACAGTTCTAGGGGCCAAGATCCAGGACTGAGTCTTGAGACTGCACAACATGTAGTTTAGGATACCCAAATTTATGAGATTTCATAGTTGAGGGGCTTAAGGGTCCAAGGCTAGGGCTTGAGGCTTGAATATGCACACTATGTAGTCCTGGGAGGTTGGGAGGCCAAGGCATTGTGCAATTGAGGGACTCAATGACTCAGTCTAGAGGCTTGAGCCTTGAGACTATGCAATGCGCAGTTCTTGAGGCCTAGGCATAGGAACTACACAGTTCTGATAGGTAGGGAGGCTAGGTGATTATGTAATTGCGTAATTCAGGGGCTTAATCCTTAGGCCTGAGGAATAAGACTGCACAATGTGCAATTCCAGCCTGGTTGGAGGGCATGATTGCGTAGTTTTTGAGAATAAGGTCTGAGCTTAAGCACTGAGACTGCGCAGTGGACAGTCCTGGGAGGCAAGAACTATGCATTACACAATGTCAAGAGGGAGGGTTGCAGCTTGAGGGATGAGATAGAGCAATGCGTAGTTCAGGAGAGTCGAACGAGGCTAAGTTGCCTTGTCGGAAGTTTTTTCAAATTTGGCTAAGAGCGGTATCGATGAAGCTAATATGAATAGTGATAGGACTTGACTATGATCACACACTTAGAACACTTGATGACATAACATAGACCATACAGAACACATGAACAACCAACTTCCCTTAGTGCGACAACTTTGTGACGACAAGTGCGACACCAAATATACACTTTGCAACAACCTTGACAACACTTGTGCGACAATGCTTAAAACTTTGGAAATGAGTGTGATACATGTCTAAATGGTGAGTAAAACTCATTAACACAAATATTACCCCTTAAAACACACCAAAACTAGATTTAATGCATTGTGCGACACTCCACACACCAAAAGACGACATTTATTATATGAAGAGAAAAGTGTGAACGACATGTGCGATATGCGAATGATAGTGAAAGTGACACATGCCAGATTGAAGATAACATGAAAACAACACTAATTAAAGTGAACACAAGCAAAAATGATGGGTGTAAGCATGAAAATGACACTTGTGAAGATCAAAGTGTGAAAAAGGTGATAGTTGAAGAAACTCACTGAACAAGAAGTATGATTGCAAACAAAGTGAAGAATTATCAATGAAATGCGCACTTATTTCTAACATGGCTTGAATTTTTCATAGGCAATATCTTATTGGATTGTGCCATGTCTGTTCAAGCTTGCGTAAAGGAATTATTTCATGAATGTGTTACCAACTAAATATGTGTGAACAGGTGACTTTGGCAATTACGATCTAAAAACAAGCTCGAAGGCTTAGCAAAGCATTGGCCGACCAAGAAGTGACTATGGAATGAACGATCGAAATATCCACAGTAGGCTCCAAAATTCAAGAATTGGAAAAATTTTGGATGGTGTTTGTCACAGCAACAACACTTGGCGATACATTGGTACAAGTCCAGCCTCTACTGGGTTGATTATTTTGCGTAGGGCCTATTTCTTCGAGAAGTATTGATTCATCATGTAGATCACTTTGGTCTCCCCACTTACCCTGCGAATAAGCATAGTCCCCTATGTCCCTTCTCGGTTGACCACAAACATAAGATCAACAATACCGTAATGTTTCGAATCAAACAAGAGTAGTATAGTTCATGAGCTTTAGATTTTGAAAGTATTATTTTTCATATTTGGTGTTGCTCCACTGCTAGTAGGCCTAGACAGTACCCTGGCAGAGTCACTACAGGAACACAAACATTGTTATGCTGCCAATGAACTTGGACAGTACCCTGACAAACTTTCTTACTTCACCTCTCTACGTAGGAATCCTTTCACTTCTTTCTCCTTTCTTTATGTATTTTATAGAGGAATGTTCATAAGAACTTATTCATTTCATGGTCGGAAGAAGGATCCCAACTTATTGAGAGCAGAAGAGGTTTTTCCTTCAGAGAAGCATATAATAACTCTGATTTTTGTATGATCATTATATTTTTTCCCTTCTCCTTCTCTACTTAATTGGATAAGCATGGAAAACACTGAAACATAAAGAACCAAGTGAAGGCGTAAGGTTTCTAGAATAGACATAGATATCATGGTTTGACACAAAGCTTTCCTTACACAAGGATCATATTTTCCATCAGAACATCATCAACCAAAATGTGTAACTAGGGTGGAGAAGAAGGACTAAAGGTTAGCCAAATGTTGCAGTGTCACAAAGTCCTTTTTTATTTGGCCACATTATCTTTCGAGCCCAAATGGGACACCCTTCATGCAATGCCTATTAACAGAATAGAAAAGAAAAGACATGACACAACAAGAAAGAAAAACCAAAAGACAAGCAAAAGGAAGCTAAACCGAAACATGATGCAAGACAAAAGTAAGAAAACACAAGAAATACTAAGGATCATAGGCGAAAAATGAGTGCAAGAGAGAGGAAACTAAAGTGCAGCTAGTCATAATCCTAACCTAAACAACTAGAAGGTCGAGGTCAAGTATAATGAAATTTCTAATGTATCCACTGTAGTTGCTCCTGACATACATACACAAAGATATGATCGATTAAAAATGACATAAAGCAAGCAACAAAAAATATAAAAAATTGAATAAATTTCACACAAATTTGAAGGTCTTTCTTGATAGCAAAAAGATAGGCCATAGCCACTACTTCTAACTAGTTTGCATTTTTACCTTTTAGACGGAAACCATAATCAAACAAACCTCGAAGATTTCTTGTGAATGCACCTTCTTTTGTGTCATCCTGCTTAGAAAGCATGAGAAAAGGTCGAAACATGTTATTTGCAATAGTGCTTGACAAGTAAGATTTCTCCAACCATTCGGAAATTGGATCATGAAATTCGAAAAACAACCCTCTTGAAAATCCGGAAAACTTTGAAATAATGAATCTTCAATTAAAAGCATGGGATTAGAATGAGAATATTGAGAGGGAAAATAGATCTAATCATATTCAGAAGGCTTGTCAAGATAGTGAGGACCTGACATAACCATCAACGAAGGTTGAAGTGCCTTAGCTGCTTGATGAGTATTTGAATGGTGAGATAAATCATAAATATTAATTGATGTGAAACCACTGTCATCAAATATACTGGTGGGAAAATGATAAAATAAATGATAGTTAATATTATGATTAGATGGACTAATTAAAACATCATATTCCCAGTTAGTAGTTAATGTAGATAAATCAATTTAAATAGCTATGTGAATGGTCTGAACAATCAAACCAACTTCCTTGCAAGTTGAATGTGACAAACCATTTTCCTGTAACTAGTGACAAACTGTAAAAGCATTGTAATAATCGAAAGAATTTAAAAGGGATGTCAGCACAACAAATACATGAGACCAGTTAGGACATAGTGAAGAGAGAATAATTTGATTTGTGCGATAAATCGAGCATTCATTATCACTCAAGAGGATTTCGGGTGGGATGAAGGGAAATATTTGCAATACAACATTCGCAGTAAAAACCATGAGCTAACTATTAAGAAATGAATTTGATAGGCATGATCCCTTTGGCCAAAGATAATCTTTGGAATGATCAACTTCAGAATTCCATGACTCTATGAGAGATACACATCCCAAACCTAAGTTTGATGTGAGTGATTTGCATGAAGATGGATCAACTGAAGAAGATTCTTGAATCTGATCAGAAAACAAATATCAAAAATCTGAAAGATTACATCTACGATACCAAAAATATTTCAAAAAGAGATTTATATTGAGTGAAACCATGTAAAGAGAAGGATTTTGTGAGAGAAACCAAATCTGACTTAGTTCGTTGGGCTTACCAGAGTTGCAAGATCCTGACATAACCATCAACGAAATTTGAAGTGCCTCGATAGACAAGTCCCAGAATTTTCAAAGATTGTAAAATCGCATCTTGGATATTCAACCAAAACGTGCATGGTCTAAGGATAGCTACTACCACTGGTTTCAATAAGACCACTTCTCACTAGATGGAAGCCATCTCTGTCACTGACTTGACTAGATTTTTCAACTTCAACAACCAGATTTCTCAAGTTGAAAGATTCATGTTATCGTAAATCTGAAGATGTATGAATCGAAGAAATTTCATGAACAAGCTAGTTTGGAGAGTTGACTTCATGCAACATAAGAGATGATGAGGTATGGAAAGAGTATTCAATGATTTGTTTGTTTTCATTTTCATCATGGATAATATCACCACCTTGTGTCAATTGGAAAGTTAACTCATCAGATGGAGAACTTGAAAAGCATGGAGCATCTTCATCGCATGTAGATACATCACAAATAGTAGAGCACAATGGGTAGTGAGATGAAGAGAGTTTTTATAATAACATCTTCTTTGACCGAATCATATTCTAGGTATAAATCAAAATATTCATGAGAAACCAAAAGATCAACTAGTGCACTTGGGCATTCGTCATTACTTACATCAACAAAATTATCACCATCAGAATGATTGTTGCCCAAGGCTATGGATTGATTGAAAGAATTGATTGCATTTGATTCACTACCGAAATTAGAAAATTGAAAATCATCCAAGAATGGAAGTGCATCATCTTGACATGGGGGACTTTGAAAAAGGGAAGAGAGATCAAAAGCATCTTAATTTTCTTCCTCCTCTACCAGTGTAACGTGATTGCCTTGTATCTAATCACAATTTGAACCAACAACTTGAAAATTAGGAGAGCATGAAGAGCTAGTTGGTGGAGTGGATTTATCATGATACGTAGATCCATGACATGTAGATGATATAGGATTAAAGATGTCTCTTAAAGAAGTAACACTTTCGACAGAGCTAGATTTAAGATCCATGTAAAGAGTGCTAATGTCATCTTGAGGAATGAAAGGATTAGTCTTCACCCTAGGCTCTATGAGCCACTTTGGGGTTTCTTTCATTAGATCTGAATCATGAGGAGTGGAAGGAGGATGAAGAGATGGATTAGGAATTTGATTTGAAGAAATCCCAACTTTATTATCATCACAAGGAGGTGCCCACATCAGGACTAGAAAAGGAGGAGGACAAAGAACAAAAGGGGTAGTAGTTTCCTCGTCTAAAATTAGAGGTGTCTCATGATTTACAAATGTTGGGTTAGTAGAAACATCAGGAGGTTTAGATTTATCGTGCAAAGAGATGTGAACAAAATGCTCAAACTTTTTCTTAAATAAATCCCAATCCATGTCTTCTTCAGGAAATTCATAACAAAGGTGAAGGAATCGATCAGAGAAATCCTCAACTGATTCATTAGGCTTCATTCTTAGTTGATTGATTCTTTTAAGAACATCTTGGTAATCATACATATTGAAGGCTTGATAAATCTCCTCGAGGAAATGATGAAAATAATGGATGGAAGCAGATGTTAAGGTATGACACCATCGATTAACATGACCTTCAAGGGTGAGGAAGAAAGCCACACAGGTAAAATATTCATCATTGATTTCATAATATTCACAAAATTTAATAAAAGTAGAAATATGCTCGGTTATGGATGTTCTATCCTCACCATCAAACTTCAATTGAGGCATGTGATAAAGAGGCTCATCGGGGATTAAAATTTTACCAGGGGTTAGGTTGGAAAAACACCCCAGGAGTATGATTTGATAATGAGCCATTTATGACAAGAGATTCAAAACAAACTCAACAGGCATAGCTTGTCATATGGCCCTCCTTCTAGTTCCATTTATTGATGGTCCTCGAAATTCGTCAACCAATGGGCTATCCTTGATGTGAAGTCCCAATTATACCTCACATTGTTTGGTATAGGATCCTTATCTGAAATATCAGGCCAGTTGCCACATGTTCTTATAGTTTTGCCCTGGATTTCATTTTTAGCAAGAGAACAAATGTATATGTGCCTTTATGAAAAGGAAGCGAGTGTTTCTGGTGAGTGTTCGGTTGTAAGTGTGTCAAGGTTCTTCTATTGCGAAGGGAGAAAATAAAGTGAGCCTCTAAGAGAGCGGTAATAGTACCATTCTAATAGAGACACGCCCAACCAAGAAGGATCTATCTAATATCCAGCGAAATAATTCACAAATATTTGATGGTCAATATAACCAATCAACAAGAAATATTTGTTTAGTATCCAATGGAATAGTCCACAAGGATGTGACAGTGATAGCAGCCATTACAACACATTCTCAATATGATAAGTACTAAAATAACCGAAATAGTTCAACTACTTTAGCACAGATGAAAGCAAAAATGAATTACAAACATCCACATAATAGTCTTACAAACATTCATAATCCATGCATGAATAACGTGTTGGCCATGAGACTTCAAGTATTAAGTAAAGTCCCAAGATACATTAATACAACCGACATCACTAGCTCCAATAGTGGAGCATGGGAGCCACGACTTGCCCCCAAAAAGTATTAACTTTGTCTCTCTGATGCCTTATGAGAAAAACCAAGGTGAAAATTCCTTTGCTTGTACCATGAGGGTGTATATATAACAAATGGGGTGATCCTTCACCTCCCTTGTGACTCTTAGAACATTGTTACCGATCAAATGAGAAAATGACCTAGTACTCGTTTTTTGGAGGTAGCAAAAACTCACTCGATTTTGAAAAATGGCGATTCAGAATACACCTTTTTTTTAAGCATATTTTTGCCACTTTAAATTTTTTTATGTATCAAGTATGAACAATTTTTTTAAATGTTAATGACTTTCATGTTGATTTTGAAGAGTGTTGATGCAACATCAATACATTTTTTTAGAGGGCTTATTTTTGACACTTTAAATTTTTTTATGTATCAAGTGTGAACAATTTGTTTTTTGTTATTCATTTTCATCTTCATTTTGAAAAGTTTCAATGAGCATCAACCCTTTTTGTTTGGAGGGCTTAGTTTTTTCACTTTAAATTTTCTAATGAATTAAGCGTGGATAATTTTTTAAAATATTGGTGATTTTCATGTTAGTAATAAAACATAAGAATAAAAATAAAAAAACATGACAAAACAAAATCAAATACAATATATATATATATATATATATATATATATACAAAAAACCTATAAAAATGTAAAAAAAAAAAAACCAAAATTAACTCGTAAAAAAAAAAAAAAATTGAATAAAAAATTAACCAAAAAAAAAACAAACACTAAATAAAAAAATATAAAAAAAATGATTTTCTTTTTTTTTAATATATAATTTAAAGAAAAACAAATTAAACCAAAACAAAAAATCGAAAAACATTTTTTTAAGGTAAAAAAACAAAACCTCATTGGAAAAACAAAAATTAAAATAATTACAAAAAAAATGAAAAATTAAAAAAAGAAAAATTAAATTAAAAAAAAATTAAGATTTTTTTTTTTTTTTTTAAATTAAAATTATAAAAATAAAGCAATAACATAAAATTAAATTAAAAAAAATAAAATTCAAAACAATTAAAAAACAAACAAACAAAAAAAATCATTAATTAAACAAAAATTAAGAATTAAAATTAAAATTAAAAATAATTATATATATATATATATATATATATATATATATATATATATATATATATATATATATGGGGTGTGGGGTGGGCGGGCAGAGGAAGGCGGTGGGTTGAGGTGGTGCCCATGCCCCCTCACCACACCCTAACCCGCCGTACCCTCTTCTTCCCCAACCCCTCACTCCCACTCCCTCCCCCCACCGCAACCCCCTCCTCTCCTCTCCCCTCCCCCTCATCCCCTCCCCACCCTACTGCCTCCCTCGCCCTTCGGCCCTGCCCTCTACCCTCCCCTCAGCACCCCACTCCCTCCCTCTCCCCCTGGCCCTCCTCTCTCTCTCCCCCTCCCGCCCCACCTTCACCCCCTCCCCTCGCCACCCGACCCTCCCCGCCCATTTGGGCCCCCTGCTAGCGGCCAAGAGGCTGCAAGCCAATTCCGGGTCAGCTCCCCCAACCCGCCCGCCTAGGCCCCCAGTCAGCGGCCTCTTGGCCACTAGCCGGGGGGTCGGGTGGGGAAAGGAGGGTCGGGAAGGAGGGTCGGGAAGGGAGGAAGGGGGTGCGGTGGGGAGGGGACCGGGGGGATGGGCTGGTGAGGCGGTGCAGAGGAAGAGGGAGGTGATGAGGTGGGGCAGAGGGAGAGGGGAAGGGGGATTTTCTTATTAATATATATTTTTTAAATTTAAATATTTTTGAATTTGTTTTTTTTTTTTTTAATTTTAATTTTAATTTTTTTTAATTGTTTTGAAAATATATATATATATATATATATATATATATCTCTATTTAAATTTTCTTTTATAATTTATTTATTTATTTATTTTTTAATTTAAATTTTATAATATATATATTTTTTTAATTTAAATATTTTTATTTATTTTTTTAAATTTTAATTATATTTTTATTTTTTTAATTGTTTTGAACCTTTTTTTTCAATTTTTGGTAATTATTTAACCTTTTTTTTTTTAACGATGTTTTTATTTTTTATTGGTTTTTTTTCTTATTATATATATATATATATATATATATATATATATATATATATATATATATATATATATATCAATTTTTGGTTTTATTTTATATTTATTTATTTATTTATTTGAATTTTTTATTTTTACAAGTTATTTTTTATTCATTTTCTACATTTTTGTGGTTTTGTTTTGTTTTTTATTTTTATTTTTTTATATTTAATTTATTTTTTGTCATGAATCGTCCCCTTGCCACCCATGGCTGGTTGGGCCTCGAGGTAGTCAGGGAAATTTATTTATTTTTTAATATTAGTATTTTATTTTTGTAATTTTTTTTTTGGTTTTTATTTCTTCTTCTTCTTCTTTCTTTTATACATGGTATGGTTAATTTCTTTTACATTTTATAGTTTCTTTTATGTCATTACTATATATCTTTTATATTTGATTTTTTTTTTGTTTTTTTTTTTTTTTTTTTTTTTGATCTTTTTATTATATATATATTATATATATATATATATATATATATATATATATTATTTTTTTTTAGGGTCCTTGTTGATGCTTGTCTAGCAACCCGATCCCATTATGTGCAATTTGATAGTTGATTTTAAATTTTTCGTTATAATAAATCGAGTTTGCCCCACAATGTGTTAATTTCATGGTTGGTTTTTAAGTTTGCATTACAATGGGTTGAGCTCACCTACACTGCGTGTCAATTTGATAGTTGATTTTTAATTTCTTTTTGCAATGTATCAAGTTGTCTTAGGTTAAGATTTTAAAATCGCTATACATTTAACATTAAAAAAAAATTAGTCTTGGTATGATAACTCTTTCATTCAGGTGTTCATTTTTAAAGTTCTTTTAGTCATAATTTTTTTCCATAATGTCATGCTTGAAATATTTTGAAAACTTAAGATTTTTTTGTAGTCATAATCTTTGGTTTTAATTCCATTGTTGAAAAATTGTCAAGATTTTAATGTTTTTCTAAGTCGTGATATTTTATCTTTAATGTTATGGTTGAAAACAATTATAAATACTTAGCACCGTGCTTGAAAATTGTTCGAATTTTAAGGTTTTTCAAAGAAGTGATATTTTAAATTTAATGTCATGCTTAAAAATCATTGGAATTTTAAGGCTTTTCAAAGACGTGATATTTTATTGTTAATGTCATGCTTGAAAATCATTGGAAATTTAAATTTTTTCAGAGTCATGATATTTTATTTTTAACGTCATTATTAAAAAATGTTGAAAATGTACCCTGAAAAAAGGCGTTATTTCGGCATCAACACTTTTCGATTTCAAGGTGTTTTTTGCACTAAACAAAATGGCTTTTATTGTTTTTTACTGTTATTTTTAAAAAATGTTGAAAACTTACTCTGAAAAAAATGGTGATGCAGAATCAACATTTTTTATTTTCGGGTTGTTTTTTCATGTTTTTTGGGATTTTTGGGCCCGAGTACCCATTTTGAGGTAATAGTTCTCGTTTGATTGGTAACTATGTTTTGGGCTACCCTCATGATTATTCAACTTCTCTATGAGCTTTTGACTTCCTACATGACTTTTCACATTACATGAATGACTCTTGGACTTCCACTTTACATTATATTTCTCCAATATTAAATTACATATTACACAAAATGATGTGGCACATGATGACTCATGACATGACACTACTGACAAGGACTTCTTGGTGACATGGCAATGTCAAGCCATTCTTTTTTCTCCTTTGTCTTCAATAAGAGATGTGCAATGCTTTATCTTCATGAGAGATATGCCTTTTTCTTCATATTGACCCTCCAAAGGGTTGTGAATTAGAAGGAGTCTTCATGAGGTCCTGATCTTTGATCTTTTGTTGTAATCTAGTGTTCCTTCATCTTCTCAGCTGGCGATCATCTTATCTCTTTAGCTCCATATGTGTCTTCTAGCAGGGCCCCCTTCTCCTTTTCCTCCCTCATCATCCTGTCGTTATAAGATAGAGTGCATGCAAATGAAAATGATTCATGGCAACCTGACATCAGTCTGAAAGAACCCTAATTTAACATATTTCATGAATTCACCTGTTAGGGCTGGAACCAGTGACTGGTTGAGTAACTCGCTAAGGGATTGTGCAGTTCCATAGGACAACGTCTGGGACTGAGGCTTAAGACTACGCAATGCGCAGTTCGAGATGGCCAAGTTCACGAGATTGCACAATTGATGAGCATAAGAGTCCAAGGCTAGGGCTTGAGGCTTGAAGATTCCCACTGCACAGTTCTAGGAAGCAGGGAGGCCAAGGCATTCCGCAGTTGAGGGACTCAAGGACTCACTCTGGAGGCTTGAGCCTTGAGACTATACAATGCACAGTTCTGGAGGCATGGGAAGAGGAACTATGTAGTTAAGGGACTCAAGGACTCAGGCTGGAGGCTTGAGCCTTTATTTTTCCCACTGCGCAGTTCTGGGAGGTAGGGAGGCCAGGTGATTACGCAATTGCATAGTTTTTTACAGTGATGGCCCGCCGACATGTCATGGGGATCTCCCCGGTAGGAAGTCCCAACTAGACCTCAGACCGTTTGGAGTAGGAGTCCCAACAGTTTTTAGTAAAGTTATGAGTTGACTGTGATAATGCGCAGAGGTAAGCAAGATATCTTTGTCGCAAGCAAGTGTGTGACCTTACAACGAGTCAAGAGAGATGCATGGGTAGATTATAACACACGAAGGAAAAAGGAACTGTACCCCTTAGAAGCATGTATAGTATGCAGCCTGAGAGGAACATACGAGCTAAATGACATCAAGGGTTGGAAAGAAGAATAGTCGACAATCCAAAGTGATGGGTTAAACCAACAACACGACTTCAACAAAATTCATACAATCGTATACGAAATAGTTCATACACAAATGTGCATGTTAAACAACATACATTGCTAAAGTAACTAGAATAGTCGAACTACAATAACAACATATGCATGAAGACGTGTTGGCTTTGTTATATTATATAAAAGTGAAAGTTCCATCCATACATACAACCATGATAGCCACTAACCCCAATAATGGAATGTTACAGTCAACACCACATGCTCCTCTAAAGAGATGTACTCGCACTGCACTATGGAGAAGCCAACAATACTCTCCAAGCCCTCTCTAAGCAATGCCTAGCAAAAGCTTGGCTCCCAAAATCCTGTTGTATCAGTTATGAGATTCTATTTATAACAAAGGGTGGGGTGACCCTTCACATTCCCCTTTGTGACTCTTGGAATACCCTCATGACTCTTCAAATTCATTACATAACTCTTTACATTACATATGATTATTTGCATTCCAGTAATGACACTTGGAATTTCACTTTACATCATGTTTACAATAATAATATATTTTCCACATATACCCATGTGGGACAAAAATAGGCTTGAGTCAGCTAGATAAGACAACACTAAGACTTAGACAACTGTAGAAAGACCAACTCATCAACATCCTCTCCATGATCCTCGGTGACAAACTGATGCCATGCTTGATAGTGCGCAATGGTGTTCGCATACTCTTTGATGATGTCTTCTTGGAAATGAACTCTTTCCTCCATTACTTCTAGGCATACTAGTTTGGAACCTCTATCCAACTCATCTTGTAACATGCGTAGCTTAGTCTTGAGCAAGTCTAAACCGATGATGTACATCCACATGTTATCTATGCTGACTTGCAAATATGCATTGGTGGCCATGAGCATCAACTGATCAAAGCATGCGTCAAGCTCCAGTCTGACTTGGTTTTTCTCTTTGCCCTCAATGAGCGTACCAATTAACGGGGTGCCATACTTTCTCACCATGACATCCAAACTCCTAAACAACCATCTATACGAAGCCTCAACACTGGTGATGAGTGGTGGGAGTTCCTCATAGTTCCGAATCAGACTCCGAATGCGTGCTTTGTCCAACTCTACCTGCAGATTCATCATCCATTGCATGTGAAGCGGGGCTCCCTTATACCTCATTGTCCATGTCTATACATGATCAACAATGACATGTATATCTGTGAGTGTCTGCGCTATCTTGGTGCAGTGTTGTTGATGACCATGTACATGGATAATTTCCTTGTCTACGGTGATGAAATTGTCATACAGTTTCCACGTGACCGTCTCAAGATTCAATACTTCTACAAATATCACTTTCTTCATCTCTACTGTGGCAGATCCTGTTGATTGTTCCTCTCTCTTCCTAGCTATTTGCAACTCCTTGGCCATGTGCTCATTTTCTGCTATCAAGAACTTCACACTCAATCTTGTGGCTTCGGCATAAGCCTTTGTAGACTCAGCCAAGGTGGCAGAGCAAGTTCTTGTTCCTATGGCTGCTCAACTTGTTCCTCATATATTGTTGGTTCAGAGTCTTCAACCTGTATCAGTGTGGTTTTTGTTGTCTGTGTGCCTTTCACTCCCTCCTATTCCTATTCATGTTGTGCTTCCTTCTCTCTTCTGTGCAACTTTTGTTCTTCTTTGAGCTTCTACTCTACTTCCTGCAACTTCCTCTTTGCTTCTTCTAGTCTTTGCTTCTCCTTCTTTCTTTGTGCTACTCTCTTGTCATGTTGTCACCTCTCTGCATCTATCTCCAAAGCTACTCTTTCCACAAGTGGGTCTTCCTTGAACTTGTAGCTTTACTCTGTCTCTGTCCTTTCGACAATATTCCTCTTACCTTTGTCTTACATAGGTTTGCTACTTGTTGTTGTTGTTGTTGCTGCTCCTTGTGGTGATGATGGCTTGAGTGTTGCTAGCCACTCTACTTCCATGTTGACTGGTTCATTGAGCTTAGAGGAGTTATAGCAATATCTCCATGGGTCTTCCTCTGGCCAATGACACACCTCATGGATCCAAGAATAGTACACTCTCGTACAGTGGTCCCTGCATAAGCCATGTGGATCGCATGGATTGAAACTCTTGGTGCCGAACTTAGTCTTCTTGAAGTCCTTGACCTTGACATCTGCTTCTTTCAAAATTCAAATCACCTAAAACCCAATTCGCAAAGGAAGCATAGGCCATGGTGCCTTGTTATTCTTGTGCAATCTAGCTGATAACCCTGTCGAGATGTG
Source organism: Pinus tabuliformis (assembly GCA_031772625.1). NCBI lineage: Eukaryota > Viridiplantae > Streptophyta > Pinopsida > Pinales > Pinaceae > Pinus > Pinus tabuliformis. Next base: position 1,571,151,998 of record CM062819.1, on the reverse strand, counting down.
GTATCAAAACTCCTGCATTACTAGCTTGTTCATGGAAAACCTCAGAAACACATGTAGAGCCTTCTTCATGCTATACATCCTAATGAAGGTGTCATCGAGTGAGGTGTACCAATCTGCAATGTTCAGCAATGCCTCCATTACTGCCTAGGACATGCAAGGTGGATCTTGTTCAAAGATCATTGTGTATAGAGGGGCAATGAAGTGGTTGGATAGTCTAGCCATGACTCCTCGGTAGTTGCATTCTGAGAGCAACTTGCAATATACATTCACAACATTCTCTAAAGGTGTCCATACCTAGCCCATGCGAGGAAACTGTTGACGAGCACATATTGCATAGACCAGGTAGGCAGACATGAATAATCTTGCTTGTTGATCCTTGGGTGGACTCCGGGCATTGAATACATGCACTTTTAGCTGGAGAGCCAACATTTCAGACTAGTTGAAAGGTTTGCCTTCGCTTTCCAGCTGATCCAACATAACAACCCAACTATGCGGGAAGGTCTCCGTACTCCCTTGGCCATACAAGAGGCATGCAAAGATGACCAAGAATTGATAATCCTTCTTGAGTGTCTTCATCTTGTAGATCTAGTTGGGTGTTGTCCTGAACTTTGATGGCTCCCTTACCCAACACTTCAAGATGTCTCTTGTATTCATGCTACTCTTGGGAGTGTATAAAGATGCATCCATCCTGTTCACCAACTGTGGAAAAAGGTACATTTGCTGATAATATTTCATCATGAAGGAAGAAATCTCTACTCCACTGACATTGCTCAATATCATCGTTCCAGGATTAGTGTGTGAGAAAATCTAGTGGATCACATATGCACACGGGAAGGTGGGATACCTACATGCAACCTTGTATAATCATGACTTATGAATATTGACATAGACCTGTCAGTCCTCCAGATTCTCCTCAAAATTGCCTGTGAATATAGTGTTGATGTCTTTCCATGTGATCTTGATGTCTTTCTCAATGAACATGTGTGTGTCTATGTACATGGGAAAGCTCATAGACCCCTGCTCAACCACATCTCTAGTACTACTTTCAACTGTGTCTTTTGATCCAGCTCTCTTGGAGGCCATGATAACTGTACTTCTGAGAAGTTGTTCAAAAACATTTGGTACCTGGAGACAGATATGACACTCATGGCAAGAGAATGCCAGCTAAGAACATATAGCAACTCGTGAATCAATCGGGCAACAAACCGGTGACTGCTGGGCAAGATTACACATCATTGACTCTGGGAGGCTGGGAGACTATCAACTGGAACTATGTATTGCGTAATCTCAACTGCTAGTGAGGCTCACTGCTGACTAGCAATACATAATGCGCAATCCAGTGAGGCTCACTACTGACTGAAACTGTGCAATGTAGATCAGTCAGGCCGGGTTGTTGGCTGGAACTGTGCATTGCGTAGTTCCAGTGGGATGGAATGGAGCACTGCCTCTGAGGATTGCACAGAGAATAGTGGGGATCCAGTGTGGGTAGCCTCTTCACAATTCCTGGAGGCAAGGCAAAGCCTTGACTTCCAGGAATGCGCAAAGCATGCTAAGAGAAATAAGATCTCGGCCAAGACAACCCAGATCGGTCCAATAGCAACCTGAAAGAATGAAGGACTAAATGTATGTGAAAATATGTTGTAGATCTAAGTGAATAGACATGCATGCAATTTAGGAAAGTGCAGAAATTAGTGAAATGACAAAACCATGAAGCTCATGAACCAAGTCGCTGCAACGACGATTGTTAGTGTAGAAACAGTGTTGTGCATGCAACACTAAGGAAAGGTAATGAAAAAATAGAAACAAAACTTCTACAAGTTAAAACACATTAAAGAACCAAAGATAATTTAATAAAAAACGGAAAACAACACTCATTCACGCTGGAAAACAAAAAGCGACAGAAAAGCAGAAAAAGACATGAAAAACAACACTTACTTGGAAAAGTTGTGCCAAAGGTTCCTAGATGCCTCGAGAATGCTAGAGATCCAAGATCAAATGTGAAGAATGAGCTCTGAGGTGTTGTTTAAATAAATTTGGTGAACTTAGGGTTTGTGACACGCATTCCACAAATCTAGGAAAAAGCGACAGTTGGTGGGGAGTTTCTAAAGTTGACTTTTCATGTAACTCCCATTGATAAAAATAGAACCCTAAAATCTAGGGATTCTTTTTCACTTTTTTTTTTTCTTTTTCAAGGAAAAGTTTCCCATCATGCAAGGAAGGATTGTGTAGTTCTGGAGGGAGCTGGGCAATCTACTGGCACATGCAACGGACAGTCACTGATGGAAAAGCTTCTGTGTTGTTTCTGGGTTGAGTGGCCCTGCCTGGCTGCCCGGCTCTGCACAATTTTCTAGGGCAAGGGAGCTGGCCTGCTCTGTACATTTCTGGAGAGAAGTGTTGGCTGGACTAATCTGTGCATTTCTAGAGAGGAGTCTCGGTTAGCTTGCTCTGCGCATTTATGGAAATCAGTGATGGATGGCATGCTCTGTGCAATTTTCCAGAGTAAGGTTGGTTGGATTGCTCTGTGTAGTTTTTGAGTGCAAGGCAGCTGTTGGGTTTCTTTATGTAATTCCTTAAGGGAAGACAGACTGTCCTCCAGGATTGCACAGTTTTTCCCAACAACCCAATGACCAGATGTGAAATAAGTGTTGGTTTAGCTTGTGGTTAGTCTATGGAAAAAGTGAGTGACCACAAGCCGTTAAACGACATATAAGATCAAATAAACACAAGTACCTAATGAGTGAAGGATAGATGCTATGATTTTGAGGAGGGAGACTCCAAAACAAAGAGAAGACAAAATTTTGGAGGGTTGTTGTAGCCGCTACAACATTGGAGACACACTGGTATAACTCCATCTCTCTGTATGGACCTTGTTCGTGAAAAGCAAGTCTAACTCCTCTGGAAGTATGTTTTGATTATTTGACCATTATGGCTTCAACACTAAGCTTGAGTTAAAGATATAGTGCATGCCATTTTCTTGATCGATCAACAGATATACCTAGCCAAGTCAAGTCAGTTGTTTCGATTGGGGATGAGGGGTATATTGGTGCACAAGTAATATAAATGTCAGAGTCTTAGCTTCATCTCTGGTGTTTCTTCACTACCAGCAGGCTTGGATAGTACCCTGGTGGAGTCACGGAGGAAAACAAGCATCGCTCTGCTACTAGCGAGCATGGTCAGTATCTTGGCGGAGTTACTTGCATCACCTCTCTGCGCAGGAAGCCTTTCTCTTGCTTCACCTTATTTATTTTTTATTTTTTCAAAGAACTTTGCATAGGCACTTATTTATTTCAGAGGTGGAAGATGGATCCTGAATTATTGAGAGTAGAAGAGGTTGTCCCTTTCAGAGAAGTATTTTATATATAACTCTGACAATACTTGTTAAGGTTTTCCCCTTCACCATACTCTACTTGACTGAGCTGACAAGGGTTAACCCAAAGGAACCGATTAGAGTAGGCAGTACTAGTTAAAAGTGCAAGCATTGTGTTTTCACCAAGACTCACTCTGAATAGAACGTATTTTCCATCGGGGTATCATCGAATGGAGACAACAATATCTTCATAAAGAGAGAGGACAGCAGATAACCATGTGTTGAAAGTTGTACAGTTCCTCTTGTATTTTACCTTGCTTGTCTTGAGATCCACACATGGTTTCATGCGAACTAAACCAATGGGTGTAAAACAAGTAAACAAAAAAGAAAGAAAAGGACAAATGTAAATGAAATCAAAGAAAGAAAGCAAAGAAAGAAAACAAGCAATGCAAAAAAATTAAATAGAGAAAGCATGCAAGCAAAGCAAAACAAGAAATCAAACACTACTCCTACTCCTAAACTAAATAGTGCATGGGCCTCTTCACTTAAAGTGATATTTCTAATGTAGCCATTGGTGCATTGGTTGACCCATGTAGGTGAAGGCATGGTTTACGAGGAAGGTAAGTGTGAAAACTAGCAAACAATAAAAATATAACAGTGAAGACCAACACACTCTGAGTTTAAAAATGTCCACAGAAAAGAAAATAATAAAAGTGAAAGATAAGCATTATGCGGACATATCATGGTTATTCATCACAATGTGCACAGACAATAAACATGCACACTCTTTTAACCACGACAAACGAGAAAACATGAGAAAGAAAGACAACTTATGTTTAGCAAGAGTGCTCATTTTGTATGATTCCTCCAATGCATGATCGATGGGATCATGTGATTCAGGTGGAGGATGTGGAATCTCTAAACCAGATTGATCTTCAATTTAAACAAGAGGGTGATGAGGAGCCTTGTGTGCTTCATCATATTTTTTATCTGAAATGGAATCACCCTCAAGACAACGAGGGCCTGACATAACCATCAACTCGGACTTAAGTGCCTCGACAGCTTGAGGGGTTCTGACTTCATCAATAGGTAGATCATCAAAGATGGGTGGCTTATAAGGATCAACAATGATTGAATGATCATCGTGATCAAATGAAGGAGTAAAGAAATCACAACAACCACGATCAGAAAATTTGAAAAATTCATCGGCATCCTCATGATCTGATGAATCATACAGAGGGGTTGACAAGAAACAATAATGTTCACCCTCTGCATTTCCAGAGATGACAGATGAAATATTGAGTGGATTTGCAAACATATATGTGTCGTCTCCACTATTGGAAGTAGATGCATCTAGGAATGAATTCTCACACAGAAAATTAGCAGTGGCTGAATCACTAAAGATGTCATGAAAGATTGGATGAGGTGCGGACAGAAGGAGGTCATCCTTCACTGCAGGGTCTTCTTCAAATTCCCACACATACTCATCATAAATGATAGCGCAGGTTATCTTCTCAACACTAACTCCATCGAAAAATTGATCCTTGTGAACAACAAGTGTGGAGTTCGTAACGGGTGAACACAACACAGTACAATCTGGAGGATCAACAAAATGCGGGGACGAATGTTGAGGAAACTAGTCCATGTGATAACCAACAACCTCACAAGCCAAATCTATGTAGAAATCAAGATAAGGTGGGGTGGGAGGATGTGACAGTTCAACAAATACATGTCCACCTTCTCCCACCTCGCACTGCGGAGCTAGAGTTGTTTGATGAGATGAGGACGGATAGTCACTTGTGACAACAACCTTGTCCACCTTGTATTTATTATCTCTAACACCGAGGTATGCTAGGCAGGGTTTGAATGATTCTAACACTTGTGGATTTTCAGATATGTGAAGAAGGTATTGAAATATTTCATGAAGAAATTTCCAATCAATTTCATCCTCTAGGATTTCAAAGGCGAGATTACAAAAGCGATCCCAAAATTATACAAGGGATTCATCATGTGCTTTCCATAATTGCAACATTTTCTTTTTGAGTGCATTATGGTCATAATGATGGAAAGCACAGTCTATCTCTTCAATGAACTGATGAAGAGAGTGAATAGATTTATCGGGCAGTGTGACACACCATTGCAATGGGTGCCCTTGAAGTGTGAATGTGAACAACGAGCAGGCCACATAATCCTCAGGGTCTTCCAAGGTATCATAGATAGCTTCGAAAGCAGCTCTATTCCTAGGCCAAGATGTTTCACCTTCACCTTCATATGTGTATTGTGAGAAGAGATCCCATAATTCCCTTGAGACTTCAAACACAATTCCATAAGACATACAACTTGGAGGCTGAATTGTAACATAAGTCATGATAGATGTGCATAGATTCAAAACAAATTTTGAGGAATCAGCTTTTCATCTGACCCTCCTTCAAGCGCCAGAAATGTTGATGGTGCTGGACCCGCCAACATGTCATGGGAATCTCCTAGACCTTAGATCATTTGGAGTAGGAGTCCCAGCAGTGGGTAGTAAATGTATGCCTTGACTGCGATAGCACACAAAGGTAAGCAAGATATCTTTGTCGGAAGCAAGTGTGTGACCTTGCAGCAAGTCAAGAGAGATGCATGGGGAGGTTCTAACACATGAAGGGGAAAAGTAAGTGTGCCCCTTAGAAGAATGTAATAGTATGTAGCTTGAAAAGAACACAAGAGATGAATGACATCACAAGTTGGAAAGTAGAATAGTCAACAACACAAAGTGATGGGCTAACCAAAAACATGACTTCAACAAGATTCATGTAATCGTATATGAAATAGTTCATACACAAATGCGTAAGTTAAACAACATACATTTCTAAAGTAACCGGAATAGTCGAACTACAATAACAACATATGCATGAAGACGTGTTGTCTCTGTTATATTATATAAAAGTGAAAGTTGCATCCATACATACAACCATGACATCCACTAGCCCCAATAGTGTAACATTACAGTCAACATCGACTACTCCTCCAAAGAGATGTACTCGCTCTGCATTGTGGAGAAGCCAAGGCTTGTCACAATACTCTCTAAGCCCTCTCTAAGCAATGCCTAGCAAAAGCTTGTCTCCCAAAAGCTTGTTGTATGAGTTATGAGGTTCTATTTATAACAAAGGGTGGGGTGACCCTTGACATTCCCCTTTGTGACTCTTGGACTACCCTCATGACTCTTCAACTTCATTACATAACTCTTTACATTACATATCACTATTTGCATTCCACTAATGACACTTGGAATTTCACTTTACATCATGTTTACAATAATAATACATTTTCCACATATACCCATGTGGGACAAAAATAGGCTTGAGTCATCCAGATAAGACAACACTAAGACTCAGATGGTTTTAGAAAAACCAGCTCATCAATATCCTCTTCATGATCCTCGGTGACACGCTAATTCCATGCTTGATAGTGTGCAATAATGTTTGCATACTCTTTGATGATGTATTCCTAAAAACAAACTCTTTCCTCCATTTCTTTTGGGTATACTGATTTGGAACCTTTGTCCAACCCATCCTGTAACATGTGCAGTTTAGTCCTGAGAAAGGTCGGACCAACAATGTACATCTGCATATTATCTCTGTTGACTTGCAAATGACATGAGCATCAACTGATCAAAGTACACATTGTGCTCTAGTCTGACTTGATTTTTCTCCTTGGCCTCGATGAGCGTACCAATTAATGAGGTGCCATAATTTCTCACCATGACATCAAAACTCCTGACCAACCATGCGTACAAAGCCTCAACACTGGTGATGAGTGGCAGGAGTTCCTCATATTTTTGGATCAGACTACGGATGAGTTCTTTGTCCAACTCTACCTGCGGCTTCATCATCTTGTGCAAGTGAAGTGAGGCTCCCTTATACCTCATTTTCCATGCCTGTACATGATCAACAATGACATGTATATATGTGAGTGTTCGCATTATCTTGGTGCAACGCTACTGATGACCGTGTAGATGGACAACTACCTTGTGCATGGTGATGAACCTGTCATACAGTTTACGCACAATTTTCTCAAGAGTTGATGCTTTAGCAAGTATCACTTCCTCCTTTTCATGTTCATGTTCTCTTCCTTCTCTCTTTTACGCAACTCTTGTTCTTCTTTGAGCTTCTGCTCTTCTTCCTGAAACTTCCTCTTTGCTTCTTCCAGTCTTTGCTTCTCCCTCTTTCTCTGTGCTACTCTCTTGTTGCCTCTTTGCATATATCTCCAAAGCTACTCTTTCCACAAGTGGGCCTTCCTTGAACTTGTAGCTTTGCTCCATCTCTATGCTTTCGACAATCTTCTTCTTACCTTTGTCTTGCACAGGTTTGTTTCTTGTTGCTGATGTTGTTGTTGCTCCATGTGTTGTTGCTGCCTTGAATGCTGCTAGCCACTCTACTGCCATGCTGACTGGTTCATTGATCCTAGAGGAGTTATAACAATATCTCCATGGGTCTTCCTCTGGCCAATGACACACCCCATGGATCCAAGAATAGTACACTCTCGCATAGTGGTCCCTGCATAATCCATGTGGATCGTATGGATTGAAACTCTTGGTGTCGAACTTAAACTTCTTGAAGTCCTCAACCTCGGCATCCGCTTCTTTCAAACTTCGGATCATGTACAACCCAATTCGCAAAGGAAGCATAGGCCATGGTGCCTTCTTCTTCCTATGCAATCTAGCTAATAACCCTGTCGAGATGTGGTATGCAAACTCCTGCATGACCAGCTTGTCCGTGGCAAACCTTAGCAACACATGCGAGCCTTCTCAATGTTGTACATACTGATGAAGGTGCCATCGGGTGAGGCATACCAATCTGTAATGTTCAGCAACACCTCCATTGTTTCCTGGGACATGCAAGGTGGATCTTGTTCAAAGATCATCATGTACAAAGGGGCAATGAAGTGGTCAGATAGTCTAGCCATGAATCCTTGGTAGTTGCATTCTGAGAGAAACTTGCAATATACATTCACAACATTCTCTGAAGGTGTCCATGCCCAACCCATGTCAAGAAACTGTTGACAGGAACAGATTGCATCGAGAAGGTAGGTAGCCATGAAGAATATTGTTTGTTGATCCTTGGGTGGACTCCAGGCATTGGATACATGCACTTTCAACTGGAGAGCCAACATGTCGGACCAGTTGAAATGTTTTCCTTCGCTTGTCATCTAATCTAACATAAAAACCCAACTTTGCGGGAAGGTCTCCGTACTCCCTTGGCCATAAAAGTAGCATGCAAAGATGACCAATAATTGATAAGCCTTCTTGAGTGTCTTCGTCTTGTAGATCTGGTTGGGTGTTGTCCTGAACGTTGATGTCTCCCTTACCCAGCACTTCAAGATGTCTCTTCTATTCGTGTTTTTGTTGGGAGTGTAGAACGATGCATCCATCTTGTTCACCGACTATGGAAAATGGTACATGTGTTGATAATGTTATGTCCTAAATGAAGCAAGGTCTACTCCACTGAAACTACTTAGTATCATCATCTCAGTATCAATGAGTGAGACAATCCAGTGGATCACATTTGCGCATGGGAAGGTGGGATACCTGCGTTCAACCTTATATAATCCTGACTTATGAATATTGACATAGACTCATCGGTCCTCTAGATTCTCCTCAAAGATGCTTGCGAATATATTGTTGATGTCTTGCCATGTGATCTTGATGTCTTTCTCAATGAACAGGTGTGTATCTATGTACACAGGCAAGCTCATAGATCCCTACTCAACCACATCTCTAATATTTCTTTCAACTGTGTCTTCTGATCCAGCTCTCTTAGAGGACATGATACCTATACTATTGAGAAGCTGCTCAAAAATTTGTGGTAGCTGGAGATGAAGAAGACACTCACAACAACACAATGTTAGATCAAAACATAAATCAACTCAAGAATCAATTGGGAAACAAACTGGTGACTGCTGGGCAAGATTTCACAACATTGAATCTAGGAGGTTGGGAGACCGTTAGCTGGAACTACGCATTGCATAGTCTCAGCTACCAATGAGACTCACTGCTGACTAGAACTGCATAATTCGCAGTCTAGTGAGGCTCACTTCTGACTGAAACTGCGCAATGTGCAGATCAATCTGGCTTGGTTTCTAGTTGTATCTGTGTATTGTGCAGTTTTAGTATGCAAGACTGGGGCACTACCTCCCAGGATTGCGTAGAGCACATCTGGGAGCTAGTGTGGGCAACCTCTTCACAATTCCTAGAGGCTAGGTAGAGCCTTGACTGCTAGGAATGCATAGAGCATGCTGGGAGAAACAAGATCTGGGCTAAGACATCTCGAATCTTCCCAAAGACAACCTGAAAATGCGAAGGATTGAATGTGTGTGCAAAGTTGGTGTAGATTTGAGTGAATAGACGTGCATGCAATTCAAGAAAGTGCATAAATTAGTTAAATGGAAAAACCATGAAGCCTATGAAGTGAGTCACTGCAACGATGACTATTAGTGCATAAATAGTGTTATGCATGTGACACTAAGGAAAGGTAATGTAAAAATTGAAACATTACTTCTACAAGGTAAAACACATTAAAACTCCAGCGGTCATTCAATAAAACACGGAAAACAACACTCATATAAGCCAGAAAATAAAAACTGGCGGAAAAGTGGAAAAAGACATGAAAAGAAACACTTACCCGGAAAAGTTGTGTCGATTATGCCAAAGGTTCCTAGATGCCTCGGGAATGCCAAAGCTCCAAGATTGAATGTGAAGAATGAGCTCTAAGGTATCATTTAAATAGATTTGGTGAACTTAGGGTTTATGACATGCATGCCACAAATCTAGGAAAAAGCGACACTTGGCGGGGAGTTTCTAAAATCGACTTTGCATGTAACTCTCGCTGCTAAAAATAGATCCCTAAAATCTAGGGATGATTTTTTGAGGAAAAGCTACCCATCATACAAGGAAGGAGTGCGTAGTTCTGGAGGGAACTGAGAAACCTATCGGCACATGCAATGAACGGTCACAGTGGGAAAAGCTTCTACGTTGTTTTTGGGTTGAGTGGCCCTGGCTGGTTGGACAGCTTTGCGTAATTTTACAGAGCAAGGTTGTTGGCCTGATCTACATATTTCTGGAGAGCAGTGTTAGTTGGCATGCTTTTCGCATTTCTAGAGAGCAGTGTCGGCTGGCCTGCTCTACACATTTCTGGAGAGTAGTGCTGGTTGGCCTGCTCTGCACAATTTTCTAGAGAAAGGCTGGCTACCCTACTTTGTGTAGTTTTTGAATGTAGGGCAACTACTGGGCTACTCTGCACAATTCCTGAGGGGAAGATAGACTCGCCTCTAGGATTGAGTATTTTTTCTTGACAACCCAATGACCGGATGTGAACCAAGTGTTAGGTCAGATTGTGGTTAGTCTACAGAACAAGTGAGTGACAACAAGTTGTTAAATGACAAATAAGATCAAATAAACATAAGTACTTTATCAGTGTAGGATAGTTGTTATTATTTCGAGGAGGGAGGCTCCAGAACTAAGCAAAGGAAAAATTTTGGAGGTTTGTTGAAGCCACTACAACAACAGTTCAAGGGCTCATGGCCAAGGCTTGAGGACTGAGAATGTGCAATGTGCAGTGTAGGCCTATCTAGAGGGAATAATTGAGAAATTTTGGAGGTCAAGGTCCAGGCTTGAGCACTGAGACTTCACAGTTCACAGTCCTGGGAGGCATGAATTGTGCTTTGCATAGTGTCAAGAGGTAGGATTGTAGCTTGAGGGCCGAGAATGCACAATGTGTAGTTGAGGAGGGACAAATGAGGCTAAATTTCTTGGTCATAATCTTTTCCGAATTTGGCTAAGTGTGGGATCGATGAAGTTGATGTGAATAGTGATAGGACTTCACTATGATCACACACTTAGAACACTTGATGACACAACATAGATCATCCAAAACACATGAACAACAAACTTCCCTTAGTGCGACAACTTTGCGATGACAAGTGCGACACCAAAGATACACTTTGCGATGACTATGACAACACTTGTGTGACAGTGCTTAAAACTTTGGAAATGAGTGCGATAGATGTTTACATGGTGAGTACAACTCATTAACGCAAATATTACCCCTTGAAACACACCAAAACTATATTTCTTGTGTTGGGAAACACTCCACATGTAAAAAGATGACATTTATTATATGAAGAGAAAAGTGCGAACGACAATGAAAGTAACATATGCCAAAGTAAAGATAACATTAAAATGACACTAGTTAAAGTGAACACAAGCAAAAAAGAAATTCCTAAGCATAAAAATGACACTTGCGAATATGAAAGTGTGCAAAAGGCGACAATTGAAGAAACTCGCCGAAAAAGAAGTATGATCGCAAACAAAGTGAAAAATTGTCAATGACATGCGCACTGACTACCAACATGTGTTGAAACTTGCACAGGCACTATCTTAGTGGAATGTGCCATGCCTTTTCAAGCTTGCTTGAAGGAATTATTGCATGAATTTGTTACGGAATAAGCATGCGTGAGCAGGTGACTTCGACACTTACGATCCAAAAGAAAGCTCGAAGACTTAACAAAGCATCAACTGACCAAGAAGACTATGGAAAGACCTATCGCAAGATCCATAGTAGCCTCGAAAATTCAAGTATTGGCAAAATTTTGGAGGGTGTTTGTCACAACAATAATAATACTATTAGAAGATTTGGTGAAAATATTGATTAATCAATAATAGTTTAGAAATTGTTGAGATCTCTTCCATTGAGATTTAATGCAAAGGTTTCATCCATTAAAGAAATGAAAAATATAAAATATATGCATATGGATGATCTACATGGAATCTTCACTGCATATGAGATGAGAGCAAGAAAAGAGACGTCAAGATTAAAGGAAGCAACCTTGAAAGCATCAAAGAAAAAAAATGACACAAGGACCATGATCACTCTAGCTTTGAATGAAATGAAGAAGAAGCCTAATTTGTGAGAAATATGAAAAGAGGATTTGGATTATATAAAGGTAAGGTACCATTCAAATGTTTAATTGTGATAGTATAGTTCATTTTTCTTCTAAATATCCATATCAAAAATTGGAAGATAGTGATGATGATGAAGAATATAAAGACAGAATTAAATATCATAAACATTAAAGGCAAAGATATTTTAGGAAGAAAAGATTTTATTCCAAAGAGGATGATATATCATTAGAGGAGAATGATGAATAATCATGTGTAAGTGAAAGAAGAATTCATAATCATGGCCATGGAGACTTAATACAATGATTAAGAGAAATTAGATTCAGAGGAAGATGTTTATGGAGAGGTAGATCTTGAGGGAAAACTTATTAGTGCATTAGAAGAAATATAAAAACTCAAAAGAAAGAATAAATAGTTGAAGCATCTATTATAGAAATATGAAAAAGAAAAGAATCACGATCTTGTTAGAAATACTGAGAGGGGGGGGGGGGTGTTAATTAGATTTCTTGATGTATAAACTTTTATCCTAATTTTATTTTTTCTTTACAAACATCAAATGAACCAGTGATTAATCATAAGAACACACTTAATCATCATGAACATATGAACATTATCAATCATGAGCCATGAATGGTAAAAATTATCAAGCACATAAGAACATCATCACAGAAACTAGATATTAGGTGGAAAACCCAACTAGTAAAAACCACCATTATTGTTATCTTTGTCTTCTTCTTATTATTGCCATGAAAATATTTTAAAACATCTTACACCAGTGCAATCTTCTGACAGTGTGGAGGCTCCTACCTTCTAGAGGCCACCATCTCTAATAATTTCTCTAGCTACTACTGGAAGGAAGCCACTACTCCTTAATCATGTTCTTCGGCCACCACCAAAAGGAAGCTACCACTCCCTTACTGAAGGTTCCAACCCTCAGATTCTTGTGGACCTCATTTTAGGATTTTTCACACTAGATCCACCCAACTCAAATACAAATAATCATGGGCCTCGTTTCATCCATTTTCATACTAAACCCAGATATAAGACTAGGTTCATCCAATTGAACATAGAGTCAACTCCTCTCAATTATACCAGCATGCAATCAAGTCATCAACTCAAAACCCAAACTAATAGTAAAAAAACTACTCTCAAGACTCACACTCATCATCCCAAGACTAACAACAACAATGATCAGACAATTATTTCACATCAAACCCCAAACTAACAAATAGCAACAAAATCAAGGAAGCTTCAACCATATATATAAATAAACTCTACATCCATATCTAATATGTCATTGATAGCTCCCTGCAACAAATACATCAACATGCTAACACTACAACATCTCAGTCAAAACAAGCCTTCTCAACTACAACAACAAAATATCAAAGTACTAATATCAATTATACAACCATCCCCTACAACCACCGAAATATTAGTTCAACAATCATCTTTCAAAATCTCTACAATAGTCATAGTTATAATCTCAGTGCATTCCCCATTTAAACAAATATTTTATAGCTATTTGATCTCTATCATACACATTGATCACCCATTAAACCTCTATCCAATGTACAGGATCTAACTCTGATTTTTGCATACAATATTTATAGGTATGAACTAATGGGTCTCTATAGCTCAGCTACAGGTGTGCTCTGCAGTATATCCACTAACTCTGCTACAACTAGCACATTGGTAAAAATCTCTCTTCATAAGTGTTATCCTCCACAATATCCCAAGGCTGAGAAAGGAGATCGACGGAGGTAACCTCAAACCACTTAGGGTTCAGCAGTTAGCCCTGCTAAACTAGAGAGGGCTCTCTCTATAAATCTCATAGTCAAATATGAATGGAGTGGGAAAAATATGTTAGGCTAGGTATGTTTAGCTCTAGGGTTTTTAAATTTGGGTTTTGCTGGATGAAGCATAATTCAAGGAACCAAGGCTAGGGTTTAGGAAAAACTCAGTTGTAGAAATACAAAGAAGCAAGGTAGGTATGTCTCAATGAAACTTCAAGGCTTTGTCGGTGTAGTGTAGGTTTGGAAAACATAGATTCAAAATGACCATGGAAAGCATGAGTTCATTCATCAGAAGATAGATAACATAAAGATGAAATTCCTATCAAAACAGAGCTTAAAATTTAAGAATTTTGTTCATCAAACTCATAGGAAGATCATTGAAAGCATAGACATGGAAAGAAGATACATTAAACATTCATAAAAGTGAATCATAGAAGAAAAACACTGCCACAAGATCATACCACATGAATTCCTGAATAATAGCTGCAACTGGCTTGTATTACTACAAAGTCTCGAAAAGACTCTCAAGTATCCAACCATTTCTCTAACTTAGATTGGGTTACATATAGATCAAAATATTGGTTTCCCCCTCTCAGGGGTCGAATCCAACATTCAAGGAACTGCTTACAAGAATATCTCCAACCATACCTAAAACTAGGGAGCTTAGAAACCAACTCCCAATTTGGTGCAAAACTGATTCATTTGACCATGAGAACCTATACAAGCATGAATCTACTTAATTTTTACTTTGAAAAACATAATTACACCTCAATGCATCATCAAAATCACTCAAAAAATGTAGCGTGTGTGGAGAAAACGTAGCGTGCTTCTTGTAAGTGACTTTTGGAGGGGTTCCCGAGTTCCAAATCAAAATTTGAAAAATGTTGGAGAAATCTTTGCCTGTCTACTACACCATAGAATCTTCAAGAACTGAAAAATACTTCTTCTAGACCTCCAGAAACCATTTCTCCCACAGCTACTCCAAAAACGTAGCATGCCTCTAAAAAACATGGCAAAAAGGTGTTTTTTTTGTACTATTTTTGCTTTTTGACCTTGCAAAAGTTTCTGATGTGGATCTCCGGTACCATAAATTTAATGTGAAGCTCATAAGGAATCCAAAAATTTAAACCTTTTGTCAAATGGAGCCCCCCAACAAAAACTTAGTGTGGGGCATGCTACCTTTTTGGACAAAACATTGTGTAAAAATTCTGGGTTTTCTGCAAACATAGGACTCAAAGATGGAGAATTATCTATCTAACCATGAATATTTTTGAAACACTAGGAGAGGGTTTTTTATATAAGGATTTTTTAAGAAAAACCTCTCTCATGTTTTGGAAATTGATTTTCATTTTCTCGGAATCTATTCCACAAAATCATGGCTAAAACACGAAATTAACTTGGAAAATTTTGATTTTCTACAAATTTTCTCCATGAAAGTTTTGTATCTCCCAATATATGATACCTGTGTAAAAACTGAAGGAGTTTTTTGTTCCTTGTTCTATTATTGACAAAAAGATCTTTCCCTTTTGTCAAATTCATCTTCCTTCAGAAACTAATTTTGAAGTAAGATTGTCCCTATGTGTGGAAAATGACCTCAAAACCATAAAAATTATGCCAATCACCTCTACTGATATGATGAAGTCTATCCCTGATATTGTGGATTTTCCTCTTTTCAAGTTAGTGGAAAAAATTCTTTTCAACTTGGCATGGTATCGCACTTGCTGAATTTTCTCACAAAACCTTAGGCAACCCACCTTTTGGAAACATTGTCTGGAAAATGATGAAGACCTCAATCCTTTGGTCTCAAGTGGCTCAGACCTTGACACCTGACCTCTTTTGTTGTATGGCTTCTTTCCTCCCTCCATTTTTTACAATTTCAAAGAAAAACCCTAGTGTAAGAGATGGGAAAAACAAAGTTTTTAGAGGGAGGAGGGGATTGGGATTAGTATATTTAGGTGACAGAATGAAGGGGTTAGGGAAGACATATGTGCGTAAGAAAAATTCGAGAGGTAGGGAAATGTGTTAGGAAGTTTAGGGAGGTGGAAAATGATGAAAATAGCAAAGGGATTGCTGTAGGGAATTTAAATACAGTCCTAACCCTAAAACTACCAAAAACGCAATGTAGAAGTTAGGGTTAGGTCTAGGGTTAGGAAAATGAGGGAGGAATGGTAATAAAGGCTGTGGGAAGTGTATTTGGGTGTGGAGAAGGGTAGAATAGGTAGTGAACTAGGTATATCTGCTTGCAACCCAAACTATGGAGCTCACCCACCAAAAACGTAGCGCGGGGACTATGGGAGGGTTTCTCCACTGAAAAGATGAAATAAATGCTAATAGGAGGTGACAAGAGATTTAACTTACTTGTTAATAGGTTGATGGAACCTTCATTGACCACAAAAAACCTCTGGATATGTATTCTTTGCCTCTAGAAGTGAAAATGTAGCGAAGGGTCAAAAACGCAGTGTGGAGCTTTGGAGGGGGTGCCAATCTCCTTTTGAGAGTGTCCTTTGATGCTTGCTATACTAAGATGGGTTTTGTTAGTGAATTAGTGCTCAATGCCAATGGAATTAGTGAAATAAATGCTTGTATGGTCTCCTATAATAGTTAAATTCATTGTTTTGCATATGTTATGGCATGACATCATCCTACATTTTGAAACCAAAGTGATGTGTTTTGCAGTAATAATTTTATAAGCTGAAGTAGTACCTTTACCTTTATTACATATGCCTCCTACGATGCTAACACCCTTATGTGTGGACTCAAGACCATAAACATGACCTTTTTTAAGATTAAAATTGACGTAATGATGACAATTACAAGTGATGACCTAGACCAAGACCTATATGATTATTTGACTGACCCATGACCTGTGACACTTGAAAAATGACATGGCCATGATGAATAATGATAACCATGAATGTTGAAGGGAGTAGCACTGACCTAGACACACCAACCAGTGATCAATTTTTTTTATTTGAAGACCTATTGAAACCATAAAAAACTTGACCTAGGACCCTAACAAAAACTTTGAAAGAGCTTATTTGATCATTGGTCACCGACAAGATTGACAGACACTAACATTTTCTCCAGCTTAGGATGGCAGCTCCTTTAGGAGCTGTCAAGAACACCATAGACCAAGTAGCCCGATCCATTGGACATGGATTCAAAAACAAAAAGACCAAACTAAAAACTAAAAACTGACCGACAAACTGAACTGACTTAACTCTAAAACTGACTACTGACTAAACTTACTTATGGAAGCAGACCATCGAGATCTTAGGGCCTTCAGCTCAGGCTTCAAATCCTGATGATAATTGCCCACTTGTTGAAGATATATATATACAATCATGTGAAATGATCCCTCCAATGTAACCAATCCAACAAATGGCTACTTACTTGAATCATGCTCACACTTTCCTTGAGCAGGCAGAAAAAACAAAAGATAGGCCACTCCAAGTGTCCACTGAACATGTGTACATGATCCATAAATATAATAAAATTTATCTCCCTTGATGATTGTAGCAACTCGACAAAAGGATCCTAAAACTCGCAAATGACTACCTTTTCTTGATGATCATCAACAAGACAATAATCTTCTTCCTTTTTATACATTGGTTGTTTTATAAAATGAATTTTTTCATTCTCAAGCGAAATAGATGTAGACTGCAAATTTTTGGATGAATTTTGTAATGAGATTCCTGCTGAACAAGGCAATGAAGTTGGTTGTCTGATCAAGTTTTTTTCATCTTTGTTTTTAAGGTCATAGTTAGCTAATGGAGAAAGACTTTGATCATAGATATCATCCAAAACATCAGCTATTGGATCATGGAGAACTTGAGAGGACTGCTACAACTTATCATACATTGGTTCCAATGAGACTACATGATTTTCTATAAGCTCTTCATTCTTTGCTTCAGAGATATTATCAAAAAATTTCTTCAACAACTGAAATGAATCGAAACTAAATGGTACAGAATTATCTTGCATCAATTCATAATATGTTTTAGATTCTAAAATTTCATCCATGATCTGAAACTCAATGTAACTTAGTGGCTTGGATTATGGAGCGAAAGAAGCTTCCATATCACAAGTGACCTCCTCAACCAATTCATGAGAATTCTGCCCATTTATGTTGTTGATAACTCGCTTATCTGTTTGCTTATAGTTTTCTCTTATTTTTTCAAATGAGGAGAAACATAAGGGTAAAGAGTCTTCATCAAAAACTTCATTTTCTTCTTCGTGCTTAACATCAAAACTGAAAAACTGTTGATTTCTAATATTAGGAAAGTTTTCTCTCAGTAATTGAAATGAAGTAAAACATAAAGGCAAAGACCTTTCACCTGCTTTGAAATTTTCTGCACTTTCTTCATTGTTGTCATAGCTAATATGTATAGGCTAAGTGCTATATTTGAGTTGTTGTAACTGAACTTCTTCCTCCCAAAAACTTGTCATTGATTGCCTTGAAGAGTCAGCCTCTATTTCAACAACATAATTATCATCATATTGATCATACTTGGGTTACTCATCTTTATAAGGAATGGCGTCAAGCATACACATTAGATTAGAAGATTGCTTCTCCACGGGTTTATCTACAAACCTATTTTCATGACTGTCCATGAATGAATACAAAAAATAATCATTTTATGATCTATGGTAACTGGTATTAGCAACAAAATGGTTATGGTCAGCAACCTCATCTTCTTCTGCAATAAGTGGGACATGGCATTTCTAAACAACAAATTCATCTCTCATGATGATCTTTCACATCATTTCTTCCATTGTGCTTACCAAACTATCGAGCTTCACTTCTGAAGATGTCAGGTGTTCCTTCTATATGTTCTCCCTCTATGTTGCTTCTTTCAACTTTGACCTTTTGACCAAAAAATTAGCTTCCACAACTATTGAATTGTCCTGCATTTCTTCGAGTGTGGTAGGGTCCCTTTCTCTCAACTGAAACTCCATTTCCGGATCAAAGGCATCTGGGTAGTGTAAGAGAGCACCAAAAGGTGGTTTTATATCAGTAGGCATTGAATGGTATACTTGATTGAACCTCATTGAAAAGTGTTGCATGGTTTCTCCTGGTTGTCTTTTCAAATGATTATATTATTCTAAAATCAGGAAAGGATTTCTCTTAATCACCCATTTATTAAGGAAGACTTTAACAAATTGATAGAAATCGAGAATGCTTGTAGCTGGTAAGTTCCTGAACCATTTCTTGGATTTTCCTTGCAAGGATAAAGAAAAAATCCTGATATTGACATCATCTTCTTCAACCTCAAAAAGGTCGACAACATTTTCAAAATTCTGAATGTGTTTTTTAGCAATGATGTTACCATATTCTCCATCAAACCTCGGAAGATATTTGTAATAATTTTCAGGGAAATGATGGAGTATAGGAGGTAGGATGAGTGGCTTGTATCTATATGGAATTTTACAAGGTGTAGGAGTATGTACATAAGTTGTAGGATTAGTCTTAATCTCTGGAGGCTCATTAAGTTTAAGATGATCAACATACGTTTTAGAAGAAGTGTCTTGAACAGAATCAAAATGTGTATTCACAATCTTCAATGGAAAGGAATCAAATGTGGGTCTCGGCTCTTTTCTCAAATACAATATACTCTGGAAAGCCTTCTTGACATTCTCAAGAAAAGAGAGAAATAATTTACAATAAAAAACATGAAGTCTTGGATGAAATTCCAACTTGAATACCTAATCTTCCCATATTGTCCTTTCATTTTTCTGTTGGTAAGGTTCATCCTCCAGTGGAGTCTTTGAATTAAATTTGAAACTGATTTGGAGTCACCAGGTGAATGATTTCAACCTTCCTATGTCTGACCGTTGTCCACCATCAACAATTAGATCCGATCCTTGTCGTTCTTTCCTAGGGAAGATATGATCTTGTATTCCCCAGAAATGGTGCCAAAATGTTATCCTCCAGAATATCCCAAGGCTGAGAAAGGAGATCGATGGAGGTAACCTCAAACCACTTAGGGTTCAGCAGCTAGCCCTGCTAAACCAAAGAGGGATCTCTCTATAAAGCTCATAGCCAAATATGACTGGAGTGGGAAAAATATATTAGGCTAGGTATGTTCAGCTCTAGGGTTTTGAAATTTAGGGTTTTGCTGGATGAAGCATGAGTCAAGGAACCAAGGCTAGGGTTTAGGAAAAACTCAATTGCATAAATACAAAGGAGAAAGGTAGGTACGTCTCAATGGCACTTCGAGGCTTTGTCGGTGTAGTGTAACATAGGTTCAAAATGAGCATGGAAAGCATTAGTTCATTCATAAGAAGATAGATAACATAAAGATGAAATTCCTATCAAATCAGGGCTTAAACTTTAAGAATTTTGTTCATAAAAATAATAGGAAGATCATTGAAAGCATAGACATGGAAAGAATATACATTAAACATTCATAAACGTGAATCACAGAAGAAAAACAATGCCACCGGATCATACCACATGAATTCCTGAATAATAGTTGCAACTGGCTTGTATTACTGCAAAGTGATCAAGTACAACGGCTTCAAAAGACTCTCAAGTATCCAACCCTTTCTCTAACTTAGATTGGGTTACATATAGATCAAAATATTGGTTTCCCCCTCTTAGGGTTTGAATCCAACATTCAAGGAACTGCTTACAAGAATATCTCCAACCATACCCAAAACCAGGGAGGTTAGAAAGAAACTCCCAATTTGGTGCAAAACTGATTCATTTGACCATAAGAACCTATACAAGCATGAATCTACTTAATTTTTACTTTGACAAACATAATTACACCTCAATGCATCATCAAAACTTTTAAAATGAAAAATTACATCAGCAAAAGTCGAACTGGACTAAGCAAAGCTGAGAAAAATAAGTTCTAGGAAAAAACGTAACGAATTGCCTAAAAACGTAGCATGCTTGGAGAAAACGTAGCGTGCTTCTTGTAAGTGACTTTTGGAGGGGTTCTCGAGCTCCAAATCAAGATCTGAAAAATGGTGGAGAAATATTTGTATTCCTAATACACCATAGAATCTTCAAGCACTAAAAAAAATTGCTTCTAGACCTCCAAATACCATTTCTCCCACAACTACTCCAAAAACGTACCGTGCCTCTAAAAAACATGGCAGAAAGGTTTTTTTTATTTGTTGTACTTTTGACTTTTTGACCTAGCAAAAGCTGTTGACATGGATCTTTGGTTACATAAGTTTAATGTGTAGCTCATAAGGAATCCAAAAATTTAAACCTTTTTTCAAATGGAGGCCCCCAAAAAAAAACGTAGCGTGGGGCACGCTACCTTTTTGGACAAAAACTGTGTAAAATTTCTGGGTTTTCTGCAACAATAGGCCTCAAATATGGAGAAATATCTCTCTAACCATGAAATGTTTTTTACAAAACAGGGAGAGGTTTTTGTATATAGTTATTTTTTGAAGACATGCCTCTCTCATTTTGTGTAAATTAATTTTCATTGGCTCAAAATACATGCCACAGAAACTTGACTAAAATAGGAAATTAACTTGGAAAATTTTGATTTTCTGAAATATGTCTCCAAGAAAGTTGCATATCTCCCAATATATGATACCTGTGTAAAAAATAAAGGATGTTTTTGTTCCTTGTTCTATTATTGACAAAAACCTCTTTCACTTTTGTCAAATTCATCTTCCTCACTTCAGAAACTGATTTTGAAGTAAGATTATCCCTGTGTGTGGCAAATGACCTCAAAACCCTAAAAATTATGCCAATCACCTCTGCTGATATGATGAATTCTATCCCATATTGTGGATTTTCCTCTTTTCAAATTAGTGGAAAAGAGGCTTGTCAACTTGGCATGGTATCCCACTTGCTGAATTTGCTCACAAAATCCTAGGCAACCCACTTTTTGGAAACATTGTCTGACAAATGCTAAAGACCTCAATTCTTTGGTGTCAAGTGGCTCAGACCTTGACACCTAACCTCCTTTTTTATATGGCTTCTTTCCTCCCTCAATTTTTTGCAATTTCAAAGCAAAACCCTAGTGTAAGAGATGGGAAAACATACTTTTTAGAGGGAGGAGGGGATTGGGATTACTATATTTAGGTGAGGGAATAAAGAGGTTAGGGAAGACATATGTGGGTAAGAAAAATTAGGGAGGTAGGGAGATGTGTTAGGAAGTTTAGGGAGGTGTAAAATGTTGAAAATAGTGAAGGGATGTTGTAGGGAATTTAAAAATAGTCCTAACCCTAAAACTACCAAAAACGCAGCGTAGAAGCTAGGGTTAGGTCTAGGGGTTAGGAAAATGAGGGAGGAAGGGTAAGAAATGTTGTGGGAAGTGTATTTGCATGTGGATAAGGTTAGAATAGGTAGTGAACTAGGTATATTTTCTTGTAACCCAAACTGTGGAGCTCACCCATCAAAAACGTAGCGTGGGGACCGTGGGAGGGTTTCTCCACTGAAAAGATGAAATGAATGTTGATAGGGGGTGGAAAGAGCTTTAACTTACTTTTTAATAGGCTAATGGAACCTTCATTGGCCATATAAAACCTCTGGAGATGTATTCTTTTCCTCTAGAAGTGAAAACGTCTCGAAGGGTAAAAGACGCAACGTGATTGGTTGAAGACGCAGCATGGAGCTTTGGATGGGGTGCCAATCACCTTTTGAGAGTTTCCTTTGACGATTTTTGACTTAATATGGCATTTTCTAGTGAATTAGTACTCAATTCCAATGGAATGAGTGAAATAAATTCTTGTATGGTCTCTTATAAGAGTTAAATTCACTTTTTTGCATATGTCATGGCATGACATCATCCTTCAGTTTGAAACTAAAGTGATGTTTTTTGCAGTAATAATTTTATAAGCTGAAGTAGTACCTTTACATTTATTACATATTCCTCCTAAGATGCTAACTCCCTTATCTGTGGACTCAAGACCATAAAGATGACATTTTTTAAGCTTAAAACTGACATAATGATGACAATTACAAGTGATGACCTAGACCAAGACCTATATGATTATTTCGTTGATCCATGACCTGTAACACTTGAAAAATGACATGACCATTATGAATAATGATAACCATGAATGTTTAAGGGAGTAGAACTAACCTAGACACACCAACCAATGATCAAAGTTTTTTATTTGAAGACCTACTGAAACCATAAAAAACTTGACCTAGGACCCTAACAAAAATTTAAAAGAGCACATTTGATCACTGGTGACTGGCAGGACTGACATACACTAACATTGTCTCTAGCTGCAGATGGAAGCTCCTTTAGGAGGTGTCAAGAACACCGTAGACCAAGTAGCCTGATCCATTGGGCATGGAGTCAAAAACAAAAAGACCAAACTCAAAACTGAAAACTGACCGACAAACTGAACTGACTTAACTCTAAAACTGACTACTGACTGAACTTACTTATGGCAGCAGACCATCGAGATCTTAGGGCCTTCACCTCGGGCTTCAAATCTTGATGATAACTGCCCACCTGCTAAAGATATGTAACCAATCCAGAAATGGCTACTTACTTGAAGCCTGCTCACACTTTCCTTGAGTAGGAAGAAAAAACAAAAGATAGGTCACTCCAAGTGTCCACTGAACATGTGTACATGATCCATAAATACATTAAAATTCATCTCCCTTGATGACTGCAAGAACTCGACAAAAGGATCTTGAAACTCACGAATGAATACCTTTTCTTGATGATCAACAATAAGACAAGAATCTTCTTCCTTTTTAGACATTGGTTGTTTTATAAAATGAAGTTTTTCATTCTCAAGAGAAATAGATGCATACTACAAATTTTTGGATAAATTTTGTAATGAGATTCATGTTGAACAAGACAATGAAGCCATTTGTCTGATCAAGTTTTTTTCATCTCTATTTTTAAGGTCATAGTTAGCTAATGGAGAAAGACTTTGATCATAGATATCATCCAAAACATCAGCTATTGGATCATGGAAGAAAGAATTTGATCACAGATATCATCCAAAACATCAGCTATTGGATCATGGAGAAATTGAGAGGACTGTTGTAACTTTTCATACATTGGTTCCAATGAGACTACATGATTTTCTATAAGTTCTTTATTCTTTGCTTCAGAGATATTATCAAAAAATTTCTTCAAAAATTGAAATGAATCGAAACTAAATGGTCTAGAATTATCTTGCATCAATTCACAATATGTTTTAGATTCTAAACTTTCACCTGTGATTTGAAACTCAATGTAACTCAGTGGTTGGGATTATGGAGCCGTTGACATGGTGAATCTTCGCTATGCAAACAAGGGGAACTAACTCGATCGCGAGCCCCAATTAGATCTGAGTTCGTTTGGAATGGCTAGTTCCGATGGGTTTTAAAGGATCCTGTAAAATGTTATAGGTGTTGAAAGATTGCTCCTTGGAGGAAGACTTCCATTAAATCAACAAAAGAAATAGCTAACCTATATGTATCAGATCCTATCTATACCGATTCTAATTACTTATGCTAGTCCTAACTATTCTAATCTATCCTGTAGGAGCATAACAAAAGGAGATTAAACATCATATATAGATTCCAAGTCCAAATGAATCAATTACTGGTTCACAGATGAACAAGGCTATATTAAATCTTAATTGCAACCTAATTACTCATACAGGAATACACATTCCTTTCCATACAAATAAAACTTGCAATGGATGTTTAACAAGGTTTCGAATCAGCAAATGCTCATGAATTAACCATGGTAACAAAATTATATTTGAATAAACAAGACTAATCACGAACTTTCTATTATCAATATGCACAAAACAAAACACATTTATATTTATGCCAGCAACAATGCCCTGATTTTGAACACATGAAAGAAGAGGAAAATAAATCTGAAAAGAAAGGCTCCTTCCTGACCCAAACAGTCTTCTTTATTAGCACAATAAATCAAAAGTTGTTCTGCCCAAAAAAAGTCTTTCCTCCATCTCTAGGGGTAATATTTATGTAAAAAAGACTGACCCTCCATCTTCCACCCCCGACTTTCCACCTTCCTGCACTTTTTCAATATACAAATTAAAATATATAGATGTAGAACGGTCCATCAAACTACCGACACCTTGAGGCTACATTTGCTGGGGCATTTTTATTTTCTAGGGGAAATGAAAGGATGTCGATTAAAAGAGCATGACTATGTGTCATCTCTTTGCACCTGTATGGATCAGATGTTATTCCCTATTATTTCTTGAAGGAAACTGAAGACACTGCACTCATCATCCCACATCTGGCATGATTTAAGGTGTATCTAGAGGTAATAACATCTTGATGGATCATCACTGTCATGAGTGCTTCCACTAAACATAAAGCATGCCTCCATTACACACTATGGCGGTTCGTATCCCTTTCCCGTAGAGTATGTATTTGCATTATCGACATCGGTGGTGCAGAGGTGTCATCTTGATATAAATCGCATTTATCCGTTATTGGGTCCACTCGAACTTGCCTTTCTTCTCTTGGTCCTCACCTGTAGAAATAGTTCATATTAGCTATGATTATGAGAAATATGACAGACATGCCCACAAACAAACTTTTCCTTCAGTCACAGTTTCCATTTAATCTCACAATGCAGAGCAACCGTAATTACTAAGCCGCTGAACCTGGACCATTCATTTTATCAAATTTTCCTTTAAAAAACCCAGACCACAACACTATATCGGGACACATGGGAATACACGGGAAAATCTGCAGCTGAACCATAAGGCCGGACTTCAAATACTATGCACCTGGGTCTATAGTTATCATTGGGTCACATGGGAATACACGGGAAAACCCGCAGCTGAACCATAAGGCCGGACTTCAAATACTATGCACCCGGGTCTATAGTTATCATCAGGTCTGCTCATTGCCCCTTCGCATATCGCATGTCACTTTACTATTGCCGACTATTGATTGCGATTTGCGATTGGGGGAAGCGGACCCGAAAAATATATATGTTGTGCTTAATAGTCCCAGCGGGTCCGCCACATCACATCACGCCTTATGTATAAGCCTTGGGCTCCACCGATTGCGATTTGTGATAGGCGACCTAAAATATATATGTGCTGCAGTTAATAATGCCGGTGGGTCTGCCATATCGCATCGCGCTTTATGTATAGGCCTTGGGCTTTGTCGATTGCGATTTGCGATTGGGGAGCGTACCCAAAGTCATATGTGTTATGCTTAATAAGCTCGACAAGTCCACCAATGTCGTAGAGCGCCTTATGTACAAACCTTGGGTTTCGCTGATTGCGATATGCGATAGGCCGGACCCGAAAATATATATGCTACGGTTAATGATCTCGACGGGTTAGCCATATCATGAAATGTTTGAAGCTTGGGCCTATATACCGGTTGAGAGCACCGATTGAGAGATGTGATGCGATCAGAGACTTGATTGCATCGCAATTATTCATGGGAGATGGACCTTTAGCCTTTGCCAATGCGAAAAGTGATATGCGATGGAGGCATGTATCGAGAGATGTGTAAAGACCGAGGAAGTGTGAAAAGGGTAAGTTATGCATATTTGTATAACATTTCTATTATCAAAGCATTGATATAGAAATAAGGACGTGATAGAAGGTTTTGAGGGTTGAGTCCATATACACCCATAGTAAAGAGTTGTGGTTGGTTATATGTGCGGGCATAGAGTACCATGAATGTTTATGATGATTGAGAAAAGTCCTGATGAAAGAACATGAATGAAGGGCTAGACTAGGTTATAAACAAGTCATTTCGCAAAGATTTATAAAGGGGGTGTGATCATTTAGCTTAGAAGACATAATTCCATGTAAAAACTCCGGTTAGAAATGAAAGGTCAAATGTCTAGGGGACCCATTCAAATTTGCCTCTAGAGCAGGTTTTAATAGGGTGGTGGTTGTGACCACAAAAAATGGCGAACCAGTTATCTCTATTACCAAATAAACCTTGGATTAGTAGAACATCAGGGTGTTGAGATAAACTTGAAATGCAAACTGTATGGATAGGCATGGGTTCCACTTCAACATTAATCGCTTTAGGCAGGATAAAGACAAATAGCTTCTACTTACTAATAGGGTTTTGACAGGCATTCTCCAATGGTCGTATTATGGGATTTATTTGCCCTCCTTTACCTGTTTTCTACTTTCAAAATCCTTTCGGGGCCATCACTGGTTTGTCAATACTTATTTAGGTGTGTAGCTCAGCTCTTTATCACGCATCAGTCTTGATGTAGATATGTTTATTTGCATTTTATGTAAGAAATTTTTTAGTGTTGTACTTCCATATGATCGAATGGGGTGCAGTCATGGATCATGCCATATTTTTAAACTGTTTAAGCAAGGTTTGGCTTGTTGTGTCAACCGGTACTCTGAGTCCAGCAATAGTCCCTACTCCAACCGGCTTCCCAAACAACCTATCCTTCTAGATTGGCACAAGGACTTGACATTTCATTTTCTTTTAAATAAGTCCTTCCAGTTTCAAGCACAAGGACTAGAGCACAATTGGATTTGCCACAGGATAAATGACAGTGAGCTTAGCCCATGAAAGGAGGTTTACTTGTAGATGACAGATATTGGAAATTTTAGTGTGGTGGATGGAACCAATGGAGAATGACTGCAAACCTCATAGACAAGTATAGGCTAGGTCTGGATGGGATTTTAAAAATGCAGCATTCCACCATGCTAGTCCAGCTGTGGTTACACATTTTTTGTTTTATAAATATGCCCCTACATGCTCCAGGTATCCAGGTTATCAACAGATCCTACCTAGTTCCCAACAAATGCCAATGAGTGGCTTTGATTTGAATTTCATCGCTGATTTTTCAGTTCTCATAGGCTCATTGAACGTTTGTTTGAATTGCAGGGTAGCGATGAATTTAGGATTGGCAAACTCATCAACAGGTTACTGAGGGAGGCAAAAGCTAAAGGTGGGGAATGAGGGCAATCTAAAGAGAGTTATAAAGGTGAAAATGAGACTGAAAGTCCGAAATTAGTTGGCTGAAAAGGGTTGAAATTCAAAACAGAAGGAAAATCAACTTTGCGAAAAACCAAGAACAGACAAGACAAAAATATAACTTAAGCTAACAGCAAAAATAAAATGAATCCTAACCTACTTAGGAGGTAACCACCATGTGGTGGCTATTGGAAGTATCTCTTAAGATGTTGGCCATTAACAGGGAGTTTTTCAGTTTCTCCCTGTAAAGTTTTCAATCTGTAAGTTCCCTAACCAATTTTTTCCTCAACTTGGAATGGGCCCAGCCATAAGTGTTGGAATTTCATGTGCTTACCTTTTGGCTCACTCAACTTGTCCCATTTCAAGACTAGCTCTCCTACTTGGTAATATTTATCTCCTACCAGATGGTGATCAAACCATCTCTTCACAATCATTTGGTGATTTCTAAATTTATTTTTGGCTTTATCTCTCAATTCCTCCAACCTCACCAGTTGGTTGATCCTTTTTTGAAGTAAGGCTGAAGGGGTCCCTCTCGAAGCTTGGGAGAGTTGTAAAGAGGGAAGGGTAACGTTAGGAGGCAAGATGGCTTCCTATCCATAGACGAGGAAGTATAGGGAGTTTCCTAATGCTATTTATGGGTTGACCCTGTTGGCCCAAAGGGCGTTTGTTAGAGCATTGTGCCAATTCCTCTGGTTTTTGGCGACAGATTTATGGATTATGTGGATGAGGCTTTTATTTGAGGACTTTGCAACTCCATTTCCCTGGGGTAATAGTTTGATGAATACCTTATGCGAATTGATTTATCAATAGAAAATTCAGTCAATTTTAGTGATGAAAAGTAAGAAGCATTATCAAATATGAGAGCGTCAGGGATGCCAAACTTGTTGATAATAAATTTCTCAATAAAAGATATTAACTCGTCTTCATTAACCTTTCGAAGCGGGATGGCTTCGATCCATCTAGTGAAGTAGTCGGTTGCCGTGAGTATATACTTATGCTGCTGTGAAGAGGTCGGAGTGATCTCACCTATGACATCTAGGCCCCATTGCTAGAACGAGTGATAAATCATAACGGGTCTGAGGGGAACAGCTGGCTTTCTTTCTCGTCCTATAGCAATTTGACATACCTTGCATTTCCGAGCATAGGCATGCGAGTCTCTGAACACTGTGGGACAATAATATCCAGCTCTTAATATTTTGTGAGCAGTAGTCTCTCCTACATAGTGACGACATGCTGGGTCGTCGTGCATTTCTTTCAAGACATGATCGGCATCATCCTTTTCCAAACACCTCAGCCAAACTCCATCATAGTTTTTTCTGTATAATGTGTGATTGGCCAAGTGATACTGATTAGATTTCAATCTGAGTGCTCTCCTCCGTGATGCATCCATGTGCTCAGGACATGATCCCCATGTTAAATAAAAGCGTATGTCATAATACCACGACTCAGGGTCCAAAGGGACTTCCAATGTTTTGCACTCACACATCAATGTCTCTTTAATCCATAGGGGCTCCTCCCTAAATTGTACTTGTGCATTCTGTATGCTCTACGCTTCTAGTTTTTTGAATGCCCCTTCTTTATCCACCAAGGATTCTATCGCGACCTCGCACAATCCTTGCCCTTGAACTATCTTCGTCAGCTTAATCTCGAGGTTGTATTCTTGAAGGGCGGTTATCCAATTCCCTCTCCATTCACCCATTTCTTTCTGCATGAAGAGGGCTCTTACAATAGGGTGGGGAACGCTTAATTTATTCTTGGCCTTTAATAAATAAGGGTGGAAATGTTTTACAGCTTTAAAAACCACAAAACCTTGTTTCTCCATGTCTGGGTAGTTTAGTTCTGATCCCTGAAGATTAGAGCTTATATAAGAAATAGGGACTTCATTGTCATCATCATTTTTTTGGGTGAGAATTGCAGCATATGAAACATCAGAAGCGAAAGTGTACAAGAAGAATTCCTTGTTGAAATTGGGGCTGACCAACGTAGGAGCTTCTGCGATGGCCTCCTTAATTCACTGAAATGATTTCTTAGCTTCATCGCTTCACCTATACACAACTTCTTTCTTCATCATTAGCTGCATGGGATGCACTATTTCTGCAAAACCTGAAACGAATTTCCTAACAAAATTAATTTTCCCGAAGAAAGACTCCATTGCCCTTTTATTTGTAGGGGGTTGTATTCTCATGATGATCTCTATTCTTTCAGGATTAATAACAATCCCTTCTTTAGAGAGGATATGACCCAGTAGTTTCCCTTCTGTGATTACGAAGATGCTCTTCTTGGGATACAATGCTATTTCGTATCTTTAGCATCTTTCGAAAATTTGTTTCAGGTGATAAATATGATCCCTTTTGCGATACGAATACACAGTAATGCCATCCATGTACACTACCACTGATCTGTTAATCAATCCTCAGAAAGCTATGTCCATAGCTCTCTGAAATGTGGTGCCTGCATTAATAAGTCCAAACGACATTTTACGGTATGCGTAAGTGCCCCATTTAGTGTTGAAGGTTGTCTTAAGCTGATCTCCATTCGATACCAACACTTGATTATATCCCGAAAAACCATCCAATAGGGACAACATTTCAGACCCAGAAACGCATTGAAGAATGTGTTCCATAGAAGGGACATGATAGTTATCTTTCTGCGATGCTTTGTTCAGGTTTCTGAAATCGATACATAGCTTGATGTCTCCATTTTTCTTTCTTATTAGCACGAGATTGGCTACCTAGCGGGTGTGCCTGACAGGAAAAATGATTTTGGTGTCCAGCATTTTGTTTAATTCTTTCTTCACCAACGGTTCATGCTTGGATGCATCTTGCGAAGCTTTTTTTGGTATGGCCTAGCATCCTTCTCCAACGGAATCACATGTTGCGTAACACTGGTATTGAAGGTTTTTAAGTTGCCATATGTCCATGCAAAGTCGCCCTTGTATTCTTTAAACAACTTAATAAATGTAGCCTTTTCTCGTCGAGAGCATCCTAAGCCCAAATTAACACTTTCTGGGTCTTCTTTGGTTCCAAGGTTGACCGATTCATACTTCATGGATGAGCTATGCATTTTGCAGTTAGTTGGCTTCTTAAATTTATCATGCAGGTCATACAAGTGCTCCATCTTGACCATTGACTTGGGAATTATATTGAGCTGCTCCTTTTCCTCATCTTCGCTCCCATTCATAAGCTTGTCATGCTCCTTTTCATTAATGACTGCGTTTTTGAATGTTTTTTTGCCATGCAGGAACTCAAGGATTTGCTCATCACCTTCGAACACCTGCCAATTCAAGATGTTATCAGGCACAGATGGTCTGAAAATCAATTCAATGTAACATTTATTCTTGTTTAGTCTAAGATCAGGCAAAAGTTTCGCAGCCATACCAGCCATCAGATCAGCATCTTGGTTTTTCCCTCGAGGTATGTATGTGATATTAAAATAATCAAAATTGTCGATTAAGCTCCATACCTCATGTTGGTATCTTACCAGGTGTGGCAAATTCCAGTGTATCCTTTTCCTTACCTGGTCCACAATTATCTGTGAGTCACCAAAAACTTTAAGATTTTTTACCTTCATATCAATGGCTTTTTTTAGGCCCCGCAGCAAGCCTTCGTATTCTGTCGTGTTGTTGGTGCACGTGAACTCCAACCGGCTGGCCATCAGATGTTGGTTCCCTTTCAGGTCATTGAGAATGCTCCTAGCACCTACACCTTCAAGGCAGTTAGAGCCATCAAAGTAGAGTGTCAAGAAAATAGAATCTAATGTTACATTAAATGAACTGCTTCCTACGAAATTGGTTCTCTCACCTACTATATTACAGGGTGGCTCATCAGTTGGACTATGGGGGAGAGCTTCAAACTGTGTGTTTGTCACAGTTTCTTCAACTATCTCTGCATGGAATTCTTCGAAACAGGTTTCGATGGCACAAACGTCGAAACTATAATTCCCAAGGATAGAGTTGGTAAACATTATAGGTTCATTGGGGCCATTTAGTTCCGTCACCACATACTTCATGTATCTCTCTCGATCAACTCTCAGCATATCACCTTTTCCCCTCTGAGGCAGTAAGAGATGGGACCAATCAGTTGAGAAATATCCATTCAGTTTTGTCGACCAGTCCCTACTAAGTAGCATTCCATACGCCTCGGGTATGTCGACTACCACTATGTCAATGACTTGTGTGTACTGTGGTTTGGTAACCATTCGAATCAACACATCTTTCAATTCCCCAATTACTTTCACATTCGTTTTATCCAATTGCATAATTCAAGTTCCAGTTTTCTTGGGTATCGCATGAAGTCTTTTAGCAACAGTGTAAGGCATAACAATGGATGAGGCACCAGAATCTACCAAGCAATTGTGTACGTTCATGTTGAAGATTTCAAATGTGATAAGGAAAGGTGGAGTCATGGGTTTTGATTTCCTTCCTATCATGGCCGCACTGACATCTTGAGGGGTTCGATTCATTTTTGATGGAGTGGCTTCCATAGCTGATGGTGTTTGGGATGTACTAGGGGTACTAACAGTTCTGGATGCCGACTTCTTGGTTTGGCTGCTCGGAATAGTGGGATATTTTCAATTCCGTTCATTCATAGCTTTCAAAAGAAGATCTCTCTACTGCATTAAATTTAACAAATCAAAATATGTGATATTAGCTCGAGATTTCTTAAGATCATCCACAATGTTGTAATCAATGTTATAAACAGGGTAGGGCAGAGTAAACATACAGGTTTTGTTGTTCTTAGGTGGGAGTTTACCATTTTGAGTCACCTTTGTTGCAGTAGGATATATATTATCTTTCTCTGGATGGTTTGCAACTAGAGTACTCTTGGAATCACCACTAGGTTTACCCTTCTCAACATGAACTTTGGGAGCAAATGCCTTCAAAGGGCAAACATCTTTCTTTATTTGGTCTACAGGCTTCATCATGACCACAAGTGGCCCTTTACTTCATGTGTGGATTTCATTAGTGTGGATTTTTGTCGTACTATCTCCTTCATCGTCATCATTCTGATTTATATAGAAATCCCACAGTACATTGATTTGAGATTCTTCGTCCAAGGGCTCTTCTACTTGGTATTCTTCCTCATTTTCTTGTTCTGGTTTCAGCTCCACTATAGTTTCTTATTTGTTAAGGAGTGATTCGATAAGAGCCAGCTCTTCCATATTTAAATTCCCTTCATTGGGTGGAGCAGGCAACGCAAATTGACCATGACCACCTTCTGTCTTCTTACGATAGAAAGGTTTGAAGGATTTTTTGTTGTTATAATCTCCTCCATTCCCATTTGTACTCTCTCCAGAATTCCTTTTCATATCGATGACTGTGTTTGTCAATTTCTTAATGATCCAATGCAAACCTTCCACATCTATGGTGTCCCTTTCTTTGACCTCAGCCACTTTGTTATCACTCCCATTATTCTTCTTGGATGACTAAGAGGCTTTCTTTCCTTCGGTCGTATGATGACATGTTGTGAGACTGATCATTTCATTCTCGACTTTTATTGCTTCATCAATAGCACCTTGTAAGGTTTTTGCATTACTTCTCTTTACCCACATCATAGTAGGGACAGGGAGAGCAGTGATGTAGAATTCCATGAGCACCTCATCAGTAGGTCTAGCATTAGCCAGGATTTTGTTGAACAAAGTGTTGAAACGGATGTTAAAATCTTTGACCTTTTCTTTGGCTTCCATTTTTAAATGGGATAGTTCTAAAACTAAGGCCGCAGGGGTTTGTCATCGCCAAACTTGTCTAAGAAGGCCTGCTGAAAGGCACCCCATGAGGTGATCGATCCTATTCTCAAGCTAAAGTACCATGTGGAGGCCACACCAATCAGAGTAAAAGGGAATAAGCGACATACTACATCTTCATTGGCTACCCCCAACATGCGCACGACTAGGAAGAAAGAGTGAATATGGTTATCAGCAGTGTCTCCCCACTCAGGGTCGAATTTAGGCAATACTCTTTCTGCATTCTTGGGTAAGGTATGCTACTGCCCAGGTATCGCTATGGCGAGCTAGGGAGGGACTGCTCACGGAGGAGGTGGGGGTTGATTCCCACCTAGAGGAGGTGATAGAGGCAGATTCCCACCTGGAGGGGGTGGTAGAGGCGGATTCCCACCTAGAGGGGGAACGTTAGCCATATTATGGATAGGGAGGTTCTAGTTGAAGGTTTCCCCCGGGTGTTCTTCGTTAGGATTTTCTAAATCAGGCCAGGGATTACCTTTAGAAGGGGGATCCTCAGGAATTTCTTCCCAAGGAGTGTCGATACTTTGCAAAGAATCTAGCACAATATCTTCAAGAGAAGGGGCTACAGATGTCTCTTCATTTATGTGATAGATCCTTGGCTTTCTTTTAGCTATCGGAGGTAAAGACTGAAAGATGGGGAGCTGTGATAGGGAACGAGCATAAGCACAAGTAAGTACTTTGACTGGTTGTTCCTGAGTGACAGGGTACTCCCACAGTCTCTCTTCCTTGGGTGACCCAAACACGGGACTTAGAGGGATCTCTGTTTCTTCGAAATGAGGCTTTTCCAAATGGGAGGAAGGATCTTTTTGACCTTTACGATCCATGCATTAATATTTTCGAATCCATGCACGACATTTATAGATGAAATCATAAAAAGTTGTGGACGGCGGTTCAGGCCCTCCTTCTAGCACCAATTTGTTGACACGACAAATTTTTGATATGCCAACAAGGGGAACTAACTTGATCGCAGGCCCCAGTTAGATCTGCTTTCGTTTGGAATGGCTAGTTCCGACAGGTTTTAAAGGATCCCGTAAACTGTTATAGGTGTTGAAAGATTTCTCCCCGGAGGAAGAGTTCCATTAAATCAACAAAAGAAACAACTAACCTATATGTATCAAATCCTATCTATACTGATTCTAACTACTTATGCTAGTCCTAACTATTCTAATATCCTATAGGAGCATAACAAAAGGAGATTAAACATCATATATAGATTCCAAGTCCAAATGAATCAATTACTAGTTCACAGATGAACAAGGTTGTATTAAATCTTAATTGCAACCTAATTACTCATACATGAATACACATTCCTTTCCATACAAATAAAACTTGCAACAGATGTTTAACAAGGTTTCGAATCAGCAACTGCCCATGAATTAACCATGGTAACAAATTATATTTGAATAACCAAGACTAATAACGAACTGTCTGTTATCAATATGCACAAAACAAAACACATTTATATTTATGCCAGCAACAACGCCCTAATTCTGAACACATGAAAGAAGAGGAAAGTAAATTTGAAAAGAAAGGCTCCTTCTTGACCAAAAAATTCTTCTTTATTAGCGCAAAAAATCAAAAGTTGTTCTGCCAAAAAAAAAGGTCCTCCCCCCATCTTCGAGGGTAATATTTATGCAGAAAAGACTGACCCTCTGTCTTCCCCCCTCCCGACTTTCCACCTTCCTACTCTTTTTCAATATACAAATTAAAATATACGGATGTAGAATGGTCCATCAAACTGACGACACCTTGAGGCTACATTTGCTGAGGCATTTTTATGTTCTGGGGGAAATGAAAGGATATCGATTAAAAGAGCATGACTGTGTGTCATCTCTTTGCACCTGTATGGAATGGACGTTATTCCCTATTATTTCGTGAAGGAAATTGAAAACATTGCGCTCATCATCCCACATCTGGCATGATTTAAGGTGTATCTGGAGGTAATAACATCTTGATGGATCAGCGCTATCATGAGTTCTTCCACTGAACATAAAGTGCGCCTCCATTATGCACTATGGTAGTTCGTATCCCTTTCCTGCAAAGTATGTCTTTGAAATATCGACATCAGTGGTGCAAACGTGTCATCTTGATATAAATCACATTTATTCGTTATTGGGTCCACTCGAACTCGCCTTTCTTCTCTTGGTCCTCACCTGTAGAAATAGTTCATATTAGCTATGATTATTAGAAATATGACAG
The DNA here is from genome assembly GCA_031772625.1 of Pinus tabuliformis. Lineage (NCBI taxonomy): Eukaryota > Viridiplantae > Streptophyta > Pinopsida > Pinales > Pinaceae > Pinus > Pinus tabuliformis. Next base: position 1,571,116,134 of record CM062819.1, on the reverse strand, counting down.
ACATGCCCACAAACAAACTTTGCCTTTGTTCTTAGTTTCCATTTAATCTCACAATGCAGAGCAACCGTAATTACTAAGTAGTTGAACCTGGACCATTCATTTTATCATATTTTCCTTTAAAAAACTTGGACCACAACACTATATCGGGACACATGGGAATACACGGGAAAACCCGCAGCCGAACCATAAGGCCGGACTTCAAATACTATGCACCTGAGTCTATAGTTATCATCGCGTCCGCTCATCGCCTCTTCGCATATCGCATGTCGCTTTACTGCCGCCGATTGCCGATTACGATTTATGATTGGGGGAAGCGAACCCAAAAAATATATATGTTGTGCTTAATAGTCCCGGCGGGTCCGCCACATCACATCGCGCCTTATGTATAAGACTTGGGCTCTGCCGATTGCGATTTGCGATAGGCCAAACCCGAAATATATATGCGCTGCGTTTAATAATGCTGGCGGGTTAGCCATATCACATCGCGCTTTATGTATAGAACTTGGGCTCCACCGATTGCGATTTGCGATTGGGGAGCAAACCCAAAGTCATATGTGTTATCCTTAATAATCTTGGCGGGTCCGCCAATGTCTCATAGCACCTTATGTACAAACCTTGGGTTTCGCCGATTGCGATATGTAATAGGTCGGACTGGAAAATATATATGCTGCAGTTAATGATCCTGGCAGGTCCACCATATCGTGAAATGTTTGAATCTTGGGCCTATATACTAGTTGAGAGAGCCAACTATGAGATGTGATGCGATCGAAGACTTGATCGCATCACAGTTATTCACGGTAGATGGACCTTTAGCCTTTTCCAATGCAAAAAGCAATATGTGATGGAGGCATGTATCGAGAGATGCGTAAAGACCGAGGAAGTGCGAAAAGGCTAAGTTATGCATATTTGTATATCATTTCTATTATCAAAGCATTGATATAGAAATAAGGACGTGATAGAAGGTTTTGAGGGATGAGTCCATATACACCCATAGTAAAGAGTGGGGGTTGGTTATATGTGCGGGCATAGTGTACCATGAATATTTATGATGATTGAGAAAAGTCCTGATGAAATAACATGAATGAAGGGCTAGACTGGGTTATAAACAAGTCATTCAGTGGAGATTTATAAGGGGGGTGTGATCATTCAGCTTAGAAGACATAATTCCATGTAACAACTCTAGTTAGAAACAAAAGGTCAAACGTCTAGGGGACCCATTCAAATTTGCCACTAAAGCAGGTTTTAATAGGGTGGTGGTTGTCATCACAACAGGAACGAAAGAAGCTTCCATATCACAAGTGACCTCCTCAACCAATTCATGAGAAGTATACCCATTTATGTTGTTGATAACCCGCGTATAGTTTTCTCTTGTTTTTTCAAATGAGGAGAAACATAAGGGTAAAGAGTCTTTATCAAAAAGTTCATTTTCTTCTTTGTGCTCAACATCAAAACTAAAAAACTATTGATTTCTCATCTGAGGAAAGTTTTCTCTAAGTAATTGAAATGAAGTAAAACATAAAGGCAAAGACCTTTCACATGCTTTGGAAATTTTCTGCACTTTCTTGATTGTTGTCATAGCTAATATGTATAGGCTAAGTGCTATATTTGAGTTTTTGTAACTAAACTTCTTCCTCCCAAAAACTTGTCATTGATTGCCTTGAAGAGTCAGCCTCTATTTCAACAACATAATTATCATCATACTGATCATCTCATTATAAGGAATTACATCAAGCATACACATTAGATCAATAGATTGCTTCTCCACGGGTTGATCTACAAATACATTTTCATGACTGTCCATAAATGAACACAAAAAATAATAATTTTCTGATCTATGGTAACTGGTATTAGTAGCAAAATGGTTAGGGTTAGCGATCTCTTCTTCTTTTGCAATAAGTGGGACATGGTGTTTCTGAACAGAAAATTCATCTCTCGTGATGATCTTTTGCATCATTTCTTCCATTGTACTTACCAAAATGTCGAGCTTCACTTCTAAAGATGTCAGGTGTTCCTTCTCTATGTTCTCCCTCTCTGTTGCTTCTTTCAACTTTGACCTTTTGACCAAAAAATTATCTTCCATAGCTATTGCATTGTCCTACATTTCTTCGAGTGTGGTAGGGTCCCTTTCTCTCAATTGAAACTCCATTTCTGGATCAAAGGCATCCGGGTAGTGTAAAAGAGCTAAACCAAGAGGCAGTTTTATATCAGTAGGCATTGAATGATATACTTGATTGAACCTCCTTGAAAAGTCTTGCATTGTTTCTCTTGGTTGTCTTTTCAAATGATTATATTCTTCTAAAATCAAGAAAGAATTACTCTTAATCTTCCATTTATTAAGGAAGACTTTCACAAACTGGTAGAAATCGATAATCCTTGCAGCTGGTAAGTTCTTGAACCATTTCTTGGCTTTTCCTTGCAAGGATAAAGAAAAAATCCTGATACTAGCATCATCTTCTTCGACCTCAAAAAGGTTGAGAAAATTTTCAAAATTTTGAATGTGTTTTTTAGCAGTGATGTTACCATATTCTCCATCAAACCTGTGAAGATATTTGTAATAATTTTCAGGGAAATGATGGAGTATAGAAGGTAAGATGAGTGGCTTGTATCTATATGGAATTTTACAAGGTGTAGGAGTATGTACATAAGCTGTAGGATTAGTCTTAATCTCTGGAGGCTCATTAAGCTTAAGATGATTGACATAAGTTTCAGAAGAAGGGTATTGATCAAAATCAAAATTTGTATTCACAATCATCAATGAAAAGGAATCAAATGTGGGCTTGGGATCTTTTCTCAAATACAGTATACTCTAGAAAGCCTTCTTGACATTCTCAATAAAAGAGAAGAAATAATTTACAATAAAGAACATGAATTCTTGGATGAAATTCCAACTTGAATACCTAAACTTCCCATATTGTCCTTTCATTTTTTTGTTGGTAAGGTTCATCCTCCAGTGGATTCTATATGGAATTTTACAAGGTGTAGGAGTATGTACAGAAGCTATAGGATTAGTATTGATCTCTGGAGGATCATTAAGTTGAAGATGATCGACATAAGTTTCAGAAGAAGGGTCTTGATAAAAACCAAAATTTGTATTCACAGTCTTCAAAGGAAAGGAATCAAATGTGGGTTTGGGATCTTTTGTCAAATACAGTATAATCTAGAAAACCTTCTTGACATTCTCAGGAAAAGAGAAGAAATAATTTACAATAAAGAACATGAAGTCTTGGATGAAATTCCAACTTGAATACCTAATCTTCCCATATTGGCCTTTCATTTTTCTATTGGTAAGGTTCATCCTCCAGTGGATTCTTTGAATTAAATTTGAAACTGATTTGGAGTTGCTAAGTGAATGATTTCAGCCTTCCTATGTCTAACTGTTGTCCACCATTAGCAATCAGATTTGATCCTTGTTGTTCTTTCCCAGGGAATATATGATCTTGCATTCCCCAGAAACGACACCAAAATGTTATCCTCCATAATATCTCAAGGTTGAGAAAGGAGATCGACGGAGGTAACCTCAAACCACTTAGGGTTCAGTAGCTAGCCCTCCTAAACCATAGTGGGCTCTCTTTATAAAGCTCACATCAAAATATGACTGGAGTTGGAAAATGATATTAGGCTAGGTATGTTCAGCTCTAGGGTTTTTAAATTTAGGGTTTTGTTGGATGAAGCATGAGTCAAGGAACCAAGGCTAGGGTTTAGGAAAAACTCAATTGCAGAAATACAAAGGAGAAAGGTAGGTATGTCTCAATGGCACTTTGAGGCTTTGTCGGTGTAGTGTAGGGTTGAAAAACATAGGTTCAAAATGAGCATGGAAAGCATTAGTTCATTCATAAGAATATAGATAACATAAAGATGAAATTCCTATCAAAACAAGTCTTAAACTTTAAGAATTTTGTTCATCAAAATCATAGGAAGATCATTGAAAGCATATACATGGAAAAAAGATATATTAAACATTCATAAAAGTGAATCACAGAAGAAAAACACTGCCACAAGATCATACCACATGAATTCCTGAATAATAGCTGCAACTGGCTTGTATTACTACAAAGTGATCAAGTACAAAGGCTCCAAAAGACTCTCAAGCATCCAACCCTTTCTCTAACTTAGATTGGGTTACATATAGAACAAAATATTGGTTTCCCCCTCTCAGGGGTTCAATCCAAAATTCAAGGAACTTCTTACAAGAATATCTCCAACCATACCTAAGACTAGGGAGGTTAGAAAGCAACTCCCAATTTCGTGCAAAACTGATTCATTTGACCATAAGAACCTATACAAGCATGAATATACTTAATTTTTACTTTGACAAACATAATTACACCTCAATGCATCATCACAACTTCTAAAATGAAAAATTACATCAGCAAAATTCGAACTGGACTAAGCAAAGCTGAGAAAAATAAGTTCCAGGCAAAAACGTAGCAAATTGCCTGCGTGGGGAAAACGTAGCTTGCTTCTTGTAAGTGACTTTTGGAGGGGTTCCCGAGCTCCAAATCAAGATCTAAAAAATGATGGAGAAATATATTCATGTCTACTACACCATAGAATCTTCAAGCACTAAAAAATACTACCTCTAGACCTCCAAAAACCATTTCTACCACATCTACTCCAAAAATGTAGCGTGCCTCTGAAAAACACGGCAGAAATGTGTTTTTTTTGTACTTTTTGTACTTTTTGACCTAGAAAAAGCTGCTGACATGGATCTCTGGTTACATAAATTTAATTTTCAGGTCATAAGGAATCCAAAAATGTAAACCTTTTGTCAAATGGAGGCCCCCAACAAAAATGTAGTGTGGGGCACACTACCTTTTTGGACAAAAAACTGTGTAAAATTTCTGGGTTTTCTACAAAAATAGGCCTCAAATATGGAGCAATATCTCTCTAACCATGAAACGTTTTGCAAAATTGGAGAGGTGTTTGTAGATAAGTATGTTTTGAAGAAAAACTCTCACAATTTTTGTAAATTGATTTTCATTTGCTCGTAATTCATGCCACAAAAGCATGACTAAAACAGGAAATTAACTTGGAAAATTTTGATTTTCTGAAATATGTCTCCAAGAAAGTTTCATATCTCCCAATATATGATACTTGTGTAAACCCGCAAGGATATTGTTGTTCCTTGTTCTATTATTGACAAAAACCTCTTTCACTTTTGTCAAATTCATCTTCCTTACTTTAGAAACTGATTTTGAAGTAAGATTGTCACTATGCGTGGCAAATGGCCTCAAAACCCTAAAAATTATGCCAATCACCTCTGCTGATATAATGAAGTCTATCCCTGATATTGTGTATTTTCCTCTTTTCAAGTTAGTCGTAATGAGGCTTGTCAACTTGGCATGGTATCCCACTTGCTGAATTTGCTCACGAAACCCTAGGTAGCCCACTTTTTGGAAACATTGTATGGCAAATGCTGAAGACCTCAATTCTTTGGTGTCAAGTGGCTCAGAACTTGACACTTGACCTCCTTTGTTGTATGGCTTATTTCATCCCTCCATTTTTTACAATTGCAAAGCAAAACCCTAGTGTAAGAGATGGGAAAAACAGAGTTTTTAGAGGGAGGAGGGGATTGGGATTAGTATATTTAGGTGAGGGAATGAACGGGTTAGGAAAGAGATATGTGGGTAAGAAAAATTGGGGAGGTAGGGAGATGTGTTAGGAATTTTATGGATGTGGAAAATGATGAAAATAGTGAAGGAATTGTTGTAGGGAATTTAAACACAATCCTAACCCTAAAATTGCCAAAAATGCAGTTTAGAAGCTAAGGTTAGGTATAGGGGTTAGGAAAATGAGGGAGGAAGGGTAAGAAAGGTTGTGGGAATTGTAATTGTGTGTGGAGAAGGGTATAATTGGTACTGAACTAGGTATATTTTTTTCCAACCCAAACTATGGAGCTCACCCACCAAAAATGCAGTGTGGGGACTGTGGGAGGGTTTCTCCACTGAAAAGATGAAATAAATAATGATAGGAGGTGGAAAGAGCTTTAACTTACTTGTTAATAGGCTGATGGAACCTTCATTGGCCATAGAAAACCTCTGGAGATGTATTCTTTGCCTCTAGAAGTGAAAATGTAGTCAAGGGTCAAAAACGCAGTGTGATTGGCTGAAAACACAACGTGGAGCTTTGGAGGGGGTGCCAATCACTTTTTGATAGTGTCCTTCGAAGCGTTTTGTACTAATATGGCCTTTGCTAGTGAATTATTTTTCAATGCCAATGGAATGAGTGAAAGAAATTCTTGTATGGTCTCTTATAAGAGTTAAATTCACTTTTTTGCATATGTCATAGCATGACATCATCCTTCATTTTGAAACCAAAGTGATGTGTTTTGCAGTAATAATTTTATAAGCTGAAGAAGTACCTTTACCTTTATTACATATGCCTCCTAAGATGCTAACTCCCTTGTGTGTGGACTCAAGACCATAAACATGGCCTTTTTTAAGCTTAAAACTGACATAATGATGACAATTACAAGTGATGACCTAGACCAAGACCTATATGATTATTTGACTGATCCATGACCTATAACACTTGAAAAATGACATGACCATGATGAATAATGATAACCATGAATTCTCAAGGGAGTAGCACTAACCTAGACACACCAACAAATGATCAAAGTTTTTTATTTGAAGACCTACTGAAACCATAAAAAACTTGACCTAGGACCCTAACAAAAATTTTGAAAGAGCACATTTGATCACTGGTTACTGGCAGGACTGAAAGAAACTAACAATAAGGTAGCCATGATCTAAATATGCCATCACACTTCAACCCATTTTTAAAACACACAACAATACACTATGTTCTTTCACTTCATTGAACTGCCTCAAATACTCTGTCACACATAGACCTCCAGATCTAATCATATGCACTCCTCCTTCATTCTATATGCACTCTATCATTGTCAAAATTCTCTATATTGGTATCTCATTGATCTTACATAGTCACTCTCGTGCATACTAAACAAAACCAGTACAACCACTTATTCAATATTCAGGAATTATGCACGATCCTCCACATACAAACTTGTGATCTCTACACTCTAGAATCTACAAGTATCATCACTCTATTCACTTCCTCTCCATCATAGTATAACAATCATCCTTACACAGTCTTGACACTCACAAGGTAATATGCATGTCTAACAAACTCGTGCATAGATCCATTCAATCACTCCTCAACTTCGCTTTGATCTAGAACTATCAACAATGATTACCCTTATAGACTAGCTTCAAGTCCCATCATTCATCTCATCGACTATTATCAAATATCAAATACATTACTTGCGCATTGAATGAGACAGAGTTGCCATATTAAAAGGTACCTGTGCCAAAACAATTCAAGGAAGAAAAAAAACGTGTACATCGGTGCGAGAATAACTAGAACAATCAATATTCAGGCACACTTCAACTGATCGATCATGATCTATACTTATAGCCTTAGAGGATTAAGTATATCGGGTGGGCCCAATAATTACCATGTGTAAATTCAATGGGCTTACACATGGAAGTATTTTTCTTTGGACTAATTCAAACTATAATGCCATGATCACCTCTATACATTCAAATCATATGCTTTGTAACCATCATTATGTCCATGGCTTCCATATTTAAACTAATTTAACCATTTAGCTTTTGGAACCAATCATTGCTTTTCATTAAAATACCAAAGACCAAATCAAAAGTGATTTGTGACCACATCAAAGTGGACCAGCGCATTCATCTATGGACCAAGTGATTAATTTTCTCAACGAATTTGGACCATTTCCATTGGTTTAAGCCCGAGGTATCGCAAGAGAATCAATTTCCAATAGATCATCTTCTCACCAATAGGGGAATTACTGGAGCATTTGAGTTTGGTATTAAGCCTTGTCAGTTCGCTATAGGAGTATCAAATTCATGTAGTTCTGCAATCTGGTAACTGAACATGCCATCACATGTGATAATCAATATTCCACCTACAACCATGTTGTAATAGCAATGCACCCTTAGACACAAACAACCATCAATAGTAGCCACATCATCATAAAGATTTGACATCAATGCCAACAATCTCCTCCTTTGGCATTGATGTCAACCTACAGCCTCAACCTGATCATGTACTCCATTTTCAGTCAGTGGTTGTGTCACTACTCTCCCCCTTTGACATCAAGGGAAAAGGGGCAATGCAACTCATGCATGTTCCCACCTTGAAGCACCATGCTATGCTACTAAATGCACCATGCTTTCATCTATGTGGATCAATCTCCCCCTGAACATGTAGCGAAGCTACAATATGTTGCAAACATCATGTTTTCTTTTCCTCATTTCCATATGCAAGAGGTCACAGACTATCTAAGGACTTCATGCATCCTAGAGACAAATGAGTGAGATAAAATAAAAATACATGGCTTTATGAGTGAGATATAAGGAAATACAAATGAGATTTAGACATCAAATATAATCCCACACATGGCTAATGTATGACTCATGTTCAAGACCCAATGATGATATCAACAATGATATAGGGCTACAATATTACACACATATGTTCTTTACATGACATAAATATATATATATAAGAACTTCCAAACCAAAGACTATCCAAGTATAATTTCAATGAGATATGAAGTTTCTACATAGTAGAATAAGTGAAATCAAAGACGAGCATGTAAGATCGTCATATAATTACCTTCCCCTGAGTTCATCATACCTTATCATTTTTTGTTCATGTGTACGCTTGTTAAAATTGCCTTCTTTTTTGTTGCCATGTGCTCCCCCTGAGACAATGTATGGAATTTCTAGTGGAGTGGATTAGGAAAGAGAAGAAGCAGGGATCATCCTCAATTATTGTCAAAGATATTAAAAGGATTCTTGAGGAATAGGTTTGGTAAATAGATCTGCAATATGCTCACTTGAAGGGGCATATTCTAATTTTACTTTATGGTCCAAGAATTTATCTCTAAGAATATGATATTTAATGGGGATGTGCTTAGTCTTAGAATGCATTACTGGGTTTTTAGATATGCTAATGACATTGTTGTTGTCACATAAAATAGAAACATGTTGTGAATAGGTAACTTGAATATATTTTAGATTTTGAATCATATAAAGCAATTGTGTACAACATGTTGTAGTTGCATTGTATTTTTCTTCAAAAATAAATAAATAAATAGAGATCTACTTTTTGTTGAACCATGAAACTAAGCACTACCCTAAAAAGAAGGCTCCATTGCTAGCACTTTTTTTTATTGTCAATGCTTCCAACCCATTCTGCATTAGTATATGCTTGAAGCATAAAATTTGTATTCTTTGGATACCATAGTCCAAAGTCTAGAGTTCCCTGCAAATACTTAAATATTCTTTTGACTTCTTTGAGATGAGTCTCCTTAGGATTTGCTTGAAAGCATCCCACTATGCCAACTGCATGCATAATATCTGGTCTAGTTCCTATAAGATAGAGTAAATTAACAATCATAGATCGATATTCAAATTGATTGATTACTAGAGATTCATCTACTTTGTTGAGATTACACCTTGTTACCATGGGTGTACTTACACATTTACAGCTTTTCATCCCAAATTTCCTTAAGATATCCTTGAGATATTTTGTTTGATAAAGAAAGATGACATCCTTTATATAATGAACCTATAATCCAGAAAGACAAATTTGTGTTGCATGGCTGCTACAAACCCTTGAATCATTGAGTCAATATTCCTACCAAATATGATGTCATCAACATAAACAATTACCACCAATATTTTATCCTTGTCAGCTTTGATATACAAGTTTTTATATGTTGATACTTTCTTGAAGCCCTGTTGATCTTTATGTTCCATTATTGAAGACAAAATTGACTTTCCATCTTGGAAATCAGTAGCAATTCAATGCATGTCATGCACTGATTCAAACTTTTCTTTACTATCCTCAAACTGAGCTTGTACACAAAAGTACTCTGGTTGCAAAAATTCAATGACACATTTGGCTTTTTCCACAATCATTTCTTGTACAATCTTTATGAAAAATTTCATTCACAATAATTTTCATCTTGAACACTCGTATCAGTGAGTACATAACACAACTATTGACAAACTAGATGACAAACATTGTCCATCCAAAAAGTCCTCAAACATTTGATCTTCTAGAAAATCCAACAACATAACATGTCAAACAAAAACATACTTGTTGAAAATAGTGATTATTCTTATTCACTTTACAAAGTACGCAAAATAGGTAATGTCAACAACAAGCATTTACAATCTACAAAGAAAAAAACTATACAAATAGTCTACCGAGTATTTGCCTCTCTTAGGGTTATGGGTTCTCTTTCTGTATCTTTTCTGATTTGAAGGTTACCTTAGGAACTATTCCAAACTCCTCTTTGCCACTTGTTGTTCTCCTTGCATTGGTTTTCATAACCTCTTTATCCTTCTTGGGATGAAGTTTTGGATGAAGTTTCCAACATGGGTACAAAAGTATTGTTGCTTGCCCACTGGCAAGGAAGTCTTAAAATGTGAAGGAGTTTCTTCATGCTTGATGCCAAGAATTTGGTCCATTATTTTGACCATCACCTTGTGTTGCTCACAATCAGTCACACAATGGTCAACTGCATCACAAAAAAATGAAGGGATACATGTCCCATAAATAATCAAAATTACCAACATTTGGAAAAGTCCCATGACATTTATACATGTTCCTTGGGCTGTAACTTTTACGATTTGGACTTGCAATGACATGAACAGTCCTTTTAACAATTTATCTCTCTTGGGAGACAAATTGACATTATCACTACCATCTTGGTGTGACATATCATCCTCTGATGATTTCTTTGCCTCAAATAGTTTAGAACACTCTCCAAATTCTCTATGACCATATCCCAATCCTTGATATCTTGGTCTCTCTTTCACCATGATAGGATTAGTGATTCCTTGGCCATAAATTCTGAAGCCTCCTCCTTTATAACTCGTCTGAGCTAGTATCTTCATACCAATGCCTTTAGTATGTTATTCAAATGTTGCAAAATATGTGTTATTAACATAAATTGAAGGATTTGAACTTGAGATGTTGATTACCTCCTTGGACTTGCCACCCATATTTTCTACTTCAGATGTTGATGACGAATTTGAAGATGACTCAAGCCATCCACTTTTACCAATAGGCATATAATGAGAATCTTTGATATGCTGACAAAATGCACATGCATCATTCTCCACATAGGGTCCATAACTAGTGTTTGGACCATGCCCACATATTGGCTTCACTTCGGAGGTATCCTTTGTTGTCACTGGAGTGGAACTCTCACCAAATTGTTCCTCAAGCACATGCTACAACTAAAGGCGTGTATGCCTCTTCTCCTCTTTAGCAATTTCAATAATTCTTTGCAATTCAACATTTTCCATTCGAAGAGACAAATTCTCCTCTAACCCTTGGAGTTGTATATTTTTTCCCACACATGCAACTTGGTCAGAACCAGATCTAATACTAATCGGTATGAAATTAGAGGAGAACTTATCCTTCCTAAAAATTGATCATCCTCTGATGCTTTGCAAGTAAAATAGGTCTTACACAAACACAAGTTTTTAAGGTCTCTTCAAAGTTAATGAGTTAGTTTTACATGTCAACTTTAAACAAGTAACATATCATCATTTAACTGATAAATTCATTCAAGAAGAATGACAACACAAAATTTGGTGGTGCACTTCACCCCTCCTAGGCTACATATCTTGGCCTACTAACATAGCTAGACCGCTCCATATATTTCAGTGATGAAGGGTACATAAAGTCTGTTGACAAAAAAAGTGGCTAGTTTCCCCTTCAAGGAAACATTCTCCTACAAATAAATCTCACTCTAAAAAGCATGACAATCTACAGTCAGTCATGAAACGATCAACAAGAAAAGGGGCTCTCACATCAATACCTTGTAATCCAGACCTTGTAATCCATCTGAAAATGAGTATAACAGGTACAACATTTCCACATTAAAGTACTAAAAGAGAACTTTCCTCAAAAAGACATAATGAGAAAAGAGAAACATGAGCTGCACCGTAGATGTCACAATTTTTGTAGATAACATATGAAGGCTAGTAAACCCCTACAAGGTCTTCTACATGCTCAAAATCCTTCAAAAACTACTTCAACCCACTGATTGATCCTGGCACCCATAGACTCAAGCCTGTAAAAAGTTTCTCTAGAAGTGCTCCATTCAATGAACAATGGCTTCCATTGGATTTAGAATGTCCAAAAACCCCAATCTGGACTCTTCTTGAGCTCCAAAAGGCCAAAAACTCAACTAGTTATGGCTCTCTCAACCTTTTTCCTATTATCTATCCTACAAACTAGATAAACATGCAAACGAAATGACAAGTCTACCCTAAAATCTGCTCAGGAGGTGACAATTTCGCCGAAAAAAGGTGTAAATTGCCAGATCTTTTAAATTTCCATTAACCCTCGTGAGCTCAAAACTAGGGCTACATGGGCCATAAGGTCAAGGGTTGGGCCAAAGGCCCGACCCTGCTAACCTAGGCTTTTTTTCCTCTGAGCTAAGGTCATATTAGGGTGATATGGTCTGGAGCCAGGGCTAACCGCTAGCCCCCACTGCGCTAGCCCTCTAAATCATTATCCAATGTTTACGCACTGGAAATATGGCACGGGGATAGGCCTTAAATTTTCTCAATTCCCAAATACTATGCGCTTGGTCTCGTGGGATGCCATGTAACTTGGGGCTAGGGCCTAGAGCCCCGTCCCCTCTGCCAGATCCTCAATCCGCAGCTCTCGGTCTACTGAAATATTGTGTGACCATGGGTTGGGGTTAGGCCCATGTCTCCTCCCTCGTCTCTCCTCTGAAACATTCATGTGGGTTTCCGACGACCAGGGGCCATGACTTAGTTCTAGCCCCTCTCTCCCAACGCACATTTCAATGCTCTTTAACAATAACCTGTGGACATGGTAGGTTAAGAAACATGTGTGTGGTGTAGTGGTAAGGCTTGATGGTGTTGTTTGGCAGGTCATGGGTTTGATACCGCTAGGGCCTATGGAGCCAATAAAATAACTTTTAACCAATTTGGAGATGCCACATGGCGGCCTACAATTGGGCCATGTGGAAGCCTCCCATTGGGCCACCAAAACACACTTCAACTAATCAAATCATGACAGCATGTTCCTATACAATCATGCCACTTGGAAAGCCATGATTGGTCTTGTACACATTGTTTTCATGTTGACATCATCATGACATCAGCATATGGACTTCCCAGTTAGCAGCCCACCTACAATATTTTTAGTTATCGATCCAAATGATCAGAACATCATAACTTTGTCATACGACATCGGATTGAGGCAATTCAAGTGTTGTTGGAATCAGAATGACGAACACTATGAATTGGCATTGGTTTCAAAATATTTTGGGCACTTTAATTTTTGAGCTAAATTTCGATCTCCGAATCAATAATGCTCAATCAATGTTTTCACATCAAAAACCAAACTGAAAAAAACAACAACATATGAAAGGAAGATTATACCATATATACAAATCAACTCCATAACCATATATAATATGTAATTGATGGCTTCCTACAAAAAATACATCAACATGCTAGCACTGCAACATCTTAGTCAAAACAAGCCTCCTCAACTACAACAGAAGCACATCAAAGAACTAATATCAATGCTACATCCATGCATACGAATCTTCCCTTGCAACCATAGAAATATTATTTCAACAATCCTCTATCAAAATATCTGCAACAAACACAATTATAATCTCAGTGCATTCCTCATTTAAACAAATCAGTTATAGGTATATGATTTTTTTCATACACATTGATCACCCATCAAGCCTCTATCTAACGTACAATATTCTTCTCTCATTTTGCATACAATAGTTATAGGTATAAATTAATGGATCTCTACAACTCAGCTACAGGTGTGGTCTACATTAAATCCACGAACTCTGCTACAGATGGCACAATGGTACAAATCAATCTTCTTAAGGTAGCCATGATATGAAGATGTCATCGCACTTTAGGCCATTGTTAAAATACACAACAATACACTAGGCTCTTTCACTTCATTGAATTGCCTTGAACGCTCTGTCACACATCAACATCTGCATATGATTATACACACTCCTTCAGGACATACACACTCTATCACTATCAAAATGTGTCTTGACATCTCATTGATCTTGCATAGTCGCTCCTTTGCATACTAAACAGAACCGGTGCAACAACTTACTCGATCCACATATAAGCTTCTGATATTTTCGCTCTATAATTTATAAGTATCATTACTATATTCACTTTCTCTCCATCACAGTGTAGTAATCGACATCACATAATCTTGACACTCACAAGGTAGTATGCATGTCTAACAAACTCGTGCACATATCCCTTTAATCGCTCCTCAACTTCACTCTAATATGGAACTATCAACAATCATTACCCTTCCATAATAGCTTCAAATCCCATCATTAATATCATGCACTATCATCAAATCTGAAAGCCTTTAGTTTTGGATGTTGAAGAATGTAACTAGTATCGGTCTTCATAATTGTATTTGTCAAAAGAAAACAAAAATATTTTTTATTAAATAAATATTGACTTATTAAAGCATGTGTTTCATGCTTGGGTCAATGTTCTATAGGTCAAGCCCCCATTGTAGACTTCTAGATTTGAATCTTATGTCAAAATTCAATGTCATAATGTATAATTCCCTTATTGGGTTTGTTGTATTAAAGAAAGAAAATTATTTAAGTCGTGTTAACTCCTCCACCATCAAGTTGGCCTCAATCACAAGAAGTGGACATCAAACACAAGAATTCAGCCTCAAGCAGTTGTTTCTTCGGCCTCATGAAGGAACACATCCACCTTATGAAGACTGTATATAAAGAAGCATTCGACCATGAAGATGACACCAACGAATATGCAATGCAATTGAGGAGGAAGTTCGTATAAATAAGTGACACAGATGAAGAGGAATAAACAAACCAATGTTTCTATAATTGCAGGGTCGAAGTCTCTATAATTGTAGGAGCTGAAGTTTTCTATGATTGTAGGAGATGAAAATAAGATATTTCAAGAAGGGCCGAAACTCTTTTTCTTGAAGGTCTGTTTTGGATAAAAGACTACTTCAATTGATAGGCTCACTTGATGGATGGATAGAGATTTAGGTGTAGCGTCTAGGATGGTCTCAATTTGATTTTGATTCTACTAAGGAAGAGTTTGATTGGGTTTTCCTCTCCTTAGGGTTTTTTCCCTAGCTAAGTGACTACATCTTGTGTCCCTTGTCATGATCTTCATTGTTTGGCATTTGTCTTGATTACAGGAATATAATAAACTTAAAGAAGAACTAATTGGAAGAAAAGAGTAATCACAAGAAAATGTCAAAGTCTAATAGAAATCTACCTAAAGAACCTAATCCATATGGTGCCCTAGATTTCTGAACATTGTATCAGAGCTTGGTTCACTTATATAAAGGTAGAGAGAAGGTCACATGAACTACAAAACTAACAAGAAATATAGTCACCTAGGACTGAACACCTAGATGAAAGAGATTCTGAATTTTGGGCACATCGACTAGTCAATACTTCTATGGTTAGTGCCACAGACCTTACCATATAAAAATATTTTCATTCATTCCAAGGCTTGTACATTTTGTTCCTGGTGCTATCTATTTGTGAAAATTTGTGTAAAAAAATTGTGATCAATTTTTTTTTCATAATTTTTCCTAAATTAAACCCTTGAAGTTCAATTAACGAATATCACAAAAGCTAAGATATGAGAAGATGGTTTTGAATCCCAATTACAGGGATTGAATAGAGCTTCCAGAATTTTTATTTAATTATCATTAATTATTAGGTGGATGATAGGGATCTAACCTCCGCAAAATATCCATGAAAGAGGTTTGAGATTTATCAGTTATGTCCCCTTTTTTAAATTTAATTAAGAAAATGTCATGTCCACAAGTTCCATTGAACCCTTATTGCTTATTGTCACTTTATTTTCTTTATCTTGTTACATGTTCTTTTTATGTATATATGTTCAAATCATATATTGTTTTTCTATAAGTAATAATATAATAATTAAAATAAAGTTACAAGTTAGTTCATTTTTATTATTTTTTTAACCTTGCTAACATCAGATGTATCATGAAGTAAGTCTCTTGATTCCTACTTTTCCAATCGTTTAATTTATATGGTTATGATTTTTTAAATCCATTTTTTTATTATAATTTATTTTTATAACATATTTTTAATTTATGTGGCTTCTAGGAGTTCCAGCTTCCCTCAAAAGTTTTTCCCCTAGTACCTTTATGACCTCACATCGAGGAAACCTATCCTCTTTTTCCTGAATCCACATACGATTTTATTAGAGCCAATTATGTCAAGCGGTGGCCCCTTCTTCCACTCTAAGTATTCTCCTCACCTTTTCCCTATCAAAATGATGTGATGTGTCCCCAAATAACACTCAAGCCCTCCCTTTTATGTGCATGTCCCTTTATCGACAAATCGCACTCCATTAAGTCACTTCATGGACATCATAATAAAACCATGTACGCTCTTTGATTTAGGCTTATTTTAATAATGGATTTTCTCCCTAGGATTAAGTCCTTACATAACTTATCCCTTATCCTACTTTCACACTCGTGGAGTCTTATCCCCTCATACTCTTTTTTTTGACTTGGTCTAACACAATGATGTATTTTATTAATATGCATGTGATTTCATATTTACAAAACTAGGCTATCTAGCCTTGAAACATATAAACACAAGAACATTATTGTAAAACACATGTGTGCATGGGCACAAAAGTCTCAAATAATCCTCGGCTCACTAGTCTAAACATGATATTTACATCACACACACATGGATCATCCTAAGGATGTTACACCATGGTGCATGTGGATATTATGCAATATTTTTGGTTGTCTACAACGATAAATCCTATTATTTTTTATCAATAATTGAATTTCTACTAATTATTGTTATCTATTGCTTACAAGTATCATCCTACACAAATAATGGTTGACTTTTTCCTTAATGATTAATTTTTTATGAAATGTGTTGTGATAATATTCTCGATGGCAGTGGACGATTTATAACACCCTCCTCCCACATCTACCAAAGTAATTGGCCCACCGAGGTCAACATGTTATGAGAAGTTACTATGATATGATTCAACTCCCTATGTATTAATTAAGGAAGTGGAACCGACAGAAAACACACCATATAGACCTTCCACATCAGCAACAGGACTCCCAAGAGCCATCCTAACCACTTAGGTAACCAGCCCTTGAGACCAACTGAGTTATTAGACCATTAAACCATCAGATGCTCCCTTGATATAGGCATGCATGCATCTAAGATGCTCTATACGCTCCCACAACATGGGTATGCATGCGTCTAGGGACTTTTCTGCCCAGTGTTGTGCTTGCGTATCTATAATTTGAGCCAATTTTTCATGCCACAAGCCCAGGCCACTACCCAGAACTTAATGACACTTTCAGAATCAAAATATAACAACATAATAAGGAAACAAATGCAATTACTTGAACAAGGACTTGACTGGGACCCTACTAGCCATGACATCCATTTCATCAAACATGTCACAATTATGTAATCTATAGGTTTAAACAACAGATATGAGCATAGGGGTCTCATACTCATCTGAGAATCACTAGGAAGAATTGATGCCTCAACACATTAGCTCCAGTTTCATCCATTAGGCCATATATGCATTGTTCATTCGTTTATAAGTAAAAACATGGTATGAGCCGAACATAGCCACTGTCATAATACATGCTCATAACCAGCATAATAACCACAGAAATACCAAGGAAACAACAACCATATAATCCACATATAAACCAGTATAATACTCATGAAATAATAAGGAGAAATAACCTCATTAGTTATGCAAAGGCCAACTAGTTGTGGGACTTCCACGAACCACCAGACCGTAGACATGGTTGAGCCAAATCTCTCTTTAGCCAGTCACCCTCGTGCCATATTCCAAGCATGAATGTGGGATCTCATAAAAAACATCAATCAAAAACCATCGAGGGGTTCCAGAGGCCAAACCACCTCAACCCATCAAACAATGATTCCACCTCACAATCAGACATTAGAAAACTATCACTAGATTGGTCTCTGTCCAAGCCTTCCAGTGCTTCAGAGCATTTTCTCCAACCAAGACTTCCAGGACTAGTAACTCAACCCACATATTACTCTGGGCTTCCAAATCGTTTTTCCAACCGGGGCTTCTAGGATAAGTAACTCAACCCACTAAGGGCTTCTAGAGAATTTTTCCAACCAAGGCTTCTAGGACTAGTAATCCAACCCAAGTTGTTATAGGGGTTCCAAAGCATTTGTCCAACCAAGGCTTCCAAGACTAATAACTCAACCCAAGCTAAAGGAAACATGAGAAGCAACCAGAAAAACAAAGAAATGAACCCGCAACACCATGACTATCCAGGAAATGGCAAGGCTATGCAAATCCATTGTCAATCCAAGAAATCCTCCATGCCAATGATAGATCGTGATCAATAAACCACATGCATATTCCATGCATGAAAAAGCTAGTGAGGAAAACATACATGCAACTCAGTACCTGCAAGCAAATCCACTGCAGTTGCTGATCACGATGTCCTCATGCGCTTTTCTTCTCTTCCTTTGCCTTCTTGCTCCAAAACTCCAAGTATTCCACACTCTCCAAGAGTGCTCCAAGAAAACTCTAAGTGTCCAAGACTATGAGAGAGAGAGAATAGAGAGAGAGACTCAAAACTGAATTAAAAAAAGACATGAATTGATCCTCAAAATCTTTTTTATTAATGAGGCCTCTATTTTCTTCATTTTCCCTTATTTTCCTTCATTTTCCTCCTCACATGAAACCTATTACCTTTCACCTTTAAATGTGCAAAAATTCCATTTTTCCTTTCCAAAGCCTTTGCCATTGCCTTTGCCAATTTTCTTAGCCATTAATTAGCCACTAGTGATCCCCCATCACTACATTTTTACCCAACATTCATCTTGGAATAAGTGTCCCATCAACCGTGGTTATTATTTTTCCTTTATTAACTTTTATTACATGGAATTTTTCATTAGAGTTGTTACAGAAACATCCCCCTTGGGGGAACACCATCGTCAGTGTTCAACAACACCTACAACCAAAAAGGCTACTATAAGCTTAACATACTTCCCATGGAGCTTTATAACTTAGATCGATGAAGTATTTACAATGATCATCCTATTGTTGTGCTATACAGCAACCCTCCCCATTTCAAGTTTTTCATAAAAAAGCTTTAATAAGAAATGGGTACCCTTTAGAATATTAGTAAAATCAATAAAATGTTTGAAAATTAAATTTTATAATAAGTCATTTAAAAATTTTCTTTTAGGGTAGGTTAAATCGCAATCGCAATTTGCAAATCTATTAAACCCATGAAAGTCCTCTTGATAAGGTCCGATCCAATTTGAATTATAATAAAACCTTATCATAAAACTTTATCGAATGCAAACAATTATAAAAAGAATATATCGCATCGTGCACATCCCTTATTAATGGACTTAAAGTGTTCCATTGAAATCCTCCGATGTGATAACTCTATCGGAAAATCACATATCGCTACTTATCAACAAACCATTCCAAGTCTTAAATAGAAAACCTCCGATGCAATAAGCCGATCGCAATCGTGCATCGCTAAAATCATAAGACGCATTCCAAAAAAGCTCCTTCGCAATCGTCCGAAGCGATTTTATAAAAGGCAAAACATGAAATATCATGAACATGTGCAACTAAAAGTTATAAATCAACTATAAAGAGAATTTTAATGATTTATTAAGTTTAAAGCATGCCCCCTCCCCATGCCAACTCACCACTAATTGCAATCGCAACCATGCAATGGAACCATTTAAGCACGACACTTGTAACTCTTGATCTGTGATATGAGATTATCATTAATCGCTGATCAGGAAGTCACGATGCCCATACTATAAAGGACCGTTATAAATTTATGATGCAACATATCATCATGGCATTAAAGTTTCATGTTGGAAGTTACGGGGAAATCATTAAGAAGCAGTTATGGTTGAATCTTTCAAGGATTTCATCCATGGTGACTTAATATATCATAGATCTGTAGCATCTATTGTACTTAATTGATGTTAGTCCTGTGCGCTACGTATTAACTTTGAACAAGTTTTTCCATTGTTACGTCCTTTTGTTTCATTTTGCAGAGCGAATCCAAAAACATCAATCCAGCAAAAATGTCTAAGAGAGCTCGAAAAGCAAAGGCCCCCATTGTAGCAAAAGATGAACCAGCAAAGTTGGTACTGATAGCTGACACTACCTGTGCAGGCCTCGACAAGACTTCATGGGAGGGTATATATAATTTACTCGAAGCCGAGGATCCAAGCGAAGTTGAAGAAGAAGGAGCAACGACTGGTTCAACTGATAAATCAGAAAATACTCTTTACGATTTAGCCAGCTCCTTCCTCCACAAAATAGCAGCCCACACAAAAGTGTTACCATACAATGACCTGGTGAGATGGGTTATAGAAAGCATCAACATAACTGACAGAGCCTTTTATACAGCTGATGGAAGGATGTTTGGGACATTCACAGAAGATGTCAAGAAGATGCATCATTTTCTGGACCCCCAAGAACATTACAACAAAGCATTTTTAGAAGCTTTCGCTAAGGAGAATGATGTAGAGTTGGACCCTATCAGACAATGGAGGCATTTCTAGGAAAGCATAAGCATGAATCCACTGGTATGTACTCTATAGATTCCTTAGCATCTCCTTATTGCTATGCTGGTGCTATGATATGTAGGCTCTTTGGAGTCTCTGATTCAGCTAGGTTTTCCATACAAATGGTCCCTTTAATGGAAGCAGCAATCAACTCTTATATAATGGATTGGGCAATCATTTTATTAGATAAAATGGCCAACCAAATCCTTGATTATAGAAGAAATAGGTTTGTAACTACTCGGAAAATACCTCCATTCTATATGACCACCTACATCATGGATACGATCCGTTTCAATTCTGATTACCCCATTCTAGGTTGGAAATGGACGCCTCAAGACCTAGCCCCTATTCACATTTATCATAAGTATTTGTGGAAGGCCCATTATAAAGATCATATATATAGAATTTGCCATGGTTTTGTTTTACCCGTCCATTAGGCCATATTCAACAAACCTGCTCCTCGGTTATTCGGTGAAGCCAACATTGACCTAACATCAATCGGCAGTTCGTTCAATGAAGAAATGTTTGCCTATGTCAAAAAATTTAGTAGCACCACAGATCGACATGTTCTCCCCTTGTACATCCCTGATAAGTTATTGGCCAAAGAAATAACTTACCAGATAACAGAAACAGGAAGGTCAAGGAACCTCAAAGAGTCCAAAAAACAAATGTGGCCTCCATTTCCCCTTCGCTGTGGTACCTACACATTGCATGATTTAAAACATGCACAGAAAGAAACAGAGAAGATAAAATTTTTGAAGTTAATAGTCATTCCTAAGAGATAGTATGATCCAAGAGTAGTGGCTTACAACTTCACCAGTCAGGTGAAACTTGCCAAATTTGAACATGAGACGGATGAATATGATGACTTGTTCACTTCGGCTGAGTTATTTTCACAGGTAAAACATCTGGCAAAGATCAAATTAGGAGCAGGATGAAGAGATAAGTTTATGTAGTTCAGGGCACAGAGGTTATAAACACTGCCTCTAGATTTATTGGCCACTACCACTATGGTGCAGCAAGAAGGTCACAATGAAGAACAAACTACTGAGAAGATTCCTCAAAAGGAGAAGAGTTCTGAAGAGGAGCAAAGTCCCGAAAAGGAGCAGACAAATGAAAATACAGTGAGCTCCTAGATACCGATGTAAATAGTGATTCCAGCCTACTCAAGGAATGGGAGCAGTTTGATCAAATGATTAAGAACCAAAATGACTCCTAAAACATCGTTAAACCAGAATCAACTACAACAAAGGAGCATATTGCTACTAATACTACAATTGAAGGGGCAGTCGGCACAGTGAACACTCAGCAGGACATTGAAATAATTCTAGAGAATCTTTCTGAAGAAATTATATTGAAGGTAGATGAAATACCACCCCTGGATGTATTTTACAATCCAAAGCATAGGGCTATGGTCAAAAGATAAAGGAAAAGGAGGAAAATTGACCAGGGAACACTCTCAACTCCTCAAGCTGAACTAATGAATGTGGTATGGAAAGACTCAGAAGTCAACCCTTCTGAGGATTTAACAAAGTTTTCTCAGTATGCAGGTGCCTATACAGCCGCCACAATGGACAAAGCTTCCAAAGTTAGCCAACTAATCAAGGACAAGGATTTAAGGATCATCCAACTTGAAGAGAAAATGGCATTGGAACAGCAGAAGATCGGACAGTTTGAGCAACAGATAGTAGAGTAAAAACAACAGAATGAGCAACTAAAAGAATAGCTAAGTCTGGAGAAGCAAAAGATCAATCAGCAAGCTCTTCAAAAACAACAAAAGTTGTCTCAAGAACTCGGCAAGCTTCAAGCGGTAATTCAGCAAGAGAAGAAAACTAAAGAAGAACAAATTGAAAAAAAGAAGCCCTTGAAATGACTAAAGCCTTATCTCGGCAACTAAATATCCTTTGCCATAAGATATCATTAGTTGACCCATTGTGCACTATCACTGCATCACTCATTGAACATGCAGTTGATACTAGGCTAGAATTTGAAAATGCAGATGATAAGGTAACAAAATTTCTCTCTTGGCAAAGTTCAAAAGAAGGCATGGCTGCTAATCTGCCAAAAATCAAAGAATCACACAAAGAAATCTTGTTTTCGGAGTGGGAATCATAGTTAATTAAGGCCAAAAGAGCTACTTCTAGAGCCAGGGCTACAAGGAACAGCATGATCGAGTTGGTAAATGATAGCTTATATCTAACTAACTTGATCTCTAATTGCTCTCCAGGAAAGCTCCCACAAGCAAAAGCACTAGAAGATCAATGGAAATAGGATTTGGCCAGTAGAGAAGAACAAATCGGCAAAGTGCAAAACCTGACTTGGGATGCATTTTGGTTTTTCCTAGTAAAGCCGCACAGTCAGCAAATGGCCACCAAATGCCTTGCCGACGCTGTCAATCTCATGGTTCCCAAACTTTCAGATGCTACGTACACAACTCAACTGCATTCTAGGCTGAGTCACCCTCTGGAAATTCAACAAATGCTCTCAATTTGTCAGCTGCAAGTGCAAGAGAAGAAGTAGATACAATGAATCAGTTAAAAGGCTATCACACTGTTATTTTTATCAATCAAATCCCATATTTTCATGTTTGCAGTTTCAACAGCTCAAAGCGATTTTATTGACAATGGGTTTTTTTATTTTATTATTTAAACCCTTTCATGTCTTTGAAGAAAGGGTCCTCAACTTGTATAAGATTTGACTTGAGAAGTTGCACTTTTGTACTTCTGAATATTTTTTATCAGTAGTGGATCAAGGTTCTACAATTTTGTGAAGAAACTTTTTCAAGACCTACACTTTTGTATTTCCTAGAAGGTTTTCTCAAATAAGAAAGTGGAATCGAAATGTTATTTACATCGAAAAGACTCAAATGCATGCGGTATTTTTATCTCTGTTCTTTTGTCTTGTTTCCTTATGTGATGAAGCATTCCCTTTAAAAGTTGCTATTGTTGATATATGTATGTTGTTCAAATAATTCTTTATCATGTCATTTCTGAAGGTTTAGAATTGTTATATTTCAAAGATATATGTCAGCGATATACATTGTTATGAATGCGATATGTTTTATTAATAATTACTTTGTTTAATTTCTTAAACAAAGTAATCATTATCCATGAATGCATCTTTCTATCGATTAATAATTCATCTATATGATTATTTATCTGTTAGAAATAATCAGAAATCGCATTGTTAATACATTACCCAGGTTTAGATAAGTATATTTGTATATGTCTGAGTTATAGGATTAAAACACTTATCATCCTTATTATACATTATAAACCAATCATCCATCAAACCATTCATTTCATGGGAAACTGGTCCCACAATATCCAGTCAGAGCCACCACACCAAACGAAAAAGGAGTTGTACTAAGGTCTAGACTGGGTGGTTATCCCCGATGTTGGTGCTAAGATTTTAGAGGCATCAACATTTTTGGCGCTAGAAGGAGGGTATGAGCTGTGAATGGCGAGTAAATCCAAATCCATAGGCCATTCTAAGAGTAAAACCCCCTCACCATCTCCTCCAACTTCTCCTTCACATTCTAAATCTCCTATTTTTAAGCAAGAAGTTGAAAAGGAAAATACAACACCCACTGCTGAAAACTTAAACACACCTGACAATTCTTCTCTTGAACCCCCTGAAGTATAGACCTTAATTCATAAACTCCAAGGGTTTTCAATATCCCAAGAATAATCTGAGTTATCCCAAGGCAATGTGACTTCACAATATATTCCATCCCAGCCTCTTACAAGATCCCAGAGTGAAAAGCTTGGTATTCCACCAACTGAATTTCCTCTGCCAAGTAGAAAAAGAGCTAGGAAGACACCTTTAGAGTCTGACAGTGAGACTCTATCTTCATCATCATCCATTCCATCTAAACCATTGCAAAGTCATCCATCCATCCCTCAACTCAAGATCATAGTCCATAAGGGTATAGGTTCTCAAACATCCTCTACCCAATCACTTTCAACTGCCTCTTCACCCTCTTCCACTGTTAGTTCAATAATGGCACATAATCAACCTCAACCAAGACCATGGACAAATCCAGGAGTTGTCACTATGCCTGCACCCTTGAGTCAATTACCATCTCATCTTGAAAAATGGTTACCAAAATTTAATCCAGACATTGGCATATTGGCTGAAGAACATATAAACAATTTCATGTTGTCAATAAACTTGAATGGGGTAACAAAAGAAGATGTTGTTGTTAGGCTTTTTCCATACACTCTACAAGGGGTAGTTGGATCGTGGTATTTTTCATTACCACCAGGATCTATCAATAGCTGGGATGCTTTTCAGGAGCAATTTTTAACCAAGTTTGGGGATGATAGGTCCACAACGACTTTGATTAATGACCTCTCCAATCTGAAATCTGAATCAAAGGAACCCATCAAAGACTTCAACTCCTGATTTAATAAACTACTGAATAAAATTCCTGCAACATCCAAGCCTAGTGAAGAAGTTCGAAGCGAATGGTATATCTCTGCTTTACCTTCAAACATAGCCATTTTCGTTGATAGGGCTGCCAAACCCACATTAGCAGAAAATATGAAGGAAGCGATTATTGTTGAAAAATGTATCATTGCTTTGGAAAAGAAAAACTCTCTTGAAGAAAGAAAATAAAAAAAGGTTACCTTCAAATATGATTAAAAAAAGAAAGCAGTTAAAGACCCATATGACATGGAAGGTTTACAAAAAGTTCTGAAAACTATGTCTAATGAAATGGTGGAAATAAAAAAGCAGGTAGCTAAAACTTCTACTAAAAAACCATTTAGAAACTTTAGAAGAAATCAGTCAACTGAACCAAAACCACCTAATGCTATATCTAATGCAGAATCAGATCAAGATGATGATGAAGATGAAGACACAGTTTTATCATCGAAGGAAATGGAAGAAGAGGAAACAGTTGAATGTCATGGGATGTGGGACTTTATCTTGCCCAATTCTGACAATGAAAGTGAACAGGAAGCTCTCCCAGTAAATACCAGAAGTAAAAATGTAGCAGAGCCTATTCAAACAAATCCAAAGAAGAAAAATTCAAGCCCTATTACTAAAGACAAAGCTCCCATGAAGAAAACTCCAGTTGTGCCTACCCAAAATCAACCATCATCCTCCAATCCACCCTCATCATCTAAAACATTAGTAGTCTCTGACTCTATGGATTACAACATTGTGGAGGACATGAAGAAGACCCGAGAAAATATTTCTTTACATGAACTTAGCAAGCTAAAAAACCAACAAAAATTGTTACTTAAAGAGTTAAATGCAGTACCTTGTTCTCCTCTTCCAATCGGTGTATTATCCAAGGTAGCTAAAGGATTAGGTAAACCACCATCAGATAAAGTAGATGCTATTGATGTTGTTTTGATCGGAGATAGGTCTAATTCTCATACTCCTTTTCTCTTGACTTATGAGATCTATAATAGAAATCTGCATAACTTCCTGATAGATTCAGGGGCTTCATCAAATATAATTCTAGCTTCAGTTTGCTCTAAATTAAACATTGAGCCCCAGAAATCTGCAGTTCATATTGTTCAATTAGATCAGACTAAAGTTCAAGTTTTAGGAGAGATTAATTCAGTTACCATTAGACTATCGGCTAATCCCAGAGTAGTTCAAAGGATTGATATATTGATTGCTAACATCCCTGAGTTCTATGGTTTAATTCTAAGCAGGGATTGGTCTAAGAAACTCCATGGTTACATTTCCACTGATTGGTCTCACATGTGGCTTCCCTATAAAGGGAAACCTAATCAAATCAAAATAGATCGGGAAAAACACATGACTCATACAGTAACGAAGTTTGAACAAGAAAACCAACCTGTAGCTTTCAATAACAACATTCTTGGAAATTACTCAGTTGAGTCATTCTTTGGAAATTTTAATGCTCAACAATCGCCTTTTCCTGTTAATAGTATCACATCACAAATTGAAAATTTTTCTCATACTGATACCTCAAGATGTGTTAGTATTGCTAATGAACTTGTAAATAAATCTGTAGATAAGCATTTATTTTAGTCTTTATATTTTGATGGATCAAAACCTAATGACGGTGCAGGAGCAGGGTGTATTTTAGTTAGTCCTGAAGGGGAAAAAACTATGCTATCATGCAGACTAGAATTTGAGTGTACCAATAACACTACAGAATACAAGGCATTGATCCAAGGGCTTTATAAAGCAATAGGCTTGAATATTCAATATCTGAAAGTGTTTGGTGATTCTGAGATTGTCATTAAACAAGTAAGGAACACTATTCATTGTCTCTCAGGTCATCTCAAACATTATCAATCCCTTGTTCAAGATCTCATAACTCATTTTCTAGCATTTAATATTTCTCCTATTCCTAGATCTCATAATGCAGCAACTGATTTATTGGCTAATGTTGCTTCTAAGCTCCTTCCATCTGAGGATTATAGTCCAGATAGGTTTTCAATTGAATTAATTTTTCGGCCATCTGTCCTAGACAATGTCACCAATTGGCGAGTATTTAATCATGATGAAGACATTTTAAATTTCTTGACTTTTGAAAAATCTTATGATGATCAGATTATTGATGAAAGTGATCATGATCTTCAGCTAAAACAAAGACTAAATGAGAATTCTATTCCTAAATCTGTGGTCAAGCTAGAAGATCTCTATGACATCAAAGATAGATTCAAAAAGGTCACTAATGCAAAACTTCAAAGTTCTACTTTAAAGTTTGAATTAGTAAACCTTGGCACTGAGGCCAAACCACAAAATGTCAATCTAGGGCTTGAACTCACATCAAAAGAAAGATTTGCTTTCATCAGATTATTAAACAAGTACAAAAATGTTTTTTCTTAGAATTACAAAGATCTGAAAACCTATGATACTTCTGTCATTCAACACACAATTCCAATGATTTCTAATGAAAAACATGTACAACAAAAGTTAAGGAAAATTCACCCAAATCTGGAAAGTCAAATCAAAGCAGAGTTGAATAAACTTCTGAAAGCTAAGATAATTTTCCCGGTTAGACATTCTAAATGGGTTTCAAACTTGGTACCTGTAAGAAAAAAGAATGGTGATATTAGGATTTGCATAGATTTTAGAAATCTCAATAAGGCATGTCAAAAAGATAATTTCCCATTACCAACAATGGAGCAGATACTTCAATCAGTTGCTGGTTCAGAGTTAATGTCCTTTCTTGATGGTTTTTCAGGATACAATCAAATACTAGTGCATCCAAATGATAGACTAAAAACTAGATTCAGAAGTAAATGGGGAACATATGCTTATCAGAAAATGCCTTTTGGCTTAATAAATGCTGGAGCTACTTTCCAATGAGCCATGGATATAGCCTTCAAAGGTTTGATCAATAGGTCAGTTGTTGTCTACTTAGACGACATAACTGTTTTTTCCAAGAAAAGGGCCAATCATCTACATGATTTAAAACAGATCTTTGAGCAATGTAAAAGGTATGGGATTTCTCTAAATCCCAAGAAATCATTCTTTGCTCTAAATGAAGGCAAACTCTTAGGGTTTATTGTATCCAAAGATGGCATATATATTGATCCTGACAGGATAAAAGAGATTTTTGATATTCCTTTTCCACATAACAAGAAATCAATGCAATCATTTTTAGGACAGATAAATTTTGTAAAAAGATTTGTTCCTGATTTTTCTCATATAGTCTTACCTTTACAAACTATGATTAAGAAAAATTCAGTTTTCAAATGGGGACATAAGGAAAAAGAAGCCTTTGACTCAATCAAACAGGCAATTATTAATACTCCTGCATTGAATACTCCCAATTTTTATAATCATTTCATTTTGTATACTTTGGCCACTAAAACATCTTATGTTGTTGTTTTAACACAAATCAATGATTAGCAAGTAGAAGCACCTATATCTTTCTTTAGTTCCAATTTGCAGGGTGCTGAAATCAACTATTCCGAAGTTGAAAAACAAGCTTTTGCTGTGTTTAAATCTATCAAACACTTTAGACCATTTCTCCTAAAAACACACACAAAAGTAATAGTCCCATTCTTTGCAATGAGGCAATTGCTAGTGCAAAGGGAAGTAGGAGAAAAGAGAGCTAATTGGGTAACAACTTTACAGGAGTATGATATTGATATTAAACCAGCGAAAATTATGATAGGGCAAGGTTTTTGCAGGTTATTAGCAGGAGCTTCTAATGTTCCAGAAAACAAAGATTCAGATAAGACTCTTCAAGTGAACGAGATACGTATCATAAATTCTAAATCTTAGTATGTTGATCTGATCTTTTACTTGAAAAATGGATATGCTCCCCCTAATTTCAGTTACAAAAACAAACGTGCCTTAAGATTAAAAGCAAAACACTTCAAAATCATTGATGATGTGTTATTCAAAAGAAATTATGATTCAATTTTATTAAGATGTCTAGAAAAAACTGAAGCACAAAACGTTTTGTAGGAATTACATGATGGTCCAGCAGGTGGAAATTTTGGAGGAGATACTACAGCTCACAAAATCATACATGCTAGATATTATTGGCCCACTTTGTTTAAATATGCCCATGATTATGTCAGGAAATGCAAGATATGTCAAACTGCTAGTGGAAGACAAAGGAAACCAACCTTTCCTTTACAACTAGTAAACATTGAGCAACCATTTGAACAGTGGGGGCTTGATATCATAGGAGAGATTGTTCCACATTCTTCCAAGCAACATAGATACATCCTTACAGCCACAGACTACTTCACAAAGTGGGTAGAAGAAATTCCATTAAAGGTAGCCAACTCTGATGCAATAATGGAATTCATTGATCAATTCATCATTACCAGGTTCGGTGTACCTAATGCCCTTATCTTTGATAATGCATCTTATTTTTTTGGGAGTAGTATAGTTGAATTTTCTCTTAAGAGAGGTTTTAAATTAAAATATTTTACAAATTACTATCCTCAAGGTAATGGTTTAGCATAATCAACTAATAAGAATCTCATTAAGATTATTAAAAGAATTGTTGATCAAAATCAAAATAATTGGCATAAATCTTTAATATTTGCATTATGGGCAGATCGCATAACTCAAAAGGCCTCAATAGGTACTTCTCCTTTTAACCTAGTGTATGGGAAAGAAGTTGTAATACCTTCAAACTGAGCAGTCCCATCTCTAGCCCTAGTACAGTTTATTGAAGAAAATCCTTCTTCCTCTATTCAATTAAGATTTGATCAAATCCTCAAATTGGAGGAGGAAAGAGAGAAGGCCAAAATCACTCATGCTAAACATCAACAAGTTATTAAATCTTCTCTTAATGCAAGTTCTACCAGTTCAAAAACATTGCAAATTTGTGATCTCATGTTGAAATGGTACAAAGCACATGAAGACAAACGTAAACATACCAAATTTCAAAAGATGTGGCTTGGACCATTTCAAATCATTGAAAAGATAGGCTCATCAATGTTCATACTGCAAGATTTATCAAGAAAGAGATATTCTCTTCTTGTGAATGGGCTTATCTTAAAGAAATTCTTTTCTTAAGAAGGTAACCCCTTCTTACCTGTAAATATTCTTTATGCAAGTTTGTTTATTATAGAAAATAAAGTTGTAAATAGTCTTCCATTGGCCTTTTACTATTGAAAAGCTCTTTGAGAGAATATTGTGAATACTTGCTTTCAAATGCTAGAAACTTTTAAGGAAATGATTACAGTTTTGGAAAGTTGAATAAAACATTAAACTTTGAAGACCTCTTTAAAGTTTGCAAAGTCTTCCAAAACCTTGAAAATA
This sequence comes from Pinus tabuliformis, assembly GCA_031772625.1. Taxonomy (NCBI): domain Eukaryota; kingdom Viridiplantae; phylum Streptophyta; class Pinopsida; order Pinales; family Pinaceae; genus Pinus; species Pinus tabuliformis. The sequence continues at coordinate 1,571,085,677 of CM062819.1, read as the reverse complement.
CTGTAAATCATTCTAAGTTTTATAAAGTTAAGAGAGTTTATTCATAAAAAGTAAAGACTTTTCCAAGCTTAGCATCCATAACTCTAAAATTGTCATCCATAAACTCTTAAGGAGAAAGTCATTCACCCCATCCACTAAGTTTATGATTTTTCAGAGTGTAATTCTAAAATATGTCTGATATAAAAGATAAGAGGTCTCATCACGAGCCTGCTTACCATGATCATAGGGAACTAATTAAACTGACATTACCAATACTACATATCAAAACAGGGTAATGGCTTATAATCATAAGACAAGGGGTCTCATCACGAGCCAGCTTGTTCAGTTCAATTATAACCAGTGAATGGCATTGTCATTAGCTGGCTCCCAAACTAGGACAATGGCTTTTTATCTTAAAAAATTAAAGAATATAAAATCAAGAAATATATATATGAACATATCTCTATGGATTTATCTTTCAGAAGTTATACTCTTAGATGGATGGGACAATGAATGACTGATGGTCAAAAGGTAACCCTGTCGAGACTATAGATGTTTGCTGGCAGCAGAGGCACTACCTATGACAAAAGAGTAAATTTAAAAGCTAAGTTGGAAGAGCCCCCTACTTTATCTTTATCAACCAATCAAAACTTGAAGAAACCAAAATGTTTTTATTTTTAAGGGATTGTAAAAGAAATTGCAAAAAATTGTCATTTCATTCAGAGTTAATTTTTGTTTAGCTATTCTTAGATGGTTTTCTTTATCCTCAATTGTTTCCAAACTCAGAAAGTTTTAGATATTGCATTATTTTTCAGAGATAATTGTTTCTCCCAATGAATCGCCAATTGTTTTGCTATACAACAACCCTCCCCATTTCATTTTTTTCATAAAAATGCTTTAATAAGAAATGGGCACCCTTTAGAATATTAGTAAAATCAATAAAACGTTTGAAAATTAAATTTTATAATAAGTCATTTAAAAATTTTCTTTTAGGGTAGGTTAAATCACAATCGCAATTTGCAAATCTATTAAACCCATGAAAGTCCTCTTGATAAGGTCTGATCCGATTTGAATTATAATAAAACCTTATCATAAAACTTTATTGAACACAAACAATTATAAAAAGAATATATCATATCACGCACATCCTTTATTAATGGACTTAAAATGTTCCATTGAAATCCTCCGATGCGATAACTCTATTGGAAAATCACATATCGCTACTCATCAACAAATCGCTCCAAGTCTTCCATAGAAAACCTCCGATGCGATAAGCCGATCGCAATCGCACATTGCTAAAATCATAAGACGCATTCCAAAAAAGCTCCTTCGCAATCTTCTGATGCGATTTTATAAAAGGAAAAACAAAAAATATCACAAACATGTGCGGTTGAAAGTTATAAATTAATTATAAAGAAAATTTAAATGATTTATTAAGTTTAAAGAATGTCGCCTCCCCATGCCAGCTCACCACTGATCGAAATCACAACCATGCAATGTAACCATTTAAGCACGACACTTGTAACTCTCGATCTGCGATATGCGATTATCGCTAATCGCTGATCGGGAATTCATGATGCCCATACTATAAAGGACCGTTATAAATTTACGATGCGAAATATCATCATGGCATTAAATTTTCATGTTGGAAGTTATGGGGAAATCATTAAGAAGTAGTTATGGTTGAATATTTCATGGATTTCATCCATGGTGGCTTAATATATCATAGATCTGTAGCATCTATTGCGCTTAATTGTTGTTAGTCCTATGCACTGCGTATTAGATTTGAACAAGTTTTTCCACTGTTACGTCCTTCCGTTTCATTTTGCAGAGCGAATCCGAAAACATCAGTCTAGTAAAAATGTCTAAGATAGCTCGGAAAGCAAAGGCCTTTGTTGTTGCGAAAGATGAACCAGCAAAGTTGGTACTGATAGTTGACACTACCTATGCAGGCCTCGACAAGACTTCATGGGAGGGTATATATAATTTACTCAAAGCCGAGGATCCAAGCAAAGTTGAAGAAGAAGGAGCAACGGCTGGTTCAACTGATAAATCAGAAAATACTCTTTATGATTTAGCCAGCTCCTTCCTCCACAGAATAGCAGCCCGCGCAAAAGTGTTACCATACAATGACCTGGTGAGATGGGTTATAGAAAGTATCAACATAACCGATAGCGCCTTTTATACAGCCGATGGAAGGATGTTCGAGACATTCAGGGCAAAAGATGTCAAGAAGATGTATCATTTTCCAGACCCCCAGAAACATTACAACAAAGCATTTTTAGAAGATTTCGCTAAGGAGAATGATGTAGAGTCGGACCCTATCAGGCAATGGAGGCATTTTCCAAGCAAGAATAAGCATGAATCCACTGGTATGTACTCCGTAGACTCCTTAGCATCTCCCTATTTCTATGCTGGTGCTATGATATGTAGACTCTTTGGAGTCTCTGATTCAGCTAGGTTTTCCATAGAAATGGTGCCTTTAATGGAAGCAGCAATCAACTCTTATATAATGGATTGGGCAACCATTTTATCAGATAAAATGGCCAACCAAATCCTTGATTATAGAAGAAATAGGTTTGTAACTACCCAGACAATACCCCCATTCTATATGAGCGCCTACATCATGGATACCATCTGTTTCAATTCTGATTACCCCATTCTAGGTTGGAAATGGATGCCTCAAGACCCAACCCCTATTCACATTTATCATAAGTATTTGTGGAAGGCCCATTATAAAGATCATATATATAGAATTTTCCATGGTTTTGTTTTACCCGTCCATCAGGCCATATTCAACAAACCTGCTCCTCGGTTATTCAATGAAGCTAGAATTGACCTAACATCAATCAGTGATTGGTTCGGTGAAGAAATGTTCACCTATATCAGACATTTTGGCAGCACCACATATCCACATTTTCTCCCCTTGTACATTCCTGATAAGCTATTGGCCAGAGAAATAGCTTACCAGATAACAGAAACAGGAATGTCAAGGAACCTCAAAGAGTCCAAGAAACAAATGTGGCCTCCATTTCCCCTCCGCTGTGGTACCTACACACTACATGATTTCAAACATGCAGAGAAAGAAATAGAGAAGATAAAAATTCTGAAGTTAGCAGTCATTCCTAAGAGACAGTATGATCCAAGAGCAGTGGCTTACAACTTCACCAGTCAGGTGAAACTTGCCAAATTTGAACATGAGACAGATGAATATGATGACTTATTCACTTCGGCTGAGTTATTTTCATGGGTAAAACATCTAGCAAAGATCAAATTAGGAGCAGGAGGAAGAGATAAGTTTATGCAGTTCAGGGCACAGAGGTTACAAACACTGCCTCTAGATTTATTGGCCACTACCCCTATGGTGCAACAAGAAGGCCACAGTGAAGAACAAACTACTGAGAAGATTCTTGAAAAGGAGAAGAGTCCTAAAAAGGAGAAGAGTCCTAAAAAGGAGAAGAGTCCTAAAAAGGAGAAGAGTCCCGAAAAGGAGCAAAGTCCCGAAAAGGAGCAGACAAATGAAAAGACCAGTGAGCTCCTAGATACCGATGTAAATATTGATTCCAGCTTACTCAAGGAATGGGAGCAGTTCGATCAAATGATCAAGAACCAGAATGACTCCCAAAACATCGTTACACCAGAATCGACCGCAACACAGGAGCATATTGCTACTAATACTACAATTGAAGGGGTAGTCAGCACAGTGAACACTTAGCAGGACATTGAAATAATTCTAGAGAATCCTTCTAAAGAAATTGTATTGAAGGTAGAGGAAATACCACCCCTGGATGTATTTTACAGTCCAAAGCATAGGGCTATGGTCAAAAGACAAAGGAAAAGGAGGAAAATTGACCAGGGAACACTCTCAACTCCTCAAGCTGAACTAATGAATGTGGTATGGAAAGACTCAAAAGTCAACCCTTCTGAGGATTTAACAAAGTTGTCTCAGTATGCAGGTGCCTATACAGCCGCTACAATGGACAAAGCTTCCGAAGTTAGCCAACTGATCAAGGAAAAGGATCTAAGGATCACCCAACTTGAAGAGCAAACGACATTGGAACAGTAGAAGATTGGATAACTTGAGCAACAACTAGCAGAGCAAAAACAACAGAATGAGCAACTAAAAGAATAGCTAAGTCTGGAGAAGAAAAAGATCGATCAGCAAGCTCTTCAGAAACAACAAAAGTTGTCTCAAGAACTCAGCAAGCTTCAAGCAGCAATTCAGCAGGAGAAGAAAACTAAAGAAGAACAAATTGCACAGCTGCAATTACAGTTATAAAGTTTCAAGGGTTATTCGAAGGTTGATGAATTCAAAAAAGAAGCCCTTGAAATGACTAAAGCCTTATCTCAACAACTAAATATCCTTTTCCATAAGATATCATTAGTTGACCCATTGTGCACTTCCAGTGCTAGGGCTACAAGGAACAGCGTGATTGAGTTGGTAAATGATAGCTTGTATCTAACTAACTTCATCTCCGATTTCTCTCCAGGAAAGCTCCCACAAGAAAAAGCATTAGAAGATCAATGGAAACAGGATTTGGCCAGCAGAGAAGAACAAATCGACAAAGTGAAAAACCTGACTTGGGATGTGTTACACTAAAAAATGTCACCTTGACTACTTACAGTTAGTATGGCTCAAATCAACAGTCATGCTACCCTCTTAGGCAAGTCTCATGCCTCTGTTATCCATCTCAAACTCAAAGAAGAGAGAAAGTCTTGTAAAAACTATGTTTATCTCTGGGGTCGCAGGTTCTCTCTAGCCTTACCTGCGGGGACGCTGACCATGTTCACAAAATCTGCGTCCATGGACGCTCTGTATGTTAAGGGACAAGTGCGTCCCTCTGTAAAAGGCAAAATGCGCGAGTTTTATCTTGAAAAAGTTACTTGTGGTTACTTCTAGAACATTCTAGAGGTCGGTTTGATGAAATGGATGCGCCTCCAGTTGGTTCATGTATCTCTATTAAGGGGGAACTTATCCCATCAATAAGGGAGCTATCCCACCCATAGAGGGGGATGATCCCATTGATAGTGGACCTGAATAACCTCTTTACAGCACTATAAATAAAGGCATTGAGCCAGAAGGAGGGGAGGTTGGAGCTATACATTTTCTTTGGGTAAATGCTGCAGGATTTAGGTCTTCCATTAGAGCCTTTGTGAGGAGAGATTGTCTTCACTTGATTCTACTTGGGAGAGGGTGAGCTTTGTCAAAGTAGAGGAAAACCCTTGATGGACCCTGGGAGGAACTTGCACAACACCAAGGCCAGGTTGTAAGAGTTTCTTTGTTTCGTTATTAATACAAACTGGTTTATTTTTCTCAATAGCTTGTGTTAATGAGTTATTTCATGTGTTCCTTGGTCTGCATGTTGAATATATGTTTTATTATATGAAATGCAAGTGCTTGGTAATTGTTTGATTGTTTGTGGTTGCAGGAATTGACTTGAAGGAGGAGCTCATCCGGATCGTCAAGAACGGACTTCAACAACAGCGTTTTGGAATAAGGTAAGCCTAAACACTTGTAGTTTTCATGTTGTAAAAGGTGTATTTAGAGAAAGATCACTCCATTTTGTCTTGTTTGTCATTAGAATGTCTTAGACTTCTAGGAAGGTCAGTCGTGTCCGCACCCTTGACAGATTCCGTGTGACAAATTGGCGACTCCGCTGGGGATTCCATTAATGAGAGAGTCTTTTCCTTTATATGAACTTTGCTTTGAGAAAATCATTTTTATTTTCTGGTTTTTGACTGTGAGAATTAGTATTTGGGTGGCTTAGCTTTAGATTTAGTTAGATTGGTTTTTCTTCATTTTCCCAGAAGGACGCAGTCTCTGAGTACTGCACAGTGCGTCTTTGGACGCGCTGTTGCCATCTGCACAGAGCGGGGCCGCACCTGTGACAACGGGTTGCCTGCGTCTTCCTGTAAAACTTAAGAAAATTCCATTTTTGCTTCAAATTGCTTTTAGATTTTGTTTTTCCTTAGTGTTTTCTGCCCAGATCCTTTAGTACCCTGTCAAGAATTTTCACCTAAACTTGTTTTGTGAGCTTTGAGTGTTTTAGTGGTTTTCAACGAAGTTTCGACCTAGGGTTTGATTTTTGGAAAGGCTTTGTAGTGACTTTGATAGTAGAAAGTTGTCCAGCCTTAGATCTCTCTGGTTAGTCAACCTTCTTAGAAGTCGGGCCTGTCGTAAAGTCTCCTTTTGTGAGCAACTTGCCATTTGAGTTGTTTTGGGTCAAATTTCGAATTACTTGTTTATAAAGTATTGATTTCCATTTTACAAAAAGAACAAAAAGATTAGAGTTTTGTTTTGGCTAGTTTTTGATTCTGCAATAAGCTAGTCCTTGATTTGATTGTGATCAAGTAAAACACCTTAGAAATAATCATTGTTAGTTTTGGCCTCGTTAAGATTGCTTAGAGTAAATTTGCCTTTAGTTTGCTTATGAGTGCATTTTCATAGATTTTAAGAGTTGTTAAGATTGATTTTTTGGTTACATTAGATTTACTTGCTTTATTAAAAGAAAAATACAAAAACATCTTCTTAAAAAGTCTTGTTTCAAGTAGCTTTTTGTTTTCAAAAGAAGAAAAGAGTTTTTTCGTGCATGTAAAGAGAAGTTATGTTTTTATGCTTGGAAAAGAAAAACGAATTGTTTCTTTGATTGTCTTCAATTAAGAAGTTGCTTTTATAAAGATTGCATTCTCTCAACTTTTTAGTTAAGCAATTCATCGAAAAAGTAAAGTAGTGGATAAATCATTCTAGGTGCATTTTGTAGTGGTTTCGAGTCGAGTCAACACACCACTAGTTTCACTTCCATCACCTTTTGACTTAAGAAACAACCTTAAAAGTAACGCTTAAATTAAAATCAATCTAGTAATCTTTATTTTTCTAGGGCTCTGAAGCACCAACATAGCTTAGGCTAGGGTCTTGGAGTAGGTGAGTACTTAACTCTCCAAGACTACAAAACCAAACAGATAGTCTATCTTGAGTAGAACAAATCCAATTGTTTCAGTTACATTCTGGGAAAGCTCCTCTTAAAGGAGAAGCACGAGCTCGTGTCCGAACCAGTGAGGGGATCATTCCTCCCTCGTTGGGAACGACGCCAGGCAGTACGTATTACAAACGGTAAACCTCGGATTAACCATTGTCGAGGAGCCAGGGGTCACTTATCGGTAAACCTTGGATTGTTGTCAAGGAGCCGGTAAGGGGATTGGAGCTTGCTACTCTGCCCTTGCGTGCTGTCGGAGTTTAGACTGTTCCCCCAGGTGTAATTGTTGTGATTGGTAACCTTAGTGGCCATAATATCTAGGATTCTACCCAAGGTGACGGTGGAGGGAAGGTCCCACTGTACCTGGAGCAGACGTCGGTTATACTCACTTGGATTTTCTGGGGGGTTCGCTTCACTTCGAGACGGTTAAAGTGGAGGAACTTGGTCCAGTCTATTCATTAAGCAGGTTGCCGGGGTAACTGTTCCACCCACTATTTCTGTACTGAATCCTGCGAGGTTGGGCCTAATCACCAACTAGCGTTTTTGGTCCGGAAGACTACTGTTTGTGTGTGGTTTGACGCTCTAGATTATTTAGGCGTGTGCTTCAAATTTGATTGGTTCTTTAGAAGACTTTAGGTGGTTTGATTTGAAATTTTTTACTTTGTTTTCGTGTGTTGTAGTTAAAAATCTTTAATTGTGGCGGAATTACCGAGAAGGTCCCGTCGAATTGCGGGCCAGTCTCCTGAAGTTGTTTCTGTGGCCGAATTGTTGAGAAGATCCCGTAGACTTAGGGGATCCCCTCCTCGAGACGACCCAGGTAATTTAGAAGGGTTAAAGGTCCTTGTAACTCCTCCTAGTGGCAGTAGAGTAGGATCACCTGAAGAAGGAGAATTTTCCTTGGTAGTCCATCCAGATTACCAAAGTTTAGAAACAGGTTACAATCCCGAAGCTGTTACAGTTTCCGAGCTTGCTGGTAGTTTTTCATCTGCCAGTGAAACAGGCGAAGAACCTGAAATTTCAGAACCTGTTACTCCAACTCCTAGTGTTCCTGATTCACCAAGAATAGAAAGAATTATCACCGAAAATCTTCCTGTTGGATTAATTGCTATAGAAGAACTTGTTCCAGAGGAAGAAATAGGCGTTTCTGATTCTGAAGATCTAATTACCCTTGATCTAAGGGAGCGTGAATCCATCTTTTACAGTCCTCCTAGAAGTGAATCTTGGTACCTTGCATTAACCAATTTTTTAGACAACTCAGTAGGTTTTTCTACACCTCGTACTCCGGTTCCACCTAGAGGAATTCATTCTCCTGTAAATATGTCTGGTCAGTCATCTGTGTTTTCACAAAGTCCTGAATCATTTTTACATGGCGGTCCTTCTGTTCCTACTGGGTATCAATCACTTTCTGGTACCTTTGCGGGAGCATCTCCTCAACCCATTGATCATGGGTTATTAGTTGGAAACAGTGGTAATGTACCATTGAGTATAGGTGAAGTTTATATGATGTCAGGTTCAACTCCCATTAACCAACCTCAAGGTGGCCAATTACCGCCTGGGGGGCAACCTTCGTTAATGCCTGGGGGGCAACCTCAAGGTACTTCATTTGTGACTGGGGGGCAACCTCAAGGGTATCAACCCCAAGGGTATCAACCCCAGCCTCAATATGTACCCCAAAGTCAACCTCAGTATCAGTATCAACCTCAAGGATGGCAACCCCAAGGGTATCAACCCCAAGGGTATCAACCTCAAGGATACCAACCTCAAGGTCAAGGTCAACCCCAGTATTCGTATTTACCTCAAGGTTATCAACCTACGGGTCAATACCCTGGTCAAGGTTATCAACCACCTCAAGGGCAATCATATGGGACTGCACCTTACAGTTATCAACCCTATCCTCAATACGGCTATGGATCTCAGTATCCTCAACCTGTTACGAGTCAATACCCTGGAATGTTAACATGGGATCCGTCACAGGGTCAACAGATGTCGCAACCAAGTATACAGTCGGTACCTCAAGCAGGACAACCTGCAGTTCCTGGTCCACCCCAGCAACCGCAACCTGTCCAGTCAAGTGTTCAGACCCCTGTAACTTCTGTAGTTACTCAGCCGCCAATTGCACCTGGTACTCCACCTCACACGGCTGCAGCAACTACCGCTTCATCTACCATGCTTACTTCTGGAGTATCGGCAGCTCCGGTTTCTACTGTCCCTGTAACCACTCCTCAGACATCTGTACCGTTGTCTGGACCCACGGTTCAAACCACAGTCCAGATGCCTGCAGGCCAACCTGGTACAAGTACGGTTGTTACTACTCAACCTCAATTTGTTCAACCTCCGTACCAGGGACAGTATCAACCTGGGCAAGCTGCCCAACAACCGGTTTACCAGTATCAACCGTATCCTGGGTACACTTATCAACCACCTCAGCAACCCCAGTACGGTCCGGTTAATCCTGGTTTTCCAGGAGGATATAATATCCCAAATGCGACTCCTGTTCCTAGTTATCCTGGATATCCTCCTCCTGGGGCTGGTATTGTGACTCAGAGTTTTAGAGATCCTAACCGGCAGTTACCGTTTATTGCGACTTTAGATTTACCCGACTTGACGCGCCTAACGAACGATCCAATTCAATATCTTCCGTTCTGGCCGCCAATGCCAAATAAGTTGCCCAGCGATATACCCAAGTTCGAAGGTAAGTCTGGAGAGGATCCGTCTAATCACGTGATGACTTACCACCTCTGGTGTGCATCAAATTCCATCTCAGATGATTCCATCCGCTTACGTCTTTTCCAGCGTACACTCATTGGTCTCGCAGCCAAGTGGTACATTGAGTTACCACGGGCCTCTTTTTACAACTTTAGCCAGTTAGCTACCTCGTTCTTAACTCATTTTCAGTTACCAGTCAGATACGATAATGGTACAGAATTATTAACTTCGCTAAAACAATCGACATCCACGTACATTTCTGATCACATCCATGAGTGGAGACGTCGAAGAAGATTAGTGAAAGTTTTTATCCCGGACCAAATCTTAGCTGAATGGTTTGTCAAATCATTATTACCAAGAATTACTGAAGATGTAGCTAAGGCCGGAGTAGTTACTGAGGAGCAAGTCATTGCTCAGGCACAATACCTTGACTTAGTTTACACTCAGTCGGGTACGTTACACGAGAAAATTCCGGATCTTCCAAAGTCAAACCAAATCGCTGCTGCTCCTTCGGGATCTCATGCCGCTGATGGTATGATCGGTATCGTGACTACGAAGAGTAAGAAGAAGTCTTCCAAGGCCTCCAATACTCCAATTATCACTTTGCCTGATTCTCCGACAGGAGAGTCTTCTCCTCCTGAACTTACCGCCGACATTCACGCTGTAGAGTCATCTACGGCCAAATCCAAAAACGGTGGAAAGAAGAAAGGAAAGAAGAAGGCTAAAGCAGACAAGGCTCCAAAGGAGAAAACGGAAAAGTCGGAAACCAATGACGAAAAGCGCAAACCTCGCTATCCTTGTCTTATTTGTGAAGAAGATCATTTTACGAGAGACTGCCCTCATCGGGCCGAGGTAGTGAAAATAGTCAAAGGTTCTCCCACTCCTGCTGTGTTAAAAAATCCATTTCCAGAGCAGGAGAATAAGATGATAGGTTCTTCTTCGAATGCCAGTGAAGAACCCATTTTGATGATGTCTCATGTCAGGATTGCGACTCGATCGCAAGATTATGGTAGTAAGGCTCCTGTTGATGGAAAGGAAGCAGAATCTTCTCACTCTAACCCATCAACCTCAGCTCCTGGTTCCGATCCACTACAGATCGAAAAACCTAACCCAGACTTAGTGATTAAGCCGCCCGCCAAGGGTGTACTTCGAAGGTCTGCTTTCAATCCACATGCGAGAGCAGCCCAGAATTACAACATTGTTGAAGACTTAGCTGTTTCACCTTCAGCAATGTCGGCACTCGAAGTGCTGCAATCATGTCCAGCGCAACGAAAATTGCTTTTGTCGGCTATTGGAGCTGTCGATGTTCAGGACCCGAACCTAATGATCTTTGATCTAGAAAGTAGTACACCGGTCTCCCCCATCAAATGGCTTTCCAAATTCCAGTGATAGTAAAAAACAGGCCTATTCATCGGACTGTGATTGATGAGGGAGCTTCTACGTGTATTATGTCGATTCAATGTTGGAGATCGCTTGGTTCTCCTTCGTTGAACCAATCCCCCACCATCCTTAAGGCCTTTGATGGCCGTGGGTTCCGTCCGTTTGGTATTCTACAAGAATTGCCTATAGGGGTCGAAGGTAAAACCGTTAGTCTGGATGTGGAAGTGGTTGATGCCCCTCTAGACTACAACCTTCTTTTGGGTCGAAGTTGGTCATATGCTATGACAGCGGTCGTTTCATCGGTCTTCAGAGTCATTAAGTTTCCACATAACGGTAAGATCGTGACTATTGATCAGCTGACATACTTTTCATCCGACCCAACCTCTTCAGAAACTATCCAGCATGTTGGCAAAACGACAATCCCTTATAGGGACATTGGTGTAGGTTTAGTTAAGGATTCTGGTTTACTGGGAACTTTTCCTCTCCCTCCACTCAATGCAGACCCTTCGTTCGCAACAATTCATATGATCACGTCAGAAAACATTATTTATGATGATCCTTGGTATGTTCCCTCTGACTCTGAGCTAGACTCACTCGGTGATGTTATGCCGTTGAGTCCGTATGAGATTGCTTATGAAGCTCTTATGTCTTTTACCGACTTTCATTCAACCGACCAAATGAATGTGGTCAGTGAAGAGTCACTTTTCACCTCACCCTTAGAACGGATAACGTTTCCCGAAGAAGTGTCATCTGACGAACAACTTCGCGAAATCCTAAGTGTAGATGCTCTACCATGGGAAGATCTCCATCACAGATCTTCGTTTTTACCTAAGGATGATGCATTTGAAAATGATTTTTCATCTATCTTTACCGCTGAATATGTCAAAGACGCTCAGGATCCAACGAAACATTCCTCCTTCGAGTTTGCGCCAACTCCAAAGTTTGCAAGGGAAAGCGAACTTTTTACGCCGATTCATCCCAAACTACGCCGAGGTCACTAAAGGTTTTACACGGTTGTTGAAACAGAACGCACAATTCTTTTGGGACGAGATTGCCCAACAATCTTTTGATGCACTGAAACACGCGTTGACCCATGCACCGTTATTGCATCCTCCCAACTACAACCAGGACTACTTCTTATACCTCGCAGCTTCGCATTCCACCATTGGAATGGTGTTAGTTCAAGAAGATGAATTCAAAGCAGAGCATGTGATATATTATCTTAGTAGAACCTTAAATCCCACTGAGTTAAAATATTCGCATGTGGAGAAATTGGCCCTGGCAGCCGTTCAAGCTGTCCAGCGTTTTCGTCACTACATTCTTCTCCGCAAGACTACAGTTATTTCGGATTGCAACCCTATGATTTATATTTTGACAAAACAACTGCTAGGGGGCAAGTACTCTAAATGGATTGTTATCCTGCAAGAGTTCGACTTGGAGTTCGAGAAGTCCAAGTCTAAGAAATCTTTAGTTTTTGCGGAATTGATGTGTGATTTCCCGAGTGCTGACACAGAGACTGTGGCAGAGGAGTCCATTGTGGACGAATCTTTGTTTCTTATTAGCACTTTAGATCCGTGGTATGGGGATATAATCATCTATCTCCAAACCCAAACCTTTCGGCCTGAAGCTTCCAAGGAAGACCGTCGAAAAATTCGGTTTCGATCCCAGCAATACAGAATTATTGGAGATACACTTTATCGCCGGGGGGCAGACTTAGTTTTTCGACGTTGTTTAACTCACGAAGAGGCTGAGAGAGTTTTGAATGATTGTCACTCTGGAGCATGTGGCGGTCATATGTCTGGGTATGCCACAGCTCAGAAGGTGTTGCGCGCTGGCTATTTCTGGCCGTCTATGTTTAAAGATTGTATCCTTGCTGTCAGAACATGCCACAACTGTCAAGTGTTTGATCGAAAGATGCGCGCTCCACCTGCTCCTCTCCACCCTATAATTGCCGCTGGTCCATTCGCCAAATGGGGCATTGACTTTATTACTTGTAACCCTCACTCGGCCGGGGGGCATGCGTATATCATCCTCGCGGTTGATTATTTTACAAAATGGGCCGAGGCGATGCCTACATTCGACGCAAGCGGCAAGACAGCTGCAGTTTTCGTATTCAATCATATCATAACTAGGTTTGGTGTCCCACAAGCAATCATTACTGACCATGGGAGCCATTTTCGAAACGTCATGATGACTGAGCTTACAAGCCAGCTTGGTTTGCGCCACGATAGCTCTACTCCTTATTATCCGCAAGCCAACGGTTTGGTTGAGTCAATCAACAAAGTTCTAGTCATCATGATTCGACGGATCATTGGTATCCATCGAACGAATTGGCATAACATGTTATTTTCGGCGCTATGGGCATATCGAACTTCAGTGAAAAATTCAACAGGTTTCACCCCTTTCCAGCTAGTTTATGGCTTAGAAGCTGTGTTACCTATTGAATGCGAAATCCCATCACTTCAAATGGCTGTCGAATTACTTCCAGCTACTTCCGAAGAGGAGAAACGGTTATTATACTTGGCTAAATTAGATGAGACTCGACGTGACGCTACTTTAGCTATCGAGACTCACGCGAAACGAATGAAAGCTCAGTACGATAAAAATGTAACCCCTCGAAGTTTTTTGGAAGGAGACCTAGTACTATTATATGATCAAGCTAACGATAAGCTAGGTGCCGGAAAATTCGTTCCTATGTGGCATGGGCCCTACATTGTAAAGCGAAAGCTAGCAAAAGGGGCTTATGAGTTAGTTGATTTTGATGGGGACTCTTTGGGTAAACCCAGAAATGGACTTTACCTAAAGAGGTATTATGCTTAAAATGATGGGTATGGAGAAATTTTTAGATAGGTTAGATTTTCTTTCTAGCTAGCAAGTGTGTTAGTTTAGTCAGTGTGCTTAGCTTAGCAAGTGTGGTTTTTCGTCATTATTCTGGCTTATCTTGGTTTTACTCTTGATATTGTAGATGTCGACGCCTCTCCAAACATACATTGGATTTGCTGATGGTGCTTGTCGTAATACACGGAATATCTCTTCCGCAGCTTGGGTTATCTATTCGCCCTCTGACGAGTTAGTTTCTATGCATGGGGTAAGCCTCGGTCAAACAACGAATAACATTGCAGAATACAGTGCAGTGGTTGAATTATTATCCGAATCTATTTCATTTGGAATTCGACGTTTGATAGTGAGGTTAGATTCTGAACTTGTTGTATTACAGCTTAATAGAGTTTATGCCATTAGAAATCCTGTGTTATTAAGGTTGTTTTTGAGAGTGCGTCTCTTGGAACGTGAATTTGATTACATTGAATATCAACATATTCCAAGGTCTTTGAATACATTAGCAGATGCAATTGCTTCTCGAATGTTGGACAGACATTTACAATAATCATGCAAGTAAATTTAAAAACATTTCATCACATATGTTAAACAAGATAAGCCGGTAATAGTGATATATATAGATAGAAGTGTGTCAAAAAATATATACATCGTCTTCGATCATAGGTTTAAAACACCTTATGATCGGCAAAATGATAGTACAAAAAGTCAAAAATGTCACATGTGACTACAAAAGTGACTAGTCAATCACTGGTGGTGCTCTCTGTACGACACCACTGCGCGCGCTACCTTACGCAAAAATCTCCTAAACGGTCCAGGGACCGCACTACGAAGCGCTGAAGCCTGATAGGAATGTCGTCCATAGTAGTCTCAGGTATATCTGCCGTGAGACGCTCTAGATCATGCTCCAACTCAGCTAGTACTTCTGCTGTCGCATCCTGTGGGGCCGGTACTGGTGCAGCTGGATGTAGTCTATCATAAGGCCGGAGGTTGGCTGGACGCTGTGGACCAACATCTGCATTTTGAAAGATTTACTATTAGTTTTGAGACGATATATATAAAAAATACAAAAAATACATAACTAGAAAACTTGTGAAAATAAAAAGTACCTCTGTCGTCCCATTGTTCTCCCTGTGGAAGAACCATGTCCGGATCACCTCTGAAATCCATTCCGGCATACGGAAAGTCCTGTATCACAAAAAGCTGGCCCTCTAACCAGTCAAAATAACTATCTGAGAATCGAACTACTGTCGCACCCTCGTCAGGATGCCGGGCCATCACCGCAACCCATCGTATCAGCTTTGGCTGCTGGGGACCCAAGATATCAACAGTGAGTTGCTGAGGGATCAGCATTGGAATTCTCTCCAAGGCAAAGCTCACGACTATAGGCCCATATCCAAAAGTCTTTAGTCGTCCGTTCTTTGCCTTGGTCAGTTGGCTCTTCATATGAGCCGACACAGCTTCACACCAGTTGAAAATGGTGCCTTGGTAACAGTCAATTGCCATCCGCATTTGGGATCCGGAAGCAATGTGTAAAGCGGCCGCGCCGCAAATTCTGGTAACCGTGAACGCTATGACTTTGAGTTCCGGTAGAGTGATGTGTTTTATCTCTATGCCTTTTGAATGGTGAGCCCCAGGTGTGCACCAATTCTCGCGGAGACTATCAAGGGATTGGCCACCCGGCCTAGTCCCCGCAAGACTGAGTTGCTCACCTCTGTTTGGCAAGCCAGTGAGAAAGTATACATCCGAGGGCTCTATCTCGAGCTGGTGCCCTCCTATGTAAAAGCATTGTTCTTGTACGTTCCATCGCTCAACCAGCCATTCCAAGAATCTTACCTGGCCCCTCATGCCCGGTATGGTCCAATATTTGTATAATCCGCATGCTCTTAGGGCATCCAGGGAAGGTTGATGATTTATCGCAGCTTCATCTTCCTCTACATGCTCTCTTTCTCTCCAGTCTAACATGATTAATGCCCTGCATATCAAAAATAGCAATTAGAAATTAATTTGGGAATTTTTGGTGGTTTTTTGAGAGAGTTGGGGTTTTGAAATGCGCGTTTCTCGGAGGACGCACCCCGGCTTTGTAGCACAGGGCGCCCGGACGCAGCTGGCCTGAAGGTGGGCTGCGTCTTCCGACCGTTTTCCCGTATGAGAAAAAGTCGGGGGACGCAGGTCACCCGAAGGGCACCTGCGTCCGCCGAGAGGCGCATTCCAAAACCAAAACCCCCCCAAAAAATGAAACTAAAACCTAAAAATTGATTCTAAATGGATAGAAATGCAGAGTAGGATGTGTAAAATACCTGGATGAGACGGCGTTCGATTCCAACGGTCAGATTTTCCGCAGCGACCACGGGAAGTTTCTTGTCAAAAGCTCCTTTTTCAACCTCAACAGTGAAACGGTAAAAATGACATGGTAAAAGGTCTTTTTATAGGTTTTTTGGATGAATTAGTTCATTTTTTACCATGAAAAGATGTTTTTGAATGTATTTTTGCCTATTTTAAACAGGTATGAGTAATGTGTCGCTTTTGTGCAGGACAAAGGGATTTCGAGGGAAATTGTAATTTTTCACAAACAAAATTTCAGAGTCATCTTTTAAGCCCTTTTCTGACTCCTAAAACATGAAAAGATCGCCGAGTGTTTCTTTTTCACTCGTTAAAACGGAATTAAAAGACGGTCCCCTTTTAGCTCTTTTCTGACCGCAAAATCAGGAAAAGATTGCCGGGTTTTTGTCGTTTCGAACTCGATAAGGAAATAAAACGACGTGTCCTTGATCGCTTTTTACTTTTCAGGTTAACGACACTATTATGAAAGTACTCCTTGGTCGCAAGATCAAGCGGTTCCCCCAGGTATTATTTTATACTTTTTCGGGCTTGAGGGACACAAATATACGAAAAAGTTCAACGTGGAGTCTCCTTTAGTTTTTTCAGACTCTCTAAAATTGAAAAACGCCGAGTTTCTCCTATACTGGGCTCGTTAAACTTTTACAGTAGAGGACCTGTTCAATTACAAACAGGAACGAACCACTCCTTCCTAGGGTTCGAATTTAAACTAGGTTGGACTCGTCCGAAGGATGAGCTTATAATCAAGCATATGTTATCCTCCTCAAGCTTGTTAAAAATAAAGAGGTACTTGCCAGAAATGGTGGGGGAAAAAGAGAAGAATGAACCTATTTGTCACCTTTTGTCTCAGAAGAAACTTTATTACCACTCTTGAACACGACACTTTTCATTCACCTGGGTTGGGAAATCTTTTACCTCACAGTTGACCAAATCACTTTGAAAGTCTTTAACCGGGTTCCAGGGGTTAACTTTGAGTTATACGTCACCAAGCCATCTGTTGTGTCGTTATGTGTTCAAGAGGTCTGCAAGAAAAAACTTTCATCTGCAAAATACTTGTCATCCATTTGACCATCCCTGAGTCAGTCCTTACAGCAACATTTCTTCAACTTGAACAATGATTTCGTGTTGCAGGCTTGCCTGCAACGGGTCGCTTTCTATCGACATCGACACATTATCTAGAAAGATGACTTAGGAATCGACAGTACCTTGAAGTCTGCATGCATCAATGGCAGGTTTCTCGCCTTTGACGTCAGTTTACATCATTGACTTTCGATCAAAGGATTCCGTGAAGTGTTCGACATCAAAACATCTATTCACATTTCATGGGTTGTGCTTGGTACTTTGAGAACCATTGACATTACTGGTGGTCTCTCTCACGCTTGTTAACAGTTTACATCATCGACTGGTAATCAAGTGGTTTCTAACATGTTCGACATCAAATCATTTAATCACATGGCTAGAATCGTACCAATTCGGGAAGTAGAAGTGAAGACCCTGGATCTAGTTTCTACCATCCAGGCTGCGAGGAGTTTTGTATTCATTATCTATGTAGACTAATCATAAACAGATGGCTGCGTCCATACTGTATCTACAAAAGTCTATAAAAAAAAATGATGTACTGCAAGATCATTCCTGTATCAGAATAGTTAGTCCATTAGTTAAAGTTTTGAATCTGAGTATGGGAATGCCTACCTCAGTGATGATATAATCTTATCCATGTATTTTGTGTTGAAAATTGCAGGTTCCAACCAGGCCATCCACAAGACAATCCTTGAAATGATAAAGCGCTTCACCCTTCCTAGAATTACAAAACCCTATTCTATTCCAGGCTTCGCACTTTAGGGGGCAATCTGTTACACTAAAAAATGTCACCTTGACTACTTACAGTTAGTATGGCTCAAATCAACAGTCATGCTACCCTCTTAGGCAAGTCTCATGCCTCTGTTATCCATCTCAAACTCAAAGAAGAGAGAAAGTCTTGTAAAAACTATGTTTATCTCTGGGGTCGCAGGTTCTCTCTAGCCTTACCTGCGGGGACGCTGACCATGTTCACAAAATCTGCGTCCATGGACGCTCTGTATGTTAAGGGACAGGTGCGTCCCTCTGTAAAAGGCAAAATGCGCGAGTTTTATCTTGAAAAAGTTACTTGTGGTTACTTCTAGAACATTCTAGAGGTTGGTTTGATGAAATGGATGCGCCTCCAGTTGGTTCATGTATCTCTATTAAGGGGGAACTTATCCCATCAATAAGGGAGCTATCCCACCCATAGAGGGGGATGATCCCATTGATAGTGGACCTGAATAACCTCTTTACAACACTATAAATAAAGGCATTGAGCCAGAAGGAGGGGAGGTTGGAGCTATACATTTTCTTTGGGTAAATGCTGCAGGATTTAGGTCTTCCATTAGAGCCTTTGTGAGGAGAGATTGTCTTCACTTGATTCTACTTGGGAGAGGGTGAGCTTTGTCAAAGTAGAGGAAAACCCTTGATGGACCCTGGGAGGAACTTGCACAACACCAAGGCCAGGTTGTAAGAGTTTCTTTGTTTCGTTATTAATACAAACTGGTTTATTTTTCTCAATAGCTTGTGTTAATGAGTTATTTCATGTGTTCCTTGGTCTGCATGTTGAATATATGTTTTATTATATGAAATGCAAGTGCTTGGTAATTGTTTGATTGTTTGTGGTTGCAGGAATTGACTTGAAGGAGGAGCTCATCCGGATCGTCAAGAACGGACTTCAACAACAGCGTTTTGGAATAAGGTAAGCCTAAACACTTGTAGTTTTCATGTTGTAAAAGGTGTATTTAGAGAAAGATCACTCCATTTTGTCTTGTTTGTCATTAGAATGTCTTAGACTTCTAGGAAGGTCAGTCGTGTCCGCACCCTTGACAGATTCCGTGTGACAGGATGCATTTTGGTTTTTCCTAGTAAAGTCACATAGTCAGCAAATGGCTAGCAAATGCCTTGCCGACGTTGTCAATCTCATGGTTCTCGAACTTTCAGATGCTACGTACACAACTCAACTACATTCTAGGCTGAGTCACCCTCTGGAAATTCAACAAATTCTCTCAATTTGTCAACTACAAGCGCAAGAGAAGAAGTAGATACAATGAATCAATTAAAAGGCTATCGCATTGTTATTTTTATCAATCAAATCCCAAATTTTCATGTTTGGAGTTTCAACAGCTCAAAGCGATTTTTATTGACAGTTAGTTTTTTATTTTATTATTTAAACCCTTTCATGTCTTTGAAGAAAGGGTCCTCAACTTGTATAAGATTTGACTTGAGAATTTGCACTTTTGTACTTCTGAATATTTTTCATCAGTAGTGGATCGAAGTTCTACAGTTTTGTGAAGAAACTTTTTCAAGACCTACACTTTTGTATTTCCTGGAAGGTTTATCAAATAAGAAAGTGGAATAAGAATGTTATTTACATTGGAAAGACTCAAATGCATGCAATATTTTTATCTCTGTTCTTTTGTCTTGTTTCCTTATGTGATGAAGCATTCCCAAGTTGCTATTGTTGATACATGTATGTTGTTCAAATAATTCTTTATCATGTCATTTCTGAAGGTTTAGAATTATTATATTTCAAAGATATATGTCAGCGATATACATTGTTATGAATGCATATGTTTTATTAATAATTACTTTGTTTAATTTCTTAAACAAAGTAATCATTATCCATGAATGCATCTTTCTATCGATTAATAATTCATCTATATGATTATTTATCTGTTAGAAATAATCAGAAATGGCATTGTTAATACATTACCCAGGTTTAGATAAGTATATTTGTATATGTCTGAGTTATAGGATTAAAACGCTTATCATCCTTATTATACATTATAAACCACTCATCCATCAAATCATTCATTTCATGGGAAATTGGTCCCACAATATCCAGTCGGAGCCACCACACCAAACGGAAAACAAGTTGTACTAAGGTTTGGACCGGGTGGTTATCCCCGATGCTGGTGCTAAGAATTTAGAGGCATCAACACCTACTGAGAAGCAAAACAACATGAAAACATAAAAAGTATAGCATCATAATGGCATGACACCCTTACTACTTATTGGAGGTTTATAACATAGCTCATGGTGGTAATTACATCCATATACATACGCACATATACCAAACATCACCAAAACATGTACCAAAAACATATACCAAAGACATATACCAAAACATCTGCTCAACCAACGAATAAGGAAGGATACATAGCCCGCATCTAATCTGCCATCTCCCATGTAGCTTCATCAGGCCCAAAGTAATTCCATTACACTTTAGCCTGCTCAATTTCTCGATTTTGTAGCATGAGCATATTTCTATACAATATACACTAAGGCTTCAACTGGAATTCTCCATATGGCTCCACCTGCAATACATACCAGTCAATCACACGATCAGCATCTTTAACACACTTCTTAAGAAATGACACATGGAAAACATTATGGAATTTTACGATTTGAGGTAGTGCAAGTCGATAGGTCACTAGCCCAATTCTCTCAATAATACTAAAAGGTCCACAAAATTGTGGTGCCAACTTGGCACATGATCCAATCCATAAGGAACTATTCTTCAGCTTGATTTGCAAGTACACCTATTCCCCAACCTAAAACTCCTTAAAAAACCTATTTTGATTTGCATACCCCTTCTGCCTATCATGTGTTGCTTTCAAATTATTCTTGATTACCTACATTTGCCTTTCCATGTTTATTAGCATGTTTGGTCCAATCAATACCATGTTAACTGAATCACTCCAACTGATGGGAGTATTAGAAATCTGCCCATACAATACCTAAAACAGACTCATCCTTAGTGACTCCTACTATCCATTGTTGTAAGCGAACTCTACCAGTGTAGGGTACTCTTCCCACTTTCGTTTCTGATGCATCACATACATCCTTAACATGTCTTCCAATATCCTATTGACCCTCTTTATCTGTCCATCTATCTGCAGATGGTAATTTGTACCAAAGGCCAACTTTGTGCCCAAACCTGCAAATAATTCCTTCCAAAACTTGGAAGTGAGCTACACATCCCTATCTGACACAATATTCTTTGGAACTCCATGCAATCTGACCATGCCCCTGATGAATACCTGTGTTACATCGCTAGCTGAGAATGTAGACTTCACTAGAATGAAGTGTGCTACCTTTGTCAACCTACCCACCACTACCATAATGGAATTATGTTGTCTCAATGTCCTCAAAAAACCTTTGATAAAGTCCATGGAAATGGCCTCCCATTTCCACTCTGGAATCAGAATCGATTATAGCAGTCCACTTGGATGCTTACAATTTGCCTTCACCTACTAACAATCCAAGCACCTAGCCACAAACTCTACTACATCTCTCTTCAAATTTGGCCAATAATATAATTTCTTCACTGCTATCAGTGTCTTCTGATATCCTGGGTGACCGGAATATGGTTTTGCATGAAAATCCCTCAAGATCACCTTCTTGAGCTCACTGTTATCTAGCACATATATCTTGTCTCTAAATCTAACTAATCCATTTGCCATGAGATGATAGTGCACATCCTGTGCAAATGCATATGTACTTGTACATGTACCACTACTTGTAAATGTACCTGTACCACTTCCTATACCCTAATGCAACCTATGAAAAATCTCCATATACTTTTCATCCTCTTGACTTGCTTGCAAGATCCTATCCTATAAATCTATCCCATAGGACCTTATAGATGTTATGTGATTTACTTGTATCGTATTGCTAAGAGAATCTACCACCCTGTTCTCTTTACCTTTGATATACCTGATCTCAAAGTCGAAGTCACTAATTGTGGTCAACCACTGAGTCTGTCTTCCATTCAGATTCGGTTGGTCAAATAGATATTGCAAACCACTATGACCACTCATCAATGCAAACCTCCTTCCAAGAAGATAGTGCCTCCACATCTTCAATGCATGTCTGATCACTGCCAACTCAAGATCATCTGTCGGGTAGTTCTACTCGTGCTCATTCAGTTTTTGTGACTCATAACATACCACCTATCCATCCTGCATAAGGACTCCACCAAGTCGTATCTTACAAGCATATGTACATACTACAAACTTTTTGTCTGGATCTACAATATTTAACATGGGTGCATGTGTTAAAAACTACTTGAGCTTCTCAAAACTAGTCGCAAACTCCTCTATCCATTCAAACTTCTTACCTTTCCTCTGCAATGTTGTGATAAGATAAGAAATCTGTGAGAATTTCTTGATGAACCTCCTGTAATAACCTGCTAACCGCATGAAATATCTCACCTCATCTACATTCCCGGTAGTTTTCCACTCCATGATAGCTCTTATCTATTATGGGTCCACTGTTATGCCTTCCTTAGAAACCACATGTCCCAAGTAGTGGAATTCAGTTTGAAATAAAATGCAATTGTTGAGCTTAGCATACAACTGATATTCTCTCAACAATCTCAATATTGTTGCTAAGTTTCTGGCATTTTCTTCTTCATTTTTGGAATATACCAATATATCATCAATGAATACAATAACAAGCATATCCAAGTACGAGTGCAACACACTATTCATTAAGCACATAAAGGTATTTGGACCATTAGTTAAACCAAATGGAACTACAACAAAATCATAATGCCCATACCTGGTTCAGAAAGATGTCTTGTAGATATCCTCTTCTTTAATGCATACCTGATGATATCCGGATCTCAGATCAATCTTCGAGAACATTATTGCTCCCTTCAAATAATCAAACAAGTCATCAATCCTTGGCAACGGATACTTGTTCTTGATGGTCACTTTTTGCAACTGCCTGTAGTCAATGCACAAATTGAGAGTACCATCCTTCTTTTTAACAAAAAATACTAATACACCCCATGGTGATAAACTTGGCCTAATGTATCATTTGTCAAGAATTTCCTTCACTTGTTGCTTCAACTCTATCAACTCAGGTGTACTCATCCTATACAATGCCTTTTATGCCAAAGCTTCCCCTGGCACCAACTCAATAGAAAAGTATACTTCCCTGTGAGGTGGAAACTTTGAAATAGTCTCAGGAAATACATCCTGAAACTATTGTAAAACTGGGTACCTTCTAAAAACATCTGCATCCTCAACTTCTTTACTTTTGTCACTAGAAATGTGCACTACAAATAACACACACTCTTTCTTGCAACTATGCTTGGCCTGCATAGTTGTCACCATTCTAACTGATGTTGCTTTCTTCTTACCCCGCAAGACTCTTTGTTCTCCATTTTCATCCAGGCACTCAATAAATTTGTCATAACAAACCGCCTCCATTCTATGAAGGTACAACCAATCCATGCCCAACAACATAATGTATGATCCCAACAATAATACATTCAAAGGTGTTGAGGTATTCATATCATTCAAATGAAATGCACAAGCTCTTACCCAATGATGAACTCTCTTCTTGGTACCTATAGCCAACTTCACTAACCAAGGTTCTGCATGCACTTCTTTATTCAAACATCAATTATCCACCAAGGCAGGACTAACATAACTATAATTAGATCCAGGGTCAATCAAAATAGAAATTACTTGATCACAAATCTTATCTTCCATCTTAGTGATAGATGCCTAATGATCTGCATGTTTGTTATCTAGCGTTACATAGATCCTAGGAATACTCTATCCAACATCTCCAACTATATGTGCCTCCTGAGCACTGTAGATCTGCGGTATACCACCCTGATGTTTTGGAAAATATCTCCTACGATGATCTTTTCCACAAGTCCAACACTCTATAGACTTCCATATTGCATCCTTGTTCTTCTTCTCAGATCGATGTCCCTGTCCTCTGTCAGATGCATTGAACTTATTAGATGGCATCACATTCTCTTTATTATATTTACCTTGAGTTCTTGCTCACTTCTTGTCCCATTTTTCTTTGTTCCTTGCATTACCTTTCTAGTCAAGTTTAGTCTCAGATATGTGCTTCAATTTCTCATACCAATGCTTTAGCTTTCGGATGGCCTATTCCAATGATCTAGGCTCATCGAACTCAATTCTAGCTTTGAATGCAATCAGTAACCCACTAGTGAATCTTTGAATCTTGGCCTTATCCTCCTTGAGGTAAGTCACATACCTCAGTAGCTCCAAGAACCTGCTAGTGTACTCCTCATATAGCATTGATCCCATCTTTAGCTCATAGAATTATTTTACCCTGTCATCAAAGTATCTCTCTGAAAGGTACTTCTTGAATAGTCATTCGAACTCATTCCAAGTCAAGTCCTTCTCATGAATACCTCTAACATTCTTCACATATTCACACTAAATATCTGCTTTACCTTTGAGACTGAATGTAGCTATTATGGTTTTCATGTTCTCTGAATAATCGTGCAACCTAAAGAACTTCCTCATATCAAGTAACCATGCCTCTACATACTGTGATTTCTTCATCTCTCCATCAAATGTAGGTGGCTTTTCTTTTTTAAGCTCATCCAAAAACTATCCCCTGTCACTCCTCCTATAAGGATGATAACAATGATGATCATCATGCCTATTAGAACCATAACTAGAATGGTACTTGTGTTTATCACCTTTTCTATCCAGAGTATCCAACAATCTGCCATCTCTAACTGTGTCATCTATATCTGACCTATGACCACCATAAGACCTACTACCATATGCCCCAATGGTTTTTTCCTTCTACTTATGGGTGATCCGAAGGGGTCCCTGTCATTGCAATTCTGACAAACTCTGAAGTATCACTTCATTTACCTCTGCTTGTTTCTCACATGTCTGTATGATTCTGTCATTGTTTTCCGTACAAATCCTTATTTCTTCCTTTAAGATTCTGAGAGTGTCTGCCAAATTGGAAGAATGTTCAACACCACTTTGCTCATTTGATCCATAAGGAGAGTCTCGGGAATTGTAGTCTTTCATCTTGCTAGTCATCTTTGATATTCTTCCTGCAAGGTATATCATGTTAGCTAAACCAAATCATAATAAACCAACGTTCCTTAGCATAATTCGGAAAGGATGCCTCGTTTGCAAGATCAACAAATCAGTGTAATATATGTATAACATAATCATGACAACATATATAAATATAGCACGTAAGCATATAACCATCATTCTAGCTAGAATCTAGTCATCAATCCATGACCATATCAACTACTTATACCATGACCTCATGCATGACAACAACCACCACATCACTGTACACTTGACCACATGTGAATACTAACGTGCATAAACAATGCATAATCAACCATACACTCATGATGACACACTCCACAACAACACCATCAACTTCCCATGGCGACCTCACTGCAACCATAACCCATACCATACAAATGCAACAAGAACATGGTATCACAACACAAGAAACACATATGTAACGGCCATGAATTCATGATAAAAACACTTCCCATCCAATTCAAGCGGCGAACCATGCTTTGATACCACTTTGTAGTATCATATATCACACAAGGAGAATAGAAACCAGAAACCACCCAAAGAGAATGGAACCCGCTCCAATACCACTCTGTAACACCCTCCTCTCACATCTACCCAAGTAACCGGCCAACCATGGTAAACATGTGATGAGAAGTTACTATGGTATGATTTGACTCCCTATGTGTCAGTTAAGGAATTGGAACCAACGGAAAACACGCCATACAAACCTTCCACATCAGCAACAGACTCATAGGAGCCATCCCAACCACTTAGGTAACCATCCCATGAGACCAACTGAGTTTTTAAACCATTAAACCCATGGATGCTCCCTTGATATGGGCATCCATGCATCTAAGAGGCTCTATACGCTCCCACAAATTGGGAATGCATCCATCCAGGGACTTTTCTGCCCAGTGGTGTGCCTGCCTCTCTAGGATTTAAGCCACGTTTTCAGGCCTAAAGCCTAGGTCACTACCCAGACCTCAATGACACTTTCAGAACTGAAAGATAACAACAGAATAAGGAAAAAAATGCAATTACTTGAGCAAGGACTTGACTGGACCCCTACTAGCCATGACAGGCATTTCATTAAACATGTCACAATTATGTAATCTATAGGTTTAAACACCATATTTGAGCATAGGGGTCTCATACTCAACTGAGAATCACTAAGAAGCATTGATGCCTCAACACATTAGCTGTAGTTTCACCCATTAGGCCAAAGATACATTGTTCAATTGTTTACAAGTAAAAACATGATATGAGTCAAACATAGCCACTGTCATAATACATGCTCATAACCAGCACAATAACCACATAAATACCAAGGAAACAACAACCATATAATCCACATATAAACCAATATAATTTTCATGAAATAAAAAATGAGAAATAACCTCATATTAATGATGCAAAGGCCAACCAATTGTGGGACTTCCATGAACCACCCAATCGTAAACATGGTTAAGCCAAATCTCTCTTCATCCAGTCACCCCCATGCCATATTCCAAGCATGAATGTGGGATCTCATAAAACACATCAATCAAAAACCATCGAGGGCTTCCAGAGGCCAAACCACCTAAACCCATCAAATAGTGATTCCACCTCATGGTCGGACATCAGAAAACCATCATCAAATTGGTCTCTACCCAAGCCTTCCAAGGCTCCAAATCATTTTTTCCAACCAAGGCTTCCAGGACTAGTAACTCCACCCACATCTTACTATGGGCTTCCAGAGAATTTTTCCAACTAGGGCTTCCAAGACTAGTAACGCAACCCACCAAGGGCTTCTACAACATTTTTCCAACCTAGGCTTCTAGGACTAGTAACTCAACCTAAGTTGTTACATAGGTTCCAAACTGTTTTTCCAACCAGGGTCTCCAAGACTAATAACTCAATCGAAGCTAAAGGAAAGATGAGAACCAACTATAAAAACAAAGAAATGAACCTACAACACCATGGCTAACCAGGAAATGGAAAGGCTGGGCAAATCCATTGTCAATCCAGGTAATCCTCCATGCCAATGAAAGATCATGACCAATAAACCACATGCATATGCTATATGTAACAAAACTAGTGAGGAAAACATACATGCAACCTAGTACCTGCAAGCAAAACCATTATAGTTGTTGATCCTAACGTCCTCTTGCACTTTCCTTATCTTTCTTTTCCTTCTTGCTCCAAAACTCCAAGTACTCCACACTCTCAAAGAGTTCTTCAAGAAAACTTTGTGTCCAAGAGTATGAGAGAGAGAGAATAGAGAGAGATATCCAAAATTGAACTGACAAGAACTGATCCTCGTAAGCCTTTTTATTAATGAGGCCTCTATTTTCTTCATTTTCCTCCGCACATGTAACCTGTGAACTTTCACCTTCCTTTTCTCCTAATTTCCATTATTTTCATAAATCAATGTGCCAAATTGCCCTTTTTTCTTTCCAAAGCCTTTGCCATTTCCTTTTCCAATTTCCTTAGCCATGAATTAACCACCAATGATCCCGATCACTATGTTTTTTTTATTCTGAACATTCAGTTTGGAATAAGTGTCCCATCAACCGTGGCTATATTTTTCCTTTATTAACTTTTATTGCATGGAATTTTTCATCAGGGTTGTTAGACAATTCAGATGATCAAGGCATTGGGGGTGATCTCGCCACCCCATTTCCTCCAGTTGTGTTTAAGAGGGGGGTGGAGTGGTATACCCCCCCCATGCATGTGCATGTGATCGCTACGAAAGACAATGGAGTGGGTTATTGTTATCTAGACCTAGTTTTGAACCTCACACAATGGAAATGGAAGAGTAACAAAGGTTGTTCAGACCCCTCTCTAGAACAGGCGAGGTGGCAAAAGGGGAATGTCTCCATTGAAATATTGCATAGAAGCCTTATCCTCGTTGTGACAGTGTTGTTTCTTATCTCTCACTTGGCTTCGGCTTAGATAAAAGACAGTTGGAACATTGTAGTTATGTAAGTCTGCTTTTGGAAAATTGAAGAATGTATGCTTAAGGAAATTTCCATTATTGCAGAATTAGAAGTGGTGGAGTGTACTTTGGTTCCTTTCGGTGTGAGTGAAGGAGAATTGACTAGTGATTTTAGGGAAATATGAGTCTATGAGGGGCATAACTCTAGTGGCAGAGAAGTCAAATTCAGGGGGTATGGAGTGGGCATGAAGAGCTGAGGGAGCTTCTAGCAAGGTTGGGGTCCTCGAGCTGGCAGGTGATGGTCATGTTCACCAATTCTTCTATTCTTAAGCATTGGTGGCTCAATAACCACTCTGAGAAGGGTAATTATAGTTCCCCACATTTTCTCTATTAATCTATATGGTATTAAGTTGACTAGACTTGGCTATTTGATTATTACTATTATGGTTTATCATGTTGGTGGGTTGTTATTGTCTAGTATGTTCGCATGTATACAAGTTTAGGTGCATTTGCAAACACCTTGATATGGGAGTTTCTACACCTTCTCTTCCCTTTTTTTGTCAATTTTAATGGTAGGAAGTTTAGCGGTCATGGAGGTCTAAAAATTAATAGTTTGGTGTGGCTTTGATACTCTGGGGGGCAGTTTACAATCAGAAATCTAGTTTTGTCTCTAGTCTATAGTGGGGTATCCATTCTTTTGGTTTCCACTTATCTAGTTTTGGGCCTATGTTCTAGCATTTTGGTGCTACATTTCTTCTACAAGATTGTCTTAGTATATTTTATCTTTTATATACCTATTATTTTTTTTATTTGTAAGGAACTTGGGGAAGTGACCCCTCGGTACAAGATGTCGAGGAAGTGTATGCCAAGTCATAGGAGCAGGGTTAGTCAAGGCACCCAGGTAAGAACCAATCCCAACAACAAGCACAAGAAGCAACTACCACATTTGATTTTGTTGTCCCTCCTACAACTTGCAATGAGATTGGAAACCCAGAGTCTTTGGTTGCTATGGACCACCAAGAGGTTTCTCATAGGTTCTTAACCCTATTCATACCAAGGGACGAAGGAAATAGTATTTCAATTCCATATCTCTTCATTTACAGATGAAGAATCTACTTGGCAGGTGATCTAGGTCCGGCTGTGACAAAGGACCCTTCCAAGACCTTTTACTTTCGTGATGTGTTAAATTGCATTTCTTTTTAAAAGAACATAAATGAATACATGTGCATGTTGTAAAGAAGAGGAACATGAAAATCATCAACAACATAAAAACATAAGCCATTGATAATGGAGTTCGTTCAGGAGGGACTACATCTCCGAGCCCCGGTGTCAAGATGGTGTAGGCCGCTGCATTAAGTGCTATCAATAGTGATGATGTACACAAGAGATGATGTCGCGATCATACAAGGAAAAATGCCCTCACACAGGAGTGGCTCTAAAAGATGTTCCGCTACAGGAACTCTCAGTAAAAAAGGACTCCTATCAGTATGAGACAAACTCATGCATGATGAGCATCCCGCCAACATGGCATAAAAGGGATCTCAATGCAAACATGCATGACGACAACATGAATATCCCATCAACATACAACAAAGGGATCTCAAAACACATGACGAATCATGACAACAAGTACATCACATAGACGATTCCGCGTCACATCAAGCCGGAATCATGAAAACAAGTAATAAACAAGATCCCTCGTCAACATCAAATAGGGAGATGTGCGGCACAATGCATAGAAAAAGAAGTACATGAACACATTGCATATACCTCACAACCAAGGGCCATCTGAAGAAGCGGATGTCAAACTGCTGAAGCTGGTCACACATTGAATCTCTCGCCATCGAATATCATGGAAATGGTTGCTCGCACATGAATGTTGACACCTGCATTCCACTTAGAAAAGTGGCTGAAGAATAGAATGAGAAAATGAAAAATATGAACACACCATCATATTTGTGGCGTCGAATAGTGCAAAATCGACTGTCAAATTTTTGAATTCTAGGAAATTGAGAATCTAGGGCTCAAGGAATCTTTTAGATCCCCCCTAGATTCCTCAAAGATTCTGCTCCATAGGTGGACTGGAAATATGAAACTCCAAAGGCGAATTTGACCTCGCCATTGCGATCCTTACAAAAAACCATGAAAAACAATTGTAAACTTGACTATATTCTGACATGGAGAAAAATTGCCTCCTCGGAAAAATTTCAAGGATCATGGTTCCGCTCCCTGTTTCTGCAGCGGTCATGGTTCCACCTGCATTCTGAAAAATGGCTAAAAAATGTGGAACTTTGATGGAGAAATGGATAGTTCCATTGCATTCGTGGCATTGAGAAGTGTCGAAACCATATAAAATTTGTCAAAATCTGACAAAGTGAAAATTCGACCCTCCTACAAAATGTTGCATCGAACTGCGTGCATTGCCTCCTCTGCCTCGAAATGCGTGCCCACTCCTAGTTCCTCCATCTTCCCCGAACTACATGCAAATGAGGTTTAAATAAAAAAATGCGAGTGGATTTCTCAATAACTCCATTGGGAGTGTTGGTTGAGATCTTGTTTAATAGGGAGGAGGTCAGGCAGTCAAACCTCGCCTCCTCCTTTTTTTATACATAAAACATATTTTTTTAAAATAAATTTGGTTTCAGTTGGGCGGGTTGGTGGGGTCATGTCCTTGACCCTGCCATTAATAACATATATTTGTTATGTGGTTGGGGAGGGCGGAGGTCACGTCCCGCCCTCCAACAATCTATATATATATTTTTTTAAATATTCGAAAATAGGCCAAAGGAGTGCTTTTAAGGAGGCGACAAATTCACCCGGAATCCGATCGAAGCTGGCCGGAATCCGGTGGCCAGGTTTTGTCCCAAAAGTGTCCTGCTTAACCTTGCCTAGTTAGCAAGTCAACCCTGAACATTGACTAGCTCTAACTTCTCCATATGGACTCAGTTTGACGAACCATTCACACCGTTGCGATCAGGATGAGGAGATCTACAACCTGAACCTAGTTCAAGAAACTTCTGATCACTTTTATTTTTGAGCTTCCATCAGTCCTCTTTGTCTATTGTGTCTCTCTAGAGTCACCTGGATCAATCCTCACCACTGAGGAGCTTTTGGTCCTCCCAAAGCATAAACAAATATGCAACTTCTCTGTACCTTGTCAGCATCACAAGTGTCCTAAAAGGTCTCCCTTCCATCTCCTCCACCTTTTTTCTTCAGAGCCTTAAGAAATGAGCCGACACTTGCAACCTCTGAAACCTATCGTACATTGTTTTTCAAATTACATGCTTGACTTTCATGACCAACTAATGACCCAAGCATCCCATACTTGCCACGAATTTATAACACATACTCAACGGTCATGTTTACATCAAAATGGAAACAACACCCTAGCTATGAAAACAAGGCCAACATATCATTCTTACTTCAACAAGTGATGGAAAACACATCATCACTGCAACACATGATTTACAACAATAAGGCCAAACACTATTTGCTTTGACAAGTGATGGAAACAAAACATCAATTTCAGAGTGTAAAATGCAACTCAAAACAAGACTAGACATCATTGTCGTTGAACAAGTGATGGAAAACTCATCATCACTTTTACATTTTAAAATGCAACAAATGATTTACAAAAGTATGACCATGAAACGCTAACATATCTAGGAACCATTTTTCACTTATCAAGGTGAACGGGTCATCACCCTGTGATGTTTTTTCTTGTCGAACAACTGTTTCATTTGGTTCATGCAACGACACTTTGTCTTTAAGGCGCTGCTTTGGATGGAACCTCCAACATGTGGCTCTTTGATGGACAATTCTATTGCAATGACTGCAATAGGTCTTCTTCCTCCATATCTGTTTAACATGTTTCTTTACCTGCTGTTGAGGGGGTCTTTCACGCCTCATCCTTTTGTGTGCTGCCATTCTTTTCCAACACTTAGAATATGTATGGTTATGTAATCCACAAAAGGTACATGTTTTTCAATTCCATGTTTTACGTTCATCATTAGAAACATGATCATAATTGAAATGAACATTCGAATGTCACAAGTGGTTATACCTTTCCTTGTCATCTTTGGTGTCATTATGGCAATGAGATCTCGCCTTAGCTCTATCCCTACAATGGAAACTGCCATGGGATGATGGGGATGTGTTCCCATCATTCTCTTTCCTCAACAATTTCGACGATTTCTCGAATGAATCTAACACCTTCGAGCATTCTCCCTCGATGTATCTCAAGCCTGCAAATTGAGGTCTCTGCACAACCTCCAATGGTTGAGTTATGCATTGGTTATTAATACCAAGTTTTTCTTCCTTCTCATGCCTCATCCTGGTAAGGAGCCTCATGTTTGTCCCTATAATTGGGATCTCCAAATCTCCAACATAAATAATACTATGTGATGTCAAAACTAAAAGGAAATCAACATCTTTTACCTCCTCTGTTGATTTGGAAAGAACTGTTGATGGCTTCTCATCATCTGTTGTTGGTGATTTGCTAGCTGTCTCGGTGCATTCCCCAACTTCCTTTCTGACATACCCAAGTCCTATCTAATGGGGTAATTCCTCCACTTTGATGGGGTTGACAATGCCTTGGCCATTAATACCCAATCCTTTCCCTTCATACCCCATTTTCTTCAATAGTTTGGAGCCAATTCCTGTGGTATGATTTTCAAAAAAAGCGAAATCATCATCAGGACACATACATGAATTCAGAGAACTACTTTTTACCTCACATGGGTCACGCTGCAACTTTTCCAAGGCCTCGTCCTTAGTTTATAGTTGTCATAGCAAACTTTGTATTTCCTCTTTCTCTTCATGTAGACGCATCTTCAATTCAACATTCTTTGTTTGAAGATTATGTTTGTTTTGCTTCATTTCTTCCATGGCGTCTTCTATGGCTTGCAACTGAAGCTGCAACTGCTCCTTTTCCTCTATCTCTTTTTGTAGAGTTTCATACATTATTTCTACCCTTTTTTAAATGTTGAGCATGGTCTCGTACATCTCTTTTTCATCCTTTTTCGCTGCACGTTCCATTGTTCATGCTGCAAGTCACATCCACGCAAAGACCGCTCTGATACCACTTAATCTAGGTCTGGGTGTGACAAAGGACCCTTCCAAGATATTTTACTTTTGTGATGTGTTAAATTGCATTTTTTTTAAAAGAACATAAATGAATACATGTGCATGATGTAAAGAAGAGGAACATGACAATCATCAGCAACATAAAAACATAAGTCGTTGATAACGGAGTTTGTCCAGGAGGGACTACGTCTTCTGGCCCTGGTGTCAAGATGGTGTAGGCCACTGCATTAAGTGTTTGTCCAGGAGGGACTACGTCTTCTGGCCCCGGTGTTAAGATGGTGTAGGCCACTACATTAATTTTTGTCAATAGTGATGTTGTCGTGATCATACAAGGAAAAATGCCCTCACGCAGGAGTGGCTCTAAAAGATGTTTCGCTACAGGAACTCTCAGTCAAAAAGCACTCCTATTAGTATGACACAAACTCATGCATGATGAGCATCCTGCCAACATGGCATAAAAGGGATCTCAATGCAAACATGTATTATGACAACATGAATATCCCATCAACATACAACAAAGGGATCTCAAAACATATGATGAATCATGACAACAAGTACATCACATAGACGATTCCACGTCACATCAAGCAGGAATCATGAAAACAAGTAATAAACAAGATCCCTTATCAACATCAAACAAGGATCTGTGCGGCACAATGCATATCAAAAGAAGTACATGAACACACTACATATATTTCACAACCAAGGGCCATTTGAAGAAGTAGATGTCAAACTGTTGAAGTTGGTCGCACGTTGAATCTCGCGGCATCGAATCTCATGGAAATGGTTGTTCACACATGAATGCTAACACCTACATTCCACTTAGAAAAGTGGCTAAAGAATAGAATGAGAAAATGAAAAATCTAAACACACCATCAAATTTGTGGCGTCGAATAGTGCAAAATTGACTGTCAAATTTTTGAATTCTGGGAAACTAAGAATCTAGGGCTCAAGGAATCTTTTAGATCCCCCTAGATTCCTTAAAGATTCCGCACCATAGGTGGATTGGAAATTTGCAACTCCAAAGGTGAATCTGACCTCACCATTGTGATCCTTGTGGAAAACCATGAAAAACGATTGTAAACTTGACTATATTCCGACATGGAGAAAAATTACCTCCTTGGGAAAATTTCAAGGATCATGGCTCTACTCCCTATTTCCACTTGCATACTGAAAAATGGCCAAAAAATGCATAACTCTGATGGAGAAATGAACAGCTCCATTGCGTTCATGGCATCGAGAAGTGTTGAAACCATATAAAAATTTTCAAAATCTGACAAAGTGAAAATTTGGCCCTCCTGCAAAATGTTGCCTCAAACTGCGTGCACTGCCTCCTCTGCCTCGAAATGCATGCCCACTCTTGGTTCCTCCATCTACCCCAAACTACGTGCAAATGAGGTTTAAATAAAAAAACGCAGGCAGATTTCTCAATAACTCCGTTGGGCACGTTGGTTGAGATCTTGTTTAATAGGGAGGAGGTCAGGCGGTCAAACCCCGCCTCCTCCTTTTTTTACACATAAAACATTTTTTTTTAAATAAATTTGGTTTCGGTTGGGCAAGAAGATGGGGTGATGTCCCTAAACCTGCCATTAATAACATATATTTGTTATGTGGCTGGGGAGGGCAAAGGTCATGGCCCGCCCTCCAACAATATATATATATATATATATATATATATATATATATATATATATATATATATATATATATATATATATATATATATATATATATATATATATATCTGAAAATAGGCCGAAGGAGTGCTTTTAAGGAGGTGACAAATTCACTCGAAATATGGCTGAAGCTGGCTGGAATTTGGTGGCCAGGTTTTGTCCAAAATGTGTCCTCCTTAACCTTGCCCAGTCAGCTAGTCAACCCTAAGCTTTGACTGGCTCTAAGTTCTCCATATGGATTTGGTTTGACTAACTGTTCACACCATTGTGATCAGGACGATGAGATCTACAACCTAAACCTAGTTCGAGAAACTTCTAAGTACTTTGATTTTTGAGCTTCCATCATTCCTCTTTGTCCTGTGTGTCTCTTTGGAGTCTCCTGGATCAACAGGGTCTTAAAAGAAAAACATGAGAGATATAACATATTTTTTTCTCTAAAATACATAAAATGGGTTGAGAGGAATAAATGATTTGACTTGGAAATACTGGATGTAAGGCTTGGACATATAGAAATTCATTCATAGGGTGAGCTCTACCCCCTTGCTCCTCCAAGATCCAGCACCAAGGACCCAACACCTGTTACATCTTATGACTCTTGAATGGTTGCAATGTTTACTAACAATTTTTTGCATTACAATTGATGGGTCCGATTACTAGGTATATTTTGAGTTTCATTATGCCATCCTCTAGCCCTTAGAATTGTCCTTTTCTCACATTAATTTACATTTTTAGTCATAATATGCTTAGCAAGAAGAGTAAAAGGTTTTTTTCATAGTATGTAGCATAGTGTGATTAAATTGTAGGAAAAAGAAGGATTTTTTAGGCATTTACTTCACACGGGCTTGATGGAGACAACTAGGAGAGAACCTAGGGAGGATGGTCCACCTCCTTAACTCTCTAACTCATCTTGAGATCACCAAATCCTCACTCACAAGCTCGAATTCACTGATAGTCGAGTAAATCCAAGTGCAAGTGAAGCTCAAGGAGGACCAGATCCACAATTTTCAAGCTATTGGAGGGAACCACTCCTATTTTCAAGGGAGTTGTCATTATCTACATTTTTGTATAAATTAACCAGCTGAAAGGTTCATTAGAATTCAATTTTTTTATTTACCTAAGAGTAGTTATTGAGCTTAGGGCTTGACCTTGATTTTGTTAACTTTCATGTGATGTATGAAACTATTATTTTCTATGAATGAGAAGTTTGTTATTGAATTGCATCTGAGCTAGTTCTAGAGGGATGAAACCCTTGGGTTTGGGTCCAACCCAAATGCTTTAGTCCCTCTTCTGTATTTTTGTCTCATTCTTGTTTCCAAGCATTTCATGTATTTATTTTGTTGCAGTATATGTTAAGCTATAAAAACATGTGATTGCAAGCTTCCCTATCACCTCTCTTTTGGGAAGAGTGATTGGAAGGAGTTACAATCTCAGTCCAAAAACATTTGTTTATGATTTCTTGGAAAAAGATAGATGTTAATCATCTTTTTGCATGATTACTTTCTGCAACTTAGGAGTTAGTTTAGTGATTAGAATAGTGTTGTGAAGTAGAATATATGTTAGTCAAATTCAACTCATCTTTTCCATGACATTTTATCTCACTATGTTATTGATCATTTGATTCATGCATTTGGCCAGTTGTAGGGTTTTGTTGATATATAGGGGTGGGAACATCCTTTCATATCCACTTGAACTTCATCTTCTCCCTTTACCCTTCACACTGCTCTCAAGCTTTTTTTTCACAGTCATTATGTTTAGGCAATTAAGGACAACGTAGGCATCCACCTTGGTGCAAGACACACCTCTGAGAGGTCCTGGGCTTGGCTAGGAGGCTTCCCCAACATTCATTCACTCCCTCCTACCTTCATCCATATTATCTTGGCCTCAAGACACCATATCCACCACTCAAAAGGCTATTGGAACCCCTCTTATAGTAATACAGGGTCTCTTATAGCAATAGAGGACCTCTTGTAGCAACACCTGTAGTAGGCCTCTAGCACCATTTTCCTCCACTTGTTTTTCTCCCCACTTAAACATTAGCTTGGTTCAAATGAATAATCACCCCCGACTTGTGATCTATTGATTTAGAGAAGCTCTTATACAACTCCAACCTCCTCTTTTCCTCACTGCAAAATAGATTAGAATTAGTGTTTTTAATTCACAAGCATGTTACAAGTTAGATTTTTTATTTTCAAGCAAATGTAAAGTAGATCAATGATACATGCAAGTAGGTTATTGATTTGATGAAATGTGCAAAATAGAGTAGCTTCACTTTTTCAAGTAGACTAGCCCTTTTTCTCTCATGTAATGTTAATTAACATCTACAAGTTGAATGAATGGCATTTTCACTTTCATAGTTAAAATCAATTCATCAGGAGTTTTCACTACATTTAAGTTGGAGGAATGGTCTATGAACATCTTGGTTTGATGTCATGACTGAGGGTGGCATTAGTAGAAATTAACCTATTTTTCATACAACAATATCACCTCTATGTTTGTACAAACCTCGAGTTGATAATTTAAGTTGAGAAGCCCTTGGGAGTTGCAATGCTCGGTGCAGTACCAAGCCTCACCACGTTTTGGCGTCGTTTTCGGGGAGGTGTCTAAGTAGGTATTATTTCTTCTTAAGCTTTGATTTTTCCTAAATTGCATCATTCCTATTGCTTGAAAAAGTGAAATATTCAAAAAAAAAATTGTTCTTTCATGCCTTGTAGGAGTAGGGATAACGAAGGATAATTCTTACCAAAAACCCCCACACCCTCAAGCAACCAACCTTCACTCTTATTTGGTGGTTGTGAACTTCCCTCTCTGGTTACAGGGGAATTAGAATACCCTTTAGGTGAGAAACCTAAAATTCTTGAAGAGCCTATTGGGAAAGAAGAAGAACCTACCTCACCTACTCAAACTATGGCTGAAAACTAGAACAATGAGATTTCCCCTATCAGAGAAACCAATGGAGAGGCTAGAATGAAAAATATAAGCCATGTTTCCCTTTCACATTTCTATGGCCTAACCTCTGTAGATCCTAACACCTTCATGTTTGAGTTTCTTCTTATCTTTAGGACCTATGACTATGCCTCTAATGATCATAAGTTAAAGTTGTTTCCTTTTACCCTCAAAGATGCAGCATTGTGTTGGTTTATGAGTCTACCTAGAGGCAACATCACTACGCGAGCCCAAATGAAATAAACCTTCAATGATAAATATCAGGATTATTGTAGATCTAAAGAAAAAAAGGAGGAAATATTTAGGATGACCCTTGGACCTGATGAATCTTTGGAGGACTGTGAGGAAAGGTTTCAACTCAATTATAGGAGGGAAAATTATACCCTTGATACTGAGTCACTCAAGCTAGTTCTTCTTTGAGGGATCAGGTAAGAGGTAATAAAAACCCTCAACATGCTATATGGAGGATATATCTCCTAATTGGCTTATGAAGACATCAAAATTATATTCAATAATTACTCTTGGGTTGTTAGAAAGAAGGGTAGGTCTAGCCAAATCATGGTTAGTTCCTCTACCTCCACAACATCCATCAAGCATGAAATAGGGAATATGTTGGAGGATTTCAAGAGTGAAATGTTGCATACCTTTTCCTTGCAAATGGATACTATGAAAATAAAAAGGAAACAAGAGGAAGCAGAAAGGGCACTAGCTATTTTCTTCCCTAGATGTACTAAAAGACATCCTAGGAATGAATGCCCATTGAATGTCATAAAAGTCTACCTAGTATGTGAAGAGAATCATGCAATAGAAAAATGTCCCTCTCTGTCAAGCCTAAAGGTTATATACGAGGAAGGAGTAGAGAGTGGGTCAGAATAGTTATGCTTCATTAACCAAAGGAGACCCCTAAGACCTTGACCATATCAAGGTGCACATTATCCTCACTACAATCCACATTATAATGCACCTTTCCATCCTTGATACCATTCCACTCATCCATCATGGTCCACGCCTCCTCCTTGGCCTTATGCTCCATATCCTCATCAATCTATCGACCATCCTTTTCAGCCATATCCATCCCAATATTCCTAATGGGGCAACCCCTCACAAGGGTGGAGGCCTCAAACAAACTAGCCTCCTGATTTACTACCTCCACCCCAACTTCAACCATAGCTAGCTCATCATACCCCACCTAAGAAGCCTCAAATGCTTGCTCAACCCAATCTAAACCCAAACAATAAGCATGCACAATAGGTCTATAGTGGGGAAACATCATATCTTTCTTATGTTATTGAAATCCAAGAAATCAACCTTCGGTCTGGGAGGGTGCTCCCAGATAATCGAGGACCTTATCCACCTGAAGAGCTTGAAGAATAGAAGGAAGAGAGTGTCCCTCAATTCAATGCACCCTCCTATCTTGAAAGGTTGATCAACCCTATCTTGAAGGGGTATCTTTACCAGCACACCCAACAAGAGGTTGAACTTCTGGGAGAATTGAAGAATTTTTGTGTCAAGATACCCCTTCTCTAGGCCATTAAAGATGTTCCTATTAGCACTCCAGGAAACTCTCCTAGGTTGTAGCTCGGAGATGCCTGGTAACATATAATATTCAATATTGTTCTCAACTATTGGAATGGATGATGGTTTGGATCAAGTCAGATAACCATTTCAGCTCTATTTTCACTCAAGACATGCATGAACACTCTCACCAATACAAGGCTTTAGACCACTAATGCTCAATAATTTATAGATTCAATGGATAGATGGAGAATACTGACTGTACTAGTAGATTGCATACATAAACACATATGAATGGCTAGCTATAGGAAGTAAATGAGACTTGAAAATCTAATTTATCAATGCAGAGATAAGATGACAGTTATATGGCATTAGACACAGCAGAAAACCTGAATAACCTATTCAAGTGCAAGCATAGAACAACAAAGAGAATGGAAATTGAACATATAATAGCAAAAGAAGCTTATATTGCTAGAATGAAGATGAGAAGCTTGAAGGAATAGAGGAGGAACAATCTCCAGAAGTTGAACCTGTATTACATCTTACTTTCAGATATTTATAGCTCTTTATAAT
Source organism: Pinus tabuliformis (assembly GCA_031772625.1). Lineage (NCBI taxonomy): Eukaryota > Viridiplantae > Streptophyta > Pinopsida > Pinales > Pinaceae > Pinus > Pinus tabuliformis. The sequence goes on along the minus strand of CM062819.1, from coordinate 1,571,045,848 downwards.
GCTCTCAAGCCTTCTAAGGCTTGAGAGGTCTCAATCTATCCCTCTGTCCCTTCAACAACTTTGATGCCCTCTAGGAAAGCATGGGCTTGGAGCTTTCTGCTTCTAATAGAAGAGTAACCACTTTCTGATATTTTGGGTAGTTTGTTGTGCTATCTGGGAGTTCTCCTGTGCTAGAGATGCCCCACAATCATTCTATTTGTTCTGGCTGTGTTGTGCTATGGTTCCACGATAATTTCTAGTTGATTTGGCTGTGTTGTGCTGTCTAAGCTCCTTGATCAATTCTGTTGTAGGCTGCATCATGCTATGCTGTTGCCTTTCCACCTCCAGCCTTCTGTCTCTGTCTCTTGGCCTCTTTTATGTGATGGAATGGCTATTCGGGCCTCTTTGATCTCTTGAAAATGCTTAATAGTGATTATTTTCTGTTGTATACAGAAAACACTGCAGCAATGAGAAATCATGCTTCTTTCTTTTTCTATCAGACTTCAAAAGTCCTCAAGTATGGTTTATTCATCTCTCGGGTCCGCCCTTGTTGCCATCGCAAGTCGCAAAAAATCCTGCTCTTGTGTATTTTCCTTGTATTATGAAATACGCGAAAAACACTGAAAATGCATGAAAATGGGCTTTGGCGGACTTGAAAATATATGCATTTCTATTTTGAAACCCATTGGGTCCGTCCTTATCACCATCGCAAGTCGCATTTGGCCCATTCCCTTTGTATTTTGTTAAACACAAAAATACATGAAATTCATTGAAAAATGGCTTTTACAGACTTCAAATTTTATATATTTTTGTTCTGAATCCCATCAGGTCTGGGATTTATCACTATCACACACATATATGCAAAGGCCCTGCTCCATGATGATCGTCGATAGTGATCCGGCGATGTAATGTGGGCCGTTGATCTGCGCGCGCGATCGTCGGTCCACGTTTAATCGCCGATTGCAATCGCTCATTCCCCCTGGTCTGTGCCAATAATCACCGACTCACCTCCGCCGATTGCGACTCGCCAATCTGATCATTAGTGATCACTAATCGACGATGTCTAGCACTGATTGCCACTGCCCGCCTGTGCCAATCAGATTCGTCAATGCGATCCGCCGCTTAGATCTAGGTCGTTAATCGACTAGATCTAACAGCTGTTGTGGCTTCTCAGTTTTAAGCCTGCGATAATGGTTTTTTGACTATTTTAATGCATTTTTTGCCTCTCGATAGTGCATTTATGCCCTTCCAAGGGCTTTCCTCCCTCACTTGTTTCGATCTTTGAATGATATTAAGCACTTTTGAAGACTTAGGGAGTGCTTTGGAGCATATTTGGATCCACTTGCATGATTTTAAGCAAACTTTGGAGACTTTGGGAGTGTTTTGGGTCCATTTTTGGGCCAAACACCAACAAAGCTAACATTGGCTCCTTCTGGGGATGAAAGCCTCCCTGTGAGGTTTCAAGAACTACAGAACAATTCCTTTCCTGTAGAAAAAAAGATCAAATCTCCCTCCTAGTGTTGCATTGGGGACAGAGTCTATTTAGAATGAAATAAAAACTTGAAAGCAACATATTTACAATACCAAGGCTTGAAAGCCTTAACTGAAATAAAGTTCGAAGAACAACCCATTGATTGGGCCATCAAAAACATATCCTTCCTTTGATGCATCCCTTTTGAGAAAATAGTCACCAAACTAAAAATTGACCCTTTTTACCTTTCTATCAAAGGTTTCTTTGTCTTGGTCAATGTGCATATCAACAAATTCATCAAATACTTGCAAAATCCTATTGATTTGATCATATACTTGAAAAAATTTCCAGCATTTGGTATTATTAGGCAGAGATGGTCTATATTTCACCTCATCTCTATATGCTTTCAGCCTTGGATGTTTTGCTTGGAAGGTTTTGTACACCTGTTGAATGATAAGGTTTACTTCATACTTTGCTGTGTCATTTGTGACCTGAAAAGTTAATATAAAAGATGAATCAATGCATTCTTGTGTGGGGGACACAAGGAATTCACCTGTTCCTGCAGCTTCCTTAGAGCAAGCCCCATCAAAGAACATGTCCCAAATTTGTGGGCCTTCTTCCTCTGTGATCTGGCAAACTGGTTTTTTAAGCTGTGTAGAGGCCAACTGATAAGGCTTGGTAATGTCAAGACCGAGCTTATCCATGACAGCCTTGGGCATTGGATTATGGCTGGCTCCAGTGTCCATAAGGCAATTATGAAGGATTTTATCATGAATAGTCAGAGAGACATAGAATGATGGGGAGCTGTCTTCACAATTTTCAATCATTGGGCTAAGAATAACAGCTGGTTGGTCATCTTGCAGATTTACATAGTCAGAGGAAGCTTGGATGGCATTAGGCTCAGGAGCCTCAAGGATAGATTTCTTGAAGGACTCATTCTTCACTAGTTCAATCAAAGGCATAGGTATTCTTAGCTTCTGAATTTCTGATTGAAAACTGAAAGAAGAAGGGAACTTGTCAAGGCCTCTTACCTCTATGGATGGAGCTTTGAGGATGATAGGATCAACTACTGGTTGCTTCTGCTTATTAGCTTGTTGTTCTGCAGGGACAACAACTTTATGAATAGGAGTCTCCTTGACATTATTCATCTTTGACCTCAGATTATATTGGTGATGATCTTCAGTTTGTAGAACAGCTTCACCATCCCATCCTTGGCTGATCTAGTCATTGAATAATGACTTCTCATAGGTAGCTTTTGTTAAAAAGGTGGCACTGCCTTTGTCTTCCATACAATGGATCTCATCATCCTCTTCAAACTTCTCTTCCTCCATGACTACATTTTGAAGAGGGGTCTTCACCCTTTGGTCTTCATTGGCCTCTTTGCTTCTTTGCAGGATCTGCAACAACTCATTAGCTCTTCTATATGGATTTGGATCTCTAGGAAAAAAGGTATTAGGAACCCTTCCTGTCTTAGAGTGCTACTCAACCTTTAATTTGGAGATTTCAGAGGCTAATGACTCTATTATCTTGGCCATTTTATCGATCTTGGGATCTGAAGATGATGAAGGCTCGCCCCTCTGTCTCCTTCTATCAGCATTACCTTTAAGCTTTTCTGCAGCCATGATGTTTGATTATACTTCCAGGGTTGCATCTTGCATATCAGCCAAAGAAGCACATTGCCTCTCCATCAACAGTAAACAGAATTCAGAATCAAAGGCACTGGCATAGAGGAGTCTAGTAGAGATAGTGGTGGGTTTCACTTCAGCTAGTATCTTGCTATACATGTGGTTAAATCTCTTATTAGAATCAGACAGCAGCTCACCATTTTCCCTCTCTAAGTTCCCAAACTCAGTGTGGTAGTAAAGGAGATCCTTGTTATCCCCCTAATGCTTTAGGAATGCATCCTCTAAGGCCTCAATATCTGCTATAGATCTTGGGGTCAGTTCCCTGAACCATTTTCTAGCCTCTCCATCTAGGCTTTGGACAAAGACTCTCATCTAGACATCATCTTCACTAATGTCTAGGTTATTAGCATAGCTATAGAATGATTCAAGATGTTCTTCAGCTGTAACACCTTCAGTCCTAGTGAACTTAGGCATATACTTCTGATATTCTCCAGTAGGCATAGCATTCAAAGGAGTGGGCAGTATTAGAGGTCCATACCTAGCAACTATGATCCTTTCCATTTTGGTAGGTGCTTGTGGACCTTCCATAGTATGGTGGCTAAACGAGTACTGGTATTCTGAATGATAGAGGGCTGAGGAGTGACTGATAAGACTAAAGGAGTATGATGGATAGGAGGTGAGGTTTCCTTTGGGCTGACAACAAAAGGAGAACCTAAAGAATAAGGAGCTTTATAAATCTCTGAGAGTTTTTCTTTACTTCTAGTATTAGATGCTATACTCTTAACATGTATTTGTTCTATTACGGGCCTTTCTTGAAGAGATATAGGAGATTTTTTAGGTTTACCTGAACTTGATGCTCCTTTCTACAATACCTTTCTCTCGTTGATGATTTTTTTAGGGTCAGGTACTGGGTCAGCTTGTAGCTTCTGAGGATTTCTCTAAGTATGCCTCACAAACTGAGCCAGAACTATGAAGTGGAGTCGCCAAGAGGTTCGGCTTCCAATAGAGTCGCCAAATAGATGATTACAACCAAAAAAGTGCCGAGGCTTTGTCTATCATCAAAGCTGGATCTATGTCGTTTCCCAGGAATGCTGAGCTTCAGTTTCCTCTCCCCGACAATGGCGCCAATTATGTTAGCACTCCAGGAAACTCTCCTAGGTTGTAGCTCGGAGATGCCTAGTAACATATAATCTTCAATATTGTTCTCAGAACTATTGGAATGGATGATGGTTTGGAGCAAGTTAGATAACCATTTCAGCGCTATTTTCACTCAAGACATGCACGAACACTCTCACCAATACAAGGCTTTAGACCACTAATGCTCAATAATTTATAGATTCAATGGATAGATGGAGAATACTGACTGTACCAGCAGATTGCATACATAAACACATATGAATGGCCAGCTACAAGAAGTAAATGAGACTTGCAAATCTAATTTATCAATGTAGAGATAAGATGACAATTATCTGGCATTAGACACAGCAAAAAACCTAAATAACCTATTCAAGTGCAAGCATAGAATAGCAAAGAGAATGGACATTGAACATATAATAACAAAATAAGCTTATATTGCTAGAATGAAGATGAGAAGCTTGAAGGAACAGAGGAGGAACAATCTCCAGACGTTGAACTTGTATTACATCTTACTATCAGATATTTATAGCTCTTTACAATGCTCTCAAGCCTTCTGAGGCTCGAGAGGTCTCAATCTATCCATCTGTCTCTTCAACAACTTTGATGCCCTCTAGGAAAGCATGGGCCCAGAGATTTGTTCTTCTGACAGAAGAGTAACCGCTTTCAGATATTTTGGGTAGTTTGCTGCGCTATCCAGGAGTTCTCCTGTGCCAGAGATGCCCCACAATCATTCTGTTTGTTTTGGCTGTGTTGTATTGTGGTTACATGATTGTTTCTGGTTGATTTGGCTGCGTTGCATTGTCTATGCTCCTTGATCACTTCTATTGCAGGTTGCATCGTGCTATGCTGTCGCCTTTCCACCTCCAGCCTTCTGTCTCTATCTCTCGAACTCTTTTAGGTGATGGAATGGCTATTTGGGCCTCTGTGATCTCTTGAAAATGCTTAATAGTGATTGTTTTCCATTGTATAAGAAAACACTGCAATAATGAGAAATCCCACTTCTTTCTGTTTCTTTCAGACTTCAAAAGTCCTCAAGTATGATTCATTCATCTCTCAGGTCCACCCTTGTCACCATCGCAAGTCGCAAAAAAGCCTTCTCCTGTGTATTTTCCTTGTATTATGAAATACGCGAAAAACACTGAAAAATGCATGAAAATGGGCTTTGGCAGACTTGAAAATATATGTATTTCTATTTCGAAACCCATTGGGTCCGTCCTTGTTGCCATCACAAGTCGCATTTGGTTTGTTCCCTTTGTATTTCGTTAAACACAAAAATACACGAAATTCATTGAAAAATGGCTTTTGCGGACTTCAAATTTTATATATTTTTGTTCTGAATCCCATCGGGTCTGGGCTTTATTGCTATCGTACACATATATGCAAAGGCCCTGCTCCATGGTGATCACCGATAGCGATCCAGCGATGTAACGTGGGTCATCGATCTGCGCGCATGATCGACGATCCACGTTTAATCGTCAATCACAATCGCTCATTCCCCCTAGTCTGTGCCAATAACTGCCGACTTGCCTCCGCCGATTGTGACTCGCCGATCCGATCATCGGTGATTGCTAATTGGCGGTGTCTAGCGCTGATTGCCACTGCATGCCTATGCTGATCAAATCCACTAATGTGATCTGCCTCTTAGATCTGGGCCATTGATCAGCCAGATCTAACGACTACTGTGCCTTCTCAATTTTAAGCCTGCGATAATGGTTTTTTGACTATTTTAATACGTTTTTTGCCTCCTGATAGTGCATTTCTACCCTTCCAGTGGTTCTCCTCCCTCACTTGTTTCTATCTTTGGATGATCTTAAGCACTTTTGAAGACTTAGAGAGTTCTTTGGAGCATATTTGGATCCATTTGCATGATTTTAAGCAAACTTTGGAGACTTTGGGAGTGTTTTGGATCCATTTTTAGGCCACGCCAACAAAGCTAACAGTTCCCATATACAACAAGCTTATTAATAAAAAATGTTTCAAAAGGCATGGGAGAAGAAGAAGAGATATCCCCACCATAAATGTTGTTGGACAACTATCTAATCTGATGCTTGGGAGGGTGATCTCCCCAAAATACCTAGACCTTGGTAACCTGGTAGTGGATGTGCACATTGATGGCATTATGGTACCTAATACTATGATTGATCTTGGGGCTACAATCAATGTGATGACTAGGGAAACCATGATGAAGCTCAATATCCAAGGGGCTTTGAGAAATACCACCACAATGTTGTAGCTTGTAGACAGATCCACGGTAGCTCTTGAGGATATTATTGAGGATATCATGGTCTCCATTGACTCCTAGGAGTACCCTACTAATTTATTGGTCCTCCATCCCAAAACTAAGTTTAATGGATATCCTCTCATCTTAGGAAGACATTGGCTGTACATTGTTGATTCCTACATTATTTTTAGGGATGTGAACATGACTATCAAGAATGGACATTTATCCAAATAACTTGTGTTGTATCCTCCCGCTCAACCTTATATTGAACATGATTTACCCATATGGTTAGAGGATGAGGAAGATGATGAATTGTAGCATACAATCCCCTACCTAGTATGCCCTCCAGATATTGTTATAGGAGGTGGACAACTTGATGAAGATGACCTTATTGACCATATCCTTCCAAATCAGACTCCCACTCCCATACCAATTGATGAATATCTAAGGGAATCTGAGAGCAGTCCTTGGAATGACTTGTGCTTTGTTGACTCTAGATTAGGACATGTAAAGATTGTATAGGTTGGCCCATCCAGAACTCTAAATATCAACCCTTCTCTCTCGGTCAAACAGGAAGAATATTTGTGCAATGTATTGAGGCAACATTGGGATGCTTTTGCTTGGGATTATAAGGAAATGAAAGGTGTGAATCCCTCAGTTTGTACTCATCATATTTACATCAAATAGAGATGAAAGTATGTGCACCAACCCCAGAGAAGGATGAACCCAACTCTTAAGTACATTATTAAAGAAGAATTAGAAAATCTATTGGATCGAGGGTTCATATATCCCATTTCAGATAGTGAGTGGGTGTCACCTCTTGTTTTAGTTCCGAAGAAGAATGGGAAGTGGAGAATTTGTGTTGATTACTGGGAACTTAATAAAGCGACAAAGAAGGAACATTTTCCTTTTCCCTTCATTGACCAATTCCTATATGGCCTTGCAGGAAAGAAATTCTTCCCCTTCCTAGATGGATTTATTGGATACAACCAAATCCATATCAATCTTGAAGACCAAGATAAGACCACATTTACATGTCATTGCGGTACCTTTGCCTATAGAGTTCTTCCATTTGGCCTATGCAATGCACCAGCTACATTTGAAAGGGCAATTATGAATATTTTTGTTGAACATGTTCATGACTGTATTGAGATATACATGGATGATTTCACTCCTTATGGATGTGACTTCCAAGAAGCTCTCTCCAATTTGTGCAAAGTATTGAAGAAATGTATTAAAATGAATCTCTCATTGAGCCCTGTGAAATGTGATTTATTTATGAATGTAGGGACTGTCCTCGGCAATTCCATATCCAAGGAAGGAATATAGTTTGACCCAAACAAGATTTCCATCATCAAAAGGGTCCCTATCCCTCAAAACAAAAGATATGTCAGGAGGTTCCTTGGATTAGTTGGGTATCATAGAAGGTTCATTAAAGATTTTAGTAAACTGGTTTCACCCTTGTTTGGATTTTTGACTAGAGATACATATTTATGTTGGAAAAAAAATTGTCAAGAAGCCTTTGAAATACTAAAAGAAAAGTTGACCACTACACCCATCCTTAGGGGTCCCAACTTAGCACTACCTTTCCATATAGACAAAAATGCCCCAGACAAAGTTGTAGGGGCTGCCTTAAGACAAGTGGAATATAAATTCCCTTATGACATAGATTTCATCATTTAGAACCTTTCTAAAGCTTAGTTAAATTACTGTCCTTGAAAAGGAACTCTTGGTTGTGGTGCATTATTTGAACAATTTTAGGCATTATGTCATTGGTTATCAAACTTTGGTTCACACTGATCATGTAGCCATTAAGTATTTAATGAATAAACCCAATGTCAATGCTAGGATAATTAGATGCTTTTTATTATTGCAGCAATTTGATTTGACTATTATTGATAAACCAGGGAAAGAGAATGTGGTTGTAGATTTCTCGTCAAGATTAACCATGCCTACAGGAAAGGAAGAAATGATAGATGATCGACTTCCATATGAACATCTCTTTTCCATATCAGTGCTTTCTCCTTGGGTTGTTGATATAGAAAACAATTGGGTTGCTGGGAGGTTCCCGCCTAACCTATCCTTCGGGGAGAAAAGTAATATTGTCAGGAAAAGTTCCCCATTCACTTGGATTGGGGGAAATATTTTCAGATTCGGGCGAGATCAGATCCTGAGAAGATGTGTGAGGGAATAATATGTCTTTGGCATCCTATCAGCATGCCATGATGGACCCTGTGGGGGCCACTTTGCTGTTAAGAGGACAACCTTCAAATTTTCACAATTAGGTTATTGTTGGCCCACTTTACATCAGGATGCAAGGAGGTATACCACCATGTGTGATGAGTGTCAAAGAATGGGTAGGCCAACACCCAAGGATGAAATGCTCTTACAACCTCAAGTGACTCTAGAAACATTTGAAAAGTGGGGCATGGATTTCATTGGACCTATTGATCCCCCATTGGGAAAAAAAAGGTATATCATTGTATGCACCAATTACTTGACCAAATGGGTTGAAACAAAAACAGTAAAGGAAGAAACTGAGTATAAGGCGGTTGCATTTCTGAGGGATAACATCTTCTACAAATTTGGTTTTCCAAGGTAAATAGTCATTGATCAAGGAGCACAATTTACATAAAGTTTGATTGAAGACATTATGAAGTAGCACCACATCAAGCACATGACATTTACTTCCTATCACTCTCAAGAAAATGGGCAGGTGGAAGTCACCAATAGAGCATTACAGAGCATTCTTACCAAGGTTTTTAGCAGTAGCAACAAATATTGGCTAGGCAAAGTTTTGGAAGCCACTTGGGCCTATGTGACACCACTTGGAAGACCACCAATGGATTAACTCCATTTGAGCTAGTCTGTGGGAAGAAGGCCCTGTGTCTATCAAATTTGAGTACAACACCTTGTGGATGGCAGCTCAATTAGACTTGGATCTCACCACAGTACAACAAGAAAGGAAACTCCAAATCAATGATATAAATGAATTCAAAATGCAAGCTCTCCTACACATTGAGGTAATCTAGCTACAAAGGAAGATTTGGTATGATAAGAACATAAGGGAAAATACTTTTCAAGAAGGAGATTGGGTGGTGATGTATGGTTCTAGATTCAAGGATTTCAATGGAAAGTTAATGAAAATATGGCTAGGCCCGTATCTAGTAGAGAAGTGTCATGAGAATGGATTCGTCCAAATCATAACAATTGATGAGGAAGGGATTCCCTTACTTTTTAATGGTCATAGGTTGAAGTTGTACAAGAAACATTTTTCCAAGGAATAATTTTCCAGTTCAAGTGAGAATTAAATGTGATTGGGAGGCTCATAGCCCTCATTCCACTAAATTTCAAAAAAAAAAAGGGAAAAATAATAAGAGGGGCTAGATGAAAACCTCCATGAGGCATCTGAGATCAAACCTTGAGTTGAAAACCTCTCTGAGGCAACCCAGGAGAAAAAAAAAAAAAGGAAAAAAGAAGAATAAAAGATCCCTACGTGAAAACCTCCTCTGAGGCACCTAGGGAAGGCATGTAGGTTGAAAACATTTGTAGAGGCAACCTACTTGTCTAAAAAAAAAAGAGAGAAAAAAAAACAAAAGAATAAAAGAGAACTACAAGGAGTTCTTACACCATTTCTGCTAACATTTTATTTTTGCAGTACTCCAAATAGTGAAATAATCATGGTTATAGATCAGAATATACATGTATATTCCTCCATTCTTCCACCTATACATTTCATTTCCACACTCTCCACTCACATACCCACCTCTCTCCATCATCCAATCAACAAAAGACTCCAATTTTTCCTCCTCGTTGTGATGCTACAGGAGGAACCTGTAATGCCACAGGAGGTCCTTTAATTCTACACGAAGAGCCTACAAGGCTAAAGGAGGAGGATCTAATGGGAAAAATAAACCAGAAGGCCATGTTGTCTCTAGGAAATGCTAAGAGGGTTCCTCCAATGTCAACCCCATCACCCATCCACTCCATCTAGCAAAAATATTTGCTCAAAAATTCCACTTTGTCATGCATCTAAAAAAAACACAGAAAACCATTGCTTTCTATTCCTCTATCACCTACACCACTTCCTCCTGATCCTAATATTCTCCTCATTCCTTTCATTCTTCTCCCTCAACCTGGAATGCAAAATTAAGACTTGAAGGGAGGATTAAATGATTGCTACATGAAGGAGACTCCTCCTATAGCAACTTGTACAGTCACAATAGAACTCCCTGAAATTATTTTTTCACCCACACAGAGAATCATGGAGCCATTTATATAGTAGAGAGGAGGCATGCCATCCTTAGGAAGCAGGTCATCTACTCCACCAGCAGCAACTTGGACATAGGGGAGGCACCTACACACACAACAAGGTTATTGGTTAAAAGATCATCAAGTTATGAAGGCTTGAATAGAAACAAGACAAGGAAATCAACTCCCTCAAGATCATGATGTATGAAGGCCAAATCCAACATGCAACAATCTATAGCAATCCAATCCACCAGTAGGCTCAGGCGTGGCAACCCTCACCTCTCCCTTATGCATAAAATGCTAAAATGTGTTAATGGTCAAGAAACGAGTTGTAATAGGCTAGAGGTGGCTAGTGAACTTGGCCACTCTCTGGTAATTAACTAAAGTTCTTATTATGTCACCCATTCAACGTGGATATGTCAAATCAAATGGGGGTGGTACTTATGAGGGGTGAGGTGATAATCATAAGGAGAGGGTTAATGATTGCAAGGAGTGGGGAAAACAGTTCAAAAAAGGAAAATTGTGTATGTGCCATGTCACCAAAGCGCTCTGAGCCTTTACCACAAAGGGAATATTATGTACTAGGCTAAACTCCATTTGCACCATCCCTCATTTCAAAAAATTAGTTAGAGGAAGGTTGATTTATTGATATCAGACTACCTAAGGTGCCACCAAGTTGTTTCGAAATTTGTCTGTAGGTGCTACAGTAGGAAGCTACAAGAGGGTATGGACTACTACAAGAGGGCCAAGAAGGAGCTATAGGAGGGAATTTACGGGTGAAAGAGAGCCACAATGACCAAAAATTATCTTCAACCTATTGAACCTCAGAATTACCTTCCCCTTGACATCTTTTCTCACCTTTTTCTCTCATTTTCTCATAAGACTATAGATCCAATCAATGATAAATGCTAGGTTTTGTCTTAGGAAAGCATTAAAATGATCACCATATTATATTTTCATGTTATTGCTATTTTAATATATTTTTGCAAATTATCTACAGAACGCAGCCTATTATGCAGCTAACTGTCGGTTCTGTAACTACTCTAATGGTTTGGCAGGTTACAGGTGTCAAATGAATAACTGGGCCACATGGGCATTTCCCAAAATCATCTCCACATGGACTCTATCCTATTCAATCGGTCCAGATCGACAGAAAAGCAGGCATTTCCAAAATCATCTCTACATGGATTCTATCCTATTCAATTGGTCCATATCGACAGAAAAGCATGCCTAAGTCATGGTCAAAGATGGAGTCAAATACGTTATCTAGAGTGGGACTCTTGATTTTCTCTTTTGTAGCTAATCAAGAGTCTAACAGTTCTGTTGAGGAGTTAATTCAGATTAAGCCACATGTAGCTGATCAGAAGTTAAACAGTTAATTCTAATTAAGCCACTTGTAGTTGATAAGAAGTTAAATAGTCCTATTACAATTCGAATTAAGCCACTTGTAGCAAGTTTTTTTCATAAATAGTCATGTTAGATTTAATTCAAATTAGCCACCTGTAGCAAGTTTTTCTCTTAAAACAATTATGTTATTTTCCTATAAATATCGGTTGCATGAAACCGAGAAGTAGTTAGAAGCTAGAAGGAATTACAGGCTTTTTGTTGATACTCTGTATTCAAACTTCGTTTTGTTCATAATACAAACTTTGTTTTGTCAATGGTGGTTTAAAGTGCATCTTTAACTAGCTAGCATTCAGCCACATCAGTTGCAGAGGGCCCCTGCACTGAAGGAGGTTTTTCACTTGTTGTTTTCAGTTTAATTTATATTACTTTGTTTTCTACAAGTCCGATTTCTCTAATTTAGAATGATGTTTCATTTCAATTTGTAACCAATAGTGTAAGGATAAAATCACAACTGTGAAGCCTTGTTCTTCTAAGATATTTTATGGAAAAATGACTGAATGAAGATTGAAGTAATAAGAATACACAATTGCTTAGTTTTCTTATTGTTTTGTTACTCATTTTCTTAGCATAGAACTGCCAATTAGCTGTATTAATATATGTTCTCAAAACCATTTCAAAATGATGATAATTCTAACTTAAATGGTTAAATATCTAATTCATGCAGTGATTGAGTTTACTCAGTACATTGTTAGTTTTACATGCTTTTATCTTTTCTTTTCTGCTTTCAGGTCCTTACTTAGTTGCATCACTTGACATTCCAAAAAATCATTTCAAGGAGATTGATTCCATCATATTCCAAAATTGAATGGTTGAATGTTTAAATGAATGCAATTACTGAGTTACCTTTTGCATCAATATCACTTCTGGTTTTAAGAATTAGATCCATGGATTAGGACTAATGGTAGGATAAGATAGATGCTCTGTTTTTCTTATTAGGTTCTAACTAGTTAAATAGTTCTTGGTATATTTTTAGGAGATTAGACTAACTTAGGAACCTTTCCTTTCCTTTAAAATTCATTAGATCCATTTAAATCTCTCCTATATTGTATATTCTTAGACATCAAAGAACAGAAATCCCCAAAACAAGCATAAAAATACAAAACAACGAAGTAAGAGAAAAGTTAACTAAGTACAAATAGTGCATCACACTTCATCAGTCTACAAACCTTGGTTGATAATTCATGCAAGAAATTTAGGACACTAAATTGACTAAAAATTTTGGCGCTGTTGCCGGGGAAGTGTAATTAGGTAACTTCATCTCTTACATCCAAAAAAAATGATATGTGTAGAGAAAGAGACTCTAGGAGTAGATTCATAGCTAGAGGTAGAAGTTCAATTCCTACAACACCACCTACTCCACCAAGACTAAGAAGAGATACACCTCCATCTCAAACTCATATTCCTAGCCATAGACCTCCTGAAGTTCTAGGGCCAGAAATTCAATTAAGAGGATCTCCTACTTCATCCACTGAGGTAGTCCTAGAGGAAGAAAATCTTGGATCTCCAACAGAAGGAGTAGCCTTTTTCACCTCTATAGGAGAACATATTTTAGTTGAAGAATTAAGAATACCTAGTGGAGAAGAAGAAGTAGAACCTTTCTTCCACATACCATTGATAGAGGAACCAGAGGAAGAGAAATTAACCTTGCAGGTTGAATCTTATATTAACTCTGAAGAAACTATAATGGCAGAAGAAGGAGAGGATGGAGAATTTTCACTGTTTGGAGGAGGAGGAGGTAGAGGAAATAATGGAAGAGGTAGAGGAAATAGGGAAGTTGATAATTCTTTTGGATTCCCTATATTTGATGAAGAAACAGATGCCACAATGAAAATATCTCACCTTCTATCCTCCCAAATTTTCATGGATTAAAAAGTGAAGACCCTGAAACCTTCTTATTTGAATTTGAAGTCTTGTGCAGAACTTATGATTATTTACAAGACTCTCAAAAACTCAAATTGTTTCCTTCAACATTGAAAGGAGCTACTTTAAAATGGTTCATGGGATTGGTCACTCAGTCTATTAGAACATGGAATGACATGAAGAAAGTGTTTTTGGATAGGTATTTGGATTATTACATGCCTATCAATCACAAAGATGAAGTGTTCAAAATGATGCAAAGAGAGGATGAAAATTTGGAGGATTTAATTGAAAGATTCAACTATAACTTAAAAACAACGAAAATGGATAACTTAGATCAAGATACTTTAAAATCTCTTCTATTAAAAGCCATTAGAGATGAGTGGATAGATATCCTTAACATGATGGGGAAGGGAGATATCTCTCAACTCCCATTAAGTGACATTGGAGAATTATGTGTTCATCTCTCAAGAGGAAAATCCAAAACTGGGAAAGGTCCAAGAGATCCTTCTCTTGTTAGAGTGAATAAATCTGCAACTAGATCAGTGAGTAGGGCAGAAATTGGAAACATACTTGATGAATTTAAAATAGATATTCTGGGGAGCCTTAGTGAACAGATAGACACCCTTAAGTTACAAAACAAGAAGAAAGCCGAGACTGATGCTTTAGCTATTTTCTGTCCCAAATGTAGAAAGAAGCACACTTTAAGAGAATGCCCTTTGGATGAAAAAATCATAGAGACTTGTGTGATTTGTTTAGAAAACCATGAGACCAAAAGTTGTCCTTCAATTCCTGGTCTTAAGGTTGTTTTTCAAGAGGAAACAATTTCAAATCCAACAGAATCTATTTGATTTGTCTCTAGAAGACCTTGGCAGGGGCAACAAAACTAGGGTTTTAACAACCAAATGTATATGCAGCCCCCTCCAAATTGGAATTCTTGGCAGCAACCTTGGCCTCAATCTCAAACACAACCTTGGGCTCAAGGAATGCAAAATCCTTATGGAATATTCTCTCCATACTATCAATATCCTCTATCATATCCAAACTATCCTCCCCAAAAAATTCCTTAACAAAATCAACAGCCCCAACTTCAAAACCAAAACCCTCAACTTTCACTGCCATTTCCACAGAGACCAAATCAATTACCTGCCCAACCATTACCAAACCCCAACAATAAAAATCCTCAGAATACCTATATTGTGGAAGGACAACAACTTCCAACTTATATGATCACTCCATTAGATCTCAATGATGTCCAACTGAGATCTGGTAGGATATTAGAAAAGAAAAAGCCTTCTGTAGTTATTCAAGAACAAGACAATTCTAACGAAGATTCTCTACAACAAAATAAAAGTTTTGAAGGAACATCTCCTCAAAACCAAAATACTAAAAATTAAAAACAGAAAGAACCAATAAACTCAACTCCTATCATAGAGCAACAACTAGTATCCACTTCTACACCTCCTTTTCCAGAAAGGTTACAAGTCGACAGAGGAGTAGAAAAGCATATTATGTTGCCTAATTATGATTTTCTAGACGAATTGAAAAATGCCTGTATCAAAATCCCATTGTTACAAGCCATT
The DNA here is from genome assembly GCA_031772625.1 of Pinus tabuliformis. Taxonomy (NCBI): domain Eukaryota; kingdom Viridiplantae; phylum Streptophyta; class Pinopsida; order Pinales; family Pinaceae; genus Pinus; species Pinus tabuliformis. The sequence goes on along the minus strand of CM062819.1, from coordinate 1,571,030,317 downwards.
AAGGAGATCCCAATTCTAGCTAAAACAATAAAGGAGTTGAGCATGAAGAAACCAGGAAGAAAAACAAAAGAAGTAAAAAGAATTCAGCTAGCAGGAAAAATAGCAGACATAATGATGGGAAAAATTGCCATACAAAAATATGTAGATCCAAGAAGTCCAGTTGTGAAAAAACATATCAATGGAGTTGAAATTGCGAATACACTGATTGATTTAGGAGCAGCAATAAACATCATGAGAAAACAAACCATGGAACAACTCAAACTTCCCAATCTTCTTTATACACCTACATTACTGCAATTGGTAGATAGATCTGTAATCAAACCAGATGGTGTGTTAGAAGATATTTCAGTGTCCTTAGACTCTTGGGAGTACCCTGTTGATTTTATGATCTTAACCCCAAAGAGTAATCTAGGAGGACATCCACTTATATTAGGAAGACCTTGGCTGGCTACAGCTGATGCTTTCATTAGCTATAGATCTGGTGATATGTATATCTCTGATGGTAATTCAACTAAGAAATTCACTCTATATCCTCCAGCAAGAACAATCATAGAGATAGATGACAAAGAATGGATTGATGATGAAAATGATATTCAGCCTCTCTTTACTATTTCAACCATTAGTGAAGATAGTCAAATCTTAAATACAATGGAAAATTTTGAATCATCTCCAGAATATGAACATGATCAATTTCAAGAAAAATCCAATATTGAATATTTGTCATCTAGGCAGATGTCTCTTTATTCTATGGAAGAATTTGGTAGCTCTACAGTTGAAATCTTTCCAGGGAAAACATTGAACATAAACAATAACTTGGAAAAATTACAATAGGAAAATCTAATCAAAACTTTACAACAACATTCTTCTGCATATGCATGGGAATACACTGACATGAAAGGAATTAGTCCTAAGACTTGTATACATCACATCTACATTGAGGAAAATTGTAAACCTATCAGACAACCTCAAAGAAGGATGAATCCAAATCTTAGGGAAATTGTGAAAGAAGAGTTGCAAAAATTGCTGAATGTAAAATTCATTTACCCAATTTCAGACAACCAGTGGGTTTCTCCTCTAGTGGTTGTGCCTAAAAATAATGGTAAATGGAGGGTATGTATTGATTATTGAGAATTGAAAAAATCTGCCCTGAAAGATTATTTTCCTTTGCCCTTTATAGATCAAGTGTTAGATACATTAGCAGGTAAGAAGTATTTCTCATTTTTGGATGGTTTTAGTGGTTATAATCAGATTCAGGTAGCACCTGAAGATCAAGATAAAACCACATTCACCTGCCCATGGGGAACTTATGCCTACCAAGTACTCCGTTTTGGATTGTGCAATGCACCTGCAACATTCCAAAGAGTAGTATTAGGAATTTTTTCTGATCTAGTACATGATTATGTAGAGGTGTATATGGATAACTTTATAGTTTATGGGAATACATTTGAAGAAGCTTTAGAAAATTTGGAAAAAGTTCTTAAAAGATGTAAGGAAGCAAACCTTTCACTAAGCCATGAAAAATGTTTTATGATGTTTATAGAAGGGATTGTTTTAGGACATCACATTTCAAGAGATGGAATTAAGGTTGATAAATCTAAAGTTGAAGTCATCTCTAAATTATCAATTCCAAGTTGTCAAAAGGATGTTAGAAGTTTTCTAGGATTCACAGGATACTATAGAAGGTTTATAGAAAATTTCACTAAACTAGCATCCCCACTCTTCAAATTGCTCACCAAAGATTGTGAATTCAATTGGAATCCTGATTGCCAGTTGGAATTTGAGACTTTGAAAGAAAAAATTTCTGAGGCACCCATCTTAAGAGGTCCAAATTGGAAACTACCTTTTCATATTTCAACAGATGCTTCAGATACAGCTCTGGGAGTTGTATTAGGACAAAAAGATTTGATCCCTTATGCCATCTATTACACAAGCAAGAATTTGACTCCCACTGAGTTAAATTACACTGTAACTAAAAAGGAATTCTTAGTCGTTGTTCATGTTATCAACAATTTTAGACATTACATAACAGGCTATGAAACCTTTGTTCATACAGATCACTCTGCAATTAGGTATGTAATGAATAAACCTATCACTAATGGCAGAGTTACAAGATAGTTATTACTCTTGCAAGAATTCAACATCACTGTTCTAGATAGACCTGGAAAAAAAACAAAGTTGCCGATTTCTGGTCTAGAATTCAAGATATCAAAGATGACACTCCAGTTGAAGATAAATTTACTAATGAATATATTTTTGCAGTAACTACTCAAACCCCTTGGTTTGCAGATATTGCTAATTACTTAGTCACAAGAAAATTACCTTCACATTTGTTTCCTAAGGAAAAAAGAAAAATCATTCAAACAAGTGCAAGTTACTCATGGATTACTAATGAATTGTATAAAAAAGGTCCAGATCTCATGATCAGAAGATGTGTTCGAGAAGATGAAATGCCTGAAATTATTAAGGCATATCATGATGAACCTTGTGGTGGAAACTTTGCTGACAAGAGGATAACCTATAAAATCCTTCATTTAGGATATAATTGGCCCTCCATCTTCAGAGATGCCAAAGGGTAGGTAAACTTGCCCCTTCAGATGAAATTCCACTACAAACTTAGGTACTCATTGAACCTTTTGAAAAATGGGCCTTGGATTTTGTTGGACCAATTAATCCTCCATCTAAAAAAAAGAAGTATATTTTGGTATGCACCGATTATGTCACCAAATGGGTAGAGGCTAAAGAATTACCTTTTGCAAATGAAAAATCTGTAGTTAATTTTCTTTTTGAGGACATCTTCACTCGTTTTGGTGTTCCAAGAGAAATTGTGACAGATCAAGGATCTCAATTTACATCTAAAATGGTGGAAAGACTTGTGGAAGAATACAAGATAAAACATAGAAAGTATACTCCTTACCATCCACAAGAAAACGGTCAAGTTGAATCTACCAATAAGGTGATTGAAGGAATTATCACTAAGACTATACATCTACACATAAGAGATTGGGCAGAAAGGCTTCCTTAAGCCTTATGGACCTACAGAGCTACATGGAGGAACACAACAGGTCATACTCCCTATGAGCTTGTTTATGGAAAGCAAGTCCTGTTCCCTATAGAGTTTCAAATCAAAACCTTCAAGATGGCAATCCAATTGGGATTGGATTTATCAAAAGCACAGAAACATAGATTGGAGCAACTCAATGAGCTTGATGAAATCAGGCAAGATGCAATTCAAAGAACCAGTTTAGTCCAACAACAAAGAGCTAAATGGCATGATAACTATATCAAGGAGAAGAAGTTTCAAGCAGGGGATTGGGCACTTTTGTTCGATTCAAAATTAAAAGATTTTCAAGGGAAGTTTCAGACTCATTGGCTTGGGCCATATGAGATTGAAGAAGTATTTAATAATGGAGCAGTGAGAATAAGGACAACAGATGAAAGAAAGGTACCTCTTCTTGTGAATGGTCATCAGTTAAAGATATATCATAAGCCAATTTCAAGAGAGGATTTTGTCAGAATTTTCCAAGATGACACTGAAATGAAGTTGGTGAAGAAGAATTCTTCTTCTCCACTAGCTTAGTTTTTCTTGTATATATATATATATATATATATATATATATATGTACAAGTCTAAAAACCAATTGTTCATTGGCTTACTTATACAGGAAATACAGGGTGAAAATCAGAGATTTCTAATATCCTATATTTCCTATTTTCTTTCTGTAATAAGTAGTGACATAAAGCTACATCCATTTGCAGTTCCTAATCTGCAAATTCATTTCATTTCATTTCATCTCACTTCAATTTCATTCCCTTTCACTGTTATATTCCATTTCCATTTCATTTCACATTCATGTTCCATAGCTATACTTCATCTTTATCATGTTCTGCAGCTAATTCCATTCCACAACTAATTTGATTCTGCAGCCATATCTCATTCCGCAACTCTGTTCCAAACAAATGATGATTGTAGGAAAGTGAAGAATCTTGTTTTTGAAGACTAATATGCTAAAAATGGTATCTGCAGATCAACATCAAAGAAAACAACAAACGAAAAGGTTAAGTTCTAAGAGGTAAAGTGAAAAAAATTATTTTAAATAGCAAGGTTAGAACATAAAGCATGTATAATATGGGCATTCATATGTTTCCTTGACAAATCATCATTTGATTTGATTGCAATCTCCATTGTACTGCATATCCGCCACATCCTCCATATTTTGTCACATAATGGTCCATAATTAACTCCCTCATTGTTTTTAACGATCATGACTACGATGTGACATACTTGTCCACGTTTCTCCAAAACCCTTACCATCTACTTATTTCATGCAAACCCGCAGTTCCTTTCACCATATTCACAGTCAATCCATTTCATAAACCAGGAAGGGTAATTCTGAAGGTTGAGGAACTCTGCGTAGTAGAAGGCATGGGGCTCATTGTCAGATCAGAACCGGTAGGAGCAAAGTATATGGAAGGATACCCACAGCTCAAAGAAATGTTGCAGAAGGCTGGATGGCTCAAATTCATTGAGAAATTTGATGGTTTTCATAAGGAGATCACAAAATCCTTTGCTAGATATTTTGATGGCACAGAGGTAGAAATTGGAGATATTAAGTTTGCAGTAACTGAGTCATTCATAACCGAGGCTACAGAACTTCCAAGGCATGGTGAAAGATGGTTCAAAAACAAGGAATTCCACAGTGAATCATGGAAAGTAATACTCAGAAACCCAGGTATGGATGTCTCTGTTTTTAGAAAAGGAATTCCCATTTCAGCTCTTAAAAGTAAGTGGAGGAACATGCTTTTGATATTACAGAAATTTATCACCTGTGAGGGGAGATTCGGTTGCATGTATGTCTACCATATCCATTTACTGATGAATTTCCTAGAAAATGGAGAAATCAATCTTCCTTTCTTCTTGCTAAATAGTTTAAGAAGGATGGCCTCAAATGTGCAAAAGAAAATAGAGTTCATAGATACAACCATGTACCATCATGGGTTGATAAAGATACTGATTGATTTTCATTTAAAAGGTACAGGAGATACCTGGGAGAATTTCCTCATTAGAAACCATTTCCAAGAAGCACCAGAGTCACCCAAAGAAGATAATGTTAGAAGAAGTAGAAGAAAGAAGATTGGTATAACTATTAAAGACAGACCTGAGTCTTCATTACAGAAAGATGATGGAAAAATAATCTTTGAAGAACTGATAGAAATTAGGAAGCAAATCAAGGCAAGAGGAAAAATAAGAAAGGAGAAAAAGGTCACAGTGGAGGAGAATGTAAGTCATCCACAACCTAGAAGAAGCTCTAGACTCCGAGGTTTGGTAAAGAAAATATCGTCAAAAGGGACAGATTTCATAAATTTAGAAGAGGAAACCCCAGAAACTTCTCTTGTTAACATCCCTTCTGCACACAGTCCTCAAAATTCTCCTAACCATCATTTTGAAGGTAGACCAAGAAAAAGATCTCCAGGCATAGACCCAGTGTAGCAACAAATATATGATTATATAGAATCAATGGAGAAGAAAAGTGCCTCAATGAATTCAGAACCTTTTGTCAATCCACAAGAACCTTTAATTGACTCTCTCAAATAGGAAATTTATGAATTAGAGATATTGAACAGACATATTAAACAAGAGAAAGAAACCATGAAGGAAAAAATAAATTGGATAAGTCAATTCATGACAATACCATTCTGCATCTAGGACTGTGGTATAAGAAAAATAGGAAGTTGAAAAGAAAGAATAAAAGTCTGAACAAAACAATCATTAACCTCAAGTACAGGCTTCTTATGAGGAAACCTAGAATGACAATCACTTCAAAGAAGAGCAAAAGAAGAAAATTGGATGTACTAGCAGAGGTGTCTGAGAAAATGCATTAGAGAAGAAGAACTCACATTTTTGGCAAATTGCATGAGGACATGCAATGATTTTGTAGTGGGGGTATGTTGAACCTCAGAATTACCTTCCCCTTGACATTTGTTCTCACCTTTTTCTCTCATTTTCTCATAAGACTACAAATCCAATCAATGATAAATTCTAGGTTTTGTCTTAGGAAAGCATTAAAATGATCACCATATTATATTTTCATGTTCTTGCTATTTTAATAGATTTTTGCAAATTAGCTATAGAACGCAACCTATTCTGCAGCTAACTATGGGTTCTGTAGCTACTCTCATGGTTTGGCAGGTTACAGGTGTCAAATGAAGAACTGGGCCACATGGGCATTTCCATAATCATCTCCACATGGATTCTATCCTATTCACTCAGTCTAGATTGACAAAAAATCATGCCTAAAGTCATGGTCAAAGATGGAGTCAAATACGTTATCTAGAAGTAGTAGGACTCTTGATTTGCTCTTTCATAGCTAATCAAGAGTCTAACAGTTATGTTGAGGAGTTAATTCGGATTAAGCCACCTATAGTTGATCAGAAGTTAAACAATTAATTCGAATTAAGCCACCTGTAGCTGATCAAAAGTTAAACAATCCTATTACAATTCGAATTAAGCCACTTGTAGCAAGTTTTTCTCATAAACAGTCATGCTAGAGTTAATTCGAATTAGCCACTTGTAGCAAGTTTTTCTCTTAAAACAACTATGTTATTTTCCTATAAATATCGGTTGCATGAAACTGAGAAGTAGTTAGAAGCTAGAAGGAATTATAGGTTTTTTGTTGATACTCTATATTCAGACTTTGTTTTGTTCATAATACAAACTTTGTTTTGTCAATGGTGGTTTAAAGTGCATCTTTAACTAGCTAGCATTCAGCCACATCAGTTGCAGAGGGCCCCTGCACTAAAGGAGGTTTTTCACTTGTTGTTTTTAGTTTAATTTCTATTACTCTGTTTTCTACAAGTTTGTTTTCTCTAATTTAGAATGATGTTTCATTTCAGTTTGTAACCAATAGTGTAAGGATAAAATCACAACTATGTAGCCTTGTTCTTCTGAGATATTTTATGGAAAAATGATTGAATGAAGATTGAAGTAATAAGAATACACAGTTGCTTAGTTTTCTTATTGTTTTATTACTCATTTTCTTAGCATAGAACTGTCAATTAGCTTTATTAATAGATGTTCTCAAAACCATTTCAAAATTATGATAATTCTAACTTAAATGGTTAAATATCTAATTCATGCAGTGATTGAGTTCACTCAGTACATTGTTAGTGTTATGAATCCAGCTCAAGAAAAGATAGAAAAGATAAATCCACGCCTTAGAATTCAGCCTCTTCGAGGGGGCAACCTCCTTTGCATTACATAAATGAACAATTCTTCGATGATTCAAATGACAAAACCTCCTTTCTATATATAGGAGTCTAAGGAGTCACAATATAATCCAGCCGACCTAACAATAATAATATAAAGCCACAAAAATAACAATAGAGGGATTCTATGGGGCACAGAAATAACAATATGGGGGTAATAGGGGCACAACAATATAAATAAGGGGTATAACTACAATAGTAATGGGGTAATCACTAGTATTATAGGGACCCAACATGCCCCTCTCCTTCAAAAAAGTGTTGTCCTCAACGCTTGCGTAGTTCTGGATACTTCTACATAAATTCTCATCCTCCCATGTGGAATCTTCAGCGGATAAGTTCTTCCACTTGATAAGATACTCTGAAATTGATCGATTTCGTAGCTGTTGAGTTCTTGTTTCTGTGACTGCTTCCGGTTCCAATATAATTTTTCCTTCCTCATCAAGTTCTGGCAATATTGTTTGAACTAGGAGCTTGTCGCCTATAACCTTCTTTAAACATGAAACATGGAAAACTGGGTGCAATCGAGAAGCTGCATGAAGCTCCAATTTGTATGCCATAGTATCAATCTTTTGCAACACCTTGTATGGACTATAATACTTTGGTGATAATTTATTATCCTTCTTAGCTTGCTTTAGGGACATTTGCTTATATGGTTGTAGCCGAAGGAATACCCAATCACCTACATCAAAACTTCTTTCACTGCAATGTTGATCTGCTTGTTGTTTCATTCTATTTTGTGCCAACACGAGGTTATCCTTTAAGAGTTGGAGGACTTGTTGTTGATGTTTGATGTGATGTTCCACTGCCTGAACCTTAGAATTTTCTCTTAAATATGATGTGATGGATGGTGGTTGATACCCATAAAGTGCCATAAATGGGGTCATTTTTATTGCTGTATGGAAGGAAGTGTTATGCCACCATTCAGCCAGAGGCAACCATTTGACCCATTGTGTCTATTTATCAAATACAAAGCAACGAAGATATCCTTCCAAACATTTGTTTATTATCTTAGTTTGCCCATCAGATTGAGGATGATAAGATGAGCTATGAGCTAACTGAGTACCAAGATAAGAAAATAATTCTGTCCAAAAATTTCCAGTGAAAATAGGATCTCTGTCACTTACAATAATCTTTGGGTTTCCATGTAGCTTTTGAATTGTTTCCATAAATGCAGTAGAAACTATACTGGCTTTAAATGGATGTGATAATGCACAAAAGTGTGCATACTAAGTGGGACCCAACAGTTAGTTTTACATGCTTTTATCTTTTCTTTTCTGCTTTCAGGTCCTTACTTAGTTGCATCACTTGACTTTCCAAAAAACCATTTCAAGGAGATTGATTCCATCATATTCCAAAATTGAATGTTTGGATGTTTAAATGAATGCAATTTCTTAGTTACCTTTTGTGTAAATATCACTTCTGGTTTTAAGAATTAGATCCATGGATTAGGACTAATGGTAGGATAAGATAGATGCTCTGTTTTTCTTATTAGGTTCTAACTAGTTAAACAGTTCTTAGTCTATTTTTAGAAGATTATACTAACTTAGGAACATTTCCTTTCCTTTAAAATTCATTAGATCCATTTAAATCTCTCCTAGATTGTATATTCTTAGACATCAAAGAACATAAACCCCCAAAATAAACATAAAAATACAAAACAATGAAGTAAGAGAAAAGTTAACTAAACATATATAGTGCATCACACTTCATCAGTCTACAAACCTTAGTTGATAATTCATGCAAGCAATTTAGGACACTAAATTGACTAAACACAACCCTCATGCACATACAGAGCTATTTTGAAAAGGACTAAGTGGTTTCCTTCCTCCTTGATTTCCATACAATTACATGAGAAATTATGCCTAAAGTTGGTAACCTACACAATTGAGATATAGCTCTTTTGGAAATTTTTGTGAATAATGGAAAGATAGGGGCAGAGAAAAAGAGTTTTGTTTGATATAAATTCTATCATCCTTCTCCCTCATTGATAAAAAGGAGGTTTAACATTGTTTCTACCACTGAGATTACTCAAAAGAACAATTAATTTTACACCTAAGTAACACCAAGATGGGGAAGCATAAGAAATAGGGGGAGGATTTAATAGAAGAGAACCCACAGAAACTAAGATAATTCACCAACACTCTCTTGTAGTGAATATTTTTAGAAGGCATCAATGGTTGGGTTTTTTTGAACTGTTAAAAGGGTATGACGATGATATCACTCGTGAAGTTGCCATGGAAATACATCCTCAAGGGGAATATAGTGCCACTATTATTGTTACAGGATTGGTCATCTCCTTAAGTCCTGAAATCATAAGTAGAGTGACCACCTTACCCTTAGGGGTTCGATAGAGCAACAAGGAGGAGGCAGTGAGTGTTACATCAAAGAATAACTTCTTCATTAAGAGAAAGAAACACATAGAAGATAAGAATGGAGTGAGAAGGGAGAGTCTGCCTTACCCCTGGGATGAGGTATCTTATCACATCCCCAAATATATATCTTATGAAGGGAGATTAAGTGTGGTATATGCCTATCATTTTAGGTTACTTCATGAGTTAAGATTCAAAGCAGAATTACCTCTCCCTCAAATACTTAGTGTTCCCCATTTCCTCATGCACTCAATCATTGAAATGAGCCAGAGGGTGAGCGAAGGAAAGCATCAACACATGGCCCATAGTGGCCTCATCAAGTTAATTATGATGGATTCTTTGAGCCACTTAAGGAACCATGTCCTATGGACTTATTTTTTGGACATGGATAGGGAGGCCTTCATTAAAACCCAAGCCATCACACCTAAAGAAACACTGGCCTCTAGCACTAGAGGTAGGAGAGGAAAAACAGAGGAATAAGAGGCATGAAAAATAGAGGAAGAAGAAGTAGTAGGAATAGAGGAAGAAGAAGTAGAGCTTATGGAAAAATAAGAAGAGAAACAAGTAGAATAAAAACAAATCCCAGAAAATACTTCTAAATCCCAAGGAAAAGAGAAGTAAGGAAATCAAACAAGTCTTTCTCTAGGGAATACAGAGCAAGAAGTGGCTTCCACATTGGCCATGTTGTCACTCATTGCTAAATACACTTGCAGCTGTGAAAAGATTGTGAAAGATAAGTGAAGTTGAATTCATTTACCAAGAGACTGAATGATATCAAAGCTTAGTAAAACCCCCTCCATTGCATAGTGCTCAGAAAGATCTTTCCAACGGTATATGGAAGTCTAAAAATGGACTTCTAGATTAGAAGTTAAAGAAGATGATAACCTTGGAAAACCTAGAAATAAAGGAGGAAAGGACCAAATACAAAGTAAAATTGCTTATCAGAGGTTAGGGGCCCTGAGCAGAGAAAATTGCACATATTGGTGATGGACAAGTCCCGCAGTCCCACAATCCCGCATCCCGCAACATCACAACAAATCCCGCATTCCCACAATTCTGCATATCGACCATATCACATCCCGCATTCCTGCAATATCACAATCCCACAGTCTTGTGATATCGAAATCCCACATCCCGCAGGTCTTGCGATCTTGCAGTCCCGCACTATCACAATAAATCTTTCATATTGGCGATCAACGTGGCAGTGAGGTTCTAACTTTAAGAACTTTGTGATATCGCTGATTTGCGATACAATGTTAAATCATTGGGGAAAGGCCTAAATCATTTAACAAAGAAAATGCATGCAAAACCAAGGCCGAGCGGGCCATTTTCTCTCTCCTCCAAGGGGCCACATGGCACAATCCCATTGGCCCATATGTATGACATGGAAGCTGACATCATCAATGATGTGGTAGTACAGAAGTGACGTTCCAGTATGGAGGACACATGGCATTTAAATTCAACATTTTCAAGGGTCCTATAGGGGCATTTCTAGGTGACACATGTCACCACTCACAAGGTGACATTTGGTAGCGATGATGTCACCCCCTGCAGATCGGAAATTAGCGATCGCACACAGCAAAGTTCATTCTTCTGCCGAATTTCCTTCCTAGCCCGTGACTGGAATATGTGAGAACTCCCCAAACGCTATATTTTATACATTGGAGTTATAGGGATGTTGAGTCTGTCCCCTTCAAAAGCCTCACGCTCATTCAAAACTCTATCCCGCAGTTCGACAATCGCAAGTGTCAAGGCGAAAAGGCTAAAGGTAAAGTGCTATAAAGTGTCAAGATAAGGGATTCCAAGTTACAAAGGAAAAAGGACCCCGCGATGGGCGCCTGGAGGCCTTAGCACCCAAGGGCTAAGCCCCTATTCATAGCACCTAGTCATATGATAAGAAAAACGGAAAGGGGCTAAACCAAAGGGGGCTAAGGTGGATCATAGCCCACGGATTCGTAATATTTCAAAGGAAAAAGCCCCAATTACAGTGAGGCCTTGATAGTACAATACAGGGCATTGAAGGCATGTGGGTCGACAGCTGAAGAAGTGAATGAAGTATGGCATGGCAGTAGATAAATATGGGGATGGAGACTCAAGAAGATTTAATGGCATGGCATGGTGCTCCACTCCATCACGCAGTAAAATACTACCTCAACACACTCCATTCCCAGTCCATGACAGGAATTCACAGTTGCCCCACTCCCTACTCCAGTGAACAAGCTATTGAGGAAGTTAAGGCAGAATTGACAGAAACTGGCCGAGAAGCAGGGGAAGTGCATCACGGCTGAGACGTGGCTTGACCAAAGACCTTCATAGGGACAACAGAGAGACACCTGCTCCTTCCTCTTTCCATTTTCTTTCTCTGTTCATTAATTTATGTTGAGTTCCAAGAAGGGATCAAATCCCAATTGTAATTGTCTTGGGCAATAACGTCTTACATGGGCCAATATAGCTAGTCTAGCAAATAGCTGGAGCTCTAGCTCAGATATTTTGTAATTTGTAATTCTAGCTCCCCCTCTTCTTATAAAAAATGGGAAGCAACACTTTAATAGGGGTTGGAAGGTTCTAGAATTTCTCACCTACAGGGTCTGATTCTGAGAAGCCATTTTGGTTCAATTTGTTTTTAATGGGGGCTTCACTAATATCGTGTTGAATGTATGGATTGGTTATTTGGACCCTTTAAGATAAATGGCATTTCCCTGTTGATTCCAAGCATGATTAATGTGCAGCATGTTCCTCTCAGTAATCTCAATTTCATTTGTGTTTCTTCCTTCTCTAAAATAGTGTAATGAGATTGTTGGTTTCTCCTTGGTTCATGGATTTACCCTGGCTGCTAAATAGAGAAAAGTGTCTGTGTGTATTACAGATTTACTTGTGTTGTTCAATAGCCTATAGTACCTATAGTAACTACATATTTACTTGTGTTATTAGATTAGCCTACAATACCTGTATGAGCACAGCCTTTCTCACATTGTTTGGTGATAGAGGTACCCATGTTATAGGCATGAAATCTCAATAAGTACTCCATTGTTTCTATCACTCCACCTCCTCCCTCTTCCATATTTCTATTGGAAAATATTTTCTTAGGATTATGTGTTGTTTACATCCCTATACATCGAATTCCATATTTCTGCTGGAACATTGTTGCTTAAGATTTTGTTTGTTATAGCCCTATGCATCTACTTCCCTCCCTTTCTTCCTCTCCACCATTTCTACAACTTCAGTTTTAAGTTGTCTCATTGATGTGTGTTGGTCACTAGAAGAAGAGACCATTTCTCTTTGAGATTGCCCCAAATATACCCCCAGCATTTGGATCCATGTGTTGGCTTGAAACTAACTCAATGAAGGCTTATTGAATGAAGCCCATCCTATTACCTTTCTACGTGACAATTGGAGTGCACAAGAAACCCCACTCATAATATTCCATGCACTCCTCTACTTAAGATGTCCTAGGCACTGGTCTACAATCAACCCAGAAGTTGTCTCTAGGGGCCTTATTGTCTCTCTTGCAACACTTGTGTTGCTGGTTTGATTTGAAGTGACAATAGGCCACAAGCAGCCAAGGCAAGGTTCCCTATATTTCAAAACAAGGAATAGCACCAAGATCAGGCAGGGGAAACCATAGCCTCCTTTAGAGGTCCCTATCACTATTGAGGAGTCACCTAGTAAAAAGGAAGAAGTTGGGCCTAGTGAAGGAAAAATTGAGTAGATTACCTCTCCTAAGGGAAAAAGAAAATCACATGTGACATATGAGAAAAGGCCCATGTTAGTTTTTGTAGCATCAAATGTGTTCTAGCCTTTAAATTTTGTGGAGAGTCTAGAATGCATGAGATATCCAAAACCCAAAAATTGTTTCTGGAAATTCCTCCTAGAAATGACCTAATTAGATTATTAATCAATTTTTTAAATATTTCCTAATTCTAAACTTAGGGAATATGACTAATTAATTAGAATTAATTAAGTTAAGTTGTGAACATTCTAGAAACTCACATGGATCGACTTCAAGTTAATCCTAGCCATCAATTAAGATATAATCTTGGTCATTAAGTCTCAACAGAGGATGATAAGAAGAAGTCAATGAGGCTTAGAGAGATCACTTCAGTAGTTTGATTTCATGAGCAGATTGATTTCTAGAGTAGCAGAAGTTAGTTGCGGAGAGAGATTCAGTGAGATCGAAGCAGTGAGAGGGGAAAAGATAGTGAAGCTGGAGGAAGGATTCCAGATCCGATGAGTGCATTTGCAGAGAGGCAAGTGAGCCACAGTGAGGCTAATGTGGAGATGTTCAGTGGCCTCTAGAGGCAAAGTCAATTTGTTGGGAGAGATTGATCTTCTCAGTTCCAAAGGCCTGGAAGGAGTCCCAGAGTGACAGAGAAGCATCTTTCTGGTTAGTAGAAGGCATAACGACTTCATCATAATTTAGCCGAAGGAAGATCATCCAGCCAGCTATGTAGAGTAGTGTAGAGGCTGAAGCAGTGCCTAAAAAGGTCGAAATTGTGAAGGCAAGTGATGTAGGAAAATTTCTTGTGGGGTGAGGAAAATTCCTCTCCATATTTTTCCAATTTTTGTCTGTAGGATTGCCAGTTTTTGCATTCAGTTGTACTCAGATTATTTCATTGTTGCATAATAATAAAACCCTTAGTTGCTACATCAGTTTTCCCAAGTTGAGTTTTCTGGGGACGATCGTCCAAAAATAACTGTGTAAATTTATGTGTGTTTGCTAGTATTTCTTCCAGCATTTATTTATTCCACAGTTTTATTTGTGTAGGTTGCATTGTGATTGATTCAGTATTTATTGTAGCAAACACTAAATAAATTGTTAAAACTTAATTTAACAATTAGGAGAATTGTTTCCAATTCCTGCAATAGGATTCAGGTTTCTTACTTTTCACATGGCATCAAAGCGTAGATGATCAGCTGAAGAGCTCAGTAGCAAAGGAAGAGGGAGTTTCACTATTCATTCAAGGTAGTAGGTTGAAACCCCAGAGACAGCACAGTCGCCTTGGCCAGGAGGTCGACTTTCTTAAGGAGAATCAATTTTTCTGAGAGAGGGATAGAAAAAATTGATCTCTCTAGATTGAGGAATTCCAGAGGTAGAGGGAGCAACCACTTTTTTTCGCAGAGAAGATCTCAAATGGACACAATATTTTTGGAGCAGTTTGTTAGAGAATAACTAGTGTCAAATGGAATAAAAGCACACACTAAGGGAAAATTTTCCTCAACGAACTTCTAGTCTCAATAAGTTTGAATTCTCTTGTAGATCAACAGTCGTTGTGAGCAGAGTTTCTCACTCCATAAGGGAGTGCTAATAGCCTAGTAGCAGCTGAGCATAAGAGAAGAGGAGATTTTTGACATTGTTTGAGATGGCCACTATCAAACTTCGAGATTAGGACAGGTTGGATGGTTCCTCCATCTATGTCATCTGGAAGGAAAGGATGTCCTTCCTTCTGGATGAATATGGCCTGAAGCCTTTCATAGATGCAATGGTAGCTATCCCCACAAATGAAAATTAGTTGAAGGTGTATAGAAAGGAGATGGCGTGGCTGAAGAGGTTGATCCTTGATGGTGTTCGGGATCACATTGTTTCACACATAACTAGGAAAGGGACTGCTAGAGAAATGTGGGAGACTCTCACCACGTTGTACCAGGGCACTTCTAAGCCTAGGAAGTTGTAATTAGAGGATAATTTGAGATACACCATGATGCAAAAAAGGGAATGCATAGACGCCTTCCTCACCAAGATTCAGGAGATCTAAGACTAGCTTGTAGTTGTTGGTGCAGCACCTTAACCCACAGAGCTAGTGTCATTGGCACTCAATAGTGCCTCAAAGGATTCATGGAAAGTATTTTTCCAAAGTATCTTGGTAAGAAACACCTTACCAAGGTGGGACAGGATGTGGATCGATATGTAGCAAGAGGATTTGAGAGGAGACCTAGTAACGAGATCAATTAGTGGCAATAGGATTGGATCAAGGAAGGTGAAGAAGGATGAGAATGTGGTCCTTGCATCAAAGGGTCTCGGTCAAGGATAGGGGAAGCATAAAAAGAAGAAGAAGGACCTGTCAAAGGTCAATTGTTTTAGATGTGGTGAGCTTGGTCACTGCAACACCTAGTTTCCTCTCGGGAAGAAGGACAAAGAAAAGTAGGACCAGTAGGAAATATTAGCATAGATCGATAGGCTATCTTCCAGGCTAGAGGAATACTTCATCATGTTTGTTGACTTGGTGTTATAGCCCCATAGTGCTACAGATGGGCAGTATTCTTGAGGATGTCCAACTCTTGAATCAGTACCTTGCTACGGGAGCACATAATATTTCAGTAGTAGGATGGATCAGTGGCAGTAGATCTAGTCAGATGCCAAAGTGACAGATGCAGAGTCTAGTTGCAGTCAAATGTTGGGGGAGCGTAGTGTAGAGTTAAAAGCAGTGTAGATGGCATAGTGTAGAGTCAGTAGTAGTGTAGATGCCTCAGCCATAGTGTAGATACTAGCAGTAATTAGAGACTTAGGAGACAAATACATCATATTGATCACAGTTGATTCATTATTTAGGACGGTTTTCAGTTGCGGGTGTTGCAGTTGCAGCAAAACAGATGGAGAACGATTTGCAGTGCAGATGTACTGTTGGTAGCAGTTTTGCAAAGTCAACAATAGGAAAAATGTAGCAGATATCAGAGTTGTGTAGTAGTTGGTGGGCAGTAGTAGCCATACATCAGCATCGTGATAGGAGATGATGCAGAGATAGGGTGTCCCTACAGGGGACAACAACACTAGAACACATTCCTCACTAAGAGGAAGTGTTATTTTTTGTAGCATAAGATGTGTTCTAGATTTGGAATTTTTTAGAGAGCCTAGAATGCATGAGATCTCCAAAACCCAGAAATTGTTTCTGGAAATTCCACCTAGAAATGACTTAATTAGATTATTAGTTATTTTTTAAACTATTTCCTAAGTCTAAACTTAGGGAATATGACTAATTAATAAAAATTAATTAAGTTAAGGTGTGAATGTTCTAGAAAATCACACGGATCAAATTCAAGTTAATCTTATCCATCAATTAAGATCTAATCTTGGTCATTCAAGTCTCAACAGAGGATTATCAGAAGAAGTTGACAAGGCTTGGAAAGATCACTTCGGCAATTCAATTTCATGAGTAGATCGATTTCCAGAGTAGCAACAGTTAGTTTCCAAAGAGAGAGTCAATGAGATCAAAGAAGTGAGAGAGGGGCAGAGACAATGAATCTATAGGAACGATTCCAAATCTAGTGAGTGCATTTGTAGAGAGGCAAGTGAGCCACAGTGAGGCTAATGCAGAGCTTCACAATAGCCTCAAAGGAATAGTCGATTTGCTAGGAGAGATTGACATTTTCAGTTCCAAAGGTTGGGAAGGAGTCATAGAGTGCCAGAGAAGCATATTTTTGGTCAGTAGAAGGCATAACGACTCATCAAATTCAAAAAAAGGAAATTTATCTAGCCATCTACACAGAGCAGCGTAGAGGCCGACGCAACACCTCAGAAGGCCGAAATTTTGAAGGAAAGTGGTATCAGGAAATTGCCTGTGGGGTGAGGAAAATTCCTCTCCATATTTTTTCCAGTTTGTCTCTACAAGATTGCCAATTTCAGCATCTAGTTGTACTCATATTATTTTACAGTTGTTTCATAATAATAAAAACCTCAACTGTTGCACTGGTTTTCCCAAGTTGGGTTTTTCTGGAAACATTGGTCCAAAAATAGCTATGTAAATTTATGTGTGTTTGTTAGTATTTATCCTAGCATTTATTTCTTTCGTATTTTTATTTGTGTAGGTTGCAGTGTGATTGATCCAGTATTTGTTGTGGAAAATGGTAAATAAATTGTTAAAAGGTAATTTAACAATTAGGAGAATTATTTCCAATTGTTGCAATAGGATTCGGGGTTCCAAATTTTCACATGGTATCATAGCACAGATTATCAATCAGAGAGATCAATAGAAAAGGAAGAGGAATTTTCATTGTTTATTGAGGGGTAGCAGGTCAAAAACCCAGAGAAAGCACAGTCACCTTGGCCAAGAGGTCGAATTTCTTGAGGAGAATCGATTTTTCTGAGAGAGGGTCAGAAAAATTCAATCTCTCTAAACTGAGGAATTCCAAAGGCAGGGGGAGAAGCCCATGTTTTTTGCAAAGGAGATCTCTAGCTGGACACATTAGTTTTGGAGCAGTTTTCTAGAGCATAACTAGCATTGGGTGGAATCAAAGCACACACTGAGGGAAGATTTTCTTCATGGAGCTTCTAGTCTCAAGAAGTTTGATTTATCTTGCAGATCAATAGTCATTGTGAGAAAATTTTCTCACTCCAAAAAAGAGTGTGAATAGCCTAGTCAAATTTGAGTAGAAGAGAAGAGGATATTTTCGACATTGTTTGAGATGGCCATTGTCAGACTTGAAGATCTAGACAGGTTGGATGGTGCCTCCAACTATGTCATCTAGAAGGCAAGGATGTCCTTCCTTCTAGATGAATATGGCCTGAAGCCTTTCATAGATGCAATGTTAGCTACCCCGACAGATGCAAATCAGTTGAAGGAGTACAGAAAGAAGATGGTGCAGGCAAAGAGATTGATCCTTGATGGTGTTCGGGATCACATTGTTTCACACATAGCTAGCAAAGGGACTGCTAGAGAAATGTGGGAGACTTTCACCACGCTATACCAGGGCACTTCTTAGTAGCAGAAGATGTACTTAGAGGAGATGTTGAGATGCACCAAGTTGCAGAAAGGGAAATGCATAAACCCCTTTCTCATCAAGATTCAAGAGATCTAGGACCAAATTGCAGTTGTTGGGGTAGCACCTCAACCCACAGAGCTAGTGCAATTGGCACTCAACAGTGTCTCAAAGAAATGGCAGGTATTTGTCCAAAGTATCTTGGGCAGATACATCTTGAAAAGGTGAGACATGATGTGGTCCGATTTGCAGTAGGAGGATTTGAGACGATACCTAGTAAAGAGCTCCATCAGTGGTAGCAGCAATGGATTGAAGCAGGTGAAGAAGGAGGAGAATGTGGCCCTCGCATCGAAGGGTCCCATTCAGGGACAGGGGAGAGAAGAAAAAGAAGAAGAAGGACCTGTCAAAGGTCAAGTGCTTCATATGTGGTGAGATTTGTCACTAAAGCACCCAATGTCCTCTTGGGAAGAAGGAAAAAGAGGAGAATTAGGATCAACAGGAAACATCAGTAGAGATCGATAGATTATCTTCCAGGCTGGAGGAAGTCTTCACCATGTTTGTTGACTTGGGGTTGTAGCCCCAAAGTGCTACAAATGGGCGAGATTATTGAGGAAGTCAACCTCTTAAATCAGTACCTTACTACGAGATCCCATGGTATTTCAATAGCAGGATGGATCAATGGTAGTAGATGTAGTCAGATGCCAGAGTAACAGATGCAGAGTCTAGTTGCAGTCAGATGTTAGGGAGCGCAGTGTAGAGTTAGAAGCAGTGAAGATGGCATAGTGCAGAGTCACCAAAAATGAATATGCCTTAGTGATAGCACAAATACTAGCAACAGTCAGAGACTCGAGAGACAGATGCATCATACTAATCACAGTCGATTCAGTATTTAGGATGTTTTTTAGTTGTGGGTGTTACAGTTGCAACAACAACAGATGAAGAGGAAGTTGCAGTGTTGGAAGCAGTTTTGCAAAGTCAACAACAGCATAGATGCAGTAGATATCGAATTTTTGTAGTAGTTGGTGGGCAGTAGCATCCAGACATCAGCAGCGTGACAAGAGATGATGTAGAGATAGGGTGTTTCTACAGGGGATAGCAACACTAGAACACATTCCTCGCTAAGAGGGAGTATTAGTTTTTGTAGAATTGTATGTGTTCTATCCTTGAAATTTTTTGGAGAGGCTAGAATGCATGAGATCTCCAAAACCCAGAAATCGTTTCTAAAAATTCTGCCTAGAAATGACTTAATTAGATTATTATTAGTTTTTTAACTATTTCCTAAGTCTAAATTTATGGAATATGACTAATTAATCAGAATTAATTAAGTTAAGGTGTGAATTTTCTAGAAACTCACATGGATCAACTTCTAGTTAATCTTAGCCATCAATTAAGATCTAATATTGGTCGTTGAAGTCTCAATAGAGGATTATGAGAAGGTGTCGATGGGGCTTGGAGAGATCACTTTAGCAGTTCAATTTCATGAGCAGATCAATTTCCAAAGTAGCAGCAGTCAGTTGCCAGAGAGATACTCAGTGATATTGAAGTAGTGAGAGAGGGGTAGAGATAGTGAAGCTGGAGGAAGGATTCCATATCCAGTGAGTGCATTTGCAAAGAGGTAAGTGAGCCACTGTGAGGTTGATGCAGAGTTGCGTCGTAACCTCTAGAGGCAAAGTCAATTTGCTGGGACAGATTGACGTTTTCAGTTCCATAGTTCAGGAAGGAGTCCCAAAGTGTTGAAGAAGCATCTTTCTAGTTAGTAGAAGGCATAATGACTTCATTTGAATTCAAAAAAAGGCAAGTCATCTAGCTAGCTACGCAGAGCAGCTTAGAGGCTGACGCAGTGCCTCAAAAGGCTGAAATTATGAAGGCAAGTGGTGTCGGGAAATTGCCTGTGCGGTGAGGAAAATTCCTCTCCATATTTTTACCACTGTTTCTCTATAGGATTTCCAGTTTTGACATCTAGTTGTGCTCATATTATTTCACTGTTGCATAATATTAAAACCCTCAGGTGCTGCACCATTTTCCCAAGTTGGGTTTTTCCGGGGACATTGGTCCAAAAATAGTTGTGTAAATTTATATGTTTGTGCTAGTAGTTCTTCTAGCATTTATTTTTTCCGAATTTTTATTTTTGTAAGTTGAAGTGTGATTGATTCAATATTTGTTATAGCAAACAATAAATAAATTGTTAAAAGTTAATTTAACAATTAGGAGAATTATTTCCAGTTGTTTCAATAGGATTCGGGTTTTCAAATTTTTACAGCCCACCTCTAGGGAAGTGACCTTCAAGAAACCCAAAACAAAAACTACCCTTGAGCACGCAGATAAACAAGATCTATAGGAGAAACATGGGTTGCTATAGGAGAAATAGGGGATGCTACAAGAGCATAAAAAAGAGTTATAGGAAGGAGCAGTCACCCCAAATGAAATTGAAAATGTCCCCCAAGGGTTTCAAGATCCTGATCTATAGCCCAGGATAGAATCCTATGAAAATTTTGTTGAGGGAGGTAGGTTTATACCCTATAATTTCGTCATCCCTATCTTCTTTGAATTAGAAAAGGAAAGAGGAAGGACACATAGATGGATGTAGATTGCAAAATCCAAAAATGTAGAAGATGTCAAACTAAAGGTGGAAAAGGTCAATGAAATGGGCAATGAATTAAGTGACCTAAAACTGAGGGAGTCGACCATGAGGGAGTAGCTACAGGTAGAAAATACAAGGCTGAAATAATAGATTCAAGTGAAGTAAACACAACTTTGCACTATGGCAAGTCTCTCTATGGAGGCCATACAATGCAGGTACCCATAGAAATCCTATGCTCTTTTCCTCAAGGGGTAGTGGCTGCAATTTCAAATTAAGACACTAGCACAATATGGGTCTTTGCCTTCCAAGACTATAGGAAATCCATTCAGCTTTGCAAAAAGGTAAGTATGGAGAACAGGGCAAAACAAACTAAGTTTTATATGCATAATATGATCCTAACATATTTGAATTTTTGGGACCCTAATTCAAGATTGGGAGACATGCAACTCATGGCATTAGCATCTTGGTTAACACATGAGGAGATAAGGGCTTAAGAGGTAAAGAAGGTGATGGAAAAGGAAGAGAAAGATCCCTTATACATCAGAGCAGAATTGGTAAGCCATGGGGCTATAATCAGCAATCACAACCACTTCTTCACAAGTACATAGCAAACCAAGTGTTAGGATATTCTGACACATAGGAAATAGTTAAGTATAACATGGTCTAGTGTAGAGTTAGGTAAAGTGTGTTTTTTACTATGTACTTTTGTAATTTACAATCTGATGGTCACGATATGTTCTAGACATGAAGTGATTCGACGGTTCATTCTCTCCTTGGTATTATCGACACTTGACCCATGGCTTAACACCCGATTGGTCCATGATATCTATTTAAAGAGAATGGAGGGTCATTTTTAAGGTGACCGTTCATGAGAGAAGTTTATGTAAATTTTCTTTCTTTTACATTAATAAATTGCCTGAAGTGGTTGCATTGGCTCAGGCCATGGATTGTTTCCCCTTTGAGGGTTTTAACCACGTCAAGAATACTGGTGTACTGATCTATGATCTATTTTGAGTGGTGTCCTTTGGTGTTATATCTAAGGGACTTACCCTATAAATTCCTACATGGTATCAGATCTATTTGAGGGCCCAAATCTGTTGGTGATCGTAATCCAAAGCCGGTAGAACTACATCTGACTATTGTTTCCTAGATCTACTATTTTTGACCTCTTTCGGGCTTAGAGGACTTCTCTATTGTGTTAGGAGCATCTGTTCTGGTGAGGAACCCCTTTTGTTTCACACAAAAAGGTTTTTGGTAGCCCTAGCTACATAAATTTTAAGATCTGGAGGTATGCAGTCTTTATTTGCAGTTTTAGTTATTTATCTCTCTATTTATTTTGCTTTATTTATCTCTCTGTTTTTTATTACTGGATCTATACCTTTCATTTCTGCGTATTCTCTTTGCCCCACAACTCCGTGTGATTTGGGAAAATCGGAAACAGAAAGGAAGGATTTTTCTCATGCGTATGCTCTTTTCCGCCGTGCCTTAGTGTGATCTCAGAAAATCAGAAACATTGAGGAAAATATTTAGTTTCTGGTGAAAGCTAACTTCAAGCCATAAGGTTTTGTTTTTTTTGCATGTCTATGTTGGGTTGCGTGATTTTTTGTTTTGTAGGAAAAGAAGGTTTTTTCAAGTAAGCACACGCTCCAAAACTTTAGCGATTAAACAAAAAAACAAAAACAAAAAAAAACCCTTCCTCTTTTCCAAAAATTACTAACCTTTTAAACTAGCTCACTTGGTCCAAAGTTGTTTTATGAGAATAGAAGTTTTGGGTTAAAGTTTTTCTTTTTGTTGAGTTACTTTTTCAAAAAGAACATGTAACTTATGTTTTAAAGTTACTTTATGTAAAAGTGTTCTCACCCATTATAAAAGGTGAATCACTTATAATTCCAAAGTCACTTTATCTTTTATTTAAATTACAATTTAGTGGGTAGCTCATAAAGTACCATTGTAAAAGTGATTTTCACTTATTTATAAAAGTGGGTCACAAAAAATCTTTTTTTAAGTGAGCTAATTAGGTTGAGTTTGAAAATGAGAGGGATTTTTTTTTTAAATATAACATTGTCATTCACTTTCGAGTGTTCACATACTTCATCAGCATCTTCAACAACTTTCCTTAAAAAATCCATAACTTCTTCATTCGGAAGTCATTTTCATAGCCTTTTTTTAGTCGACGTAATTTTTCGAGATCTTTCCATTGGAGCACTTAGTTTCAGCATCTACAACTTTAGTTTCTATTAAAATGGAAATTTCATGCCAAGTTATTCTTGACAATACCAACTACTTTCAATGGGTGTCCTATATGGAGGATTTACTTAGAAGTAAAGGTCTTTATAGAATAGCCTCAAGCCAAGAGTCTAAACCTAAAACGAAGATAAGCAAGCCAAATGGGAAAATAGGAAAGATCAAGCATATGCATAGATAGGGATGTCTATTTCTCCAGACCTTAGATTCCATATCACAGAACTTGATGCCCCTCATGAAGCAATGAAACAACTCAATAAAGTTTTTGGAATTAAAAATGAAATTAGAGCCCATAAACTCGAAAATGAGTTTCTTACGTTGGACCCCAATAATATTTCTTCCATTGAAGATTTTTTGTCCAAGTTCAAGACCCTTAGACTTCTCTTGGAAGGTGTTAAGGTTAAGAAAGAAGATGGTAGCCTTAACTATTCCATTCTTACTAAGTTGGGACCAGCCTACTCTGTGTTTGTTTCCACCTTCCATTCTACTAGAGAATCCTTTATTTCTCAAGGACAAAACTACAAGCCCCCCTCTTTTGATGCCTTTTGTGATTCTTTAATAAGAGAACAAGAAAAAATCTTACATCTTGGTCTCCTTAATCTTGAAAACTCTTCTAAGAAAGCCTTAGCCACCCAACAACAACCAAGTTCAAAGAATCCTAAGAAGCAGCATCCTAAAAAGAATGGTCCTAAACCAACCAAGGGTCCTAAGCACTTTTAGTCTCAAAATTAAAAATCAATTCAACAAAATGATAAGGGACATAAAAACAAAGGGAAGAAGATTGATAGGCATTGCAACTTTTGTAATCGATATGGCCACTTAGAATCCAAATGCTTTAAGAAGAAGGAAGCCTTGGAAGCAGCAATGAAGAAGCATAACATCCATTTGCAGCACTCTTCATCTTCAGGAATAACATTTTCTGCATGTGGTTGTCAAGCATCTCGGTCTGGTTATGCACTAAATGTATCTTCTTCTTCTCATTCTCATGAGTGGCTCATTGATTCTGGAGCTTCCTATCACATGGCCAAACACAAAGCCATGTTTTCTTATTTAAATGATTGTAACACCAAAAATATATATATTGGTGATGATAGATCTCTTAGTGTTGTAGGGACTGGAACTATTCATCTAGACAATGGTCAATTTAATGATGTCTTATGTGTTCTTACCTTATCCTACAACCTTCTATCTGTATATCAGATAACTCATTCAGGTGAAGGTAAAACCATTGAATTTTCACCTCATGATGTTGTAATTAAGGGCCTAAGAGATCCTAGACAGATTTTAGCTACTAGCATTGCTGATGATTCTACAAGGTTGTATAAGTTTAACAACTTTGGGTCATCAACTCTTCCCTCGGTATTTTTTGCTCATAATGATGAAGTGAGAAAACTTTGGCATGAGCAATTTGGTCACTTAAACTATCGCTCCCTTCAAAATCTATGTAAGGGAAATATGGTGACAGGTCTTCCTATGGTATCTTTCAGAGATGGTGTTTGTTTCGGATGTGTACTGGGAAAACATCATTGGGATAGTTTTGAAAAACATGCCTCTTGACACGCCTCAACCCCTTTACAGCTTGTGCACAATGATTTATGTGGTCCACTTCTAGTTGTTTCATTCTATGGCTACAAGTATTTCTTAACTTTCATTGATGATTTCTCTAGACGCACTTGGGCATACTTCTTAAAACTCAAGAGTGAAGTCTTTAACATGTTCTTGTCCTTTAAGGCCTTTGTTGAGAAACAATATGGATATCAAATTCTTAAGCTAAGATTTGATAATGGTGGGGAATATATTAACAACAAATTCATAAACTTTTGCACTAAGCATGGAATTCAAATGCAACATACTATTCCATATACTCCATAACAGAATGGTGTAGCTGAAAGGAATAATCGCACCTTAAAGGAAATGGCTAATTATATGCAAATTACATAGTAAATCACACTCATACTAAGGTTTTAAAGAATATCACTCCAAAAGAAGCATGGAGCTCAATTAAACCAGATGTAAGTCAAATTCGTGTTTTTGGAAGTGAAGCATGGGCCCATATTCCTAATGAGAAACCTAAAGCCTTAGAACCTAAGAGTGAAAAATGTATTTTTGTTGGATATTCTGAAGATGTCAAAGGATATAGACTTCTTCCACCTAAACCCAAAAATGTTCTCATTAGAAGAGATGTAAAGTTTGCTGAAAATATATCGGCCTACAAGCCTAGTTCGTCAGATGTTTCACCTCTATTTATCCCTTCTACTTCTGAAAATATTTCCTCTTCAGATGATGACAGAAAGGATGACAATCCTCCCCCACCTTCTCAAGATCCTCCTTCAGCTCCTCATCTTCCAAAATGGGTCTGTGCTACTCGGGATGCAGCAAGTGATCCTACACATCAGCAATGTACACGTTCTCAGTTTGATAGAGCCTCTTCTTTACTAGCTCAAGCTTCAGTGAATTATGATCATGACACCTTTGCAGAAGCTTCAAGCCATCTAGATTGGGATGCAGCTATGAATGAAGAATATCATTCATTATTGGCAAATGATACATGGGATCTTGTTCCTCTTCCAAAGGGACGAAAACTTGTTAGATGTAAATGGGTTTACAGAACCAAGTTTGGACCAGATGGAAATTTTGATAAACATAAAGCTCGTCTTGTTACTAAGGGTTTTTCACAAGATGAAGCCATTGACTATACTAAAACCTTCTCCCATGTTGCCAAAATGAACTCTATCTTCCTTGTTCTTTCCCTTGCTGCCTCTTTCAAATGGGAAGTCCATCAGATGGATGTTAAATCTACCTTCTTCCATGGGAGTTGCATGAAGAAATATATATGGAACAATCTCTTGGCTTTATACAAACAAACTCTAGCCTTGTACGTTGGCTTAAGAAATCCCTTTATGGTCTCAAGCAAGATTGTTTGCAGTGGGATCCCCCAAGGGAAGTTTTGGGGCTAAAAGCCCATGTTTTTATAATATTATTGTAAAGACTCTTCATTTTGTGGTTGCGGAGTGCGATGGTATTATATGTCACAAAGGGTAGTCCTCCCTTAGTTTTGTAAAGTAAAGTCAGCTGTAAGAGATCTATCCATAGTCTGTGGACCATGAGATTGTATAAAAAGAGCTAAGCTCCAAGTAGTTAAGAGCATAACACAAGGAAGAGAGTCATAGCCTTAGAGCAAGAAGTCTAAGTCTTGGGTTGTAGCGTAGGTAGAGGCTCTGCAGCTGAGTGCACAGAGGCCTAGGGTAGAAGTTTGTAGCTAAGTGCACGGACCCCTACAGCTGTGTGTGCAGGGTGAATAGAGTCTGTAATACTTGGAAGATATTAATAAAAGGAGTTATTCTGCAATTTCTGTGTATTTGTTCTATTGATGGGTTTGGATATTTTGTGTATGAATTTCCTTTATTATGCTTATATGATGTGCAAATGAATGCATTTACATTGAATAATTGAACACAATCATGCATATCTTCTTACGTGGTGATAACTTTAAGTAGTTGAAAAGATAAGAAAATCACTTAGGATAATTGAGGAATCTACATGGCTCACTACCATAGTAGCGTGAAATTACCTGAGCCACAGGTTAGGGCTGCGCAAAGGTCAACCCTATACTTTCGCGAAGGTATTGAAAGCCAGAACAGAGGGTTTGTCTTACAAGCCCTACATCGAAATCACCTACACGAAGGAAGGGATAGAAGAGATCAAACGACATCACAACCATCTCAAGGGTGCGGAAACTTGGTTCCATCATCCCCCCATATTGCTTCGAGTGAGACTTTGGTCCACGCTCTGCGGGCTAATGCCGAAATAGGCAGTTTCGGGACCAGAATCTACATAAGAGATGTGTGATGTCATATCACTAGAATCCAACTAAGAAGGAGATTGGAGACTGGTTGGATAGAAAGATCCATGAATTATTGTCACAGGAGAACAAAAACCCGCGATTGACAAAGGAACAGTGGTTGAACCAATACCTGTATACAGAGATCCACGAGATCTTTTTCTATTCTTTCCCTATTGAGCTATACGAGTGGATCGCAAAGCTAGCAGATAGCCAAGGAAGGTGGAAAATTGACGGTCCTATTTTGTGGACCCCAGAGCTAGTGCGAAGGTTGGAAGCATCAGAGGATAATATCATCTGCACTGTTGATCATTGGCTCGATCACGTCATAGGAGGATTTGTGACTGAATTCATGGTCGACACCTCAGTCAGCTATAGCAAGGTGGAGCAACACTTTTTCAAAGGACCGCGAGGTAAGTACGTAAAATCTTTGAATACTTGGATTAAAATGTTGTTGTGCGAAAAATGGGTTATGCAGCTACCTTGATGTTTGGGACTACGTGAAGCGGAAAAAGTTACAGGAATGAAGGAAATAAGGGTCCGGAGTATAGCCCCTTGATTTCACCTCCGCGAAGAGACGAAGAAGGGATAGCGAAGGTTTCTCCGCGAAGTGCTATTCAGTTAATAAGACAAGGATTCCCATGAATACCACCTCCACCCACACCACCTCCGACTTCACCGCCATCACCTCCAATTTCGCCTATACGATCTCCACCTCCATCACGGTTCAGTATGGAAAACATAGTGAAGTTTCCTTTGTTCAAAGGCTTGGGAAACGAGGACCCAGACCAATTATGGTTCATTGTGAGGGCTGTATGGGAAGCTTAAGGTGTTACAGATGATCATATAAAGAAGGCGACACTGGTTAGTGCTTTGCAAGATTGCGCGCTAACTTGGTATATTAAGTACTCTAATGATAAACTGAATGCTGGAGTAGTGAACATCCAGGAAGCACTAAATAGGGAATTTAGCAGGCCTAAATCTGAGGCGTAGTCAATTTTGGGATTTAAAGAGATCGTGATGCAACCAGGCAAGATGCCTTGGGAACTAGATCAGAGTCTAAAATGTATAATCCGCGAAGCCAACATGAATTTGATAGATGGACAGCATCGTGAGTGGTTTGTGGCTTCACTACTACCACACTTAAGGAGTGTGTTGTTACAACAGAAGATAACAACTCAGTCAGAGGCCTTGGAGATTTCCATGAGACTAAATGAGACTCCGATGCCAGATCCTAATCTAGGAGTTCAGCAAATCCATGTGCAGCTGAAGAACTTGTGCCTGGAGATGCAAAGTCTGAAGTAGGACAGGACAGTTTGGCCAGAGGTACACGAGGAGGTATGGTGCTTGAAATGCAAGAGTCAAGGTCATGACAAAGAGCATTTCCCGGTCTTTGAAAATTACCTTACAGGAGGAGGACCGATGCCTTTAAGGCCAGAAGCTCAAGTAGGACCTAGTGCAGGGCCTACCTTATGGTGTGCTATTTGTCAGGTAGCCGGAAAACATGCTACAGATAACTATTACTTGCTACAGAAGTATGTACAAGAACCGCAACAGTTGTTCTGCAAATTTTGTAGGTTAGTAGGACATGATGACTGTACTTGCAGGAGCTATGAATTGATGATGGATAGAACTCTTGCCTAGAGGGTTCAGGCCGAAACACGACCCCTTGACCAGAATGCAGGGATGGCATGGAAAGGATTTTAGGGGCATGGATGAGGCTAAGGCAGAGGAGGACTTGGTAGAAGTCGACGATAGTTGATCTACTACAATTGCAGAGGGCCAGGACACTATGCCCGGGATTGCACTAATCCAATGCATCCGTCATGCAAGTATTGCACGTTGTTCAATCATGAAATAGAAGATTGTCCTACACTGATAGCTAGGATACATGACAAAGGGGTGCTACCACCTCTGCTAACTCAGAACCTGTAGATGATGAGATCTAAGCCGCATGAGGAAGATCCAAATGTAAATATAGTGCTCAGAAGTGGAATCGCGACAGGAGATGACAAGGGGAAACAACCGGCAGAAAGTACATGGGTTCGCAAAGCCCCAGCAAAAGAGGCTGAGTTTGATTTGGAGCGTGCTTGTGAAATCTTCATGGAAGCTAAGAAGAGCTTCACTCAGGCCTCCACCTCAGGAAGCAAGGATAACTGAGTCGGAGATGGACCCCTCCATGCTCACAACTTTCCTGGAAACCTGTATGAAGTTACTGCGCGACAATAAGGCTATGAAAGGGTTACAAGAACTCATTAATAGATGTGGTCGAATCGCACCAGGTGAGTCGTGCATAGTACGAAAGATTGGAAAGCATAAAAGAAGGATGGGACGGGAGATGAGACTGACCGCACAAATAGGAGAGTATGAAATGGATCAGGTCATTTTGGACCTAAGGTTAGATGTGAATGTCCTATCAAAGCAGACTTGGGAGCGAATGGGGATACCTGCGCTGCAATGGTCTTCGATTTATCTAAGGATGGAAAATCAAAAGAAAATCATTCTCATGGGGTGGCTGCAGGGGGTGACCATGGATATTGAGGGAGCAAGCGCACTGGCTGATTTTGAAGTAATAGAGATAGTGGATGACAACAATCCCTACCCTGTGCTCCTAGGAATTGACTAGGCTACTGATATGAACGGGGTAATCAATCCGAAGAAGCAAAATATGATCTTTGAGAAGAAATCGTTGTGCGTAATAATACCCCTAGATCCTGCTTAAGGATCACGCTATATGGAACCAATCCGCGACTATGAGAGTGATGATGACCTAGACTATATCTATAAGATAAAAACACGAAAGCAAGATTGGGTGAATCCCACCGTGGATGGATAGATCAAGTGGGATCACAAGAGTTCCTTCACTTCGGACTCTTACGAAGAAATAAAATGCTGGTAGAATCGGTTACATGAAGTAACTACGCTGAATTGCAACATGATGACCCGGTCATTGCGCTGTGTGTCATCAGAGATAAGAAACTTGCCTACTTATGATGGTCTAAATGAGGTAGATATCTTTTTGGATGCATTTGAAAGGGAGGTACCAGAAAAGCAGTGCTTCCAAGCCTTGGACTGGGCACTGCGCGCTACACCCGCAAGATGGTGGGGTATGCACAAGGGAAGTTTTTATGATTGGCGCAAATGTAGGAAGATGATGAGAACACAATTTGGGAAGCCTAAGGTGCGACTGATAAACAAGTACGATGGGCAGAATGATTCGTGCACGCATCTAGCCAAATGGACGTAGGCTTATGGAGAAAAGCCCCAACCTGAGTGGGTGCACCTGTTCTGTCATACCTTGGATGTTATCCCAATGAATTGGTATATAGAAACAAAGCTTCATCATGGGACAGGCGAATGGGATATCCTACACGAAGGATTCATGATGACATTCAGTTTTGAGGATGGGTTTGACAGTATTGATGAAGCGCTACAAGAGGTGAAAGCAGCTATCTTTAGGACACCACAAGATCCTTTAGACCTAATTCAGCTTGCATGGGCTACTCAGCTAAGTCACACACTCGAATGTTATAATGTAACTACTGAAGATGAGGATGAGGATCTGTGGAAGATTAACATTCCAGAAACAGAAGGCCACTGCAAGGTTCAAGGACTGCAGATTGAGAACCCTGATATAACTGCGCCGGTGAAAACAAAACAAGTGAACATTGGTACGAAGGCAGAGCCCAAATTCGCAAAGATTGGAGACTACTGGGATGATGCAATGGTGGATAAGGTCACTGAGTTGCTCCGCGAATACCAGGACTTATTCCCTACCAAGTTTACGGATCTGAAAGGAATAATCAAAGACCTAGGAGTGATGAAGATCACGTTAAAGCCCGATGCGAAGCTAGTTAAGCAGAGGCCTTACCGCCTCAATCCAAAATAAAAGGAAAAAGTCCGCTTAGAGCTAGACAAAATGCTAGCGTCAGGCATCATTGAGCCTGTGGAAGAATCTGATTGGGTAAGCCCAATGGTGGTGCAAGAGAAGAAGTAGAAAGATGAGATAAGGATATGCATGGATCTCAGAAAACTAAATGACACTTGTGTGCATCATCCTTTCCCGACTTTGTTCACGGATGAAGTGTTGGACAATGTAGGTGGCCAGGAAGCATATTCCTTCATTGACGGGTTCTCTAGGTACCACCAAATCAAAATCGCGCTGGAGGATAGGAGAAAGACAACCTTCATGACTGAGTGGGGTTGTTTTCAATACACTATAATTCTGATTGGATTGAAGAATGTGCCTGCAATCTTTTCGCGCGTGGTTGTTGTGGCATTCAAGGAATTTATTCATAAGTTCCTAGAGGCATATTTTTATGACTGTACTATATTTGGGCTGGTTAAGCACCATGTAGCGAGCTTGCGCTTGATGCTGGATACCGTCGAAGATACCAAATCGTGCTCAATCTCAAGAAGTGTCTGTTTTGCATTCCTTTTGGGAACCTATTGGGGCATGTGGTTTGCAAACAAGGATTGATGGTAGACCCCATGAAGATCATGATGATACTAAACTTGGAAGTGCTGAGGAGTGTGAAATAGCTGTGCGCTACTTTGGGACATACGGGATATTACAAAAAGTTTATCAAAAGTTATGCCCAGATCACCGCATCGATGGAAATGTTTTTGAAGAAGGATGTCATGTTCTACTGGAATGATGACTGTGAGAAAAGCTTGGATATATTGAAAGAAAATATGGTTACCACACCAATTCTAGTCTTCTCGAACTGGAAGAAAGAGTTTCATGTACATGTCGACGCATCATGTATAGTGCTGGGGGAAATACTAACATAGGATGGTGGAGAAGGCTTGGACCATCCTATTGTGTTTGCAAGCCGCAGATTATCCAAAGCAGAGAAGAACAATTCTACCACTAAACGCGAGGGGTTGGCTATGGTGTATGTGCTCCAGAAGTACCAACACTACTTGCTTGGAGGTCATTTTAAGATGTATACGGATCACTCTGCGTTGAAGTACCTAGTCAATAAGCCTATGTTGGGGGGGTGAATCTGCAGATGGCTCTTATTGTTCCAAGAGTACGATTTTGAAGTTATTGTGAAGCCTGGACGATTGAACACAGGACCAGACCATTTGTCACACATCGAAACAAGGGAGGAACCTACTAACTTGGAAGAAGGATTTCCTGTCACGCGGCTATTTGCAGTGCATGTCACGGATGGTCATTTCGAGGATATAACACACTTCCTAACAACATGAACTGCACTAGAAGGATACTCTATCCAGCAAAAGAAGGAATTAATCGTGCGTGCGACAGATTTCTCTGTCATTGTTGGGAATCTATACAAGATGGTATGTACTTGATTTTGAACGAAGTAGCATCCTCGCAGATGCTCATGGGGGCGCCGCAGGAGGCCATTATGCAGGGAGAGAAATCACACAGAAGATTCTACACGCTGGGTTGTGGTGGCCAACCCTTCATCAAGATTCAAAAGCATATTGCAAGGCATGTGATGTATGTCAAATAATAGGCAGGGCATCGCGAAAGGATGAAATTCTTTTGAATCCACAAATGATGTTGAAACCCTTCGAGAAGTGGGCAATAGATTTTGTAGGACCCATTCAGCCACAAGGGAAGACAGGTTCAAGGTACATTATCACTACAACAGAGTATTTGACTCATTGGGCAGAAGCGCAACCGATGAAGGATTTCATGGGCGTGACGGCCGCAAAGTTCTTATTTGAACATGTACTGACGCGATTTGGATGTCCAAGGATCTTGATGAGTGATCATGGTACGCACTTCCTAAATGAGATGATCAATGCACTAACGGAGGAATTTCAGGTATATCACTAGAAGAGCACACCTTATCACCTGCAAGCTAATGGGATAGTGGAGACGTTCAACAAAGTGCTTGAAAATGCATTGATCGAGGTTCGCAATGCTTATTGAAGTGATTGG
Source organism: Pinus tabuliformis (assembly GCA_031772625.1). NCBI lineage: Eukaryota > Viridiplantae > Streptophyta > Pinopsida > Pinales > Pinaceae > Pinus > Pinus tabuliformis. Next base: position 1,570,997,408 of record CM062819.1, on the reverse strand, counting down.
GACCTACACATACCTGCAGTATTGTGGCTTATCGAACGTCATGTAAGAAGTTGACAGGACAAACTCCTTTTAGGCTTGTCTATGGTGTGGAATTCATAATGCCTATGGAATACATCGTGCCTAGTCTATGCATAGTAGCACTCATAGGTATGACAGATCGCGGAGCCCTGGAAGAGAGGCTCGCACAGCTGGATGAGCTTGAAGAAGAAAGATTTTTGGCTAGATTTCACCAGCAGGTCCAAAAGCAGCGTGAAAAGGCATGGCATGATCGACACATCAAGTTGCACACATTTAAGGTAAATGATCTAGTTTTGTTGTATGATAGTAAGTTTGATAAATTCCTTGGAAAATTCAGGATGCATTGGTTAGGGCCTTATGTTATTAAGGAGATTACCAATGGAGGAGCGATACAGTTGGTCAAGTTAAATGGAGAACCCTTCCTAGGAAAGGTGAATGGAAGTCGCTTGAAGCCATACACCAGTGGTTCATCCAGGTGACTAAATGAAAGTAGCATAGTCTTAGCGCCCCAAGCAGCTGAAAGGAGGCATGAGACTATAAACTACACTGCTCAAGTTGGGGAGCTGCGCAGCTGGAAGATGGCGTGAAGAGAGGACGTGTCACTGGGTCCGTGACAACGCGAGGGGAGTTGCGCTACACAGGGAGAAATCATGTAGGTCAACTAGAAAGTGACCGTTAAGGTCATTGCTCATGAAAAGATGGCAGAAGTGAGACCAAATGGAGTGGGTGAGCGACATTTAAGATGAAATTTATGGCTTAGATCCTTGAAAATCTGCCGCCAATCCGGTATTAATGAACCGATTTTAGGGGGAACAGTCGGATTTGAATTCAAATTTCTCTATAAATTACAAGTGGCTATCCAGCAAGAAACACTTGGCATTTTTAGTATTCAGTTGTTGAGCTCTCAGATGCCTATGGACCCAGAGTTTTTTGCAACTCTCAAATAGACCCCTGCATTTGCGAACTTGCTTGAGACATCACGAGTACTGATAGAGAGTGTTATGTCATCACCCCTAGAAGTTATCAATACACAGCAAGTGGTAGAAGAACCAGTATAAGAGATGGAGAAATAGGTCAAAGAAGTTGCCCCAGAAGTAGCCGAAGTACTGGCGGAGGTCCCTAAATCTACGAGAACGCCGAGACTGAAGCCAACGCCAACCAAGGAGACCATGAAAGATAAGAAGGGTAAGCAGCCTGCCATCCTAGTGCACACGTTGTTGAGATGAAACCCAACCAAGCCCACTATCCAGGAGAAAGGCAAGGGTATAAACCTAGAGCCAGAAGAGGAGGATATCGAAGACATCCCCATGGACGATGAGGATGTGGGAGTGGAAATAGAGGAGGTTGAAGCCTAGGGTGCGGACACTATTACACGATTGCCGGAGTATGTTCCTCCATGAAAGCCTAAGTCCAAGGTCCTCAAGGACATTGATGAAAGTAAGACTCCAATTCAAACCCCATTGCTACCAGATGAGATCACTTTTAATGGTCCGCGTTTAGCACAGGTGTCGATTTTGAAGCTCGAAGTCTGGGACTTAGCGGACCATGAGAAGTTCTGCACCTGGTGACCGAATAGTTGATGCACCACATCATAGACACATAGACAGGGATGACTGCATTGGAGCCGTGGAAGTGGCTCAGAGGAGTAGAGAAGGTAGGATTACTCAACCTGCTCTAGGTGTTGCACAATAACCACACCCCCGTGATAGTTTTGGTCATCAAGCAGCTGATGTGCTTGGTGCATGATGGGTGTCCGTGGCTAGAGGAATCGATACCCATAACCGATATGTTGATTCACCGCATCACACACCTACCATATACAGGTGAAAATCCAGTGATTATTTTTGGTGGCAAGGGTGGCGAGCTAGCGCTCGCAGAATCGATGAAAGAGAAGTTTAAATTGGTGAAGAAGTCACATAGGTAGGAAATCTCTAGCATCTGTGACCTTGCTGTGAAGGTGGAAACACAGATCCTTGCAGGGAAGGTGATGTAGAAGTGCCACGCCGACGAGGTGCCGGCACCTATCGTCGCGCTTGCATAGCAGTGCACGGAAGGAGTCCATTTTAACTAGTTGGACTACCTTCGCGGCGAGTTCCTAGCCAACTGCTGTGAAGCGCAGGAGCATAACAAGACATTCCACTATGCATGGCTCTTGCTCTTGATTGTGCTTGTAGCGTGGGAGCGACTGGAAGAAAGTTGATTCCCCTCAGTCGCGTCAGGCCTCCCTGAAGCAGCGAAGTACACTTCGTTGTGGGAAACCAAGGACGTGGAGTGCGTTCGAGACAGTAAAATCTTCTAGATCCTGATGGAAATGAATATTAAGATGGCTAGCAATCGCAAGCCGTGATTATCACCCACGGTATATGCTAACTTACAAAGCTATGCCAAATTCAAGAAGATTTCCATCGGATCTCAATCACGGCGTGGAAGGACCCTGCGCAGAAGTGGTACGACCTGTCGTACCTAGCCACAGATGATGCCATCGATGCAGTGTTGGATAAATGGCCAGCGAAGTGGCGCACCTCCACAGACTTGGCGGTGGGTGGAAGAAATTTTGCCACACAAAAGAAGAAGGATGAGGCCAAGCTGAAGATGGTGCAGGTGGTTGAGAAGAGGAAGAAGGAGGCCGTTGAGAAGGCCAAGGTAGAGCAGACAAGAAAGGAGGCAGGAAAACAAACAGGAGGCACAGAGAAGGGCTCTGACAAAGATGCGTGGTTGCCTTCACTTACAACTAAAGAAGAGGACATAGAGCAGCACAATGCAGACCCTCAGGAGATGTCCTACCGTATTAAGCGCCCGAGAGAGATAGAAAAGGGAGGGTCCAGAAAGAAGTCCAAGGTGACCAAGACCTCGCTAGACCCCATCACACTAATGGAGGGAGACTTATATGACATCGGTGACACAGTCAAAGATATCACCGCGGAGGCCCTACAACAATTTGAAAAGCAGCAGTAGATCGTCCTAGGGGCCATCTAGATGGAACTGCAGGAGTTGCGGGCCCGCGCATCACAAGTTGGTACGGTGTCTACCAGCTTGGCTATTGGCACATTAGAGGCTATCGATATGCTACACATGAAGGCTTCCAGTGTGCTAGTGCTGCCAGATGGAGCACTGACAATAGAAAATGAGGCTTACAGGCCCATTGTCAGTGCCTTGAAGGGAGTAGGATTGAACCTGGCAGTGCTCCTGTGCAAAAAGCTCCACTTCTTACAAGATGGAGTAATTGCCGAGCTAAGGGCCCGCGAGCATCACGCCCTCCAAGTGATCAAAGAGAATAGAATAAAAAATGAGAAGATGGCCTTACAGAGGAATGTTTCCATTTCCACCGAGGCCGAGGTGACTAGAAGATCATACAGGTCATAGAGGAGGCCTGCAGAATGGTCTCGAAATTGGACATTCTAGAGGAGGAGCCAGTTGAGGTCTGCATCCGTAAATTGGCCATAGGGGTACGCAACACTTGGATGGAGATGGCACAGGTTTAGTTGGAGCTGAACTTGCAGATTACAAAGCTCCATTTGAGGGCTCAACCTTCAACACCACCAGAGGTAAAGGAACAACGGGTGGCCGCTATCATAGAAGTAGTTGCAGCAGTGGAGAGTGCAGTAGCAGACTGCACACAGTTGTTTGAACTGTCGTTTGAGGTCCTGACTGGCTTGTAGGAGGATCCAAACATCCAAAGGCTCGAGACAGAAGCACGTGAACTCCAATAGAACTATGACGAAGTTAAGGGCACAGCACGAACCGTCGCGCTGACACAGAGGTTAGCCAAGCCGCTGAAGGAACAGGTGGACATAGCACTGCACAATGAAGCAGTGTTGAAGGCGTGACTCAAGCCCTGGATGGAGGAAGCTTATGTAGTTACAGGAAACATTGAAGGCAAGCTTGCGACGCTATAAGTGATGCAACAACAGCTTCAGGCCGACAGCACAGGGGCAGTAACTGAGAAGACAGTCGATGATACGAAGCAGGCAGTAGCTCAGTGCACAGCTGAGGTTGTGATCATCAGAATCGAGCTAGACGAGCTTCGTGCAAAGATCTTCGCGCTTGTTGAGTGACTCGAGGGTGAGTCGCGATGTTTGTGTTGGGGGCCTGTTGGGAGCGAGATCCCCCAAGGGAATTTTTGGGGCTAAAAGCCCATGTTTTTGTAATATTATTGTAAAGACTCCGCATTTTGTGGTCGCGAAGTGCAAAGGTATTATATGTCACAAAGGGTAGTCCACCCTTAGTTTTGTAAAGTAAATTCAGTTGTAAGAGATCTACCCATGGTCCACGGACCATGGGATTGTATAAAAAGAGCTAATCTCTAAGTAGTTAAGAGCATAACACAAGGAAGAGAGTCATAGCCTTAGAGCAAGAAGTCTAAGTCTTGGGTTGTAGCGTAGGTAGAGGCTCTGCAGCTGAGTGCGCAGAGGCCTAGGGTAGAAGTCCACAGCTGAGTGCACGGACCCCTGTAGCTGTGTGTGCAGGGTGAATAGAATCTGGAATACTTGGAAGATATTAATAAAAGGAGTTATTTTGCAATTTTTGTGTATTTGTTCTGTTGACGGGTTTGAATATTTTGCGTATGAATTTCCTTTATTATTCTTATATGATGCACGAATGAATGCAATTACATTGAATAATTGAACACAATCATGAATATCTTCTTACGCGGTGATAACTTTAAGTAGTTGACAAGATAAGAAAATCACTTAGGATAATTGAGGAATCTACACAGCTCGCTGCCATAGCAACGCGAAAGTACCTGAGCCATAGGTTAGGGCTACTCGAAGGTCAACTATATACTTTCGCGAAGGTATTGAAGGCCGAAATAGAGGGTTTGTCTTACAAGCCCTAGAGTGAGATCACCTATGCAAAGGCAGGGATAGAAGAGATCAAACGACATCACAACCATCTCAAGGGTGCGGAAACTTGGTTCCAACATCCCCCCATACTACTTCGGGTGAGACTTCAGTCCGCACTCCGCGGGGTGATGCCAAAAGGGCAAGTAGTGTAGGGATTTGTTTGGCTAAATAACGTTGAACCTATGTCAGGCCCCCTCAAGCCAACAAAGCCCCTCGGGCTCGGTATGCCATAATGGATAGCTTTCTTTTAGATACTGGCTTTTCTAGGTGTGATTCTAACAATACTGTCTACACCAAGAAAGTGGGTAAGTCTCTTATCATTCTTGTTCTTTACGTTGATGATCTTATCCTTATTGGTAGCGATCACAACCTTATAAACCATGTGAAGTCCAGCCTTAAAATCAGTTTGAAATGACAGACTTAGGACACTTGCATTATTTTCTTGGTCTTCAAGTCTTACAATCTAAGGAAGGTATTTCCCTTTCCCGGTCCAAGTATGCCTATGATATTCTACGTCACTTTCACATGGAAGATTGTAAGCTAGCCCCTTCTCCCTTTCAGTTTGGAACCAAAATTTCAGTCACTTGTACTTCCCCTAAAGTTGATGCTACCTTATACCATCAGCTTGTAGGAAAACTTTTGTATCTGACCCATACCCATCCTAACCTTTCCTTTGATGTTGGCCTTATTGCTCGGTTTATGCAAAACCCACATGAAAGTCATTGGAAAGAAGCTAAAAGAATTCTGTGTTATGTTCGAGGTACACTTCAGTTTGGGATTCATTACAATGTTGAAGCATCTCCTCTATTGGTTGTTTTCACTGATTCCGATTGGGCTGGTGACCCTGATGATCGGAAGTCTACTACAGGTTATGTCTTCACTCTTGGTTCTGGACCTATTACATGGGCTTGCAAGAAAAAAAGTGCCATTTCTCTTTCTTCAATAGAAGCAGAGTATCATGGCATTGTAGAAGCTAGTAGGGAATCCCGGTGGCTTCATTAGATCCTGTCATAGTTTGGCTTTTAGCAACAACATCCAACTACACTTCGGTATGATAACCAAAGTGCCATTCAACTATGCAAAGATCCAGTCCAACATCAACGCAACAAACACATTGAACTACAAATGCACTTGATCAGAAAGCTCATTCATGACCATGTTCTTGAAGTTCAATATTGTCCAACCGATGATCAAGTTGCAGACATCTTTACAAAGGCTCTCACAGAGCCGAAGTTTACTAAAATTCGATTTATGGTTGGATTTCAGGAAGTTGTCCCTAAGTGGGGATAGGCTCTAATGCCTCCTTCCTTCTCCTCTTGTGTCATATTTTTACATCCTTCAATCCTATCCCAAGTTGTTCTTAAGGGGGAATGTTAGGATATTCTGACACATAAGAAATAGTTAAGTATAACTTGGTCTAGTGTAGAGTTAGGTAAAGTGTGTTTCTTTACTATGAACTTTTGTATCTTACAATCTGACAGTCATGATATGTTCTAGACATGAAGTGATCCAATGGTTCATTTTCTCCTTTGTATTATCAACACTTGATCCGTGGCTCAATACCCAATTGGTCCATGATCTCTATTTAAAGAGCATGGAGGGTCATTTGTAAGGTGACCATTCATGAGAGAAGTTTATGTAAATTTTATTTCTTTTACATTAATAAATTGGCTAAAGTGGCCGCGTTGGCTCAGGTCGTGGACTGTTTCCCCTTTGAGGGTTTTAACCATGACATGAATACCGGTGTACTGATCTGTGATCTGTTTGTGAGCGGTGTCATTTGGTGTTCTATCTAAGGAACTTACCCTATAAATTCCTACACCAAGAGCAAGCCATTCTACATTTTGAGGGAACTTTTAGGATGTTAGGGACGGAGAGTCTACAATCTTATCAGATAAGGTGGCATGCCTTACCCCACTATCTACAAATCAGAGAGTATCACTCTCCTAAAAGGCTAAGGAATGCCTTGGAAAGAACCCCATTGTACAAAAGAATCATGCAAAGACTAAAAATCAAATGGATAGGACTCAAACTTAGTCCACTTTTGTTGTTGGGTTTACAAGAAGAAAGAAACCAAGAAGAGGAACAAAAGGTATTTATAGAAATAAAGGCAAATGCAAGATTTTATCCATGGGAGGGCGCACCATTTGAGGTGCCTTAGGATGTCATAGACCCCACCAGGGCCATGAATGAGCTTCATATGGATGACTAATTTTGTCAAATGATGATCAACACCTTTAACGGGGGATGATGATGGGTCCCATTAATAGGTATACTTTGAAGATCATTATGTTATCCTCTAGCCCTTAGAATTGTCCTTTTCTCATAGTAATTCAAATATTTAGTCATAATATGCTTATAGATAAGAGTAAAATGTGTTTTTCATAGTATGTGGCCTAGTGTGATTAAATTGCAGGAAAAAGAATCATTTTTTAGGAATTTACTATGCAAGGGCTTGATGGAGAAAACTAGGAGAGAATCTAGGGAGGCTTGTCCACCTCCTTAACTCTCTAACTCAGCTTAGGATCACCAAATCCTCACTCACAAGCTCAAATTCACTAACAATCGAGTAAGTCCAAGTGCAAGTGAAGCTCAAGGAGGACCAGATCCACAATTTTCAAGCTATTAGAGGGAACCACTCTTATTTTCAAGGGAGCTGACATGATCTACCTTTTTGTATAAATAAACCAACTGAAAGGCTCATTAGGATTCAAATTTTTTATTCAACTAAGATTAGCTATTGAGCCTAGGGCTTGACCTTCATTTTGTTAACTTTCATGTGATGTATGAGACTATTATTTTATCCTAATGAGAAGTTTGTTATTGAGTTGCATATGAGCTAGTTCCAGAGAGATGAAGTCCTTGGGTTTGGGCCCATCCCAGAGGCTTTAGTCCCTCTTCTATATTTTTGTCTTGTACTTGTTTCCAAGCATTTAATGTCTTTCTTTTGTTGCAGTAGATGTTAAGCTATAAAAACTTATGATTGCAGGTTTCCTTATCACCTCTCTTGTGGGAAGAGTGATTGGAAGGAGTTATCTCAGTCTAAAAACATTTGTTATGATTGCTTGGAAATAGATAGATGTTAATTATCCTTTTGCATGATTACTTTCTACAACTTAGGAGTTAGTTTATGTTACAAACCCGGGTTAAAAGTTCATGTAATAAAAGTTAATAAAGGAAAAATAAGACCACCGCTAAGGGACACTTATTCCAAGCTGGATGTTGAGAAAATTATCCGAGTGGGCATCGCTTGATGTGTTTATGGATAAGCGGAAATTGGTAAAGACTTTGGAAAGGAAAATTGGTATTTATTGGAATTTATTTATGAAAATAATGGAAATTAGGAGAAAAGGGAGGTGAAAGGTCATAGGTAGCATTTGAGGAGGAAATTGAAGGAAAATTAAGGGAAAATGAAGAAATTAGAGGCCTCATTAATAAAAAGACCTCAGAGAATCAGTTGGTAGATTTTTGTCAATTTAGGTTTTGAATTAGTATCAAAGAGGATAAGAGCACCAACAGGAGAAGGAAAGCAAGAAAGCAAAGGAAGGAGAAGGAAAGCAAAGGAAAGAAAGGACCAAGCAGATTCAACAGGAATACTTGTAGGTAACAGGTTGCATGTATTATTTCCTAGCTAGTTTTGACTTGCATGGTATGCGCATTTTAGTATTTGGTTCTTTTACTATCAATGGCATGGAATTTACCGAGTTTCGACAGTGGATTTTAGCCTAGCCTTGCCATTTCTGGATAGCCATGGTGTGATGGGACTTTTCTCGGTTGGAGATTTGGATTGTCAGAAGATTTTGGATTTGGGTGACGTGGTCTCGGGAAAATTCCCAAAGGCATAGGAATCCCTTGACTAGTAATGGTGGGATACATAGTAAAGCCTGAGGGTGGCGATAGGAAAATTCCTCAAGTTATTCGAGAAGAATTTTGAGGCATTCAAGCTCGATTTGGTCTTGTGATCTCAGCACCGATTTAGGTGAGGTCACAGTATGGTAAGGGTGGAGTTTGTTTAACCCTTGGATTCCCTGGTTGTTTATGGATTGGTTTATCCGATGAGATCTCGCATTCATGCTTGGAATATGGCACGAAGGTGATTGGCTAAAAGAAAGATCTAGTTTATCCAATCTATGGTCGGGTGATTTGTGGAAGTCCCAAACATGGTTGGCTTTTTCGTATGTTTAATGAGAGCTAAGTTTCCCATGCTTTTGATGAGTAAATGTAATTGTTATTATGTGGATTTAATGGTTGTTCTCTCATTGTTATTTATCTGGTTATATGTTGGTTATAAGCATGGTTATATGATAGTTATCAGAAATGGCTTTTTATTTGAAACTGAATGAATAATGAATGCAAGACCTAATTGGTGTTATAACAGCTAATGTGAGAAGGCAATGACCCTTCTTGTTAAACCTCAGATAAGTTTTCAGTCCCTTTGTTCAAACTTGCATTCATGACCTATAGGTTGCATATTTACCAAGTGTTTGATGGAATTTCAGTCATGATTGGACCAGGGTAGGTCAAGTCTTTGATCAAGTTTGTTATCAAAAGCATTATCTTCATATCTGTTATGAGTTATGAAAGTTTCATAGAGTTTTGGGTAGAGGTTAAGCCCCAACCCTGGAAAATAGCCTTAAATCTCGCAGTCGTTGGCATAGCACTGGCAAAAAAAGGCTATTGTTGCACTCAGGAAGGATCATGAAAGTGACTGGGGAATATTAGTCACTTTGAGGGCTTAGAAAGGGATAAATCGGGCCTCTAGTTCAACAAAAAGGTGAGTTGTCTCAAGGATAGAGGTCCAAGAAGGGTGGGTCAGCCCTTGGGGGCCTTATGGCATCAGGAAGAGGTTAGTAAGGTCTAGTTGTGTCGAATCCATTTCCTTAAGGTCATCTAGGAGGTTGAGTCTTATCATAGTAGCCCCTTAACTCATGTTTACCCCAGGCAAGTTGGTGAAAGTGAGTAGATATGAGAGGAGGTGTGTTACAGGGTGGTTTCAGAGTGGGTTGTGCTTTCTTTGGGTAATGTTTGATACCACAGGGTGGTATCAGAGTGGGTTGTGCTCTCTTTGGGTAATATCTAATACCACAGGTGGTATTAGAGTGGATTGTGCTCTCTTTGGGTAATGTTTGATGTTTCCAAGGTTATGGTTGTCATGCATGGGGTTATTGTATACAATTGATATGGTCATGCATGATGTTGTTATGTTGTTGTGTTGATATGATTATATGGATATGCTTATGATTATACATGTACATGATAATGTCGATTGATCTTATAGATGAGATAAGCCTCCCTTGAACATCACTAACGTATGGATTTTATTTTGGTATCTATTTGATTTATCTAACACGGTACACTTGTGGGAAGAAGAGAATCAAAGATTATGAGCAAAATGGTAGACTACAGTTCCTGTGACTCTCCTTACATATCAACGGGACAACAAGGAGAAGAGTATTCTCCTAGTATAGCATATACATTGAGGAGCTTGAGGGAAGAGATTAGAAGTTGCAAAGAAGACATTTTGGTTAAGGCTTGGGAAAGACTTGCAAGGGCTCAGGAGAAGTAGGTAGAGGTTAACGCATCAATCCTTTAGAGCTTTTCAGAGTTACAGAGACAGGGACAGTTGAGGATCAGTCAAGAGAAGGAAGAGAAAAAAAAATGGAGCCTATGGTATCAGGTCATGGTCTGGTTATAGGTTGGATAGAGGGGACACAGTTAGAGGTGGAATATCATTAGATACACCTGAAAAGAGGACTATTATGTATGGGCATCATTCTAGTGCTTCATCCAAGAGACATTATCATAGTCATCATCATCATCATCCTCATAGGAGGGGTGAGTATTTACCTGAGGATTTAAAGAAAGTCAAGGCTCCTACATTTGATGGAGAGATGAAGAAGGTAGAAGATGCAAAGGCATGGTTGCTTGGGATCAAAAAATCTTCAAATTGCATAGCTACTCAGAGAACATGAAAGCCAAGATAGTCACCTTCAGTCTTAAATGGAAAGAAGATGTTTAGTGGGAAGATGTGAAGCGGGTTAGAGACATCATGATAGAAGAGTTGAGTTGGCATGAATTCAAGAGACTTTTCAGGAAGAAATATTTATCAAAGAGGTACTATGATGATAGAGCTAGGGATTTTTATGAGATGTAGATGGATTCTATGATAGATAGTATAGTAGCAAGTTGGTGGAGTTGTCGAGGTATGTTCCTTATCTCAAGGATGAGAGGGATAAGATTGAGAGGTTCATCATTGGGTTACCAACAACATATAGATACCGGATTGAGTTTGATGAGCCTAGATCGCTAGTGGAAGCGATATAGAAATTGAAGAATTGTTATGAGCATTCAAAGTGCAAAGCTGAGCCTAAACGTGACTTGAATGGAAATGAGAAAGCTAAAGGGAAGTGGCCACTGAAGTAGGGAAGACCTCAGGATTCAAGTGAGATAGCAGCCGACTAGAGGTTATGGTAGAGGACCATTACAGTGTTGGATATGCGGAATATATCATTGTAAGAAGGTTTGTCCATTATACCAAGTGTTATAGGCCATTTTTTCACATCTAGTCAATATGACTTCAACTGGATCAATCAACATTCTTTGACCTCCTTTTCATAATCCTTTCACAATTCCCTAAGCACGACTCATTCTAGCCCCTGAGTTTCTACCTGAAAGCACCTTGTTTGAGTCATTTTAAGGACCAACGCTCCATGGACTCTCACTAGATAGCGTTGACTACCAGATTTCCCTACTATGTACCTGTGTTGGTTACCAGTAGGTTGCTCAATGTTGGGGGTGCATTGATTCTAGAAATTTGGGAAAAAGAGAGAGAATATTGAAGCCTCTTCTTCCAGAAGCTTTAAGGATCTGCTTTAACCATTTACCTTAGATAAACGTCACGAATCCTATCCTATCCTACCTTGTAGTTTTCATCCCTTATCCCTTGAGCTCATCCTCCCATCAAGAGTGGATCTCAAGCCCAGATTAGTAAAAGGATAAGAATTCATGAACTACCTCCTTCACCTATATATTTATTGTCATTCATAGGCAAGGGTTTAACTTTTGGAGAGTGATTCCACCCTTATGCTGCTGATATGAGAGATATCTTTCCATGCATTAGGGTGATTAGAGGTGCACTTTATAATAAGGAAAGAACAAGTCAACCTGGAGGAGCTCTTTTACAGGATCAACAACATTTTTTTGTTGTAACTCACTCCATTTCTATTAATGCAAAGAGTTCTTTGTTTTCCTATATATGATGTTATGGTTTCATAAATTTCAATACCATGTTGATCTATTGAATAAAGTGATGAGATGATGCTGCATAGATTTCGTGGATTGTTGTCTTGTGTTATCTGACTGTCTAGGTTTTAATAATAGTGATCAGAGCTAGGATTCAAGAATTCAAGCCAAAGAAGGAGTGAAGCATATGATAGATTCCAGGTAGGCTTCATCCCGTTATCTATTTAGTTTAAGGAAAACATTAGTCCCTTTGTCTTTCTATTGTTCTAGGTCAATCCACCAAGCCTAGGGAAGATACTTTTGTCTACAGTTGAGATTCCGCATAAAAATTGGTGACCATACTAGGGAACGGTGTATTCCCTTATTGGTTTTTTTGTCCATTGTGATTTTCTTGCCTCTTCTCCAAAACTTTACTATCTTATTCAGTCAAGAACATACCTAGGAAGAACTTTCAGTGAGTCTCAATTTCAATCCTTGTGTAGGAAATTTTCATCCCTATACCAATGCACGCTCTTGTCTTCTAATAAAGCATTGCACCCCATATGAGCCTTATCTGTACTTGTGTTGCATAGCACTGGTGCCTCCTTTGCACCTAGGTTAGCCCCTATTCATGCACAATTTTTTTGTGCCTTGATTTTCTCTTTGATCATCCTTCTTCTAGTTACTCTTCCTTGAGTCTCTGAGTGTCTTATGGTCCCTCAGAAGCCTCCATTTGGTTTGCTTTTGTCTTAGTACCTTTGGTAAGGATTTGTTTAAATATTTTCCTTTGCTCTTATCATTAGGTCATTTACAAACTGATTTTGTTTGATCATTGAATGCTTAGATGAATTGGTGTTCTAGTCAACGTTATGAAAGCTTGTTTGAATTAGTGATTAGACTTTGCATCTTAGTTTTCTTCATTTTTGAAAATTAAGTGACTTGAAAAGAAAAATATTTGCATTGGAATTTAGGGTTTTGTGTGTGCATCGAAATTGGAATAGTTGCATTGAAAATGGAATTGCATTTTGCACATTGTTTGTTGCATATGCTTTGTCTCTTCCCTTCCTTAGATAGATTTTCATTGAATGAGAAAGATTTCATTTCCTCATGCTAGTTTGCATTTTAGGATATTTAGATGACATTCAGAGTGAGCCCCAAAACTGAAACTTAATTGAAGATAGATAGTAAAATTTATTGAATCAACCTAAGGAGAATTTGTAACATTAAGGCAAACATTTACAGGTCTAGGCTAGAGACATGTTTCAGTGTCATTAAACGTAGGAGTTGTCATTGTTTTCTAGCATTGTATCTCAAGGGTGAAATCTCATTCCACATACGTGAGTGTATAGGATTGTTCTCCACATACCTTTGGGTATATTGGATGGCACTCCATGCATGTAAAGTATATGGGAATTCTCTCATCAAATGGTTATGCATTATGTTAGGTAAAATTGACTCAGGGTTTGAGTCAAGGTTGACCTGGTTATATAGTAGTGGTTTCAGGCACATGGTATAGTGTACTCATGGTATTATGGTCCGTGGTATTGCATGTAATGGAGCCTATAAAAGGCTAGGAATACTTCATTGTAATGTAGGCCTGGAGGTGAGTGGTGAAAGTTCACTTGGCTGGATTGACCAGGGTTTTGGCCAATGCTAATGAGATCTCATTGGGTTGGGTTTTTCCCCAGATTTGGGGTTTTCTGGTATAAATATTATGTGTATAATATTTATTACTACAAAGAGATAAATTATTACTAAGATTTATCGAGATTTACATAGATTAATAGTAAACTACTTGAAAACAATACACGTAAATATTATACACATAATATTTGTCTAGGAAAACCCCGAATCTAAGGAAAATCCCAACCCAATGAGATCTCATTAGCATTGGCCAAAATCCTGGCCAATTTGTCCAAGTGAGCCTTCACTACTCACCTCCAGGCCTACATTACAATGAAGTATTCCCAGCCTTTTATAGGTTCCATTACATGCAATACCACGGACCATAATACCATGGGTACACTATACCATGTTCCCAAAACCACTACGATTTAACTAGGTCAACCTTGACTCAAACCCCAGTCAATTTTACCTAACAATTCCCCCCTTAAACTTGAATTGAGGTTCCTTGACTAAATCCATCCAAAACCTGCTAAGTGAGACAATCTCGCTCACTCTAGCCCTTACCCCCTTCAAAGTTTTTACCCAGGATTTGTTAACCCAACATCCCCCCTATTAACTAGGTGTAACCCAAACTTTACCAGTGATTACTGATGGATACGCATGCCATACTAGGTCTTACAACAGTATGCCCATTTACATGTAATAAAAATTGACTCCATAATATTTTGTTTTCCCTTGTTAATGTTCTTGGACATATGACATCAATGTCCATATAAAAAGAACCCATCTACCGGATTACATGAATCACTAGCCATTATAACGGCAATTATCTAGGCGTTGTTTTCATATACATGGTTCATCAATTGATTAATCCATGTGCACACATTCCCCTCATCCACTGAATCTTTCATGACCCAATAGTGTGCAGCTTTGCTTCACAATCTATGGCTTTTGACCCAGATTTGTAAGAAAAACTCAATTATCTCTCTATCTACCAGGCCAATACAAACCCTTGGAAATAAAAAATGTCCTTCTAAAGCCAACTTAGCTCTGATACCAGTTGTTAGAAAATTATATATTACAGAGAAATGGAACACATAAAATATATTTAAGAAATATAAACAAAGAAAATGCATAAAACAAGAGAGACACAGATATACATGGTTCACCCAATTTGGGCTACGTCCACGGAGAAACAGCCAGTCATTCCTTTTATATTATCTAGCAAAATGAAGCGATACAACCTACAGCAGATCCACTATAATTCCCTCTTATCTTTTGTTAGCACCTAAATCTGCCCTAGGCTGAAGGAAGGCAAAATTCAGGGTAACCACAAACCACGCTCAGTCTGGTAGCTAGCCCTACCAGAACAGGAGAGGGCTCTCTCCGAGTCACGCTCAGTAAATAGATAAGCAAAAACAGTCTGAGATGACTTACAACAAAATATTGATCTTAGGCTAGTAAGTGAGTATGGATACAAGAAACAATTTTTATGAATGACTGAGCTTCTGGGATGGTATGGGACCAACGGTCAACAAAGAACAGAGAATTTAATACAAAGGCACAGATTACTTCGTGAGGCAAGGTAGGCGGAAAGTGTAGCAATTTAGTTTGAAATAACGTGGATTGGAGAGATTTTTTAGGAGAGTGAAAAGGGCATAGGAACATGAATCCTTGTCAACAGAAGAAGAACACTAAACATGAAATTTTCCCACAGGCAGAGCAATAAAATTGAATTCTACCTTATTTAACTCAGAAAATTTCACTGGAAATGAACATGAATTGAATTATGAAACATAAAAAAATACATATGAAAACATAAGAGACACATTTGCTACACTCACAACCACATGAATCTCATGAAACAGGGCCGCTGCCTTTCATTAACTCTCTGTCAAAAATATACAGTGAAGAAGCAGAGTTTCTTTCCCACAGTCTCCCAAAAGTTACAAGCCAACCAACCCTTTGCAAATAGCTTGCATACAATATATAGAATGTTCTATGAAGAGATAGAACGCCCAAGGTTTGGGTAGTTACTCGAATCATTAAAAATGGAGGTGAAGAGCCAACCATCAGCTACAGGTGCAGCGTTACAAACATGACAAATGGCTTGGGTGACCGTTTGCCTTCCTTCGCCACTTGGATAGAAACCAATCTGGAGAGAAAATACTTTAAATTCCACCTTAGGTGCCAAAAAACCTAAATGTAGATGAGCAGGCCCACTTGGAGAAGTCGTGAATTGAAATTTTGCGAAACAGAAGCAAATTTGGCAATTTTTCCTGTGTGCGCCGGGCCATTTTCTCTGTGCGCCGCGCTACTTTGGAGCCTGATTTGAGGTACTTTTAGGTGTCCAAAATGTACCCAAGTGTGCTTGTTGGAAATCTTGTCCTGTCTACCTTCTAACCCAACTGAAATTTCTGAATTTGGTGCTCATTTGCCCCTCCAAATCTTCATTCTCCCAAGACTGCTTCCTGTGTGTCAAAATAGGGGTAGAGAGGTCATTTTTTGGGTGTTTTTGACCTCCTGGAGACTCATATCTTGCCCAAATTTCTTGTCCAAGCACCAGTAGTTGTGATTTTTCATGCTGAATCCAAAAATGCAAACCATTCTTCATTTGGAGCTCCCAATTTTTAGCGCCGCGCCACCGGAGAAAAAACCTGTGTTTTGCCCAAAAAATTGTCATGTGACCAAAATTTCCCCAAATTCCTTGAAATTTGGGCTAGAGGTTCTCTATGGGGTGCTATGCTATGCCAAAGAAGCCTCAACCAAGATTTGAAGCCAATCTTGCTCTTTTGCCTCTTTTGCCTCTTTTGTTGCTTTGCTCAATTTTGCCTTCAAGCTCCTTATCCGGGCCTTTGCACTCATATTTCGTGTCCTGTAATGATAAGCCATGTGTCTTAGCAAAGCATGGTCCTTGTCGGCCTTGTCTAGCAGCCTCTCCAAATGCATGTTGACTCTCTCGAGATTGGCCTCCCGATCCTCATTGATCTCTTGCTCCAATGACGTGAGCTCAACTCTTCTTCTTTGTGCAGCTTGGCGATGCTCACGAATGTTTTGTAGCTCCATGATCACCCGCTGATCCTCCAGCTATTTGTTTCTCTGCTCCAGGTACTTCATGTTCCACTTAGCCCTTTCCAATTCAAGGGATAAGGCCTCAATCACTGATTTCTACTCCTGGACGATCTCTCTAAGCTCTGCATTTGTTGGTTCTGTATCTGTCTCATCATCATGAAGGAGAACGAATTCGGTCTCTCATTCACCTGATGGCTCACCTGAAGGCCCCTCATCATGCATTGGCTCCTTACCTCTGTCTTGTTCCTATGTCGTCGATGTAGGAAGCGAGGCCCCTTCCACCCTGGGTGGAGATAACACTCGCTTTGCCACCGCAAACAAATGTCTACTGCCTCTCTGATAGGTGATGAATATTGGAATAGTAGCAGTCTCATGGCACTCATACTGATGTGAAGGACCACCTATCTCATGTTCTACCTTTGATACTACCTGTGGAGCGCTGAAGAAGTCACGGGAGATGAAGTCCTCCCAAGAAATGCCCTGCAATCCCAACTGATGATCCACCAAATTCTGGATAAGAGAAAAGTGATAAACAATGTTGAGCTGCTGCTGAGGGGTCTTATGTTGCATGAAATTTTTCATCCTCTCTATGTTATCGCAAATGAAAAATGGGAGGTTCATCATCCGTACCCTGGTAAAGTGCATGAGCACCTTGATGTGATAGGCATATAGGCGGGAGAACCTCCCCTCACAACTGAATTATTTCATGATCAATTTCATGAGAAGAGCATACTCATCTTTCAAAAATCTGAATGGGAAGACTCTTGTGAGATGCCTCAAACAACTGGCCTTAATGTAAGGCTCATAATGATGCCTATCCACCTTCTTCTTCTTATGCCTTTTCGAGTGTCAATGTGAAGGTGACCCCGGCCAAGATAGACTGACCTCCATGTAGGTGAAGCACAAAAAGACGGGCCAACTCATGATGAACTCTAACATTTGCCACCCTTTGACAAAATTCAAAACATGCTAGGTGTTGGAAACATGACATAGCAAGAGGGCATGCCTGCAACTCAGTGAGGGTGTTTGGCTCATCCCTAACATGTTTGCCACTCCTATGATGTCTCCGGGGAGCCTGTTCTCCTGAAGCTGTATCACTGTGGGTCTCCACCTCATACTCTGATGAACCCTCAGATGCCATGACTGTTGTTTATAAACTGTATTTAGGCTGCCCCTTTGATGATGGTGAAGCTGGGTGTTGTTTGTGATATCTACCACCAAGGGGAACAATGAAACAAAGGGAGTATTAGGAGGGGAGTAATGTAATGGGAATAGGGGTTATAGGGAGAATTTTGTTTAGGGATATGTAGGGGTTTTGGGTATTTTGACAGGTTAGGGTTTGGGGTTTTAATTGAGCAATAGGAGGAAGGGAAAGGGAATATGAGTTTGGTAGTGTTAGGGTAGTGATAATAGGAAAAATGGCATAGGGGAATAAGGAACAGGGGTAAGGTAGGGAAAATAAAGCCTTGGCAGCAACAACACAATGGCACAACCCTAGAAAAATGGTTTTTTGGTGTCTTCTTGTGGTTAACTTTATGAAATTTTTTGCATTTAATCACAGGCAATAAACCACCATATCTTTATCAAATTTGATGCACAAGTGAGTTTATGGAGCCTACCTTGCAATTTATGTGCTTCACAAAAAAAAATTGAGGGAGTTTGGAAAATTCTGGGCGCTTTGTCTCTGTGCGCCGCACGCAAAACCCAGTGTGCCGCGCTCTGGGTGTGCGCCGTGCTAGTTATAACTTTGCACTGCGGGCGGGCTCTGTGTTCGTCGTGCCCTGTGTGTGCGCTGCGCCCCTACCTGTGTGCGCTACACCCCTGAAACTTCCTCCAAACTGCTCCAATTTACGTGCTTGCACACCCACGACTTTGCAATGCATTCCTTTTGCCTTTGATTGCACAATGACTTGGATTTAGGTGGGAGTTTGTATATAAAGATTTGGAAGTGATGGGTTACATTTTTTCTTTTTCAAAAAACCCATTTTCTAATGTTTATGTTTGACACTTTTTCATTGACTTTATAACAACCCTGATTTTCACTTTTCCTCTGAATTTTGGCTCAAGTGATGAAATTTTTGGCACTCTTTGTAGGGATTGCTTGACAGGACATTTGGCCGTGGAAACCATGACTGCACTTGAAGAAATCAATTGAAGACCTTTTTGAAAATTTTGTCACCAATAACACTGTTTGACTTTTCTTCAAAATAGAGTTTTGAAGAACAGTCGAAGTTTATCAATATGACGATGAAACTCTATGAATCATTACTTTACAAGGGCATCACTCCGGCCTGCATGGCTTTACTGGACCTATTTAAAGACGAAATTGATTAAATCCCTAGACCTAATGACCAAAAATGACTTTTTTCCATTAAAGGTCCAGACCTTGACTGTCATGGACTTTGGTGATCATTGACAAAAGACCTAAGCCAACAGGAGCCAGACATGAGGGGAAATGACTAGCATGACCTTCTCTGTCAGATCATGGCATGCCCCTAGCAAAATGCAGCTGAATGAATGGAGCGAGACACCTAAAAATGAAATGCATAAAGAGTTTTGATCTCTGATGGAGGGATGACCAGACCGACTGTAACATTGGCTCCAATGGGGGATGGTAGCTCCTTGGAGGTGCCAAGAACAGCAGATCTCTGGAAGAGCTAGATAGTGCCTTCGTCCATTGGGCTATGGAGTCATTTTTCGAAAAACAACACAGGACTCTGACTCATTTATTGACTGAAAATTGACTTAAACCGACTTAATTATGAAACCAACATGACTGAAAAAACCGACTCAATGCAAAAGGAAATGACTCATGACTGACTTAACTAAAACAAGAACTGACAAAACTTATTCAATGGCAGCAGTCCATCAAGATTCGAGGGTTTCAAATCATGATGACAACCACTTGTGTGCTAATGCAATATGTACAATCATGTGTAATGTGTCTTCCAATGTAACCAATCAAGTAGATGCCTCCTTGATTGATTCTCCGGATTAGATCTTCTGGTCAACAATAGATACTGGTAACTCGGCCTCCAAAAACATAATTGACCATGATCCCCTTCATCACTCAATACTGCAATAATCACCTTCACTGCTGACTGCAACAAATTTGCCATTGGATCCTGAAAAACATGAAGTCTTTCCTCCTGCTGAAAAAATAAGGTATCTTTTTCTCTTGATTCTGGTCTTTCTTCATAAATAAGAGTATGCTCCTGGTCTTCAAAAATTTTTGAACAAATAGGTGAGCAGATTTCATCTTCAAAGAACATTTCAAAACATGAGACATATGAGGAAGAGTCTGAAAGGGAATCCTAAATGGTCTGGTCTGCCGAAGTCTGAATATATTGTAGGTCATTTTCATATGATATGACAGCCAAATTGTCTTTGTATTCATCAATCATGAGAAAAGAAACCTCAAATGATTCTTGAAACCCAACACAATCATTTATATCATCTACCATAAATTCACCCAGAGCTTTTTCACTTACTTGAACAAATATCTCATCTCGCTGTTCATAGAGGGAATGAGCTACCTCCTCATGAAGGTCTAGTTCTGGTGACATGAGAACATTCGGATCCAAAACTCTATCTTCTTCATCCCAGATGGTTTCAGCAGCAGAGTTCTCTTTCATGGGACTTAGTACAAGGTTTTCTTGGTCATCACGATCTGAATTTGAATCTGAAATGGGTGACTTGACATTATCACATTCTGGAATTAGAACTAGACTTCCTTGCATGCTGTCTTCTTCTATGGACAGATCTGAACCAACACTTTTTCTTTCATCACTTTCAGCCATATGGAACTCTTCAACCTGCTGATCTATTTCATGTAATTCATGTTGACTGTCAAGATGCAAAATTCCTTCATTTTCCACCATACAAAGATCTTGATTCTGCTGCAACGTTTCCTGAGCATCTTGATGGGACTCCTTTAGTTTCTCTTCATGTTGCTGAAATGGATTCTCGTACAAGGCTTCCATGATCTCATCATCCATAAAATTATCATCCTCATAGTATTTTTCAAGGCTTTTAATTAAAGTAGAAGCATGTTTGCAACAGTCATGAACTAGATTTAATGATGGATAAGATTCTTGATATCTTTCAATGAACAGGGCATGAAAATCCTTTAAACAGTAAATACAAGCAGGCGGCAAACTTTCATACCAAGATTGGGCTTCACCTTCTAGAGTGGCCATGAATATCTTCATTAAGCAATCTTCAGGAAAATCAACCTTCAACTTGCGAATATGCATGTGAAATCGAACTAGATGTAAAGTAGCGTCCTTCTTACCATCATATTTAAAAGTAGGCAAATTCCTTGACCAATCTACTTTCGGAATCTTATTTGGAAAGCCTGGAATGTGATCTCGGCTCATGGGAGCGTATCTTCTTGCAACCCGATCCATCTTGAAAATCTCAAAGCTACTGACCTCTCTGTAGTGGAGTCACCATGAAGCACCGATTGCTGGATTCTTCAGTGAATGGAGTCGCCAGGTGAATGATTTCAACCGTCTTCTTATGTCTGATCGTTTTTCACCATCAACCATCAGATCTAATATTGATAGATGTACTGGGCCAAAACAATCTTCAAGCAAACCATTTTCTTCCCCAGTGGAGTCGCCACTATGTTAGCACCTAAATCTGCCCTAGGCTGAAGGAAGGCAAAATTCAGGGTAACCACAAACCACGCTCAGTCTGGTAGCTAGCCCTACCAGAACAGGAGAGGGCTCTCTCTGAGTCACTCTCAGTAAATAGATAATAAAAAATGGTCATAGATGACTTCCAACGAAATATTGATCTTAGGCTAGTAAGTGAGTATGGATACAAGAAACAATTTTTATGAATGGCTGAGCTTCTGGGATGGTATGGGACCAATGGTCAAAAAAGAACAGAGAATTTAATACAAAGGCACAGATTACTTTGTGAGGCAAGGCAGGCGGAAAGTGTAGCAATTTAGTTTGAAATAACGCAGAATGGAGAGATTGTTTAGGAGAGTGAAAAGGGCATAGGAACATGAATCCTTTTCAACAGAAGAAGAACACTAAACATGAAATTTTCCCACAGGCAGAGCAATAAAATTGAATTCTACCTTATCTAACTCAGAAAATTTCACTCGAAATGAACATGAATTGAATTATGAAACATAACGAAATACATATGAAAACATAAGAGACACATTTGCTACACTCACAACCACATGAATCTCATGAAATAGAGCTGCTGCCTTTCATTAATTCTCTGTCAAAAATATACAGTGAAGAAGCAGAGTTTCTTTCCCACAGTCTCCCAGAAGTTACAAGCCAACCAACCCTTTGCAAATAGCTTGCATACAATATATAGAATGTGCTATGAAGAGATAGAACACCCAAGGGTTGGGGAGTTACTCGAATCATTACAAAATGGAGGTGAAGAGCCAACCATCAGCTACAGGTGCAGCATTACAAACATGACAAATGGTTTGGGTGACTGTTTACCTTCCTTCGCCACTTGGATAGAAACCAATCTGGAGAGAAAATACTTTAAATTCCTCCTTAGGTGCCAAAAAACTGAAATGTAGATTAGCGGGCCCACTTGGAGAAGTCGCGAATCAAAATTTCGCGAAACGGAAGCAAATTTGGCAATTTTTTCTGTGTGCGCTGCGCCATTTTCTCTGTGCGCTGTGCTACTTTGGAGCCTGATTTGAGGCACTTTCAGGTGTCCAAAATGTGCCCAAGTGTGCTTGTTGGAAAGCCTGTCCTGTCTACTTTCTAACCGAACTAGAATTTCTAAATTTCGTGCTCATTTTCCCCTCCAAATCTTCATTCTCCCAAGACTGCTTCCTGTGTGTCAAAATAGGGACAGAGAGGTTATTTTTTGGGTGTTTTTGACCTCTTGGAGACTCAGATCTTGCCCAAATTTCTTGTCCAAGCACCAGTAGTCGTGATATTTCATGCTAAATCCAAATATGCAAACCATTCTTCATTTGGAGCTCCCAATTTTTAGCGCCGCGCCACTGGGAGAAAAAACCCGTGTTTTGCCCAAAAATTTGTCATGTGACCAAAATTTCCCCAAATTCCTTGAAATTTGGGCTGGAGGTTCTCTATGGGGTGCTATGCTGTGCCAAAGAAGCCTCAGCCAAGATTTGAAGCCGATCTTGCTCTTTCACCTCTTTTGCCTCTTTTGTTGCTTTGCTCAATTTTGCCTTCATGCTCCTTATCCGGGCCTTTGCACTCATATTTCGTGTCCTGTAATGATAATCCATGTGTCTCAACAAAGCATGGTCCTTGTCGGCCTTGTCTAGCAGCCTCTCCAAATGCATGTTGACTCTCTCGAGATTGGCCTCCCGATCCTCATTGATCTCTTGCTCCAATGACGTGAGCTCAACTCTTCTTCTTTGTGCAGCTTGGCGATGCTCACGAATGTTTTGTAGCTCCATGATCACCCGCTGATCCTCCAGCTGTTTGTTTCTCTGCTCCAGGTACTTCATGTTCCACTTAGCCCTCTCCAAGTCAAGGGATAAGGCCTCAATCACTGATTGCTGCTCCTGGATGATCTCTCTAAGCTCTGCATTTGTTGGTTCTGTATCTGTCTCATCATCATGAAGGAGAACGAATTTGGTCTCTCGTTCACCTGATGGCTCACCTGAAGGCCCCTCATCATGCATTGGCTCCTTACCTCTGTCCTGTTCCTGTGTCGTCGATGTAGGAAGCGAGGCCCCTTCCACCCCGGGTGGAGATAACACTCGCTTTGCCACCGCAAACAAATGTCTACTGCCTCTCTGATAGGTAATTAATACTGGCATAGTAGCAGTCTCATGGCACTCATACTGATGTGAAGGACCACCTATCTCATGTTCTACCTCTGATACTACTTGTGGAGCGCTGAAGAAGTCATGGGAGATGAATTCCTCCCAAGAAATGCCTTGCAATCCCAACTGATGATCCACCAAAATCTGGATAAGAGCAAAGTGATAAACAATGTTGAGCTATTGCTGAGGGGTCTTATGCTACATGAAATTTTTCATCCTCTCTATGTTCCCGCAAATGAAAAATGGGAGGTTCATCATCTGTACCCTGGTAAAGTGCATGAGCAACCTGATGTGATAGGCATATAGGCGGGAGAACCTCCCCTCACAACTGAAGTATTTCATGATCAATTTCATGAGCGGAGCATACTCATCTTTCAAAAATCTGAATGGGAAGACTCTTGTGAGATGCCTCAAACAACTGGCCTTAATGTAAGGCTCATAATGATGCCTATCCACCTTCTTCTTCTTATGCCACTGTTCTCCAACATTTGGTATGCCTGTTGCCACTAAGATAGTTTCGGGTGTCAATGTGAAGGTGACCCCAGCCAAGATAGACTGACCTCCATGTAGGTGAAGCACAAAAAGATGGGCCAACTCACGATGAACTCTAACATTTGCCACCCTTTGAAAAATTCAAAACATGCTAGGTGCTGGAAACATGACATAGCAAGAGGGCATGCCTGCAACTCAGTGAGGGTGTTTGGCTCATCCCTAACATGTTTTCCACTCTTATGATGTCTCCAGAGAGCCTGTTCTCCTGAAGCTGTATCACTGTGGGTCTCCACCTCATACTCTGATGAACCCTCAGATGCCATGACTGTTGTTTATAAACTGTATTTAGGCTGCCCCTTTGATGATGGTGAAGCTGGGTGTTGTTTGTGATATCTGCCACCAAGGGGAACAATGAAACAAAGGGAGTATTAGGAGGGGAGTAATGTAATGGGAATAGGCGTTATAGGGAGAATTTTGTTTAGCGATATGTAGGGGTTCTGGGTATTTTGACAGGTTAGGGTTTGGG
Organism: Pinus tabuliformis; assembly: GCA_031772625.1. Lineage (NCBI taxonomy): Eukaryota > Viridiplantae > Streptophyta > Pinopsida > Pinales > Pinaceae > Pinus > Pinus tabuliformis. Next base: position 1,570,972,819 of record CM062819.1, on the reverse strand, counting down.
GTTTTAATTGAGCAATCGTAGGAAGGGAAAGGGAATATGAGTTTGGTAGTGTTAGGGTAGTGATAATAGGAAAAATGGCATAGGGGAATAAGGAACAGAGGTAAGGTAGGGAAAATAAAGCCTTGGCAGCAACAACACAATGGCACAACCCTAGCAAAATGGTTTTTTGGTGGCTTCTTGTGGTTAACTTTATGAAAATTTTTTCATTTACTCACAGGTAATAAACCACCATATCTTTAGCAAATTTGATGCACAAGTGAGTTTATGGAGCCTACCTTGCAATTTATGTGCTTCACAAAAAAAATTTGAGGGAGTTTGGCAAATTCTGGGCGCTTTGTCTCTGTGCACCGCGCTCTGGGTGTGCGCCACGCTAGTTATAAATTTGCACTGTGAACGGGATCTGTGTGCGCCATGCCTTGTGTGTGCGCCGCGCCCCTGCCTGTGTGCGCCGCGCCCCTGAAACTTCCTCCAAACTGCTCCAAATTACGCGCTTGCACACCCACGACTTTGCAATGCTTTCCTTCTGCCTTTGATTGCACAATGACTTGGATTTAGGTGGGAGTTTGTATATAAAGATTTGGAAGTGATGGGTTACATTTTTGCTTTTTCAAAAAACCCATTTTCTAATGTTTATGTTTGACACTTTTTCACTGACTTTAAAACAACCCTGATTTTCACTTTTCCTCTGAATTTTGGCTCAAGTGATGAAATTTTTGGCACTCTTTGCAGGGATTGCTTGACAGGACATTTGGCCACGGAAACCATGACTGCACTTGAAGAAATCAACTAAAGACCTTTTTGAAAATTTTGTCACCAATAACACTGTTTGACTTTTCTTCAAAACAGAGTTTTGAAGAACAGTCGAAGTTTATCAATATGATGATGAAACTCTGTGAATCATTACTTTGCAAGGGCATCACTCCAGCTTGCATGGCTTTACTGGACCTATTTAAAGACCAAATTGATTAAATCCCTAGACCTAATGACCGAAAATGACTTTTGTCCATTAAAGGGCCAGACCTTGACTGTCATGGACTTTGGTGATCATTGACAAAAGACCTAAGCCAGCAGGAGCTAGACATGAGGGGAAATGACTATCATGACCTTCTCCGTCAGATCATGGCATGCCCCTAGTGGAATGCAGCTAGATGAATGGAGTGGGACACCTAAAAATGAAATGCATAAAGAGTTTTGATCTCTGATGGAGGGCTGACCAGACTGACTCTAACATCTCTCACACAATATCCTCTCTCTTTCTTGCTCAGAATACATGTCTACATAGCCGCAATACAATTACCTCATATATAGCGATGGGTTGCCTTCTAGGGCAAAAAACCCTAAATTAAACATAACTGCTATCGTCTGATTTCCACATAGTGAATGGCCCAGATTGACTACGAAATTACAACATTTTACAAGGAAATTTTACATATATTTTTAGCTTTGGGGGCACTGCCCCTGATCCCCCGCCAAGGGGGGGCTCTAAAGCATCATCACCCCCCGTGGAGCCCCTTGGTGGCGCACAAAAATAGGTAGTGTTTCCACCCCATTACGAACTAGGGTCCAATGCGGCGATACCTTTGAATAAAGAAGATAATCAGGCTCCACACCCAACACATTAGACAACACTACTACAAAATACACTTCCACATACCGTCAAGTATATTTTGGAAGTCCCTGATAGGTTTATATCCTTGCCACATGTAACCAAAATGGCCACCTTGTGTACCGTGATACACCGAACACAACATTTTGGGATATTTTTTGCACGTACGTTAAGTCCTTAGTTCACCAAGGTGTATATTACAGTTCATGGTTTCTTGGTAATCCTATATCCCTAGATCACCCTCTTTTTGATGTATTTTTGTGTTAATTTCTAAAATCTATTATCTGACGTGGAAGAACAAAATCCCCCACTCTGTCTTGCATGTAGAATGCAAAGTAAGCCTCCTCTTCCACCATAGGCTACTCCTGGCCATCGTCAAAAGCATAAGAAGACTCAAGCTACTGAATCGGGAAATTTAGGAACTACTTATGGTCCTCCTCCTAAATCTAATTAACCAGAATCATAGTACCCTTTGAGCATTGAGCCCGAACTACCTCTACTCCTACTGGTGAATCTGACACAATAAAAAGAAAAGTCCCTAAAGCCTTATTGCCTGAGGTTATTGAACCTAACTTTCCTAAGTAAGATACTTTACTTCCTGAGTTTTTTGAACCTAAGGAAACCCATCCATCTTCACCTGTTACTTTAGGTCCTTCCACTTCTCTTCCTTTGTCTCAGACAGAACCTCCCACCGTAAATCTTAGACCCAACAATGAACCTCTTCCATACGGACTTGTGAGTATTAAATATATCTCGCAATAGGAGCCTCATCCCTATACTCCTATTCATTGGAATGGACTCTGTTTTTATCATATTTATCCTCTTCCTGCTCTTCATACTCTAACAAGAGCTCCTTTACATGATTCTTTGGACTCACCCATGGATTTCTCATGACAATCTTCATTGGGGTTGTTAACCATGACTGGATATGATTTTACCTCCTAACCCATGTCATTGAGACATCAAATGTTGTTTCCTCATTTATGTTTGCAACATCAACAGAGGCACATATGTATGGTGGCTCATCCATCCCACCTGGTTATCATTCTTTATCTAGTACCTTCTCTGGTGTAGCTTCCAATCCTTATACCTCTCCCATGTCATCCATTTTTGGAATTCCATCTAATACTTCTATTATGAATGCCACTCATCCTACTCCTACTCCTTTGCATACATCTACAATTGAACAACAGGTTTTACCTTATGTTAATGTAGAAGGTTATCTTCAATAGCCTAACTCTCCTTATGTTGGGTACCCTCTATCTCAATTGCAGTTGCCTCCATCATCCCCTCCTCCTATGGCAGGGGGGAAACCTGTTGTTGGTATACCTCAAATTGGTAATCATCCTTATTATAATCCTCATTGCCTTGGGATGGTTGCTAGTGCTTGGAAACCTACTTTTCCCATCCAACCTAGTTCATTTTGGGACCGATTTTTGAATCCTTAACCTGTGTCATCTTCATCTAAAATTTCTACCCATCCATTTATACCTCAACAAATTCAAATACATGTAATTTAACCTTTACAAGTTTTCGTTGCATCTCAACCTATTTTTTCGATATCTGGTACCCCTCAGGTTCCACTTACCCAGCCTTTACAAGGTACCTTACAGTCTCAACCACTTGGCCAAAGTACTCCTCAAATTCTTGTAGGATAGAATGTGTATAGTATGGCATAGCCCTAATCGAACCCACCTTATGTCGAGATGATGCAAAATTCCACAGGGCAATAGTATAGACCTTATTAGGGTATTCCTCAATTTCCTATTCAAGGCCAATATATTCAAACCCAACCATTCCATCTGTTGCAAGGTCATCCTGGAGCTGGTAAATAAGGTTACGCATATGATGGTTACTAGAATCCTCTTTATTTTGGTACCCAGTTCCTCTTTATAATAACCCTCCTTATCCGAGAACACAAGTACCTATTGCTCAAGCTATTCCTTCTTATCCAGACTATCCTCCACTAGATTTCAACCAGTAGTTATCTTTTGTGGCGACAATAGAATTGCTAGATTTAACTCGGTTTACCAACTATCCCATCGCTCATTCGCCTTGCTTTCGATAATTCCCACCAAATTGCCTTCTAATACCCAAATTTCAATGGGAATCTTGGAAAAGGCCCAACAACCCATGTCATGACGTATCATTTATGGTGTTCTTCGAAATCACTATTACACAGTAATTTGTCACTATCCTCATCTCAGTCCCTCTACTGTGTCATGTATCAAATAAACATGTTCATATCTTCCCACTTATGAAAAAAGATTAAACAATGCTCTCTGATGCTAATGAACTAACCCTTTTTCCTAAAGTTTCTGCATCGTCAATAGTAAACCCTTAAAATGCATGACGATTGGTCCAAATGCATTGCCTCATTGCAATGTCGTCGCTAGTCCCTAGTTCATGACTTGCAACGATCCAAATTTGACAAATTAGTTCAAACAGTCGGCCTTATGGATGTTTCTAGAGTTGGTTGTTAGGTCAGTTTGGGTCACTTTTCCTCCTCTGGGATGGTAGTTCCGCCTTTTGTGAAACCTCCCTTGATGATAAGCTCTCTCTTCCTCATTTCATGGAGGCTCCTCTTCGTATAAAACAACTCACCATTGCTATGATCTACTAGTTTTTTTAGTTCCTTAGTTCTTTAGTGCTGGAATTAGTGTTTGCTAGTTCTTTTGAGTTTGGTTTCAAACTAATTAGATAGCTTTGGTGTGAGTGTGGAAAGTGTGGGATTGCTAACAGTTTGATAAGGGGTTGTGGAGTATCTTGGCTTTGCATGAGGACTTGATAGAGAGAGAGAGCTATTGTCCTATTGGGAGACCCATTCTTAAGAGTGAATGCTTGAAGGAACTTACTGATTGGACCCTCTGAGAAGACTTGCGACGTCAAGGCATGGTTGTAAGTTTGCTCTTGTTTCATTTTTAATACAAGCAGTGACGATTTCCTATATCTTGTGTATAATCTACTTGATAGCTTGTGACTCCTTGACTTTACAAGTAAATAGATCATTATTGTTCTCGATTATGTGCTCTGTTGTTTTCTTGTGGTGTTTCAGGTTGATTGCTCATTGAGGAGAAAGAAACAGAAGCTGGAGCAGCGCAATGGAAACTTCATCAACCACCAATTTGAGGTAGGCCTCCAATGATGACTATTTAAGGGAATCGATTATTGTTTTGTCTTTTTTGTGACTAGACCAACTCTAGGGCTAGAGGGGTTGCCTCTGTCCATAGAGGGAACACCTTCCTACTTCACAAGTTGGCGACTCCGCTGGGGAGTCCTTTGTATGTTTTCTTCTTGTATACCCTTGATTTGTCTTTTGATTTAGTGTCTCTTGAATTTTTGGGTTAAACCATCAGTTTTTGGGTTACCTGGGTCAATCTGGGAATTCCCCTTACCGCTTGGAAAGATTATCTGGTGTCATTTAGGTTATTTTACTTTTTCTTTTGCTTAAGTAAGATTGTCGCTGAAGATAACCTAACAATCGCGACGATGTCGCTGATGTTCTAGCTTTGTACCCGTGACTATTTGGCTTTTGTTTCGGGTTGCTAGTTTAATTCCCGTGACGACTCATGAATCAGACTGTCTCTGAAAACAAGTGTACTTTAGCGACTAGTATCTAGTTGTTAGTGTAACACTTGCAACGACGTATCTAGTTGTCATTGTAACACCTGCGATGACGTCTCTAGTTGTCAATGTAACACCTACGACAATTCCTGTAAAATTGTTTTTACAACTTTACCTCTTGAATCCACCAATCTTGTTTATCCCCTACTATTTCCTCTCTCCCATCAGCTTGTTTTGATTGCTTTTGGTTAAGGTACTGTCTCTTTGGTTTCATTGAGTGAGTCTTGTGTTTTTAGACCGTGTAACCTAGCTCTTAAGAGGTTTCGTCGAGAAACCGTTTGCTTGGGTTACTTGTCTATCCAATGTTCATCCACAACCGTCTTATTGATTTGCTTGAGGCTTTTTCATTGCTTGTTTTCCTGCGGGTTGATTTTTAGTGTCGATTATTGAACCAATTTTTGATATTGATTCGATTTCTTCAATGCCAAGCATAGATTACAATTGTTTGGATCGATCAGTTCACACTTGCTTGTTTGTCTCTTTAAATTCAAAACAAACAAAAAAAACAAAAAGAATTAAGGGATTGCATTCATTTGATATACTAAAGTGAAAGTGTATGTGTATTTCAAATTTTCATGTTTGAGAAATTGAAAAGCGAACTCTAAATCTTTCATTAGTAGTATCGATGCATCGTGTGATTAGTGTATTGATGCATTGTGTTTCTTAGTGTTTTCATTTGATTGTGTTTTCTTGGGAATGAATTTTCTACCCTCCTTTAAGTAGGTGTTCATCGAAATGAAAGATGCTTTACTCATTCTAGTTACATCCTAGGTGTTAGGGCCTAAAGCTACCTCAGGCTGAGAAAGGTAGGATCTAGGGTAACATCAAACCACGCTTAACCTAGTAGCTAGCCATACCAGGTTGAGAGAGGGCTCTCTCCTTGTCAATCTCAGTAAAATATGATCAATTAGGGATTGAGATGAGGGATATGAATACTGATCTTAGGCTAGGTATGTGTGCAAAAAAGTTTGATTGAATTTAAAGATGTTTTGTTGGCTCAAATGGAAAGGCAAATTTTGGGTCTTGGGAATGAGGCTCAGTTTTGCAGAGGTCTCAATGGGGCAAGGTAGGCAAGTGATTTGATACTTCAAATTGAATGAAATGGAGAGATTTAGATAGGTGAGGAGTTGAAGAGGGCAAGAAAACCTCAAGGATCCTCTTCAAATAGTTGAAAACATCAATAACTAAGCAAACCCTAGGTAGAGCACTGCAATTTCAATGGATTCTACCTTTATCCTTGTTTGTTTTAGTTAAGAAGAAGCAAGAGAGATAATGGCATACATAAAACACATATAAACTTACATTTACAGAAGGAAACACAATATCAAAGTAACATGCCACATGAATACCGAGTGCTGCAAACCCTGGTCTATTCCTTAGCCAAACTTGCTGAGAAAATGTATACAATGAAGCTCCAAGCTTTCTCAAAAGTCCAACCATGCTAATGACTAAAAAAACATAAGATATAGGCAAAAAACAACTCATCCTAGCCTCTAGGGGTCGAGCTCATGAGTTTAGGAGCTGTTCCAACTAATTCTAAACTGAGAACTACAAATTAGGCAGTGGAACAACTTGCCTCTAGAAACTAGGGAACTGATTCATTCAGTTGCAAACTACTTTTTGATAGATGAATCTACCTCCATGAGTGAAAATTTGACATAATTACATCAATATCCATCAATTTACATTAAATTACATCATAATTTTGACATTAAGAAAGAGAAAAGTCAAACTGTCAAGGAACTAGGTGAAAAACAGAGTATACTTGGTCAAACTGAGCAAAATTTCCCCAATGTGCCGTGCTGATTTCTCTATGCGTAGCGCCTGTTTGCAGCCACTTTTGGAGGCCTTCCCGGTGTCCAAATTTTCTCCAAGTGTGCTTGTTGGACATTTATACCTATCTACTTTCAAGAACAAGTGGAATATTTGAATTTGGCCTCCATTTGCCCCTTCAAAATGGAGTTCTCCCAACACTGCTACCAATGTGTCAAAATAGGGGTAGTAAGGTCTTTTTGGGGTGTTTTTGACCTTTTTGGGGGCTAAAAACCTGTCAAAATTTCTTGGCCATTGGTAGACATGCATATTTTTCCAAGAAAAATCCAAAGATGCTGATTTTTTTTCATTTGGAGACCTCCATCAAAAGCGAGCGCCAGGTGGCGTAGCGCATTAGGCAGAAAATTCTGTGTTTTAGCCCAAAAATTTCAAAAATGCAAAAAGTGTCCCAATTTTTTTGAAATTTGGGCTGAGTGTTCTCCATCAAGTGCTGTGTTGGGCCAAGGAAGCCTTAGCCAAGATTTGAAGTTTATCTTGCGCTTTTTGCCTCCTCGATCTCTTCTTCAACTTGGCCTTCAAGCTCTTGATTCTAGCTTGGCACACCATATTCCTTGACAAATAGTGATATGCCATGTTTCTCAACATATTTTTCTCATTGATGGCCTTCTCCAAAATCCTCTCCAAGTGGAAATTAGTCCTCTCCAACCAAGACTCACGATCAGCATTGATTTCTTGCTCAAGTGTTGTGAACTTGACTTTCCTCCTTTTGGCAGCTTGCCGGTTTTCTCGTATGTTTCTTAGCTCCATTATGGTTTGCTGATCCTCTAGTTGCTTTTTTCTTTGCTCCAGGTACTTTATTATCCACTTGGCTCTTTCCAAGTTGAGGGACAAAGCATTGATGTTCGCCTGTTGCTCTTGGATGACCTCCTTGAGCTTTGAGCTCTGTGGGCCCAAATCCGCGTCATCATCCTGAATGAGAATGAAATCGGTCTCTTACTCACCTGAAGGCCCCTCATCATGTAATGGCCTCTTGCCCTTGTCCTAAACCTGCTGTTTTGATGAAGGAAGCGAGACCCCTTCCACCCCGGGTGGAGATAATACTTGCTTTGCTGCTGCAAACAACCATCTAGTGCCGTTTTGATAGGTGACAAACACCGGCACACTAGCGGTCTTTGTCTCATGATGCTCCTATTGATGAGAAGGTCCACCTGTCTCATGAAAAATCTTTGGAGGTACCTGAAGAGCTGTGAAGAACTCATGAGAAATGAAATCCTCCCATGTGATGCTCTGCAAACCAAGCTTATGCATGACCACAATTTTGATGAGTGCAAAATGATATATACTATTAAACTGCTGCTGAGGAGTCTTCTATTGTACGAGGGTGGTCGTCTTCTCAATATTACGACACATGAAGTAGGGGAGATTCATCATTCTCACCCTGGTAAAGTGCATCAACAATCTGATATGATAAGCATATAGGTGAGAAAACCGGCCTTCACAGCTAAAATACTTCATTATGAGTTTCATCAAGGGAGCATATGAGTCTTTCAGGTACCAAAAGGGAGAAACTTTGCTGAGTTGTCTCAAATAACTGGGCTTGATGTATGGTTCATAATGTTCCCTGTCAATCTTCTGCCTTTTATTCCACTGCTCTCCAACATTAGGAATGCCGGTTGCTAGAGAAATAGACTCCGGTGTCAAGGTGAATTTCACACCAGCTAGAGTGGTTTGGCCATTATGTAGATGAAGCACAAACAACCAGGCTAACTCATGATGGTACTAGACTCTAGCAACCATCTCACAGAACTGATAACAGGATTGGTGTTGGAAGCATGTGATAGCAAGAGGGCAGGCCTGCAGCTCAACAAGTGAAGTAGGCTCCTCTCGTATATGTTTGCCACCCTTGTGAGGTCTCCTTAGTGCATGCATTTCTATAGGAGAGTCACTGTGTGTCTCTTCATCTCGATCATATGAAGGATCAGATTCCATGCTTGCTAATGTGTGAGTTTTCTTGATGAATATGAAGAGATTTTAGGTGTCTTTGATGTGTTGCTGCCAAATGTTTGAAGATGTATTAGGGACTTTGAAGGGAGAGGGTAAGAGGGGTTTTAGAAATGTTGCTGATTGGAATTTGGGGAATAGAAGGGTCTTAGGGATAGTTCTTAGATTTTGGGATAGCAATTAGGGTTTAGGAATGTGTAGCTAGGGTTTGGGATAGTGGGAGTTAGGAATATGGGGTTAGTGAATTTAGGGATATGGAGATGAAACTAGAAAATGAATGTGGGAAACAAAGAGTGTGAGAGTGAGGGAATGGAATTTGGCAGCAAAAACACAAACTACAAACCCTAAGCACTTGTTTTTGAGCAAAACTGCAAGGAGGTAGGTTTTCAAGCTTATCTCTTTAAATCACCATAAACTCTTTAAGAAAAACTCATTCACCGATAGTGGAAGAATGATGACTTACTTGAGCAAGTGGAAATTTAGAAAATTTGGCAGTTTGAACGAATTTGTGGGTGAAATCAGGTTTGAAGCCCTGTGTGCCGCGCCACAAACCCAACACGTCATGCCTCCTGTATGTGTCGTGCCAGTGTAAATTTAACATTGTGGAGGGCGACCCAATGCGCTGCACCCACGAATTTACACAGTTTTTATCCAAGCTTGCTTCCTTTGCTCAACACGGCCTTCACTTTGCTCAATTTTTCTTTATTAAGTGCCAATGAGCTTTTTGAATTGTAAAAATGATTTATATACAAGAGCTTTAAATTTTTTCATTCATAAAACCCACTTTTATAATGTTTGCAATGTGAATTACTTTTCAACTCTGTTTTTGGGCAGTTTACTTTATTTGTGCCTTTGATGAATTGAATGACTTGATTTTCTGTTTGCCTTGCAGGGGATGGAGCTACTAAAGCTTGGTAAGGTGACCAGGGTTGCCACTGAAGTGATTTACATATAAGAGAACTAAAATTACATGAATTTATACAACAAATACATAAAATACTCTGTTTTTCCTCAAAATAGGGTTTTGAGGAAAAATACATTTTTGAGCATGAGATTGTGAATTTTATTGGTACTGGAACTTTATTTAACCTCCTCATGCGCCTGCTAGCTGTTGAAGACCTTTTTTGATGAAACCCTAGACCTAATGAAACTGAAACCCTAGAAATGACTCTTACAAATTTAAAGAAAAAAAGTGACTGCAAATGATTTTGATGGATGAAATAGGCCAGCAGGTAAAGGACATGAGGGAAAATGTACAACAAACCACTACCATCAAATGATCCATGCTCCTAATGGGATGCAACTGACTGAGTGAGACACCTAATATGCAATGCAACAAGAGAATTTAATCTCTGATGGAGGGATTAAAGATACCGACACTAACATTGGCTCCAATGGGGATGGTAACTCCTTGGAGGTGCCAAGAAATACAGATCTCTAGGAAAGCAGGCAGTGCCTTTTTCCATTGGGCTATGGAGTCAATAACTTCGAAAAACCAAAACAAGACTCTTGACTCAATTTCAGGACTGAAATGCAACTCAAAATTGACCCAATTTCAAGACTGAAATCGACTGAAAGACTTGACTCAAACAAACCAAACCAAAACTGAAATCAAACCTCAGTTTTATAGTGTTCACCTCGGGCCCCAAACTGAAAACATGAAAACTGTACACACTTGCAATAGAATTTAAACAAACCGGTATGTACAATGATACCTATGACAGCAGAAAATACTTCAAAAATAGTACCGTTTGAGTAGCCGACCATTGACCGGCCCACCGGGATAGTCTTCTCCATTCATTTCTTGCAAAAGGAAAGCATTTTGGCCCCGATATGCAGCAATCTTGTAAGGTCCTTTCCAAAGATTTTCAAATTTTCCATGCTTACCTTTCTCTTCGTTCCTTGCATCCCATTTCAGCACTATGTCTTCTATTTGAAACTTGTCCGCCTTTTCCTTTCGATCATATATCTTCTTGATTCTCTCTTGCAGCTTGAAAGTGTTCTGAAATACCTCCTCTCTAGTTTGCTGTAAATGAATCATTTGATTGATTCTCCGCTACAAATGATCGTCTTTGTTGCCTACTTCTTGTAGGAGTTTAACCACCGGGACTGCAAGAGAGGTCAGGAAAACTGTGTCCACACCATACACAAGCTCAAAAGGAGACATGCCTATAGATTTCTTTTGACTTACTCTGTCTACCCAAAGTGCATTGACCAGCTTTTTGTGCCAACTTTTCTTGTTCGTTTCCAGCAGCTTTTTGATAATGTTGACCAAAGATTTATTTGAGGATTCTGCCAATCCATTGCCTTGTGGGTAATAGGCGGTTGAGTGCCCCAAAGTGATTTGATATTTATGACAAAATTCAATCATCCTTTTAGATTTAAAGGCTGCTACATTGTCAGTGATCAACTTATTTGGATAGCCAAAATGAGACAAAATGTTGTTTTCAAGAAATGAAATGATTACCAAATCAGTTGCCTGCCTCATGGGAATCGCCTCAATCCATTTGGTGAAATAATCCGTCGCTGTGAGGATCCATTTGTGCTGTGCTGAAGAAGAAGGATGGATCTCGCCAATGAAATCCAAACCCCACTGCTGAAATGGAGCACTTACTTCAATGGGCTTGAGTGGTAAAGGCTGCAACTTCCTCCTACCTTGAAAAATCTGACATTCGTGGTAGCTTGCTACTGTTTTGTACACATCAGCAAAAAGAGTTGGCCAATAATACCCTGCTCTCAAAATTTTATTGGTTGTTGTCTTCCAAAAAAGATGGCCTCCGCAATCTCCCTTGTGAAAGTCTTCCATAACCTGTTTTGCCTCTTCTTCAACCAAACAATTGAGCAAGACACCACCGGGATCTTTCCAATAGAGTGCATTATTCATGATAGATAACTCGGCAAGCTTCATATTCAGGGTCCTACTTTTGTTCTTACCCATTCTAAGTGGTGATGACAGATTTTGGAGTACATAAACAATGTCTGAATACCAAGGAGAAAGAAGAAATTTTTTTGATACCTGAGCAGGCAGACTTTCTTCATCTTCCTCGGACATAGCAGCAATGAGATTGATGTCCAAGGCATGCAAATTTGACTCAGCCATTAGCTTAGCCAACCCCTGTCCTTTGATGAGCTTTTTCTGTTTGATCTCCACGTCATATTCCAACAAGGCAACAATCCATTTGCCTCATTTTCCCTCTGGATCTGTTTGCACTAAGACGTCTTTAACAGCAGCATTAGGGACATAAGCAAGGATGTGAGGATGCAGAAGGTAAACCCGAAAATATTTCAATGCCTTTACCAAAGCAAGAGCCTGTTTTTCAATAATATTGTACTTTAATGCTGCATCCCTTATGGTCCTGCTGAAAAACACAATTGGTTTCTCTAGATGGTCTCTTTTCTGCATCAAGACTACTGCCATAGTGTGATTCGAGGCAAATGAAAACAAAATGAAATCCTAAGTATAGTCCGGGCTGATCAAAACCGGAGCAGAAGAAAGGGCCAATTTCACCAAATTGAAATACTTAATTGCTTCCTCGGTCCATTTCACTACACTATCTTTTTTTAGCATGTTTGTGATTTCCCCCAAATGTTTTGCAAGATTGGGCACAAAGCGACGTAAGAAATTCATCTTACCATTGAATGATTGGATTTCTTTCTTGCTTCATGGAAAATAAATCTTTTGAATGGCTTCCACCTGATCTGAATCAATGCGGATGCCCTCCTTTGATATGATATGACCGAGAAGCTTGCCTTCATCCATGGCAAATAGACTCTTCTTTGGATTGAGAGAAATACCATACTTTCTACAATGCTGAAATACAATTTTCAGATGATAGAGGTGCTCTTCATCTGAGTTAGAGAAAACTGTCAAATCATCAAGATAAACAACTAGAAAAACATCTTTTTCATTAGCAAATGCAATATCCATCACCGCTGAAAGGTTGCACTAGCAATTTTCAATCCGAAAGGCATCTTTGCATAGTGAAAAGTTCCCCACAGAGTGGTGAATGTTGTTTTGTCTCTGTCATCCTCATGGACTAGAATTTGGTTATACCTGGAATACCCATCAAGTAGTGACATGCGAGAAGCCCCAACTACCCTCTGAAGTATGTGATCCATCTTGGGCAATGGATAGTTATCTTTCAAAGATACTTTATTCAGATTTCTAAAATCAATACATAACCGAATCTCACCTGTTTTCTTGTGCATGGGCACCAAATTAGAAATCCAATCAAAAAACCTTATGGGAACAATGATACTTGCTTTGTACAACCGATTCACTTCCTTCTCAATTGAGGGTAGCAACTCTAGATTTATTCTTCTTAGCTTCTGACGAAAAGGCTTTTGATTTGGCTTGATCGGGATGATATGATGAATTAAAGGAGTAGAGGTCATGATACTTTCTAGTGATATCCAACCCCAATTTTTCCATGATGGCCTTAGGCATGAGATTATGAGAGGCTCTGGAATCAAGCATAGCACTGTGTAATACATAGTCATGCACCCTAAGGCTGATGTAAAAAGGAGCTACATCACTATCTTGAGACTGACCTTCTAATTCTGGACCAAAAATCAACTCAGGTCTATCATCCTCCACATTCACCATATCAGATGATGGATCCAAATTCAAAATATTAGATACCTGACCTTTGTAGCTGTTGTTCTTCATCAACTCAGTCAAAGGAATAGATACTTTTAACTTAGCAATTTCATTTTCTAAGTTAAAAACTGAAATCTTTTCTACCTCTTTCGCTGAAACATCCTTCTTTTCAGCTTTCTCCTTTGATACACTTGGCTGATTGGATCTTTCATTTGCTGATGGCATTTTGTTGGTGCTAGGATCAGTTATCTCTTTTCCCTTTTTCTGTACAATGGGAGGATCATTCTTTGGTGCTATTATATCCTTCCTTTTCTGAATTGGATTTATGGGCACATCTCTACTTCTGAGTGAATATTTTCACTGCTAGGCTGACAAAGCATTCATGTATCCTCTTTGATATTCATCGGACTCCTCCTCAAGAACTGTTTCATTTACCAAGATGAAATTTTCGTCCCTTGTACAGTTGAATTCTCAGAATACTCCTCATATTCAGTAATAAAAATTGGCATATCATCGGGTGTAAAGAAATGATTCTCTTCTCCAATTACATTCTCCTCGTCATCTGATTCTGGACCATGTACAAAATTCTGTTGTAAGGGTGTCTTTATCTACTGCTGCGCTGCTTGGTCTTGTGCTCCCTGCTCTCTTTGCTTGACTCTAAATTGTGGTTTCTGCTGACCACGGAAGTTAGGATTTCTAACTTGTGGTTCAGGCTTGTCAATTGTCAATCTGTCAAACATCTTCTCCATCTTCCGGAGCACTTGATCTAAAGTAGAAACCTCTTCCTTCATTGTTACCTTCTTTTCAGCCTTTGTTCTAGCTCTCTTAGCAAGCAAATTAGCTTCAATGCTGACTGCAATTTTCTGCATGTCTTCCAAAGTGGCCGGATCTCTTTCTCTTAATTGATAGGCCATATCAAGATCGAAACCATCCAAAAACTTAATCAAATCCAGCGCCATAGGTGGCTTTATATGATCAGGAATTGCATTGTAAACTGAATTGAATCTAATACAATAATCTTTAATAGAGTCACTAACATTCCACTTGATGTTCTCATATTCGGAAAGGATCTGAAGAGGATTTTTCTTCACTTCCTAGCGATCCAAGAATTGTCTCTGAAGATTAGTCAATGTAGTGATACTTGCAGCCGAAAAAGGTCTGAACCACTTCCTCACTTCACCACCAAAGGTTTGTACAAACAGTCTCATTGTCACATTTTTGGCATCAATCTCATGAAGGTCAAAGAAATCTGTCATCCTATCCACATGTTGCTGAGCTGTAACACCGTGAGGAGTGCCATCAAACAATGGAATTTTGCTTTGATAATCGGCAGGCATATCATCCAAATTTTGAGGCAGCACAAGGGGTGCAAAATGAGCAGCCATTTCTCTTGTTGGATTTGCAATCGGTCTTGGGGATGTTGGGGGAGTGGGTGAAACTAGTGTATGGGGTGTATGAGGTGGGGATGGTGGTGAAGAAATTTTGGATGTTTGAGGGGTAGAAGGAGTGGACGGAGGTGACACCACTGCAGATTTTTGATCAGAGATAGAAGGCTGCACGGGAATGGTGGGAATGAAGGGAGTTTCAGTAGGAATTTTGGAGCTAGATGCAATTGCAGAAGACCCAAGAGTTGTAGATGCAGACTCTAAAAATTTGGGAATGTTTGTAGCTGTAATGGCAGTTTGAAGTCTCAAAATATAATCGTCAATTGATCTATTGGCCCTTTCAGTTTCAAGATCTTTGACAAACTCTGGATTTAAGGCAGTAGAACCAACAGCACTTTTAGATTTGGTCTCAAACAACGACAACTCAAACTGTTCGTCAAACTCAAGATCTTCAAGATACTCAAAAACAATAGGACATGAATGAGATTTGAACACGGGAATCACAGAACTTTCTTGGCGAAGGATTCTCGGAATAAGATTGGGATTTTCATACACAGGAGGTGGATCAGGATCCGGATTTGCTCTGGTATATCTTCTGGAAGCCAGTGTGTTATTATTTCCAAGAAATCAAATGGACATTATCAACTTGTTCAGCCTATCAAACTCTAAACTTATCATCCAAAAGCTTAGAATTCTCAGATGTACTGGGGCAATTTGCAAGTTAGATATTCCATTTATAAGACTAGACCAGAGATTGACTGAAGTAGCATTTATCTACTTGCGCTAATGCAAAGAAAAAGCGTTTCGAAGGCTACCTGGCTAATCTTCAGACTCTGTCTGTAGTTTATAAAATGAAGAACATTAACAAACAAACAATTTCTTCCCCAGCGAAGTCGCCACTATGTTACGGCCTAAATCTACCTCAGGCTGAGAAAGGTAGGATCTCTCCTTGTAAATCTTAGTAAAATATGATCAATGAGGGCTTGAGATGATGGATATGAATACTGATCTTAGGCCAGGTATGTGTGCAAAAGAGTTTGATTGAATTTAAAGATGTTTTGTTGGCTCAAATGGAAAGGCAAATTTTGGGTCTTGGGAATGAGGCTCAGTTTTACAAAGGTCTCAATGGGGCAAGGTAGGCAAGTGATTTGATACTTCAAATTGAATGAAATGGAGAAATTTAGATAGGTGAGGAGTTGAAGAGGGCAAGAAAACCTCAAGGATCCTATTCAAACAGCTGAAAACATCAATAACTAAGCAAACCCTAGGTAGAGCACTGCAATTTCAATGGATTCTACCTTTATCCTTGTTTGTTTTAGTTAAGAAGAAGCAAGAGAGATAATGAGATACATAAAACACATATAAAATTACATTTACAGAAGGAAACACAATATCAAAGAAACATGCCACATGAATCCCATAGAGTGCTACAAACCCTGGTCTATTCCTTAGCCAAAACTGTTGAGAAAATGTATACAATGAAGCTCCAAGCTTTCTCAAAAGTCCAACCATGCTAATGACTGAAAAAACATAAGATATAGGCAAACAACAACTCATACTAGTCTCCAGGGGTCAAGCTCATGAGTCTAGGAGCTGTTCCAACTAATTCTAAATTGAGAACTACAAATTAGGCAGTGGAATAGCTTGCCTCTAGAAACTAGGGAACTGATTCATTTAGTTGCAAACTACTTTTTGATAGATGAATCTACCTCCATGAGTGAAAATTTGACATAATTACATCAAGATCCATCAATTTACATTAAATTACATCATAAGTTTGACATTAAGAAAGAGAAAAGTCAAACTGTCAAGGAACTAGGCGAAAAACAGAGTATACTTGGTCAAACTGAGCAAAATTTCCCCAATGCGCCGCACTGATTTCTCTATGCGTAGCAACTGTTTGCAGCCACTTTTGTAGGCCTTCCTGGTGTCCAAATTTGCTCCAAGTATTCTTTTTGGAAAGGTTTACCTGTCTACTTTCAAGGACAAGTGGAAATTTTGAATTTGGCCTCCATTTACCCCTCCAAAACTGAGTTCTCCCAATACTACTTCCTGTGTGTCAAAATAGGGGCAGTAAGGTCATTTTTTGGGTGTTTTTGACCTTTTTGGGGGCTCAAAACCTGTCAAAATTTCTTGGCCATTGGTAGACATGCATATTTTTCCAAGAAAAATCCAAAAATGCTGATTTTTTGTCATTTGGAGGCCTCCATCAAAAGTGAGCGCCAGGTGGTGCGGCGCATTGGGTAGAAAATTCTGTGTTTTAGCCCAAAAATTTCAAAAATGCAAAAAGTGTCCCAAATTTTTTGAAATTTGGGCTAAATGTTCTCCATCAAGTGTTGTGTTGGGCTAAGGAAGCCTCAGCCAAGATTTAAAGTTTATCTTGCGCTTTTTGCCTCCTCGATCTCTTCTTCAACTTGGCCTTCAAGCTCCTAATTCTAGCTTAGCACACCATATTCCTTGACAAATAGTGATATGCCATGTTTCTCAACATATTTTTCTCATTGATGGCCTTCTCTAGCATCCTCTCCAAGTGGATATTAGTCCTCTCCAACCAAGACTCACGATTAGCATTGATTTCTTGCTCAAGTGTTGTGAACTTGACTTTCCTCCTTTTGGTAGCTTGCCAGTTTTCTCATATGTTTCTTAGCTCCATTATGGTTTGCTAATCCTCTAGTTGCTTGTTTCTTTGCTCCAGGTACTTTATTATCCACTTGGCTCTTTCCAAGTTGAGGGACAAAGCATTGATGTCCGCCTGTTGCTCTTGGATGACCTCCTTGAGCTTTGAGCTTTGTGGGCCCAAATCCGTGTCATCGTCCTGAATGAGAATGAAATCGGTCTCCTGCTCACCTAAAGGCCCCTCATCATGTAATGGCCTCTTTCCCTTGTCCTGAAATTGCTGTTATGATGAAGGAAGTGAGACCCCTTCCACCCTGGGTGGAGATAATAATCGCTTTGCTGCTGCAAACAACCGTTTAGTGCCCTTTTGATAGGTGACAAACACCGACACACTAGCGGTCTATGTCTCATGACCCTCCTGCTGATGAGAAGGTCCACCTGTCTCATGAAAAATCTTTGGAGGTACCTGAGGAGCTGTGAAGAACTCATGAGAAATGAAATCCTCCCATGAGATGCCCTGCAAACCAAGCTGATACATGACCACAATTTTGATGAGTGCAAAATGATATATACTGTTAAAGTGCTGCTAAGGAGTCTTCTGTTGTACTAGGGTGGTCATCTTCTCAATATTATGGCACATGAAGTAGGGGAGATTCATCATTCTCACCCTGGTAAAGTGCATCAACAATCTAATATGATAAGCATATAGGCGAGAAAACCGGCCTTCACAGCTAAAATACTTCATTATGAGTTTCATCAAGGGAGCATATGAGTCTTTCAGGTATCAAAAGGGAAAAACTATGTTGAGTTGTCTCAAATAACCAAGCTTGATGTATGGTTCATAATGTTCTTTGTCAGTTTACTGCCTTTTATTCCACTGCTCTCCGAGATTAGGAATGTTGGTTGCTAGAGAAATAGACTACAATGTCAAGGTGAATGTCACACCAGCTAGAGTGGTTTGGCCATTATGTAGATGAAGCACAAACAACCGGGCTAACTCATGATGGTATTGGACTCTAGCAACCATCTCACAGAACTGATAACAGGATTGGTGTTGGAAGCATGTGATAGCAAGAGGGCAGGCCTGCAGCTTAGCAAGTGAAGTAGGCTCCTCTAGTATATGTTTGCCACCCTTGTGAGGTCTCCTTGGTGCATGCATTTCTGTAGGAGAGTCACTGTGTGTCTCTTCATCTCAGTCATATGAAGGATCAGATTCCATGCTTGCTAATGTGTGAGTTTTCTTGATGAGTGTGAAGAGATTTTAGGTGTCTTTGATGTTTTTCTGCCAAATGTTTGAAGATGTATTAAGGACTGTGAAGGGAGAGGGTAAGAGGGGTTTTAGAAATGTTGCTAACTAGAATTTGGGGAATAGAAGGGTTTTAGGGACAATTTTTAGATTTTTGGATAGCAATTAGGGTTTAGGATAGTGGGAGTTAGGAATATGGGGTTAGTGAATTTAGGGATACGGGAATTAGGGATATGGGGATGAAACTAGAAAATGAATGTGGGAAACAAAGAGTGTGGGAGTGAGGGAATGGAATTTGGCAGCAAAAACACAAACTACAAACCCTAAGCACTTGTTTTTGAGCAAAATTGCAAGGAGGTAGGGTTTCAAGCTTATCTCTTTAAATCACCATAAACTCTTTAAGAAAAACTCATTCACCGGTAGTGGAAGAATGATGACTTACTTGAGCAAGTGGAAATTTAGCAAATTTGGTAGTTTGAACGAATTTGTGGGTGAAATCGGGCTTGAAGCCCTGTGCGCCACACCACAAACCCAATGCACTGCACCTCCTGTATGCGCCGCGCCAGTGTAAATTTAACACTATGGAGGGCAACCCAATGTGCCACACCACTTGTATGCATTGTGCCTCTCACCCAATGCGCCGCACCCACGAATTTGCACAGTTTTTATCCAAGCTTGCTTCCTTTGCTCAACACGGCCTTCACTTTGCTCAATATTTCTTTTTTAAGTGCCAATGAGCTTTTTGAATTGTAAAAATCATTTATATACAAGAGCTTTAAATTTTTTCGTTCATAAAACCCACTTTTATAATGTTTGCAATGTGACTTACTTTTCAACTCTGTTTTTTGGCAGTTTACTTTATTTGTGCCTTTGATGAATTGAATTACTTGATTTTCTGTTTTCCTTGCAAGGGATGGAGCTACTGAAGCTTGGTAAGGTGACCAGGGTTTCCATTGAAGTGATTTACATATAAGAGAACTGAAATTACATGAATTTATACAACAAAGACCTAAAATACTCTGTAAATACATTTATGAGCATGAGATTGTGAATTTTATTGGTACTGGAACTTTATTCAACCTCCTCATGCACCTGCTGGCTGTTGAAGACCTTTTTTGATGAAACCCTAGACTTAATGAAACTGAAACCCTAGAAATGACTCTTACAAATTTAAAGACAAAAAGTGACTGCAAATGATCTTGATGGATGGAAATAGGCCAGCAGGTAAAGGACATGAGGGAAAATGTACAACAAACCACTACTGTCAGATGATCCATTCTCCTAATGGAATGCAGTTGACTGAGTGAGACACCTAATATGCTATGCAACAAGAGAATTTGATCTCTGACAGAGGGATTGAAGATACCGACACTAACACTAGGGATTTTTGATATACATACGGTAGGGCCTGAAAACTGAAACCTAATTCAAGATCAACTCTAAAATTAACTGAATGAACTTAACAATGCATTGGAACTTAATGCACATTATTTAGAGGTCTAGGCTAGAGACATGCTCCAACGTTGTTAAACCTAGTCACTATTGCTTTCGCTTAAGGTTGGGTGATTCCTCCTTCTGTGACTCAATAGCTTCCTGGTACGTACTTATGCTCCCAGTACCGTCAAGTATATATCGGGAGACCCCACTAGGTTATCATTCTACATCCATAGGAAGCCATGCCTGCTGCCTTACGAACCATAATGCACCGAGCACAACATTCGGGAAGATTGATTGCCGTACGGAAAGTCATTGGTCATTTGATCACCAAGGTGTATATGCAGTTTTGTGGTTTTTCTGGTAAACCTTTTGCCTAGTTCTCCAAAGTAGTCACTTTTGTTCCTTTTCAACTCCTTAAAAGAAAAGGATCATCTGAGCACTTGCCCTTTCAGGCTCATTAAACCTCGAAAGAGATAGAGTCACCTTTTCATCCTTTTCTCAACTATTGAAACATAAAAAGGTCTAGTTTTGTTACTGTGTCATAAAATTTACTGCCCACGAAATATTCCTAGTAATAGTTCGAGTTCTTGGTTACAGTACGAGTGTTTTTCAGGCTCGTTCCCAATGGCAACCTTCCCTGAGTCTACCAGCCAAGGTCTTCCTACAGATGGAACTCCTAGTCGTTTCCTCCACTTGGAAATGTTGGTGCCCCATGTATGGCAACATTGTCTTTGCCTGGGTTAACCATCGGTTTATCCGTTTAGTTGTTTTCAACCATAGTGGTTCCGAACATCATGACTCCTGTTCCACCATCCCCTTCGTTTGAATCACGACACAATGATTCCAAGGTTGAGCCTACGCCTTCTTCTCCTGTTTCTTCATCTTCATCTCCTACTTCGCCTGGTGAAAGTTCCACATCTAGTAACCAGGAGACTAAGAAGAAGAAGAAGTAGTCCCATAAGCGCAAGGCCACCCATGCAACTATTGCTTCGAGTACATCTTAGGTCGAAACACCTTCTGCTCCTCCGCGGAAGGTTAAGTTTCCTTATAAATTATGCAAGGATGACCATCTTCTTCGTGATTGTCCTGGCATTCCTAGGATCTTAGAACTATGGTCTCATGATCTAGCTCATCCCTCATCTTCCTCTGAAGCTCACGTCGATGTTCAATCCTTAACTCGTAGCGGTAAGAAGAAAGGGAATATTCGATTCCCCTGTAGGCTATGTGAAGGTAACCATCCCCTTCACCTTTGTCCACTCATGGATAAAGCTTCCACTATTTTGAAACTTCTTACAGCTTCTTCGCCTCCACTTCTAGTTGTTTATCAAAGGCTCTCTTCAGACCCTCTCCTGGTTGACAAAGAGATTAACCTAGATTCTTCTCTTGTCCATCCTCCTTTTCCCAAACCTGGCTGTCCTCAGCCTATTCCTGACCAACCATTGGTCGGAGAGAGTGTCGACTTGGATTCACCACCAGTGGTCCACTCTATTCCTGATGAGCATCATGATTATACTGCTCATGTTCTTATCATCTCATCAGATTCTCCTGAGTCCGTGAACAACCCTCCTATCCCCACTGATCAAGAGCATCCTTCTTCAGTTCCTATAGAGCATGGGGACAATCATATGATACCCCCACCAAGTAGTTCTGTCATTTCCTTCGACTAGAGTCACTTGACTACTTTCCGCTTTCCATCCTATGTGCCTTTCCAAATTACAGTACATGCCTATGATAAGGCAGTACCTGGCACTGTCTTGGATGAGGGTGCGTTGATTAGCCTCATACCTTTCACTACTTGGCAAGCTTTGGGCTCCCCATAGCTTGTGCTGGTCACACAGAGTCTATTGGCATTTGACGGAGGAACTAGTCAACCTTTGGGGATCCTTCCAAAGTTTCCTATTACTTTGGGAGGCAAAACCATCTATATAGACGTAATGGTTGTCCAAGGTGCTTTAGATTTCAGTCTTCTCCTTGGCCGTGACTATATTTATGCCATGGAGGCTCTTATTTCTTCACTTTTCCATGTGGTCTGTTTTTCACACAATGGAAGAATGGTGACCATAGATCAATTATCATTCTTTAGTCACCTGGTGCCTCCTGTGCCGCCATCATCCCCTATCAGTTCCTGTCCACAAGCAGTGCCTTCCCTACCATAGGTCAATTATGTGGCTACCCGTTCCGTCCCCGCATCTATTGATGATCATGTAGATGGTCTCATACATCATGTACTAGGGGCATTGGAACCCGATCTGTCATTAGTGCCTCATGACATGTATTCCTCCCAGAGTGTGTTTCTTCCATCCTGTGAAGACCTCTTGGGAGCCATGTTCTCATATGGCCCATGAACAGGAGTACGAGCATAGTTCCCGATCTTGTGTCAAGCTCGTTAAAAAATGAATCAAGGAGTTCTCAGGAGAGTTCTTTTACTATGTCAACCTCATTAAAAAATGAAACAACTCCCTTTTCCAAATCGAGTCTTTGATTAAGATCTCATAAAATCTGAGTTGAGTCTTTCCAAGATCTCGAAAGTGAACCTTCATTCCATCCACCTCGTTGAATGCAATGAAGCTTGGGGGGCATGTACCTCGATTTGCATTATTATGCTGGGGGCATGCGAACTTAGAACAAGCATAGTTTTTTGTTTCAAGCTTGTGTAAACATGAAACCGAATCCAAGCAGAGTTCTCCATGGTTCAAGCTTGTGTAAACATGAACCCCTACCTGATTCACATCTCGTGATTGTCGTTTTTATCCACTAAATTCTGTTAGATGAGCCTTGGTTGTTTTCATTTCATCATCACCATCTCTTTGGCCGATCATATGCTTTCACTTGGTTGTTTTTCCTTTCCTGAGGGACCGCAGCGATGAGTGGTTTTATTAGCCAACCTCTTGACCATTACATGTTTTGAGCAGTTCTACCATTGCCGGAACCAGTTGCCACCCTTTATACCACTCATTCCTCTAGGACGAGTCACCTTTAAGCTCTTTTCTGAATCGTAAAAGATTAAAAGATTGCTAAGTATTTTTTCCCTTTTTGACTTGTTAAAGAGAATAAAAATGGCAGTCTGCTTTCAGCTCTTTTCTGACCGTTTAAACGTGAAAAGATGGCCAAGATTTTGTCATTTCAAGTTCGATTTTGGTTATGAAACGATGTGTCTCTAATCGCTTTTTTACTTTTTCAGATCGGGACCACTAATTACGAAAAGTACTCCTTGGTCATAATGGTCAAGCGGTTCTCTCGAGTATTGTTTTCTACCTTTTCAGGCTTGAGGGACACAAATTTATGAAAAAGGACCCCCCCCGGGAGTTTTCTTTTCTGTGTCCTTTTCAAACTCTCTAAACATGAAAAAGACTCCGAGTTCTACCTGTGTCGGACTCGTTAAACCCTGATGACATTGGACTCATCACCATGATGAGACTCGAGCTTCTCCTCCCTAGGGCTCGTTAAACTATTACTAGGTTGGATTCATCCGAAGGTCGAACTTATATTACAAGCATATGCTATCCCCTTCAATCTTGTTTTTCAAAAATAATTGGGGAACTCGCCAGCAATGGTGGGGGAAAATTTGGAAGTCGTCATTGGTTGCCTACGGCAGCTATTCACTCTTGAACATCGACACTTTTGCTTCTTCTCGGGTTGGGATATCCTCACATCGTCATTGGCCTTCCAGGGTTTTAGGTTGTCATTTTGCCTCATTCCATCTAATCCATGTTGTCTCCGTCAGACCTCCAATCCCTTGGTACCAAAATGTTGCTGCATTCTAAAGTCATGTCGCCGATATGTTTAAGAGTATAATCCTTCTGTAATTCACATGCTTACCTCCTCCTCTGATGCTCTGTTTCACCATCTACCACTTGTTCCTTATCTCCCGTCGTTGATGGGGGAAACATTATGGCCCTCCTGCGACAGATCTTCTCCTGTCGACACCAGCTCATTATCCGAGAGATTGATCTAGAGGTCCCTTTCGGTACCTTGGAGCTTGCATGCCTCAATGGCGAGTTCTTCATGCCTGACGACAGACTTTCATCATTGGTCTTCGATTTGGTGATTCCATGAGTGTTCAACTTCAGTTCATTCTTCACACTTTGTGGATTGTACTGGCAGTATCTTGAGAGCCATTGGCATTATTGGTGGTTTCTCTCGTGCTTGTTAATGGTTTTCATTATTGACCGATAATCAAGCGATTTTCTATCATGCTCAACTTCAACACATCTATTCGCATGCTAGAACTTGTACTCAGATCGGTTAGGGTTTCAAGACCCCGAACTAAGATTACATATGTTCAGGCTGCGTGGATTGGTTCGTGATTACATATATGACTCTTTGATTGGATGGTTGTGACCATACCTGAGTCTTCATGGATGGCTGCGACCATGCCTTTATTGTATATGGTCTTATCAACTGGGTGGTTGCGTCCATACCATAGACCAAGTTTCATATGTCTTTTGGATGGTTGTGCCCATGCCTAGACTACATGTATTTCACTATCAGAGATATCAATTGTACTTGCGCCTGCAGGTTCTTCAAGGTGGTGTTCTAGTTCAGTCATGGTTTCGTAAAGCATTTCACCCCTCCCACTCTCTCAAGCTTCATGCTTTAGGGGGCATCTGTTACACAGTAATTTGTCACTGTCCTCATCTCAGTCCCTCCGCTGTGTCATGTATCAAATAAGCATGTTCATATCTTCCCACTTATGCAAAAAGATTAAACAATGCTCTCTGATGTTGAAGAACTGACCCTTTTTCCTAAAGTTTCTACATTGTCGCTAGTAAACCCTTAAAATGCATGACGATTGGTCCAAATGCATTGCCTCCTTGCAATGTTGTCGCTAGTCCCTAGTTCATGACTTGCGATGATCCAAATTTGGTGAATTAGTTCAAACAGTCGGCCTTATGGATGTTTCTAGAGCTGGTTGTTGGGTCAGTTTGGGTGGCTTTTCCTCCTCTAGGATGGTAGTTCCGCCTTTTGTGAAACCTCCCTTCAAGATAAGCTCTCTCTCCCTCATTTCATGGAGGCTCCTCCTCCTATAAAACCACTCACCATTGCTATGATTTGCTGGTTTTTTTAGTTCTTTAGTTCTTTAGTGCTGGAATTAGTGTTTTCTAGTTCTTTTGAGTTTGGTTTGAAACTAAGTAGATAGCTTTGGTGTGAGTGTGGCAAGTGTGGGATTGCTAATAGTTTGATAAGAGGTTGTGGAGTATCTTAGCTTTGCATGAGGGCTTGATAGAGAGAGAGAGCTATTGTCCTATTGGGAGACCCATTCTTAAGAGTGAATGCTTGAAGGAACTTACTGACTGGACCCTCCGAGAAGACTTGTGATGTCAAGGCATGGTTGTAAGTTTGCTCTTGTTTCATTTTTAATACAAGCAGTGACGATTTCCTATATCTTGTGTATAATCTACTTGATAGCTTGTGACTCCTTGACTTTACAAGTAAATAGATCATTATTGTTCTCGGTTATGTGCTCTGTTGTTTTCTTGTGGTGTTTCAGGTTGATTGCTCATTGAGGAGAAAGACACAGAAACTGGAGTAGCGCAATAGAAACTTCATCAACCACCAATTTGAGGTAGGCCTCCAACGATGACTATTCAAGGGAAATCGATTGTTGTTTTGTCTTTGTTGTAACTAGACCCACTCTAGGGCTAGAGGGGTTGCCTATATCCACAGAGGGAACAATTTCCTTTATCACACTCACTTAATGATGATTCCATATGATTACATCTTTTCCAATGTACTCTTACACGTACAACTGCTAAATGGTACATTAATTTACCTAGAGCTTCATTTCATGCTTTCAATTCCTTAGCTACCACATTCCGTATGCATTTCCAGTTACCCATTTGGTATGAAATTGGAATGGAACTTCTGACCAACTTTAAACAAACTAAAACCACTCACATTTTAGATCACATTCATGAGGGGCGGCATCGTCGCTAGTTGGTTAAGACCTATCTTCCAGATTAATTGCTAGCAGAATGGTTCATTAAATCCATGTTGCCATGTATCACAGAGGATGTATCCAATGGTGGAGTCATCACTAAGGAGCAAGTAATTTCTCGTTCTCATTATTTGTAACTCATCTATACCAAATTTGGCATGCTCTAAGAAATGATATCAGATGCTCTGAGACCTTCGAATGTTGTTCTTCCCACTCCTGGTAAAGAATCACATGTTGCTGATGGCATCATTGGTTCTGCTAGTTCGCAGATGGTGATCAAACCATCTAGTGTTGCTCTCACTACTTCTTCCAGAAACTCTTCATCCAATCCTCCTATGGCTTATTCTTCCAAAATAAATTTCCTTTCATCTAATAAAGGAAAATCTCATCAGCAACCAAGAAGCAAGAAGAAAGGGAAAGGTAAAAAGAAGAAAGATTCTTCAACGCGATATAAACAAACAAATCAGTCATCTAATGAGAAATGAAAGCCTCACTACCCATGCTTGATTTGCAAAGAGGAGCACTTTACTCATGACTGTCCTCACCACATGGAAGTGAATCACTTTCTAAAATCCTCCACTTCTCCCAATGTATTGATCGACCTATTTCTTAATCAGGAGACCCATATGGTTGCTCGAGACCCATATTCCTCTAACATGGTTTTAATGCTTTCCTCCAAGAAGCATAAATCTAATTTTATGTTGTCTACTCAAAACAAGGACTATGGTAATGTAATTCCACTGAACGGTCAGGCTATTTATCAACGTACCAGTTCAGAATCACCTCCATTTGATCCTTCTCCAACCATGATTCCTACGGATTTTACTATTAAGCCTCCGAAGGTCATTATTAATAAATCTACGTTCAACCCTTGTGCCAAGGCTGCTCAAAATTATAACATAGTTGAGGAATTGGATCAGTCTCCATCATCTATGTCGACCATTGAGGTGTTGCAAAACTGTCCCACCCAGAAAAATGCTTTTCTTTCAGCTCTCAAATGTGTGGATCCTTCGGATTCCAACCTAGTTGTTTTTAGTCATGAAAACTATACCCCTCGCCTTCCATCTTAATTGTCCTTTCTCATTTAGGTCATCGTCTATGGTAAGAACATTCATCACTCTATTGTGGACGAGGGAGTCTCAACTTGCATCATGTCTATGTCTTGTTGGAAAGTGATTGGTTCACCTCAGCTGAGTCAGTCACCTACTAGATTGAAATCTTTTGATAGGAGAACATATAAGCCTTGCTGTATTCTGAATTCCTTACAAGTAGAATTAGGGGCGGAAATTGTATCCATAGAAGTGGAATTTATTGAAGGACCTCTTGATTATAATCTTCTATTGGGTTTCACATGGGTTTACGCCATTGCCGCAGTCATTTCGACTTATTTCTGTATGATCGCCTTTCCTCATAAGGGCGAAATTGTGCCCATTGACCAACTCACCTTTTTCACCTCTAATTCTCATGTTACTAGAAGTGTCTCACTTGTAGGGGAAACTTTACATTCTTATCAACATGTTAGGGTTGTACTACTGAAGGATTCCTCACTGATGGGAACCTTTTCGCTTCCTCCTCCTCCTCTTCCTGGAATCTCATCTTCGATTGCTTATATCAATATGATATCATCTTCTACTATCCAGAACAATACATGGATTGTACCAGATGAAACTAGCATCCATAGTTTTGGCAACCGAATGCCGCCTAGACCCATTGAAATTGATTATGAAGCTATATATTTGGCTTGTGTGGCTCATACCTTCTCTTTGATCAATTGGGTCGATCGATCATTGGGTTATGGCATGTATTCTAATCCATTCTCTCATGTATTTTCTACCAATGAGAGCATCATGGAGATCATGATTCCAAATGATGCGCTATGGGACGATCATCACCACCATTCCTCCTTACCAGATTCCATTGAGGATAATATCAGTGATGTGTATCCACCCAATGATGTCAAATATTTTATGAGTTCTATTTCTATCCATGAATTTTATTCCAAGAAGAATCTCTCAAATATCAAAGAGATGATACTTCTTGATATATTTGTTAAACCAGGTATTGTTAAAAATATACACATTGGTGTGTCTTTCTCTCCATCTAATACTGAGACCTATAAATCCCTATTTTAGGAGTTTCATGGTGTCTTTGCCTGGACCTATGAGGAAATCCTAGGTATCAGCCCAAATATCGTATTGCATGATATTAAAATGTATCCTTATGCTAAACTAGTCCAGCAACACCTCCTTCTGGTCCACCCAAAAACGTTTTCCACAGTAAAGAGTGAAGTTGAAAAACTCCTTCATGCTAGTTTCATCTACCCCATTCCTCTCACCGATTGGGTGTCAACTATTGTCCCTATCATGAAAAACTAGGGGACAATATGTGTATGCATTTATTATCGGGATGTGAGTCGCACTTATCCAAAGGAAAATTGCCCAACCCCATTCATCAACTAGATTGTTGATGATTGCACGTTGTGAAATCTATTCATTCATAGATGGTTTCTCCGGATATAACCAAATCAACATTCTCCTAGCGGATCAACCTAAGACTGCATTTTTTTATCCCTAGAGTACCATTTCCTACTGGAAACTCCCATTTGGTTTGAAGAATGTTGGGGCCACGTTTCAATGGGAAATCGATTATGATTTTCATGATATTAAACACATCATGTAGCCTTATTTGGAAAATCTCCCTGCTCATTCTAAGTATTGGGTTGATCACCCGATGCATCTTAGGGCCAATTTTATTACGATGTAGACATTATAATATTCAACTAAATCCACACAAATATGTGTTCTACATTAGTTCAAGTCGACTTCTTGGTTTTTCTATTTCAAAACACGGAATTCATATCGATCCACTAAAAGCATAGGCAATCATCAACTTGCCTACACCTTCTTAACTCATTCAGCTTCAACGACTTTAAGGGAACACTAACTTCATGTGACAATTTGTCCCTAATTATGCTAAATTAACCAAATGATTCACTTATATGCTTAAGAAATGGGTTCCCTTCCATTGGGATAACGCATCTCAGAAAGCGTTTGATGCCCTAAAATATGTACTAGTTCATGCATCTCTATTATATCCCCTTGATTACCAGTGCAATTTTTTTATGTATCTCGTTGATGTCATTTCTACTATAGAAATGGTATTGGTCCAAGAAGATGATGTAGGGATAGAACACCTCATATATTATTTGATTCGAAATCTCAATGATACCAAGATCAGGTATACCCATGTAGAAAAGTTGGCTTTGGTGTCTGTTTAAGTCATCCAAAGAATCTGTCATTACATCTTGCTCCAGAATACTACAGTTGTTTCAAATTGCAACTTGGTGTAGCAGCTATAAAAATCCTCCGAAAAATTTCCTATGCTTCGTTTTGGAGCCTCCCTCCTAAATCACGGTAGCTCATCTTGCATTGACCTAGGTACTTTTTCTTTGATTGAGCTTCATCCTTTGCACTATGGCTTGTGTTTTCTTACTTGGTTTACTGTCTAACCCACAAGCTGATCTCTTCACTTGGTTTCAACCTAGTTCTAGACTTGCGTTAGTGACCTGTGCAATCCTTGAGGGAAACCAGCCTTGCTCTCAGAAATTGCACAGTCCAAGCCAATATCGAGCCTTCATCTCCAAAACTACGCAGAACCAGCTGACAACCAGACTTCAATTGGGAAAATGTGGAGAGCATGAGAGGCAACCAGGGCCACTCAACCCAAAAATTGCGCAAAATATTTTCCCTAAGTTGTTGCCTAATGCATGAGCCAATGAGTTGATCAGTCCTTCCTGGAACTTCCCAATCTCTCCAGACAATCCATGGCATATTTTCACGAAAAGTCATAAAAGAAAAAAGCAAAAAATCATCCCTAAAAAATAGGGATTTATTTTTATTTTCCTGAACGTGACACATTACTATCTTTAGAAGTTTCTACCAAGTGTCGTTTTGGTCCTTGATCTCAGATATGTGAATCTTAAATTCAAAGTTGCTCAATTATATGTAATGGATGCCTCTAGATCTCATTTGTACATTCTATCATCAAGCTCTAGCATTCCCAAGGAGATCAAGGAGGCTGCGGAACATTGTCTTCACTTTTCTGGTGAGTTTTTTTTATTGTCTTTTGCCGCCTTTTTTGTCATTTTCATTATTTAGCTTGTGAGAGTGTTGTTCCATTTATTTCCAAGTTTCGCATGAGTTTTCTCATTTTTGCAACAATGGCCATCGTTGTGGCGACTCTCCTCACATGCTTCATTTTCTTTCAGTTGAATCAAATGTTGCACTTGTATCACATGCATGCATCACACCATCCTTCAAATCGGCTTTATTTTCTCACTCCCCATGGACAGATATGGGCTCCCCTTGCCCAGATCGCACACCTCACTACATGCACTACACAATCTGGGAGCTCAAGGCCTCTACCTTGGCTTCTAGAATTGCACACAATTTGTCCTAGGTTGGCACCAACTACGCACTACAAATTTCCAGGAGTGAGTCTCCCAACCTGGCCACTAAGACTACGTAATGTGCAGTCTCTCCTAGGCCCTAACCCAAACTGAACTATGCATTGCACAGTTCCAGTCATCAAGCTTCCACACTAAATGTTGGGACTGTGCAGTGCCAATTCCCATAGTCAGTCAGTCACCCCTGTCAGCCAAAATTTTGTAACCCCTCAAATCAAATGCCCTGATTATTGCTTGATCTTGCTATGAAATTAGATTTCTAAGAGTTAGTGTTTTCTTGCCATGAGTGTCCTTTTTGTCCCACAAGTACCACACTTGTGAAGCACTTATCTCTAGAAGTTGGTGTACCATGGCACCAAAGAGAGTTTCTTCAAGAGAGACCATTGAAAGCAGTAGTAAGGAAGCAGTTGATCCAGCGCCAGTTAACTCTCGAATATTTGTGGACACTCAACTAGTCATAGAAACGGAGTCAACACTAACATGGTAGCAAGTTCAACAACAGTAGAAGAAGGCAGCAATCCAATACAAGATCATGGAAAGAGGAAGTTGTTGACATAATACATGGAGAACAAATTTGCAGAGAGAAAGTAGATTCAATCTTCATGCAGATAGATCTGGTAGCAGAAGCAAAAGGAAGCAGAGAATATAGACCGCAAAGCAGAGGAAGAGAGAAAAGCAGAGCTTGCAGGAAGAAAAACTGAGATCGCAGCAAGTAGAACAAGAATTGAAGGAAGAACGAGAGCTAAGGAAGAAAGAATAAGAAGAGAAGTAGAAACAAGAAGAATAACAAAGACAAGGCGCGATGATGGAGGAAACAGCTCCCATATAGGTCAAAGAGTTGGAATAGCCAATAGAAGAGGAGGAGAGTGAACATATTCATCAAGGAAAGGGTGATCATGTAAGACACTAGGAAACATCCAACTACCATTTCTCAATCCATCTTGGCCTATGCAGGAGCAACAAACTCAAGTGTGCAGTACCTAATGGTTGAGAATGAACAATTGGTAAAGAACTTGCAGGCTGTCAGGCAAGAGGCAAAACAACTAAGAGATCAAAGCGCAGTTTCCGCAATGGCAGAGATGAGGAAAGTGATACTTGCTGAAGTATCAACACTTGAGACTACCATGTGGAAGCTCTATGATGGATTCATTACCGTGCATAAATTAGTTTTCCATGTGCATGGCTTACAATAGTGGAGCAAAGAGTTTGTTCAAACTATCAGGAACATTAAAGTTGCCATCACCCATGTGCAAGAGTTGTTGGGCAATGGATCCCCCGCGTAATGGTTTTGGGGTTTAAAGCCCACAATTTCAGGTATTTGTATTGTAAAGGCTCCGCGAAGTACATAGAGTATGAGTTGTAATGAGTCAAGTCAAAGGGTAGTCCGCCCGAAAATAATGTAAGATAATAGAGAGTGATGTATAAATAAAGCAAGTCTCTAGGTGTAGCAGGTAGTTTTTGGAAGTTTAGATAAGATCTAAAGTGTTATGGGTTGTTAACAGTGATATTTGATCTGAGTCTGAAAGTCTGAGTCGAGGGTCGTAGTAGTAGAAGAGGATCTATAGTTGTGTGTGCAGAGGCCTAGTAGAGTCCGCAGCTGTGTGCGTGGACCCCTGCAGCTGTGTGCGCAAGGTAGGAAGTGGATTGTAACTAGAAAAGGCATTAATAAAGATAAGTTGGTTTTGGAATATTGCGTATATGTTTCTATAGTCCGGTTTATGCATCTGTTTACAGTTTATGATTGCGTGCATGTATGTTTATGTTAAATGGTAACTAAAAGTATTGGATCTACTTAATTTAATTTAAGATCTATAATAATACTAAGCATAGAATGGGTAAAGAACATTCACACTTCTCATCATAGTCACGCGAAGGTAGTTGCACCGAACAGACGACTGCGCGGAAGTAGCGCAATGCGTAGGATCGGTTCGCGAAAGTTCCAAACCTCATCAAGACATCCCTAGGGTGCGGAAACCTGGTTCCAGCACCCTCCCATACTACCTCGGGTGAGACCTCAGTTCGTGCTCCGTGAACTGTTGCCAAAAGGGCCCATAGTTTTGGGATTTGTTTGGCTAAACATTTCTGAACCTGGGTTAGGCCCCAATAAGCCAACAAACGGTTCTATTACCGAGACCAGGATCTGCCTAAGGGATGTCTGATGACGGAACACTGGAACCCCACGAAGAAGGAAATTAAAGATTGGTTGGGTCAGAAGCTTCACGAGTTTGTAATACAGGAAAAAAAACCCCGCAGATATCCGAGAAGAGGTGGTTGGATCGCTTCATATCTACGGAAATCCACGAGATCTTCTTCATGACCTTCTCTTCAGAGCTGTATGATTGGATCGCGAGGCTAGCAGATAGCCAGGGAAGGTGCAAGCTCGATCAAACAATAGTGTGGACTCCAGAGTTGGTGCACAGGCTAGAGGCATCTAAAGATAACATCGCGCGGGCCGTAGACCATTGGCTGGATTGGATAATAGGAGGGTTTATCACTGAATTTGCAATAGACGCGACTGTCAACTACAGCAAAGCAGAAAGATGTTTTTTCAAGGGACCGCGAGGTAAGTACATCAAATTGTTGAATACCTCAATTAAGATGTTGTTGTGTGAAAAATGGGTGATGCGAATACATTAATGAGTGGAACGACGTGGAGTAGAAAGGTCTACAAAGGTATCGAAGGGTTAGGAAACAATCCTTTAATTTCACCTCTGCGAGCAGACGAGGAAGAGCGCGCTTGGGTTTCTCTAAGGAGTGTGGTCAGTTTGATAAGGCAACACATTCCACAGTTATCATCCCCGCTAATGCCACCACTCACATCACCTCCTTCACCTCCATCTTCGCCCACACCACCTCCACTAAACCAGCAGTTTAGCATGGCGAGTGCGATCATGCTGCCTGTATTTAGAGGAGTAGGAAACGAAGATCCAGATCAGTTTTTGTTCGTAGTAAGAGCAGTGTGGGAATCACACGGGGTTACGGATGATAACATTAAGAAGGCCACATTGGTAAGTGTGCTGTAGGATCGTGTGTTGACATGGTATATCAAGCACTCGAATGATCACCTGAATGCCGGAATACGGGAGATTCAGATTGCGTTGAACAAAGAATTTAGCCAACCAAAATCAGAGACGCAGTCGATCATTAGATTTAAGGAAATTGTGATGCTTCCAGGAAAAACCCACTGGGATCTAGATCAGAGGCTGAAAATTATGATCCGTGAGGCTAATATGACACTGACAGATGTGCAAAACCGCACATGGTTTGTGGCAACTTTGACACCACACCTGAGGATGGCACTGTCACAACAGAAGCTCTAAACCTAGGCAGAAGCATTGGAAATGGCGATGAGGTTGGATGAAACACCAATACGAGATCTGGGGTTGGGTGTCCAACAAATCCACACGCAACTACAAAACCTATGCTTGGAGATGTAGAGTTTGAAGCAGGATAGGGCGCCCCGGCCAGAGGCACGCAAAAAAGTGTGGTGCATAAAATGTAAAGGCCAAGGCCATGATAAGGATCGTTGTCCAGTATTCGTGAGCTATTTAGCAGGATGGGGACCAATATTGTTGAGACCAGAGGCACAGGTGGGCCCAAGTGTAGCACCTGCGCTCTGGTGCATGATTTGTCAGGTGAGAGGAAAGCACGCGACGGACAACTATCACCTATTGTAGAAGAATACCCAGACTCCATAGCAACTATATTGTAATTTCTGTAGATTAATGGGCCACGATGAGTGGACATGTAGGAGCTATGAGCTAATGATGGATAGGAGCCCAGCTTATCGAATGCAGATAGAAACGCAAGGCCACGATCCACCCGCAACGATCGCAAGGGGGGATTTCAAGGGCGAGGTCGAGGATGAGGAGGAATGGGACCTGGACAAGGGCGCAGATAGTTAATATGCTATAATTGCGGAGGACTCGGGCACTACGTGCGTGACTATACGAATCCGATTAGAATATGTTGTCTGTATTGTTATCAGTTTGATCATGAAGCAATAGATTGTCCGACATTGATCGCATAGATGCGTGAGAAATGGGTACTATAGCCTACTCCAACTAAAAATATCCAAATGATGAGGTCTGAACCACGCGAAGAAGACACCAATGTCAATATGGTTCTTAGAAGCAACGCGACCATATGGGAAGACAAGGGAAAGCAACCTGAGGACGATACATAGGTTCGCAAGGCTCCTACGAAAGAACCTGAGCTTGCCTTGGAACGCACGAGGGAAACTTTTATGGTAGCTAAGAAGAGCTTCAAGGAGGTCTCTACTTCAGGTAGTAAGGATCAACCAAAACCAGGAATGCATCCTTCTATGCTTACTACCATTTTAGAGACATGCATGAAGCTGCTACGAGACAATAAGGCAGTTAAAAGACCTGAACACTAGGTGTGCAGGGTCAGGGGAACTGTGCTTAGTTCGAAAGATGGGGAAGCATTCTTTGTGTACTGGGAGGGAAATGTGGTTGATGGCAGAAATTGGCAAATATGAGATGGATCAGGTAATCCTAGACCTGGGTTCGGATGCGAACGTGTTACCAAAGCACACTTACAAATGCATGGGCAGGCCTATGTTACAGTGGTCTCCTATTCAATTACGGATGGCAAACCAACAAAAGATCATGCCCATGGGAAGATTGCAACGAGTAACAGTGGATATCGAAGGTGCGAGTATGTAGACAGATTTTGAGGTAATAGAGATTGTAGATGATAGTAACCCTTACCCTGCGTTGTTAGGGATAGACTAGGCCACGGATATGAATGGAGTCATCAACCTGAAGAAGTGGAAAATGACTTTCGAGAAAAAGTCTCTACGCGTAGTAGTTCTGCTGGATCCAACCAAAGGAGAGTGCTACACTGAAACTGTGCGTGAGGATGACAACGATGATGAGCTGGATTGCATTTACTAGATAATGGAGCAAGACTAGGATAGGGTGAACCTGACTGAAGATGGGAGAATCTTATGGGAGCGCGATAGTTCCTGTACTTCAGATTCAGACAAAGAATTAAAATGGTTGTAGAATCGGTTGTAAAAAGTAACAATGATAAATTGAAACATGATGATTAGATCATTGTAGTGCGTGATGACCGAAGCAAGGGAACTGCCAACATATGATGGAGACACAGGTGTGGATGAATTCTTAGACAAAGTCAGAAGGTTAGTACCAAAATAGTAGCAGTACGGTGTGATGGTAGGGGCTTTGCACGTGACGCCTGCACAATGGTGGCAGATGCACCAGAAGAATATTAGGAGCTGGTGTGAATGTAGAAGAAGGATGCACTTACAGTTCAAAAGTCCCCAGCGTCAAACACGAGCCGGGCAGCCAGGGAAAAGCAGTTTGTGTGCCCACCTATGTCGATGGGTGCAGTCGCATGCTAGGCAGGCGCATCCCAGGCTAAGGATAAAAAATCAGGACCCGATGTGGCAGCAGAAAGAGCAACAACACTGCAAATACCCCATGACAGAGCACTCAAAAGGCTACGCGGGATCATGAATAGAGTTTACTAGGTGGGACGAACAGATTGGGACCTGCACGTACCAGTGGTTCGATGGGCCTATAGGACCATAAGCAAAAACCGAAACGCGGAAATGATCTCGATGGTGACAAGAAGAGAGGAAACCAGGAGGACAGAGAAGAATCCCCAGACCACAGCTCCCGCAGTAGGGACAGGACACGAGGACCTAGGTAAAGGAATTAGGCAGTTGCAAGAAGACCTTTGATGAGGAAGCATGAAACTTCATGAAATCGATGATGAGTGGGCACAGCTGAGGAAGAGAAGTATGACATTGGATGAAGAAATCAGCAAACTCAAAATCAAAGTCACGCAGGAGGGCCACAAGAAACTATGTACGATGAGATCGAGTCCAGCCAGCCCTACTACTGCATTAGAAAGAGTTGGGACCCTACTATCATGGCTGCAACCACACCTTACTAAACAAGGGAGTGTATCATGCAAAGAGGAACGTAACGCACTACCGGACGCAAGGGCATGTGAAGGGTGCCTATAGCCCGAGCTAGTAGGAAATGCAAAGCCTCATACCAGGGGTGCGACCACCTAACTATCTATAGGAATCATAGTCTTAATGCCTCAGGTAGTTGAAAGAAGGTGTGGGACTATAAACAAGGCTACAGGAAAGCTGCGCGGAAAGGAGGTTCTATGTAGGGCCCGTTTGGCACAGGGCTCGCTGTCGCGCGTAATGGGCTACACTGCTACGCAAGTAGGCTGGGAGGTGACCATTGATGTCACTGTTCATGGAAAGAGGGCTAATTTAAGGCAGAGAGGAGTGGGTGGCAGGCCATTAAGACAGGAATTATGAGCTAGATTCGGGGTGATCTTCCGCCAAGAAGGTACTGATGACTCAGAAATGGAGGGAATTGCCGAATTCAAATCCAAATGTTACTATAAAATTCCATGGGATAGTTTCAAAGAAACACTTAGTTGTTTTACATTTGAGCCAGTACAAAGCAGCGAGCCTAAGCTACCTTGCCACCCGTGAGTACGCGACTGAGTGAATCCAGTATAGACATAATGTCGAGAACCAGAGTGCGAGTCACGGGAGTTACCCCAGAACCCTGGGTGACCTAGGAGGAGCCTGGAGAGGTAGCAAGTGCACTAGAGGTAACGAAGTCCCCACGCACACCGTGACCATAGAAAAACAAACAGCCAGTGGGGCCAGTCCAGATATCACCACGAAACCCAAGAGTTAGTAAATTGTCAATGACAGAGAAGGGCAAAGCTGTCGCCATTGAAATAGAGGAGGAGGAGGAAGATTTGCAAGCCTTAATAGCCCAAATTGAGGCACAGGATGATGAGGTATAAAATGTATCCCAAGTACCTTCAGTGATAAATTTAACCCCCTACATTCCCCCATGGAAAGGGACAGCCAAGATACCGAAGGACCTGGAGGCCACGAAGAGTGCACTCCAGACCCCGCTTCTTTTGGATGACATAAGGTTTGATGGTCTGCCACTGGGATGGGTATCGAACATAAAATTTGAAGACTGGGACCTCATGGTTAGTGAGAAGTTCCGATAGTTGACCGTGGAGAAATTAATACAGCGGAAATGGTTGCGAGGTGTGGAGAAGGCTGGGTTACTCCATCTGTGGTGGATACCCCACTATCACTGTGCACCTATCACAAATCCGTCAGCCACTGTGTCTAGTACATGATGGGTATCTTTGGCTGGATGAGCTGATTCCCATCACGGTCAACTTAATTCACCAAATTTTGTAGCTGCCCATTAAAGGAAGGAATCCCGCAGACATCACCAGAAAGAGTAGTGACTTAGGCCTCGCGGAAGCTATGAAGGCCAAATATAAGCTAGAGAAAAGGAAGCGAGGATAGGTAATAACAAGCATCAAGGACTGAGGGGTGCACATTGCCACCCAGCTGTTGGCTAGCAAGCTCATGAGGAAATGCCGCGCAGACGAAGTGCCAGCATCTATAATTGTGTTGGCGGAGAAGTGTGCAGAAGGGGTCCAGTTCAATTGGGCGCAGTTTCTCTGTGATGAATTTTTGACGAATTGCAGGGAAGCCCAGGACCAGGGTAAGACCTTCCACTATGCGTGGTTGCTCTTATCCATCCTGTTGGTTGCTAGGGAGCTGCTGACGAACAGCTAGTTTCCCGCCATGGAGAGGAACCTACCAAAGGCTGTGAGGTACACCTCACTCTAGGCAACAAAAGACGCGGCGAGGATTTGGGAGATAAAGGTATTTTGGACATTTGTAGAGGCGAGTTTATGAACGTGGATCAACCATAGGCCACACTTGTCCCTGATAGTATATAACACTTTACAGAGTGTGGCAGAATTTAAGGAAGATATGCATAACTTTTCTATCCGAGCGTGCAAGGATCCAACCTGAGCATGGGAAAAGCTGCCATTCATTGCCATAGACGATGCAATATTCGAAGTAATGGTGTCATGGTCTCCAGAGTGGCGCGCCCTGGACTTGGCGGAATT
This sequence comes from Pinus tabuliformis, assembly GCA_031772625.1. NCBI lineage: Eukaryota > Viridiplantae > Streptophyta > Pinopsida > Pinales > Pinaceae > Pinus > Pinus tabuliformis. The sequence goes on along the minus strand of CM062819.1, from coordinate 1,570,934,154 downwards.
GGAAAAGATCACGGCACAACAGAGGAAGAAGGAGACCAAGCTGCGCATCATGAAGCTGGCAGAAAGAAAGCGTCAGGAACAGGAAGCGGCCACATAGCAGAAGGTAGCTGAGGCAGCAGCACTAGAGCAGATGGTGCAAACCACAACCACGCCCACTAAGGAGACCGAGGAAGACTAGGAAATGTCCATAGAGTAGGACATACAGGGGGAGGTGGAGAATCAGGAATGCATGAACCTTACAACAAACTTGACCCAACTCAAGAGGTTGCGCGTCCAGGAGCAGAAGACAAAGACAACGACGATCATGGAGGGAACCCTTATTAACAGTAGAAAACCCGTTTGTAATGTCACTAAGGATGCTCTGGCATAGTTGATGACGGAGCAGACAACTGTGTTGGGGGCGCTGAAAGCGCAGTTGCAGGCATTATAGGTTCGACCCCCAGGAATGATGACACCGCACCTTGCGGAAGGTATAGCTGAATCTGAGCAGATGTTATGCACACACACAAAAGACACATTGGTGTTTCCAGAAGGCGTCGTCTTAGCAGAAGCCGAAGGTGATATGAGGGGCTAGGGGTTGAATTTGGCCGCCCTTCCTAGAGAAACCCTGTACTAGCTGCAGGATGGGATAACTGCTGAGCTTCGTGCCAGGGGGGGCCATGCTCTCCAAGTCTTGAGTGAGCAGAAGGTAAATTTAGAATAGCTCAACCTACAATGCGACAGCATGGTTGCCCAAAACCAGGGACTAGAACAGGTAGTGGAGGAGGCTTGTAGCAGCATTGTGGAGTTGGTCGTGCCAACAGCACTCCCCACCGCAAAAAAGATTCATCAATTGGCAGCTAGAGTCCGCAAGACCCAGGAGGAGGCTGCAAAGGTTTAGTTGGAGCTGAACTTGCAGATCGTGGAGCTGCAACTAAAGGAACAGTCCTCTACACCCCCAGAAGTTAGAGAGCAGCACCATCGTGACATTCAATCAGGGTTGAAAGAGATAGAGCATGTTGTACAAGACTGCATGGGCTTGTTGAACCAGTGCCTCTTAATGCTCACCTCACTCCAGGAGGACCCAACACTACAACAATTAGAGACAAAAGCGCAGGAATTGCAGCAGGCCTATGACAATGTTCAGGGGACTGCGCAGATGGTCACCCTTACCCAGTGATTGGCCAAGATAAGGGAGGCCTAGGATTTGAAAGAACGGGTGGACACCGCACGCTAGAAAGAAGCAGGGCTTAAAGCACACATCCAACCTTGGCTCGAGGAAGCGTTCATGGTCATCGCCACGATCGAAGGGAAGTTGGCCCGGATACAGGACACATATGTGAAAAGGCAAGAGGACGCCTCTGACAATGATGCATCAGAGCATTGCACACAATTGATACAACAGACAGCGGAGGAATGTGTGACAGACATCCGCGAAGTGCAGAGGTTGCTGGATGGACTCTGAGCAAAGATCACCACACCGGCCAACTAACTCAGAACGAGTCACGGTGTTTGTTTTGGGGGCCTGTTGGGCACCGGATCCCCTGTGTAATGGTTTTGGGGCTTAAAGCCCACAATTTTGGGTATTTTTATTGTAAAGGCTCCATGAAGTGCATGGAGCGTGAGTTGTAATGAGTCAAGTCAAAGGGTAGTCCACCCGAAAAAAATTTAAGATAATAGAAAGTGAGTCGGCCTACCCATGGTCCGTGGACCATGGGAATGTATAAATAAAGCAAGGCTCTAGGTGTAGAAAGTAGCTTTTGGAAGTTTAGATAATATCTGAAGTGTTATGGGTTGTTAACGGTGATATTCGCTCTAAGTCTGTAAGTCTGACTCGAGGGTTGTAGTAGTGGAAGAGGCTCTGCAACTGTGTGCGCAAAGGCCTAGTAGAGTCCACAACTATGTGCACAAACCCCTGCAGCTATGTGCGCAGGGTAGGAAGTGGATTGTAACTGGAAAAGGCATTAATAAAGGTAAGTTTGTTTTGGAATATTGCGTATATGTTTCTATAGTCTGGTTTATGCATCTGTTTACGGTTTATGATTGCACGCATGTCTGTTTATGTTAAATGGTAACTAAAAGTATTGGATCTACTTAATTTAATTTAAGATCTATAATAATACTAAGCACAGAATGGGTAAAGAACATTCACGTTCGTCATCCTAGCCGTGCGAAGGTAGTTGCACTGAACAGATGACTGAGCAGAAGTAGCGCAGCGCGTAGGATCGGTTCACGAAATTTCCAGACCTCATCAAGACATCCCTAGGGTGTGGAAACCTGGTTCCAGCACCCTCCCATACTACCTCGGGTGAGACGTCAGTCCGCGCTCCGTGGACTATTGCCGAAAGGGCCAGTAGTTTTGGGATTTGTTTGGTTAAACATTTCTAAACCTAGGTCAGGCCCTAATAAGCCAACAAGAGTGGACAATGTGGTACAAAGAGGCCCCGCTTCACTTTCCAAAGATGATGAAGCCTCAGGCAAAGCTAGAGAAAAAACGGTTTGGATTTTGATCCACAAATTTGATCATCTCACCCCATTTGTCACCATCACACATGCCTCATATGCACAGTTGTACAAGAGTTTGGATATCATGGTGAGAACACATAGGATCCCTTCAATCAGCCCCCTCACCGAGGCTAAACACAAGAACCAAGTTCAACTATAAATTGACAAGTACATGGAGCAGCTAAGGTAGGAGGCCACCAGGGATGACTTGGAGCTTAGCGCACATAACATTTAGAAGTTTAATGGTGGTCCCATCATGGTTAACACCATGTTGCACATGCTTTAGGACAAGTTGGATACAAGTTTCGAGACCATATACCCATATGCTATGGAGGCAGGAGTCTTCTATGAGGAAGACACCATCAAGCAGTTTGGGGACATCATCACACAATACCAAACTTGGCATTAGCATGTGACAGAGAAGCACCAGGTGGACATTGCTGAGTTGGTCTTTCCCCAAACTTCAGAATCATAGTGTCTTGTCTTGTTAGGTTGTCTCTATCCTATTTTTCCTCACATGGGTACATGTGGAAAATGTATATTATTTGTAAATATTGTTTAAGTGAAATTCTAAGTGTCATTAATGGAATGAGAATAGTCACTATGTAATGTAATGAGTTATTTGTAAAGAAGTTGAAGAGTCATGAGGGTAGTCAAAGAGTCACAATGGGGAATGTCAAGGGTCACCCCACCCTTTGTTATAAATAGAATCTCATAACTCATAGAAGAGGCTTTTGGGAGCCAAGCTTTTGGCCAAGCTTAGACTTAGAGAAGGCTTGAGAGTATTGTGACAAGCCTTGACTTCTCCACAGCGTAGAGCAAGTATACTTCTTTGGAGGAGAACGTGTTCTTGACTATAATTTTCCGCTATTGGGGCTAGTGGTTGTAAATGGTGTATGTATGGATGGAACTTTCACTTATAATAATAATAATTGTACCAACACATTTTCATGCATATGTTATTATTGTAGTTGGACTATTCTAGTTTCTTTAGCAATGTATGTTGTTTAACTTACTCATTTTCTTATGAACTAATTTGTATGCAATTGCAGGAATCTTGTTGAATGTGTGTTGTTGGATTAACCCATCACTTTGGTTTGTGGACTATTCCGCATTCCACCTCGTGATGTCATTTTGCTAGTGTGTTCCTTTCAAGATGTGTACTATTATAGGTTTCTAAGGGGAACACTTCCTTTCCCCTCCATGTGTTAGAACCCCCATTCATCTCACTTGACTCATTGCAAGGTCACACACTTGCTTCCGACCAAAGTCATCATACTTATCATTGCATGCTACTGCGGTCAAGGCACTATATTACCACCCATTGTTGGGACTCCTACTCCAAATGTTCTAAGGTCTAGTTGGGACATCTTATCAGGGAGATCACCTTGATTGTTGATGGGTCCAACACTGTCAACACAACCGTATGCATACATATTGTCACATCAATTATTGGGGGGGTGGGGGGGGGATACTCTAAATGGATCATCATCCTGTAAGAGTTTGACCTAGAATTCACCAAATCCAAGTCAAAGAAACCATTGGTTTTCATTGAGCTTATGTGTGACCTTCCTTCCTCGAATTCTAAATCGACATCTCACAATTCTATCCCTAACGAGTCGTTGTTTCTGATTTTTCCACCTGACTCATGGTATGGACACATTCTGATTTATCTCTAGAGCCAGACATTTTGGTCTGATACCTCTCACTTCGAGTAGTGACATATTCTATACCAAGCCAAAAATTACATCACCATTGGCAACACTCATTATTGATGCGGTATTGATACGATTTTAAGAAGGTGCTTCACACATGAGGAGGCCAAGAAATTCCTTAATGAATGCCACTCGGGGGCATGTGGTGGTTATTTCTCTGGTTATGCTATGCAGAAGATCTTACGCGCTGGTTACTTTTTTCCTACCATTTTTTGAGATTGTATTCTCGTTGTCCTGAAGTGTCATGCATGACAAATTTATGATCGTAAGACCCATGCTCTGCCTACTCATTGCATCTCATTATCACCGTCAGACCTTTTGCAAAATAGGGTGTCGACTTTAGGACATGTCACCCTCACTCGGTCGAGGGGAATTGTTATATCATTGTCTCATTAGATTATTTTACTAAATGGGTGAAGCGATGCCTACATTTAACAACGTTAATGAAATGGATGCATATATAATTTTCAATCATGTTATCACACAGTTTGGTGTTCTGCAAGCCATAGTTATGGATCACGGAAAGCATTTCCGGAAACATATGATGACCGAACCAACTGCTAAGATGGGACTTTCCCATGAATGTTCCACTCCCTACTATCCTCAGGGGTCCATAAATTGGACTGGTATTTTCTCCTTTATGCTTCATTGTGTGCATACCCAACCTCAGTGAGGACTACTACCAGATTTACACCCTTTCAGTTGGTTTATGGTCTAGAAGCAATCCTTTAAATCGAATGTGAGATTCTGTCACTGAAACTAGTTGTTGAACATCTTCCTACCACTTTTGTAGAAGAGGAATGTATTTTACTTCTAACCTGATTGGATAAGACACGACGCGACGCCACTATAGCTAATGAAGCTCATAAAAGACGTGTCAAGGCGCAATATGACAAAATTGTCAAGTCTCATGTCTTCTCAGAAGGATACCTTGTTCTTTTATATGACCAAGAATCTGATAAGTTGGGATTAATAAAGTTCCAACCTATGTGGTCAAGTCCATATATTGTCAAGTGTTTCCTTGCAAAAGGGGCCTATGAGTTAGTCGATTTTGATGCAATTCTACTGGCGCAACATAGGAATGAGTCATACATAAATAAATACTATGCTTGATCTCATGCATAGTAACACTATGTACATATTGTCTATAGATATGTTGAGTGTGTCTCTTTAGAGTTTCCTAAAGTTTTTTTTGATTCCTTTTACGTTTGGTTTGCAGATGTTGGCTTTTCTTGAACAGTATTTTGGTTACGCTGATGGTGCTAGTCGTAGTACTAGGAACCTATCCTCCGCAGCATGGGTTATTTTTGCTCCTGTTATGCTCCTCCAATAGGTGTCATATTTCATGATTGACTTGATGAGCTCTATAATATGTTCATACCTTTTCTTGTTGCAAAGGTTTCCATATTTCCAAAAATCAAAAAAATTTAAAAAATGTAAAGAGGGTATACCCTAAAAGAAAAATCAAAGGGTGAAAAGAATAAAATGGTCAAAAAATGAGAAGAAATGAACCCCAAACAAAAATAGACCAGTAAAGTGTGAAATTCTAAATGCCACTACTATTTCATTTTCTATAATAAGCAATTGTGTGCAACTTGTTACACTTATGCCACAATTGATGAAGAGTCAAACTATTTAAACTTGGCTCATTCATTTTTCAATTTCATGCTATAGAGATAGAGAATAAAATTTGACCAAACTGTTTAATTTTGGCAGATAAGTAGATAGGTAGAGTAAATAAAAGGAGCTCAACAGTTTAAACTGAGCCCTTGGATGTAATAAGGTTAGATTTAGATAGACTTCCATATGTAAAAGAAAAATGTGATAAGGGTTTGCTAGTACAAGTGCACCCAAATAAAGAAGAAAAAATGCTAGGTTAAAGTAGGTAGGGTAGGTAGATGGTGTTGTAGAATTACTTGTGATGGATAATGTCTCTGAAATGTGTTAATTTCCTCTTTTATCACAAGTACAAGGCAGACATTTTACTTGATGCAGTACAAGCAAAACAAGGTTAAATAATTAACTTCCCTTCACATTTTTCCCTAAAGATTTCACTAATTCCCCCTAAAGTATTAAGGTCTTTGAAAATCAAAGGGGCTCAGAGCATTTCTCTGACTTTTGGAGGGACCGGACCCTCGGCCCAATGATTTAAAAGCCTAAGTACTTAGACTCATCCATAAACCGTTCATTTCATTTCATAAAGTTTCCTAAGTAAAATCCTATGTTACTTAGGAATAATGCATAATACTTCATAAACCCCCTTTCACTTTAGCCTAAGTTAGAATATGTACATGAAATGTTTAACTTGGCGCTTTCCGTTTCATTGTCATATTAACTTTAACTTATAATATATAACTCCCAAATAAACATTTACCATTCCCATATTATTTAACTATATAAATCCCAAAATTATTATATATTCTCACCCCGATTAAATATAACCATAAACGCTGTTTAAAATGGATTAGTGGGTTTATTCGAAATTCATTAATAACCTACTTCCTCGCTTCTCAAATGGGATTAGTTAACCCTCTTGGTGAACTAATAACCTCCCCTCACCCAATCACAATCCCCCCGATACAATCAATAAACATTTAATTCAGTCGGGCCCGCTACAGTTAATGCTCCGCCATGTCCCACACCTATCCGCTGTCTGATCAATCCCCTTTGCATCCAACGGTTGATGATGATATCGCGCCCCCCCCTAGTGACCATGCTTTAACTCGCGATCACCAGGCGGTTTTCCGCCCGTACTCCTGCCATGTGTCGCACTGTCCATATGCTCGCTCGCCCCCAGCCCAAAACCGCCCAGCCTCAAAAGCTGTGCAATACAAACCACTTACCACCCTCCGTAAGTGACAAACATCACATCCTGCTTACGTCATATGCCCAATAAAACCAAAAAAGACCCGCCAACCTCAGTTTTGTTAAATAAACGAACAAAGTGTCATTTTCACTGTAATACGCTGCGACCCATGCTCCCATGCAAAACAATGTCTGAGTCAACTATTCCAGTTTCCCAGCCGCCACCTGACCAGAAAATTTACAACGACGTGCTCCGCAGCCTATCATCCAACCTGCCATTGTACAAGTTTACCTCCTAAACACAGGTATTTATCCAGTTTACCCTGCAACCCTGTAATTTCAGTTTTCTACTGAAAATTCTACCAGAGAGGCCCAAATTCAAGTCTAAAAACGGTCTGTGTTGCCATAAAAAGTCCCCAAACCTGCTGTTTGGTCTATTTTCCCACAGAAATCCCGAATTCCATATTGAATCCACAAGAACCAAATATGGAAACCCCTATAGCCCTGAATGTAGCACCCATGAATGCACCTCACAAAGACTTAGATTATCTACCTCTGGCCGATAAAGATTTTCAGATAAAAGACCTATCTAGTGTTAAAAACCATCTTTAGGCCTTTTGCCAAGCCAGAGATAGTTATTTGAATAAGTCTGACATTTTTGGACTGTGGGAATCTAACCTTCCCATGTATTTCCTCCCCTCAGTCCATGTTTTCCCAGACATAATTCATCAATGCTGTGCTAATTACGATCCCATCCATAGAGCTATTATGTCCCCATTCCAAACTATCCTTTTCCCCATAACTGCTAAATCCATCAATGAAATGATACAGTTCCACTCCACTCAGCCCCTGGCCCCTATTTCCATGGCATATTTACTTGAAAAAGCATCTCAGTTATCCAAATCAGAAGTGACTCGTATTGCTCAAACCTTCATGTTGCCAAAGCACCAACCCAAAGGTCCACCTCCTTATCTGCAGGCTTTCTTCACTGAAACTGGAAGACTCATTGTTGATATGATATCCCTGATTATGGGATTTAACTCTAGTGAATATGTTGATGATATCACCCTAGTGTTACTATCAATCTTTACTCTAGGACAACCCCCTGTTGTCAGATATGATTATGCCACCTTTATTGCCAACAAAATCCATGATCAATTCCTGAATTTGGATAGGGAAGGAGTTTTCAAATACACCTCTTTCATATACCATCTTATGTTATATTATCAGTCAAATAACTTTCCTTTCCCTATCAAGAAATTGGACACCAAAGGAAATCCTAGATCTGTTATCTTTTGGAGTTCAATTTTTCATAATACTAGTGAGTCCCCTTATACTTATAATGAGTTCATTGACTTATTTGTACATCCAGCAACCACTCTGTTGATAGGAATTTCCCCTCCTAGGATCAATGGTGACATGAAGAAAATTCTCCAGCTCTCTAAATAGTACAAGACAGGTGACTGGTACCTATATAAAAATCACACAGAAATCAGGATGTATGGATGTGAACTGTGCCCTTTTAAGTTTCCCAAGTATGTTCCCATGAGATTATTTGCATTGGAATATTTCAGGCAGATCATAAATGCAGATTTAGTCCATTTTTGTGGTGCCAAGAAGAAAGCTCAGCTAAGAATTAGGAACCAGCTAGGCCCTTTTGTCATCAACAATAGGGATGCATGGAAAGAAGCTGAAAAAATATTAGAAGACCACCTTAAATTACAAAAGAGTTTTAGGTGGGTGCCATATGACCCCTGCAGTTTTATATGTGATAGAAGAATGAAGAATAGGTTATCCCCTTATATACATCATAGGATCCCAGAAATTGAACAATTTGCAAACCTGGATGAATGGATAGAGGGGACTTTAGTAGAAGTTAATGAGCAGGTCAATATGGAAAATGTTATGAGAGATCTTAGGAAAACCCTTGACTTGGATTCTTTTGGGCAGGTACCATTCAAGTTGTCTCAAAAATCAACAATTAGTACATTCACTGCTGGAACTTCTCAACAGCCTCCACAGGAAGTCAACATCCCAGCCATAGTAACATCCAAAGGAAAGGAAGTAGTGACCATAGAATAGCCTACAATGACAGATCAGCCTAGAATTTCCGAAGAATAGGGTCGAGTACCAATTCCTCCAGCTCAAACTAAAGTAGCAGAAAGTCCAATTTTGCAAACTCCTCTAAATGAGGAAAGAAATAAAAAGAGGGACAGGGAAACCACTACCCCCATCAGTGGACCTACAGGACAGCCTGGGACAAAGAGGCAAAGACTGAATCCTCTTTCAGAAGAGGAAATTATTGAAGAAACTACAGACAGTCAGAGAGTAGAAAGGGTAGTTAGTCAGCAAACTTCCCCATTGGGAGGAACATCCACTAGCTCATAGAGGCAGGAGCTAGAAAGACAACACAGTGCAGAAGTGTCATCCACTAGGCCACAAAGTAAAGAGGCCTTGGATATCAAGAAGACATTCACAAAAATAAAAGCAAAAAATGATCCAGTAAGACTTCAAATTTACAATCAATATTTGAGAATGGCCCCCACAAACCAATAGAGATTAATGTCAGCCTATGACATTCAAGAGGGCAAGATGATAATGAGCTACTTCAAGCCAAAGGTTCAGCAACCTCAAACAGTAGTAGATTATATCAGGACAAATCTGGAAGTCTTGGCTAAGGATATTAATCCTTTGGATCAGATTGAACTTCACAAGAAAACTGGAGAAATGGTATATTCTACCTTAACTAGTAAAGCATTGATGGCTCACAGGCTACAAAATTCTTTGGATAATACAACTGCCCAGCTGAACTTAGAAAAAGCCTCCTCCCTGGCTAAGGATAACAGAATAAAATCATTAGAAGAAATCATCATTGGATTGGGACATGATCCCAAAGATGTAAAAGGTGTAGAAGCACTAATCAAGAAGAAAGAAGAAGACATTGCTGCCTTGAGGAAATAGCTAAAGCTGCCTCCTTCAAGGCATCCACAGATTGTTGAGGTTATAAAGAAGAAATCTAAAAAAAAGATGATGGATCTCCTCTTGAAACTCAATGAAAGATTGAATGACAGAACAGGCACTAGAAAAAGCACTGAAGGACAAGTAGGGAGAGTCGACCTCTCAGCCTCCTGATGTAATCCCCATAGTCTCAACAGCAGTCCCTTCTACACTTGGAATAGCATTAGCTCCAAACATCCCAATAGCCACAACAGAGGTGGTCACAGGTACAGCAACAACAAGAATAGGACAAGGTAGTAGTGCTAATTTGAGCACTGAAGAATTGATAAAGGTAATGGAAGAAATGAGATTACAAGTTTCAGAATTAAAACGGGTAAAAGAGCAATTGGCTAAGGTAGATATCTTTCACAACTAGCCTAATATCTTTCAAAATCAAGCTAAATCATAAAGAGAGAGCCCTCTCTGAGTGCAGATTGGCTAGAATCTGTACTTAGAAGTTGGTTTGTGGTTACCTCGGACCCCTTTCCTCTTCCAACAACTTCAAGGAAAATCTAAGTGATAACAGCTCCAAATGGAAAGTTAGTGAGTCTACAATGAATTTGTATTGGTCACACTACCAACAACATCATTGAGTATAGCACAGTAGTTGAGCTATTATATGATTCTATTTCACATGGTATATGTTTTTTAGTCATCAAACTTGACTCACACCTCATGGTACTAAAACTTGCTAATGTTTATTCATTTATAAGTCCTACCATATTGATTATGATTTTAAGGGTTTGCCTTCTAGAAAGAAATTTTGATTTCATACAATATGAACACATTTATAGAAATATAAACACATTGACAGATGTGTTAGTGTCAGTCTTTGCAGCCTTCCTCTAGTGATCAAACATGCTCTTACAAAGTGATTTTAAGGTGTCAAGCTCAAATTTTGTCATTTCAGTGAGTCTTCAAACAAAATTTGGTCACTAGGTATTAGGTCTAGGGTTTGATTTTACTCCTTTCAAAGTTGTCCAAATGTCAGTCCATGTCACCATTCAGCTGAGTGCACCATCATTCAAAGGGTTTTCATCATCATGTTAAGTTCCACTGGGTCATTTTACACCTTGTTCATGCTTCAGTTGCACCTAGGTAAGGTTCATTTCCCTCTCCTAGGGTTTTGAAGGCAATTTCTCTTGGATGGTCAAATCATCCGGAAAACTTGTATCCTAATGTTCATACACCTTCCCCTATCCTTAATGTACCTTATTAAACACTTCTCATCACTGAGATCGCCCAAATTCCTCATTTTCGCACAAACCCTAGTTTCTTGCTACAAACCCTATTTTCTAGGCTAGGCCTGTGTTTTGCCCTTTTGGACCCCTTCCCCTCACTCAATTTCTAAGATTCCACTTTCCCCTACTTCCTAACATCCCTCCCTACTTCCCAAAATTTCCTCAAGAATTTATAAGCTCCTTATCCCCTTCATTTCGCTTCATTTCGACAAATCCCTTGTTCCACAAATCGGGATAGGTTTTACTCCAATGATGTTTCTGAGCAAGAAAAGATGAATTTGGAAAAAATGACAGAGGTTTTTTTCTAACACATGCCAAGGAATAGAAAACTCCTTCACTTTTTACATAGGTGTCATGGTTTTAAATAAATTTCAAAAATACAGTTGCCTCGGGATAATTGATGCACCTCTAAAGTGACCTTGGTAAAATCAAGTTTCCTCATAGCTTGGTTGGCCAAATGACTTTATTGATGAGTCAAATGATAACTAGACACAAATATCTTTCCAATGAGCTATCATGAGCTCAATTTGGAGTTGAGGAAGACCTTCAAAAGTTGACTGCAACAACACTCTGCTTTGAGGCAGCCTCATTTGGCACATTTTGACCAGTCTTGGGAGATTTAATTTTTGACAGAGAAAATGAACTCCAAATTGAAAAATTCTAGTTTGGTTGGAAATAAGACTCAAATAACTTTCCAACGAGCTATCCCGTGCCTGATTTGGACACCGGGAAGGCCTCCAAAAGTCTTCTGGAAAAAGTGCTACGCACTGGGCAGGTGGCGCGGCACACATAACTGGTGCGGCGCATTGGGCTCTAATTTCTAGTGTAAAATAACAAGGGCACAGCGCATTGGTGAGGAGCAGTGCATTGGGCATGCTACACGGTGCACAGAGCCAGAACTCAAATTTTTGTCATTTGTTTCAAAAAAACTCCAATCCGCTTGGTTCTTCTCGCTCCAAGAAGTTTATGAAATTGTCATTAACATGTTTGATGCTCATTGAAGTGGATTATGAGAGTTTGTGATGTCAAATTGCAAACCTTATTACTTTGTTTAAAGCTGCTCCTTAGGGTTGTGTTTTGGTGTCTTGGTGCCAAAGACTCATTTTCCCCTTCACCGTGTTGATTCTTCCCCTCACCTTAAACCCATCATCCCTATTAAATCCCCTGTTCCTCTACATCCCAAAATCACTTATTTCTAAAGTCCTATTTTCCTATCCCTAAACCCTACCATACCCTATTACTCTCTCTTTCCCATATCATTTGAAAAATTCCTAAATCCCCAAACCTCGCATTCCTAAAACACAATCAAGTGACTGTCCTCACATTGCAAACTTCACTTGATTGAACCATACCCTTTCCCTCACTCCATTATACCCACTGTTCCATATTTCTCATAGTCCCTCATTTCCCTTTGGCATATTTGGCACTTGGAGACAAAGAAATCAAGTCTTCATTTCTCATTTTCAACCAATCAAACATACACTTGTCATACACATTGCAACACCATGACAGACACAGATTCATCATATGAACAAGATAGTAATTGCACCACTGAACTGCATACACCAGGAGGGTACTGAGGAGGCGGAAAGCGCATGATCGGCTCCAAATCGTGGCCGAAGTCTCTTTGGATGAGCATGGTACTTGATTGGGGACCTACAGCCCAAAGTTCAAGAAATTTGGAGCAATTTTTGCATTTTGAAAATTTTTGCACTAAAAAAACAGGGTTTTCCTCCCTATGTGCCACGCCACGTGGCGCTCGCTTTTGCTAGAGGGCTCCAAATCCAAAAAACTTTGCATTTCTAGATTTTTCATGATAAATTATGATTTCTTGTGCATGGCCAAGAAATTTGGGCAGGTTTTGAGTCCTCAAGAGGCCAAAAACACTCAAAAAATGACCTCACTACCCCTATTTTGACACACAGGAAGCAGTCTTGGGAGATTGACGTTTTGGAGGGGAAAATGACATCCAAATTCAGCAATTCCACTTGGGTTGGAAATTATACAGGTAGGGCTTTCCAACACGCTATCTTCGGCTCAATTTGGACTTCGGTAAGGGCCTCAAATTCAGCTCCAAAGTGGCGCGATGCATAGAAAATCAGGCGCGACGCATAGAGGATTTTTGCCTATTTTTCATTGTTCAGCTCAGAAATTTGCCCAGTTTTGACCAGTTTTGCTTTTTGATGTTACTCTTGATCTTTCATGATGTAATTTGATAACCATGATGTAATATTGGCACATTTTTACTTGTTCTAGAGGATTCATTCACTAAAAAGTGAAAATTAAATGAATGAATCAGTTTCCTAGCATATAGGGGTAAGTTGTTTGATTGCCTAGATTTCAGTTCCTTATTTAGAATTGGTTCAAACAGCTCCTAGAATGATGAGCTCGACCCCTAGAGGCATGGGAAGGAGTTAGGCTTGTCTATATCATGTAATTTCTCAGTCATTTTCAGGGTTGGACACTTGGGATTACTTGGCACTTCATTGTACATTCATTTTCAGCATTTTTGGCAAAGGAAAGACTAGGGTTTTGCAGCACTTGTTGGGATCCATGTGGCTCTGTGTTTTGATGGTGTTTTTCTCTATGTAATTATAATTTCATTGATGTTTATGTCTATAATTTTCCCTTCTCTTTTCTTCTGAAATTAAACAAATGAGTGATTAAGGTAGAATTCATTAGCTTGCTGTGCTCTGCCTGTTAGTTTGTTTAATTTTCAATGTTTTCTTCAGTTTGAAGAGGATTCTTGGTACCCTCTTGCCCTCTTCAGCTCCTTAGCGGTCTTTTCCATCCATTCATTTAATATAAAGCATCAAAACTTCTGCCTACCATGCCCCAACCGGAACTCTGTAAGAATTTGGCCTCATCCCCAGACCCAAATTTGCCTTTCCCTTTTTCCAACAAAATACCCCCAAAACTCAAATCAAATCCTTGCACTTCATACCTAGCCTAAAATTAGTTTATATTTCAGTCATCTCAAGCCCCATAGATCATCTTTTGCTGAGATTGACCCGAAGAGAGACCTCTCCTGTCCTCGTAGGGCTAGCTACGAGGCTGAGCGTGGTTTGATGTTGGCCCTGGATCGTACCTTTTCAGCTTGAGGTAAATCTAGGCTCTAACATAGTGGCGACCATACTAGGGAAGAAAGTTTATTTTCATTGTTTGGCTTTGTAGACTACAGACGGAGCCTAAAGATTAGCCAGGTAGCCTTCGAAACGCTTTTGCTTTGCATTAGCGCAAGTAGATAAAAGCTACTTTAGTCAATCTCCGGTCTAGTTTATAAACTGAACATATGATCTAAATGATCACCCCAGTACATGTATCAAGTTAGATCTGATGGTTGATGGTGGACAACGATCAGACATAAGAAGGCTGAAATCATTCACCTGGTGACTCCAACTCAATGTAGAGACTCCACTGGAGGACTAACTCTTCTCTGAGAAAATGGAAGGATCTTACACAAAGTCCGAGTATCCAAAGTGGAATGGTATTCAGGATCTACTCTGCTTTCTTGTAAATTACTTCTTTGCTGTTCTTGAAGCTGTCCTGAAAGTTTTTCAGAATTTGTTGTATGATAAAGGTGATCAAAATCTTCACTCGATCTATTCAAAAAGTGTAAATACTGAGTTTCCCTTTGATCCTGGCCTCCTTACTTTTCCCACATCTCATGATGACTCTCTTCAGTGTGATGAGCCTAAAGAAAACAAACCTGATCCTGTAGCTCTTGTATATACTCCTACACCTTTTATAGTCCCGGATAGGTATAAACCTCTTGTTTTACCTTCTGTTCTCCATGCTTTCCCTACAAATTATTATCTATATTTGCCGAGATTTGACGGTGAATGTAAGAATGTCAACATTGAGCAACATGTGCAGAATGTTGAGACTTTTCTAGACCTTTTTGAAGTTGATGAAGAAGATGTTAGTATTAGGCTTTTTGCTCTTTCTTTGCAAGGCAAAGTCAAGAGTTGGTTCAAAACCCTGCCTAATGCGAGCATCTCAGATTTCCAGCAGTTCGTCAAAGTTTTCCTCGACAGGTGGGTGGTAAGACAAAACCCTTTCTTGATTATAGAAGAGTATAACCAGCTGAAAAGATTTCCAGGGGAGATAGTACAACAGTTTTTAGCCAGATTTAACCAAGTTTATTATTCAATGCCGGTTGATATAAGACCTCCTCCTAGATCTGCTCTCTTGCACTATCCGGGTGCCTTTGATCCGGAAATGGAGTTTCAGCTGAGAGAAAGGAACCTTGCAACACTTGAAGAGATGCAGAACAGTGCAGTAGATGTAGAGGCTCATTTGCTGATCCAAAGGGCAAAGTTGAAGGAAGAAGAGATGAAGAATATAGATCTGGAGGAATCGACATCTCTAGAGGGAAAGCTTGATTTTTTGGTAAGTGTAGTGGAAGAGATGATGCAAAAGATCACTACAAGGAATGATTATGATGTTCAAGCCCATAGCTCGCTGATTGAAGAAGAACAAGTTGCTGCTCCAAAACATCTTCTTTCTTATCCTAGTTGTCATAGATCTGATAATGATTGTTTTATAGATCATCTTGGAGAAGATAATTCTGTTGATATGATATATATGCTTGATGATGTGTTGTATACTGATGATTTGCCTTAGTTTGATCAGTATGATGATGATTATGTCCTCCAAGCAGAAGCTAATCTTGCAGACAAAACAACAGCTAGTTTGTGGGAGGAGGAAGTTAATTTTCAGCAGCTCGAATACAGTGATCAAACGATGCATATCAGATATGACAATGATGAGGAAAGTGCAGCAAATTTTGAAGTAAGTGAAGGATCTTTGCCTTTTTGTTTTGCTTCATTTCAGTTCATGAGAGACAACATTCATGCACTCAGAAATCAATTGTCGACAAGTCTTGATCTGGACCACCTTGAGAGCAATGAAAACCTTGTTCAAGACTTCTCATATTCAGGTTTGCAGCCCACAAATGCCATTGATTGTCAAGTTTCACATGAAGACATGGAAGCCGGCACATATGATCAAACGATACAGGATGATTCCCTACCTTTCTGTTTTGAATCATTTCAGTTTTTGAAGGGTAAATTGCACAATAAATCTTCGAAAGAGCAGCCTGTAGGAAATCAACAATCTTTTAGTTTTAATGTTGAGGATGAAGGTCAGATTACAGATAAAGGTGTGATAGCCGAAATACATGATCTAATGATGCAAGAGGATTCTGTACCCTTTTGTTTCGAAGAATTTCAGTTTATAAGGCAGAATCTTCGTAATATCTCTAAAGAAAAAGATGAACAGCCAGTAGGATGTCATACAGTTTTAATGGATACATCGCAACAGTCTTCTCAAAATTTTGATGATCCTATTGCTCATGTGTTGAATGATGTTTGCTGTAAAATTTCTCCCCCATTGGCTAACCATGTGCCAAATGAGAATGTTGATAATAATCTTATTCAAAAGTCACCTTCATTGTCTTATTTAACAGATTGTTCATTGCATACCCCATACCAAGGTTTGTATTCATATGAGGAGATTGATAAAGGATACTTTTGTTCTATTTGGAATCAGCAACAGAGTTTGGTTATTCACGAAATTCAGGATCCTTTTGACAGCCTGCTGCTATCACCAAAGAAAGACAACACAGATGTGAGGAAAATCTTAATATTCAACTATGAAGACTACTTGGACCAGAGCAGTAATGTGTTAATGGAAATTAATAGTGATGTTTATGAAGATCCTTTCACAGTATTCTTGAAGTCATCCAGTCAATTCATGTTTTTCAAGTTTATCAGCAGTCAACTTGAGTCCAAGTTTTCATGGGAGTTGCCTTTCGATTCTGCCCTTTTCCTGTGCATCAGAAAGCATTTGGGAAGAAATCAAATATCAGCCATGATGCTTACATGGTTGCATTGATTATTTCATTTCACATGAGTGCAACATCATTCAAAGGGTTTTCATCATCATGTTAAGTTCCACTGGTTCATTTTACACCTTGTTCATGCTTCAGTTGCGCCTAGGTAAGGTTCATTTCCCTCTCCTAGGGTTTTGAAGGAAATTTCTCTTGGATGGTCAAATCATCAGCAAAACTTGTATCCTAATGTTCATACACCTTCCCCTATCCTTAATGTACCTTATTAAACACTTCCCATCACTGAGATCCCCCAAATTCCTCATTTTCGCACAAACCCTAGTTTCTTGCTACAAACCCTATTTTCTAGGCTAGGCCTGTGTTTTGCCCTTTTGGACCCCTTCCCCTCACTCAATTTCTGAGATTCCACTTTCCCCTACTTCCTAACATCCCTCCCTACTTCCCAAAATTTCCTCAAGAATTTAGAAGCTCCTTATCCCCTTCATTTCGCTTCATTTCGACAAATCCCTTGTTCCACACATCGGGATAGGTTTTACTCCAATGATGTTTCTGAGTAAGAAAAGATGAATTTTGGAAAACTGAGAGAGGTTTTTTTCCAAAACAGTCCATGGAAAAAAAACCTCTTTCACTTTTTACACAGGTGTCATGGTTTTAGAGAAATGTCAAAAATACAGTTTCCTCGGGAGAATTGATGCACCTCTGAAGTGACCTTGGGAAAATCAAGTTTTCTCCTAGCTTTCTTGGCCAAATAACTTTCTTGATGAGTCCAATGATAACTAAACACAAATAAATTTCCAATGAGCTATCATGAGCTCAATTTGGAGTTGAGGAAGGCCTTTAAAAGTTGACTGCAACAGCACTCTTCTTTGAGGCAGCCTCATTTGGCACATTTTGACTAGTCTTGGGAGATTTGATTTTTGACAGGGAAAATGAACTCCAAAATGAAAAATTATAGCTGGGTTGGAAATTAGACTCAAAGGCCTTTCCAACGAGCTATCCCATGCCTGATTTGGACACCAGGAAGGCCTCCAAAAGTCTTCTAGAAAAAGTGTTATGCACTGGGCAGGTGGCGTGGCACATTGGGCTTTGATTTCCAGTGTAAAATAACAAGGGTGCGGTGCATTGGTGAGGCGTGGTGCATTGGGCATGATGTACGGTGCACAGAGCTAGAACTCAAATTTTTGTCATTTTTTTCAAAAAAACTCCAATCCACTTGGTTCTTCTCGCTCCAAGTTTATGAAATTGTCATTAACATGTTTGATGCTCATTGAAGTGGATTATGAGAGTTTGTGATGTCAAATTGCAAACCTTATTACTTTGTTTAAAGCTGCTCCTTAGGGTTGTGTTTTGGTGTCTTGGTGCCAAAGACTCCTTTTCCCCTTCACCGTGTTGATTCTTCCCCTCACCTTAAACCCATCATCCCTATTAAATCCCCTGTTCCTCTACATCCCAAAATCACTTATTTCTAAAGTCCTATTTTCCTATCCCTAAACCCTACCATACCCTATTACTCTCTTTTTCCCATATCATTTGCAAAATTCCTAAATCCCCAAACCTCGCATTCCTAAAACACAATCAAGTGACTGTCCTCACATTGCAAACTTCACTTGATTGAACCATACCCTTTCCCTCACTCCATTATACCCACTGTTCCATATTTCTCACAGTCCCTCATTTCCCTTTGGCATATTTGGCACTTGGAGACAAAGACATCAAGTCTTCATTTCTCATTTTCAACCAATCAAACATACACTTGTCATACACATTGCAACACCATGACGGACACAGATTCATCATATGAACAAGATAGTAATTGCACCACTGAACTGCATACACCAGGAGGGTACTGAGGAGGCGCAAAACGCATGATCGGCTCCAAATCTTGGCCGAAGCCTCTTTGGATGAGCATGGTACTTGATTGGGGACCTACAGCCCAAATTTCAAGAAATTTGGAGCAATTTTTGCATTTTGAAAATTTTTGCACTAAAAAAACAGGGTTTTCCTCCATATGCGCCATGCCACGTGGCGCTCGCTTTTGCTAGAGGGCTCCAAATCCAAAAAACTTTGCATTTCTAGATTTTTCATGATAAATTATGATTTCTTGTGCATGGCCAAGAAATTTGAGCAGGTTTTGTGTCCTCAAGAGGCCAAAAACACTCAAAAAATAACCTCACTGCCCCTATTTTGACACACAGGAAGCAGTCTTGGGAGATTGAATTTTTTAAGGGGCAAATGACATCCAAATTCAGAAATTCAAATTGGGTTGGAAAGTAGACAGGTAGGGATTTCCAACTAGCTATCTTGGGATCACTTTGGACTTTGGGAAGGGCCACAAATTCAGCTCCAAAGTGGCACGACGCATAGAGGATTTTTGCCTATGTTTCATTGTTCAGCTTAGAAATTCGCCCAGTTTTGACCAGTTTTGCTTTTTGATGTTACTCTTGATCTTTCATGATTTAATTTGATAACCATGATGTAATATTGGCACATTTTTACTTGTTCTAGAGGATTCATTCACTAAAAAGTGAAAATTAAATGAATGAATCAGTTTCCTAGCATATAGGGGTAAGTTGTTTGATTGCCTAGATTTCAGTTCCTTGTTTAGAATTGGTTCAAGTAGCTCCTAGAATGATGATCTCGACCCCTAGAGGCATGGGAAGGAGTTAGACTTGTCTATATCATGTAATTTCTCAGTCATTTTCAGGGTTGGACACTTGGGATTGCTTGGCACTTCATTGTACATTCATTTTCAACACTTTTGGCAAAGGAAAGACCAGGGTTTTGCAGCACTTGTTGGGATCCATGTGGCTCTGTGTTTTGATGGTATTTTTCTCTATGTAATTGTAAGTTCATTGATGTTTATGTGTATCATTTTCTCTTCTCTTTTCTTCTGAAATTAAACAAATGAGTGATTAATGTAGAATTCATTAGCTTGCTGTGCTCTGCCTGTTAGTTTGTTTAATTTTCAATGTTTTCTTCAATTTGAAGAGGATTCTTGGTACCCTCTTGCCCTCTTCAGCTCCTTAGCAGTCCTTTCCATCCATTCATTTAATCTAAAGCATCAAAACTTTTGCCTACCTTGCCCCAACCAGAACTCTGCAAGAATTTGGCCTCATCCCTGGACCCAAATTTGCCTTTCCCTTTTTCCAACAAAAAACCCCCAAAACTCAAATCAAATCCTTGCACTTCATACCTAGCCTAAAATTAGTTTATATTTCAGTCATCTCAAGCCCCGTAGATCATCTTTTGCTGAGATTGACCCGAAGAGAGCCCTCTCCTGTCCTCGTAGGGCTAGCTACGAGGCTGAGCGTGGTTTGATGTTGGCCCTGGATCCTACCTTTTCAGCCTGAGCTAAATCTAGGCTCTAACAAGATGTGCTTGCTAATCATGTTTTAGATAGACATTTGCAACAAATGTAAATAAATTTCAATACACATCACATCATTCAAAGCATAATAGGAACCTATAAACACTGTATATATATATATATCTATATATATATATATATATATATATATATATATATATATATATATATATATATATATATATATATATATATATATATATATATATATATATATATATATATATATATATATATGAAGTTTGGTTTTACAAAATTTGTGCCCGAGACACATATGGCAACCCAACCGATATAAAAAACTACATGCAGATATCTAGGTAGACTAATCAAAATGCTCATGATAATAAGCCATTGCATGAGCTATCTTTCCTAGTAGCCGACCAATATGGCTTAGCACTTTGATAGTGTGTTGTTGAACTCACATTAGAATATGGTCAATCACGGTCTCATCTATCCTGTGTGTCAACCCCTCCATGTGGTGCTCTACCTCTATTAATCTCGGCTATATTTACATCTCGTAGTGCATCATGTCCTGTTGCTACTTTTGTTTTTTCTCCTACAGAACGAAGATAGAAAGCACCTATCGGTTGAAAAGTACCAATATCTTCATGAACAAATCAATATTTTAAGTCTCAAAAACATAAAAAAAACACAAAAATAAATTGTAAAACTTTCAAAAAATTCAAATGGTCAAAGTATCTTACCTATAACATCCCATCACTCACCCTCGAGAAGCACGAGCTCAAGGTTGTTGCAGAAATCCATCCCTACGTACAGATAATCATTGACCATAATGAATTGTTTGCGCATCCATCCAAAGAAGGCCGGTGAGAAACTGATTGCCGATGGACCTTCATGTCGGGACATATGATCTATCCACTTTCTCATCCGTGGTACCCTCAAATCAATGGGCTTAAATGTAATTTGCTAAGGTTGTAGTAATGGAATCCGTTCTAGGGAAAAAGAGATCAAGATGGAACTGTATCCAAATTTTTTCAACTTTCCCTCTCTTTCTTTAGACAATTGTTCTTTCATATTAACCAATACTCCCTCACTCTAGTTGAATATTGTTGGCTCCAACCACTCGACACCATTCTCCATGTGTAATCCGCTAACTACATGAAGTGTTGAGATACCTTCCAATATGGAAATGATGAACAATATCATTCTTAAAGGAGAATGGGTTACATCTTATATGTTGATATTTCCATCTCTAGTTGGCTTGGATCAAGATTTGCAATAAGTAGTGATATAATATTTCACTGTTTCTCCAACCTTTCTCCCACCTAAGAGAGAGATGTGGGTACCTCTCCTGGATAAACCAGTCAAAAAATATATGTCCTCTAATGTAATCTCGAGTAGATGTTCCCCAAACCTGAATGTTTGTGCTAGCACATCCCATGCATGAACAAGATATGCTAGTAGATCCATCTGTTGCCTCATTCCAAGAAGCCAGAATAATTTCAACAATCCATAGTCTTTTAGTGCCTAAATGGTAGCAGGATCATTAGCGGCATTTAAATATTTTTCTTCGTGTTCTCTTTCTCTCGAGATAAAAGTCATTTTATGTTAATCAAGACCTGAAACATCAAGAGGATACTCATTAGGATTCTTTCCATGCAACAAAACTCAAAAGTTTTGAAGGGAAACTGGTAAACAAATTTTGGATTTTCACCCATGGCAGCCCCAAGATGAGAGATAGTGTGTTGCACCCCTCCCTGTCATGTACCCTCACTTTGGTGCAATGCACTTTTCGACTATCAGGGCCTACATTCGTCTTAGGGAACGTTTTTTGAACCCTAGGGCCCTCAAAAATACCTAAGACTTGCATGAAATCACAAAATGGGACCATGATTTGAAAGAGAAAGGTATTAGCTCCTACCTAGAAGTGATGGCACCTGAAATGATCCACCGGATTAAGTGCAATCAAGTACAGAAGATCGAGGGCAAAAACTACTCAAAACTCTCACTGTTAAAGGTAAATGTGAAATGGTAAATATGAATAGTCATTTTGGATATTTATGGTTGTTTCTTCCATTATATTTAATGTTTTGACCTAGTTATAACCCATTTTGACCATGAAACAGGTATTTTTAATCCCTTTTGTGATGTTTAGAGTAGGTTAATAGTTGTTTGACGGATTTTGTCATGTTTTGAATAGATTATTTTGAGAAAGGGGCACACTTTTATCACTTTTTCGGGCTCCGTAAACTTATGAAAAAGGAACCCCCTGGAGTTCTCTTTCAACTCTTTTCAAACTCCCATAATATGAAAATATTGTCAGACACTTGTCTTTTTGAACTCATTAAACTAAACGAAAAGACGTCTACTCAGTATAAGTTTAACCATTTTTTGGACTGAGATAGACTACTTACAAAAAAGGAATACCTTAGTCAAGCATGGCTAAGAGGTTCTCTTGGGTATTATTTTATGCCTTTTCAAACCTAAGGGACTATCTGTGAAAAGTAACATCTAGAGTTTTATTTTCCGCCTCTTTTTCAAACTCTCTAAACATGAAAAAGGTGCTAAGTTATACCTTCGCTAGACTCGTTAAAACATCAAACAGTGATGGACTTGTCGTTCATGACAGGACCGAACCACTCCTTCTCTGGGTTTGTTAAATATTGTCAGAGGGATTCATTTGAAGGATGATCTTCTAGATTAAGCATATGTTATGCTCCTCAACCTTGTTAAAAAAAAAGAGGTACTGACTAGTATGGTCTTGGAAATTGGGAAAATAGGGTACTCCATTTTTTAATGGTAGTGAGTTGCTTTTGAACATGACACTCTTCCACCTCATCTCCCTGGTTATTGGATTGGGAAATTCACTTGTCTTTTGGTTTATCATACCATTTGAAAGCCTCTACTTTTAGTTTTTGGACAATGCTACCAACTCCATTCAGTGTCGCCACTGTGTTCAAGAGAAGTCATCCAGTCAATATCTACTACAATACTCTTAAGCCTTCATTCTGTTAGAAAAATATATATTATAGAGCAATGGAACACATAAAATATTGCAGAAATATAAACACAGAAAATGCATAAAACAAGAGAGACACAGATATACACGGTTCACCTAGTTTGGGCTACGTCCACGGAGAAACAACCAGTCCTTCATTTTATATTATCTAGCAAACTGAAGAGATACAACCTACAGCAGATCCACTATAACACCCTCTTCACTCTCAATCTCCTCTCTCTTCCTCACTTAGAATCTAGATCTACATAAATGCAATACAATTCCCTCATATATAGTGAGGGATTTCCTTCTAGGGCAAAAAACCCTAAATTGAACATAACTTCTACCGTCAGATCATCTGCCTAATGAATGACCCAGATTGACTAGAAATTACTAGACTTTTACAAGGCAATTTTACATCTATTTTTTACTTCGGGGGTGCTGCCCCCGAACCCCCGCTAGGGGACCGTTGGCCCCCAGACCCCCCAGCTGGGGGGCATTAGCCCCCCCGCATGGAGGGGTGTACAGTCTTCCTGGGGTATACATCCAGCTGAAACCTTTGAATACAGAAGATAATCAGGCTCCACACCCAACAGTCTCCCACTTGGAGACTGATTATAGCAACTCCACCGCTGCTTCATTTGCTAGACATTAACTCCACTTTGGACCTGGTTGTTTCTCATCTTCTTCATCATACTTGAAGACCAATTGAAACTAAGCAGATTCTCAGTTTCCCCTTGGTTACAACTTTTGTTAACATATCTGCAGGATTCTGGCTAGTGTGTATCTTTTCCAGCGTCAATTGTCCATCTTCCAATGCTGACCGTATGAAATAGTACTTGAGCTGTATATGTTTAGTCTTGGAATGAAATGTAGTGTTCTTTGCAAGATGTATGGCACTCTAGTTGTCACTGTATAACCTGCCCAACTCCTGCTTCTTGCCCAATTCATCCAAAAACCTTTGTAACCAAATCATTTCTTTACTAGCCTCTATAGCAGCAACATACTCTACTTCTGTTGTTGAAAGTGAAACAACACTTTGGATTTTTGAAACCCAACAGTTTTCCACCTACAGTAAACACATATCCTATAGTGCTCCTCCTGTTATCTTTGTCACTTGCCATATCTGCATCAACATATCCCTGTAGAGTAATGTTTGAACCACCAAAGCATAATGCTTGCTTTGTGGTACCTCTCAAATACCTGAGAATCCACTTCACTACCATCCAATGTTCTTTTCCTGGATTTTTCATGTACCTGCTTACAACTCCCACTGCATGTGCAATATCAGGCCTTGTGCAGACCATTGCATACATTAAGCTTCCAACTGCTGATGCATATGGAATTTTAGACATATGAGCCATTTCTTCCTGAGTCTTGGGACATGCCTCCTTACTTAATTTGAAGTGGCTAGCCAAAGGTATACTAACTGGTTTTACATTCTGCATATTAAACCTTTTCAACACCTTTTCTATGTACTCACTTTGAGATAATGTTAATTTGCGATTCTTCCTATCTCTAGTTATTCTCATACCAAGGATTTGTTTTGAAGCACCCAAATCCTTCATTGCAAATGAGTTTGCCAATTTCCTTTGAGCACATTTATTTCTTGCATGTTAGAACCTGCAACAAGCATGTCATCTACATACAATAACAATATAATATAACTGCCATCATTTTGCCTTTTGAGATAAACACAATGATCAGAGTGACATCTAATATAACCTTGTTCAGACATAAACCTGTCAAATTTTAGATACCACTGCCTTGGAGCCTGTTTTAAGCCATACAAGCTCTTCTTCAACCTGCACACTAGTTTCTCCTTCCCTTTTACCTCATATCCTTGTGGCTGCTGCATATATATCTCTTCCTCCAAATCCCCATGGAGAAAGGTTGTCTTTACATCTAACTGCTCAAGATGCAAATCTTCAGCTGCTACTAGACTTAAAATAGTTCTGATTGAAGTCATTTTAACAATAAGAGAAATATTTCATCAAAATCAATACCTTTCTTCTGTGCAAACCCCTTCACCACAAGTCTAGCTTTGTACCTCTATTTTCCTCCATCTTCTTCCTTCAGCCTGTAAATCCATTTATTCTGCAATGTTGTTTTACCTGCAGGAAACCTGACTAAGTCCCAAGTCTGGTTATGTGCTAAGGAGTCCATTTCTTCTTTCGTGGCTTGCTCCCACTTCTTCCTGGTTTCTACCTACACTGCTTCTTCATAACATTCTGGTTCACCAGAATCAGTCAACAATACATAATATAATGAAGGAGAGTATCGTTTAAGGGGTCTACTTATCCTAGTAGATCTTCTAACACCACTTTTAGGTGTTTGAAGTGCTTGTTGCTGTTGTGGTTGTTGTTCTGGCTGTTAATCATTATGATTTTCAGGAACCATCACTTTTCCTGTGATATCGTCAAGCACTGTGTATTCTCTGTTTTCTTTTTCTTATTTCTTTTCCTGCAACTGATTCTTATACAAGACCTTTTTATTGAATATTACATCTCTGCTCCTAATGATTTTGTGATTTTCATAATCATATAAGCGATAACCAAAATCATTAACACCATATCCAATAAAGGTACATTTCTTTGATTTTGCCTCAAGCTTTGTTCTATTTTCTTTGTTAATGTGGACAAAGGCTTCACAACCAAAAGTCTTTAAAAATGAGTAGTTTACCTTTTTACCTGTCCATGCCTCCTCTGGAATACCACCATCTAAGGAACTTGAAGGCCCTCTGTTTATTAGATAAACAACAATGTCTACAGCATCTGCCCAAAATTGTAAAGGCAATCTTGCATGCAATCTCATGCACCTTGCACGCTCCATGATTGTGCTGTTCATCCTTTCTGACACACCATTTTCTTGTGGTGTTCCTAGAACTGTCTTCTCTCTACGAATTCCATTCTCTGAATAGTACCTATCAAACTCTTTGCTGCATTATTCACCTACATTATTTGATCTAAGACACTTCAACCTTTTCCCTGTCTCATTTTCAACCAAAGCTTTCCATTTCTTGAAAGTATCAAATACATCAGATTTATTTCGAATACAATAATTCTAGGTTTTTCTGGTTGCATCATCAATAAAAGTAACATAATAACGAGAGCCATGAAGAGATGATACCTGAGCAGGTCCCCATACATCTGTATGCATAAGCTCTAATTTTTTGATCTTCTTTTCTTTCCCAACTCTAAGGAATCTGACTCTCTTCTGTTTTCCATAAACACAATTCTCACAGAATTTTAAATCAACATGCTTCAAACCTGGCAACAAATTTCTTGAGTGAATAATCTGCATCCCCTTCTCACTCATGTGCCTGAGCCTATGATGCCACAATGTCGTATCTTCTCCTGTAGAGGTTAAAGCATTAACAGAATTAGAAATACCATTACATAAATACAATGTACCAACCTTTTCTCCTTTCTCTATTACCAGGGATCCTTTAGTGACCTTCCAGGTTTTATCTGTGAAAGTAGTTACAGAACCTTCACCTCCCAACTACGCTATTGAAATCATAATTTTTTCAGATCTGGAACATGCCTTACCTTCTTCAATAGCCATTGATTTCCATTCTGCTGTTTTATGAAAACTGTACCCATTCCAACGATTTTACAGGGTTTATCATCACCCAATCGAACCTATCCAAAATCTCCTTAAACATAATCATGAAAATGTTTCTTATTAGGTGTGGCATGGAATGGGGCCCCTGAATCTATCACCTAGGCATCAATAATATTTTCTAATGAAAGAATCAAAGCATCTTGCAACACATCACCTGTTACATTCGCTTCATGATTAGTTTCTTGCTGCGCATCTCCTTCTTTTCCCTTCCGAGACTTGCATTCTTTCTTCAGGTGTCCTTTCTTCCCACATTTCTAGGATGCTATCCCCGATCTGGACTTGGATCTACCTTTTCTTGAATTACTGCGATATCCTGGGCTCTTTCCTCTTTCCATTTTTCTTCCCCTAGTCTCTGCAGTCAAAACATTACCTAATGTCTCACCGGAGCTTTTCCGTCGCATTTCCTCACTAAGGATTGCACCAACAACATCATCAAACTTTAAAGTACTAGATCCAGAGACAGAGTTACTAACAGCCATAACTAAACCATTCCAACTTTCTGGCAATGAGCACAAAAATAACAGAACCCTAACTTCATCATCAAAATTTACCCCTAAAGAACTTAACTGACTTGTAACTGTATTAAAATCATTTAAATGATCTACAACAGATCCACCTTCTGGCATCTTCATATTAAATAAATGCTTCATATGAAATACCTTATTTGAGGCCAAGGGTTTTTCATATAGTTTGGCCAATGCCGACATTAAACCTTGTGTTGTTGTTTCCTTTGAAATATTAAATGCTACCGACGCCGCTAGGCATAGCCGTATTGTTCCGAGTGCCTTTCTGTCTAGAATATCCCATTCTGTATCTGTCATACTCATCAGCTTCTTTGTCTTTCCGCTTAATAGTAGGTACAGATCTCTCTAATACAGATAATCTTCCATCTGCATCTTCCACAACTGGTAGTTTTGGTCGTTGAATTTTTTGACCCTAAACCTACCATCTTCCGCCATTGCTCCCACTCGAACCAGGAACCCTTCTCTCCTAGTTTATCAGCCAAATAAACCTTCAGCTCTGATACCAGTTGTTAGAAAATTATATATTATAGAGAAATGGAACACATAAAATATTGCACAAATATACACACAGAAAACGCATAAAACGAGAGAGACACAGATATACGTGGTTCACCCAGTTTGGGCTACATACACGGAGAAGCAACCAGTCCTTCCTTTTATATTATCTAGCAAACTGAATAGATACAACCTACAACAGATCCGCTGTAACTCCCTCTTCGCTCTCAATCTCCTCTCTCTTCCTCACTCAGATTCCAGATCTACATAGACGCAATACAATTCCCTCATATATAGTGAGGGGTTGCCTTCTAGGGCAAAAAACCCTAAATTGAACATAACTTCTACCGTCAAATCATCCGCCTAATGAACGGCCCAGATTGACTAGAAATTACTAGACTTTTACAAGGCAATTTTACATCTATTTTTAGCTTCGGGGGTGCTGCCCTCGAACCCCCGCTGAGGGACCGCTGGCCCCCGGACCCCTCCGGGGGATACATCAAGGCCCTCCTGTGATGGTTTGCTTCATATCAACATCATCTCATTATCTAGGAAGTTGACTTAGAAACACCCCCTGGTACCTTGGTGCTTGCATACATCAATGGCAAGTTTTCTTTCTCTCGGCGATAGCTTTACATCATTGGCCTTCGAACAAAAGATTTTGTGTGGTGTTCAACATCAACTCATTTATTCACACCATACATATTCTACTAGAGTACTTTGAGAGCCATTAACATCATCAGTGGTTTCTATTGTGTCTATTAATGACTTACATCATTGGCCAGTAATCAGATGGTGTCTACCATGTTCGACTGCATCTCATTAATTCACATGGTTAGACTTTTACATTGGTTAGTCATGTGAATGAGGTAGAAAACCCTGGATATAGTTTCATCCATCCATGTTACGATTTCAAGAGTAATACAATATCACAATGTATGATGGCTATGATCGTACAAATAGTCATCCAATCATGTGTCCACCGTCATTCATCTATGGATGTGTCTATTGATAATTGTACATGTAATGTTAGCTTATGTGCTAAGTATGGGTATCCCTCGCTCAGCAAATATGTCATGATGTAAATGTATTGTAACAGATGATGATCTTGTTGGTTATTATTGATCCTGACTTGTCACAAGGTAAAGCACTTTAGTCATCATTTATGACTTTATGCTTTAGGGGGGAATCTTTTATAGGCAATTTTGTCACGTCTGGTCAATAAGCCTTCAAATTTATCAATCAACATCCTTTGACCTCATTTTCATAATCCTTGCACAAATCCCTAAGAATGAATCATTCTAATCCCTGACTTTATGCCTGAAAGCACCTTGTTTCAATCATTTTAAGGACCAATGTTTCGTGGCCTCTCACTGGATAGCGTTGAATACCAGGTTTCCCTACTCCACACCTGCATTGATCATTAGCAGGTTTCTTATTGTTGGGGGTGCGTTGATTCTAGGAATTCGGGAAAAAGAGAGAGAATCCCAAAGCCTCTTCTTCTAGAAGATTCCAAGATCTGTTCTAACCATTTACCTCACATAAAAGTCTTGAATCTTATCCTATCCTACCTTGGAGTTTTCATCCCTTATCCCTTGAACTCATCCTCCCATCAAGAGTGGATCTCAAGCCCAGATTGGTAAAATGATAAGAATTCATGATTTACCTCTTTCACTTATATATTTACTGCCATCCATAGGCAAGGGGTTGGATTTTGAAGAGTGATTTTACCCTTATTCTACTGATGTGAGAGATATATTTCCATGCATTAGGGTGATTAGAGGTGCACTTTGTGACAAGGAAACGACAAGTCAACTTAGAGGATCTCTTTTAAAGGATCAACACCTATTTTTGGTTGTAACGCACTCCATTTCTATTAATGCAAAGAGTTCTTTATTTTCCTATATATGATGTTATGGTTTCATATATTTCAGTACCATGTTGATCTATTGAATAAAGTGATTAGATGATGCTACATATATTTTGTGGATCATTGGCTTGTGTTATCTAACTCTGCAGGTTCTAATAATTGTGATCAAAGCTCAAGGCCTCTATGTTGGCTTCTAGAATTGTGCAGAGTTTGTCCTGGGCTAGCTCCAACTGTGTAGTGCACAGTTCTAGGAGCTAGTCTCCCAGCCTTGCCACTAAGACTTTGCAATGTGTAGTCTCTCCCAGGCCCTAACCTAGAATGAACTATGCATTACGTAGTTCCAGTCATCAAGCTTCCACATTAACTATTGGGACTGCGTAGTGCGCAGTTCCCACAGTTAGTCAGTCACCCCTGTCGGTCAAAATTGTGCAATCCCTCTCATCAGATGCCCTAATTGTTACCTGATCATGCTATGAAATAAGAATTGTAAGAGCTAATGTTTGCTTGCCATGAGTGTCCTTTCTATCCCACAGGTACCACACTCGTGAAGAACTTCTCTCCAGTACACATTGTACCATGGCACCAACAAGAGTTTCTTCAAGAGAGACCACTGAAAGTAGTATTAAAAAAGAAGTTGAGCTAGCACCAATTAACTCTCAAATATATGCAGACACTCAACTGTTCATTGAAAAGGAGTCAACACTAACATGGTAGCAAGTCCAACAGCAGTAGCAGAAGGCAGAAATCCAGTACAAGATCATGGAAAGAGAAAGTTGCAGCTTTGGCAGCATAAGTAAAAAGAAGCAGAGGATATAGAACTTAAAGCAGAGGAAGAGAGAAAAGCTGAGCTTACAAGAAGAAGAATTGAGATCGTAGCAATCAGAACAAGAACTGAAGGAAGAACAAGAGTTGAGGAGGAAATAGCAGGAAGAGAAGAAAACATGAATGTTGGGAACGAGATCCCCCAAAGGGCAGTTTTGGGGCTAAAAGCCCATGTTTGAGTCAAATTTTGTAATAAAATGGTAAAGACTCCACATTTTGTGGTCGTGAAGCGTGAAGGTGTCATAAGTCAAAAAGGGTTGTCCGCCCTTAGTTTTGTAAAATAAAGTCGGCTGTAAGAGATCTACCTATGGTCCGCGGACCATGGGATTGTATAAAAATAGCTAAGCTCTAAGTAGTTAGAATCAATCAATGGACACAGGAAAGTGAGTCATAGCTTTGAAGTAGAAGTCTAAGTTTTGGGTCGTAGTGTAGGTAGAGGCTCTACAGCGGAGTGCGCAGAGGCCTAGGATAGAAGTCTGCAGATAAGTGCGCGGACCCTACAGTTGTGTGTGCAGGGTGAATAGAGTCTCTAATCACTTAGAAGATATCAATAAAGAGAAGTATTCTACAATTTCTGTGTCTTTGTTCCGATTAATGCATCTTATCATTTTATGTATGAATTTCCTTTATAATGCTTATGTGATGCGCGAATGTGTATGATTATGTTGGATAATTGAATGCATATAAGAATATATGTTTACGCAGTGCTAACTATGAGTATCTAAGAAGATAAGTAAGACACTTAGACTAGTTTAGGAATCTGCACGGTACGCTTCCTTAGCAGCGCGAAAGTATCTAGATCGAGGGCTAGGGCTGCGCAAACGTTAGTCGTACCCTTTCATGGAGGTATTGAAGGACGGAATAGAGGGTTCGTCTTGCAAGCCCTAGAGTGAAGTGACCTACGTGAAGGCAGGAATAAAGGGAATAAAACGACATCACGACCATCTCAGGCTGCAGAAACTTGGTTCTGGCATCCCCCATACTGCTTTGGGTGAGACTTCGATCCGCACTCCACGGGCTGATGCTGAAAGGGCTAGTAGTGTAGGGATTTCTTTGGCTAATTAACACTGAACCTGGGTTAGGCCCCCTCAAGCCAACAAATGGTTCCATTGCTGAGACTGGAATCTACATAAGAGATGTGTGATGTCATATCACTAGAATCCGACTAAGAAAGAGATTGGTGACTGGTTGGATAGGAATATCCATGAATTTGTGGCGCAGGAGAACAGAAACCTATGACTGACAAAGGAACAGTGGTTGGATAGGTACCTGTATACAGAGATCCATGAAATCTTTTTTTTCTCCTTTCCAATATAGTTATACGAGTGAATCGCGAAGCTAGCAAATAGCCAAGGAAGGTGGAAACTTGATGGTCCTATTGTGTGGACCCTAAAGCTAGTGCGAAAGTTGGAAGCATCAGAGGATAAGATCACCTACGTTGTTGATCATTGGCTCGATCACGTCATCAGAGGATTTTTAACTGAATTTTTGGTCGATACCTCAGTCAGCTACAACGAGGCAGAGTGGTGCTTTTTCAAAGGACCGTGAGGTAAGTACGTGAAATCTTTGAATACCTAGATTAAAATGTTATTGTGCGAAAAATGGGTTATGCAGCTACCTTGATGTTTGGGTGATCTGAAAATGGGACACTATAGGCTTCTTGTCAAACTTACAAGAACCTCTCCCACTCCAAAGCTTATATATTCCCAAGATCTAGCTTATGCTTGACAATTTGCGGAATTAAAAGAACTTGAAATAGGTGTATGCTTATGTTTGTTTTTAGACTATTTAAGTGCTTATGTATATTTGCTTATGTTGATATTTAAACACACATAATAGTAAATAAAGCAGCAAAACAGCAAACACATAAGACAACAATATAATTAGGAGTTCACCCTGATATTTTGGGCTATGTCTCCATGAGCTCTAATCAACTCAACTAGGCTCTTTGGGATTATGGCTTCAATTCTTTTACAAGTTCCACACTCAACTCCATTGGTTTACAACTGAACCAATGGACTTAGAATGCCATCTTACCTCTAGCTGTCCTCACTCTGCAGACAAATCTAGGCTTCTCTGGACTTGACTCCTTCAATGAGTGCTCTGAGCTTCTTGAGCTTCTAGCTTCTATAACTCCCTCATAATTCTGTATTGTCTCTGGAAATCCTTCTTTTGTCTTCAGCACACTCTGGACACCAGCAATAGCTTGATCATTTGATCTCTTTGATGTTCTGAACTTCATTACAGCTCCATGGCTCTTAGAAGTCTACTTTGAGCTCTTTGGCTCTGAGGCTCTACCTCCAACCTCTGGTGACTCTGCCTTTGTTAAGCCTCCAACCACTAGTGATTCTTTCACTGTCCTCCCAACCTCTGGTGGCACTCTGTGAATCCTCATCTCTACAACTCTCTAGCCTTCTACGCTCTGCAACTCTGTTGTGCTCAAGCTTCTGAGGAACTGCGGCTCCAGCCTCCCAACCTCTAGTGGTTCAGCCTCTACGAAGCCTCCAACCTTTGGTGGCTCACTGGCTTTACAGATCTTTGGCTCTCGGCTCTTTGCTCAGATGTGAGCTCCCTAAAGGGAAAACTAGCTTCTCTGCTACTACATTTTTGTGAGGCCCCATCTCCCTCTATCAATCATGCTCTTTGGATTTTATGAGGCATTCTTCCAGCTCTGCGACTTCCTATCCATTCCTTTGCATGTAATCATTCCTCTGTCTCTTCGACTGGCCCTCTAGCTCACCAACTCTATGGCTCTGCGTATGGCCCTCTAGTGCTCTGGCTCTGTGGCTCTGTGATGAGCCCCAAAAATGTACAATTATTTGGGCTCATTCAACTTCCTAATTTGGCTTAGTCCACCATTCTCATTTGTTTATTGCATGTTTTTGATTATTTTTATGTTAATAGAGTGAATTTGGTTAGTCATTATGCCAACAAGTCTAATGGGTGCTTTGTGTAGCCTTTTTGGTCAACTTGGAGACAAAATTGAAGGTCTTAATGAGCACTTGGCAGCCAAATTCGTGGGAGAACAAGCTAGAGGATTTGTAGGAAGGTGTCCCCCTCATTTATGGGCCCTTACCTTGAATTCTCCACCATCAGCTCGGAGTTCAAGGGCCACCGAATCAATCAGCTCAAGGGCAGCCAAGCAAGTCAAGTTGGACTGCTGTTAACTACAAGTCTTGGGCAGCCAAGTCCCTAACTTTTAGGAGGACTGTTGGGTCCTTAAAATTGTATAAATAAGAAGGCTTGGGGCCTCATTTTGGTTAGCTAGTTGGTAGTCATTTTTGTAGCTAGTTAGTCATTTTGTTTTAGCCATTAGTTAGCTAGCTTGTAGTTCGATTTTTAGGCCATGGATTAGCTTTGCTTTCAGCTCATTCTCAAGCTCTCCTTGTGGACAGTTTTGATGTAACTTTTCATTTCTTGATTAATAAAGATGGATCCAGCTTTGCACCAGCTCTAAAACGCTCTTGGGAGGCTGTAGTTCTTGGGGTTGGGCCCATCTCAAGCGCCCAGTACCTCCCTTGTTTATCTTTATGTGTTTGCTGCGTTCTTGAAATAAAATCTGCTCTTTAGATTTAATTCGTGCTTTG
This sequence comes from Pinus tabuliformis, assembly GCA_031772625.1. NCBI lineage: Eukaryota > Viridiplantae > Streptophyta > Pinopsida > Pinales > Pinaceae > Pinus > Pinus tabuliformis. Next base: position 1,570,899,807 of record CM062819.1, on the reverse strand, counting down.
TTACTTAGGTTTCTTTTGATGGTTCAAGTAGCTTCTCATGTTTATAATAGATTGGTAGGAGTTTGTATGCATTTAGATCTTTTGCCATGTTCTTTCTCATGTGATGTATATGGTTCTCTTTTCAAACAAGGCTGCTGTTTACTCATTCATTAACAGTTGGATTGAGTTAGCTAGGACTTGGTTTGTTTGCAAGAATTCATTGATTTGTTTGAATAAGCATTGTGCAAGGCATCTCTATCACCTTCATCACCTCCTCGTTCATTTGAGCCTCGTTCAGATCAGCTCCTCCATCACCAAGTCTGTTCCCTCATCTCCCATCTTCTCTTTTGCCACGTTACCCTACCTTCTTCTCCATTGTTGCCTCAACTACCTTAAAGCCAAATCAGCCTTCCACATATCATCTCATCACTCCATCCATCAGTTCCTAGGTCACTTCAGACCCCCATCCTACCTCCATAACCATCCATGCATCTTCCATCAACCATCCATCCTCAAAAATCCAATTCGTAAACATCCTGTAGAAGAATTACAGAACATCCTGTAGAAGACCTACAGGACTTTCCTGTAGAAACCCCTGCAGACTTCCTGTAGAGGTTCATAAACACGGTTGCATGTCATCAAAACTTTGTGAAACTCTTAGAGAGAATGTCAGGTATCCCTTAGACCCTCTCTGTACCATCCCAGCCTTTCCCAAAGCATTTCATCCCTTGATCCATCCCTGCACAGTGGAAAACTAGTTAGAAGCACATGCATGATAACTTCAACAACTTAATCAAAAATAAAAAAGATGTTTTCTTCAGATAGTGATAACGTAGACACATGCATTTTACCTTCCTAGAAGTAATGGCATCTCTTTTCGTTGTTTGCATTCTTTCCTTTGCAATCAGTAGGACTAGCTAGTTAAAATTAGGGTTTCCTAGGGTTTCCATGTTTTGATCTGCTTTCAGTTCATTTTTGCCAAGTAGATTAGTCTTCTTTGAGCTAGCTTTTGTCCATCATTGATAAAGCTTCTTCTGTGAGCCTATAGAAGTTGGCTTGAGCCCTAGCGGACTTGTGCCAGCTGACCAAGTGACAGCTGCGACAAGAGCTAGTACTTGTGCATACAGCACCGTCGCTTCCAAGTTTGTACGAACTACCGGGTTGATAAAATTAAGAGACAGGAAGCCCCAGGAGTTGTAGCATTATTGCGACAATACTGGAGCTCACCATCTTTTTGGCGCCGTTGCCAGGGAAGCGGCAGAGTATTGGTGATTGTTGCTATTCTTCTATTTTCCTTTACAACCTTCTGCTAAGTAGTTTATTTCATTTCCCTTATGCAATTTCATTTATGCAAAAGTAGATTAGCATTTCTTGCTTTCATAGATTAGTATTTCCTGCTTTCCTAGATTAGCCTTTCAATTCCGCAATTTCAATTTTGCAAGCGTAGATTAGTATTTCAATTCTGCAAGCATAGACTAGCCTTTCCATTCCTGCAATTTCATTTGAGCAAAATAGATTAGTCCTTTCCTGCTTTCATTTCAATTCCGCATTTTCATTTCAGCAAGATAGTTAGTTGCAGTTCAATCTATTTCAGTTTTGCAAGTAGAAGTAGGAAAAAAGAAAAAGAAAACAACCAAAAAGATTGCATTTCATGCTTTGTAGGAGTAGAGATAAGTTAGAAAAATGATTGCACAACCCCCCCACTGCTTCACACAGCCAACGTTCTTCTTCGATGGCTGTGATGAAAGAACCCCTGGGTGGACATCAAGACATATCTGAAGAACCTCTAGGGGAGAAGAAGAAGAAACATTCCTCTGAAGCAAATGGCTACAAGCAGAAATGTTGGGAGCAACATCTTGTCCAAAGATGAATTTGAAAATCAGCTGGAAGATTTCAAGAGTGATATGAGGCAGTTTCTTGCCATGCAACTGGATACCTTGCGGATCCAAAAGAAGCAAGAAGAAGCCAAGAGGGCTTTGGCCATTTTTTGTCCTAGGTGCCTTAAAAAGAATCCTAGGAACGAATGTCCAATGCACTCCCTAGAAGTGTGTTTTGTATGTGAAGAATACCATCCTACAGATCAATGCCCTTCCTTGCCCAGAATCAAAGCTGCATATCAAAGAGCCAAGGGAGCCACTGAATCACTCTATTATATGAACCAAAGTTGGCTGCATGAACCTAGCTCTTATCAGCAAGAACTGCAAGGGATACCTGAGACCTATTATGACCCTTATCAAGCCACTTTCATGCCTTCTTGGGATCCCCCTGCTCATCCTTCCTGGTCTACACATCCTCCTTGGTCATATTCTCCTTGTCCCTTCACAGATCCATATTATGCCCAACCAGTTGCTCATTCATTTCACTCTTATGCTCAGCCACAGCCTCAGTGGAATGCACCTTATCAGGAGTGGAGGCCCCAGTAAAACTCTCATCCCACTCATTTTCCTCCACCACCTGCTCATCCACAACCATCGCCTCCTCCTCCACCAAGGCAACCCCAAATGCCTACCCAACCACAATGCCATCCATCTCCACCTCAATTTCACACCTCCACTCAGCTACCCGTACCTCCATCTCCAAAACCATGCAATGGAGCAGCTCAACCCAATTGCAAATCTAAGGCACAACATGTGCAAATGACTCCTTTTGAGCTCAATGATGTTCACCAAAGCTCAGGAAAAGCATTGCAAAAAAGAGATCATGTTGAAAGCATTGAAGGATCACATCCAGCAAAAGAAGAATCAAAAGAGGAGATCAAAGAACCATGGGCTGCACTTGATGAAGAAAAGAGATCTAAATCAGAGATCGAGAGAGATCCCTCATGGTTACCATCAAATCCTCCATGTACTCAAGAAAAAGATCAACAAAAAGAGGAAGATCAGAAGGTCATGATAGAAGGTGACATGAAGAATGATCCAGATCAGCAAAAGAACCAAGGATATCAAAGCTATATTGAGATATGGTTTCAGAAGGTCACTAAGTTGCAGCAGTACTTTCTTCCTCAGTTTTGTTTGATCCCTTCAACGCCAGATCATTTGGTCTCTGAGATCTGGATACTTGTCCAAGCATGCATTTCGAGCCTTCACATCATTCTTTCTCTAATCTCGATGTGCACATGGCTCCATTGGAAGTATTCTTATACTTGAAAATGATTTTGTTTTTCAAGTAGGTTAGGGTAGAAAAATGAAAAAAAGAAAAAAGAAAAAAGAAAAAGAAAAAAATGAAAAAAGGAAAATAGAAATCTAAGGTGAAAACCTCCTTGGAGGCGCCTTAGATTGGCTCATTGATTGAAAACCTCCATGAGGCGGTCAATGGGTTGAAAAAAAAAGAGAAAAATGGGATAAGATCTTTGGGTGAAAACCTCCCTTGGAGGCGCCCAAGGCAGGCAATTAGGGTGAAAACCTCCATGAGGCGCCCTAGTTGTTTTTCAAAAAAAAAAAAAAAGAGAAAAAGAGAAAGAAAAATAAAGCTAATCTCCATTGAATAAGTTCATGTTGCAGCAATGACATTGCAGGTTAAAGAAGGACGTTTCATGACAGGAGGAGCACTCAAATCAAAGACAAAGGAGTTTTTGTGCCTTCTACAGGAAGTTTCGTATCTTCTACAGGAAGCTTACAAAAAAGCCAAATTGATCTCCGAGGAGGACCTGAAGGCTTGGAATATGTCCATGAGGCCTACCCACATCCATGTTTCCATTCCTCACCCCTTTTCCATCATTTTTTTCATGTCATTAAGCTTCTTTCCTCAAAACTGTGTCTTCTACAGGAAAGCTCTGTATTTCTACAGGAAACATCCTGTAGAACCTTTGGACGAGCCAAACCCAACTTCAAAAGTGAATCTGATGGTGGGAGTCTATTGGTTAGGCCCGCAAGCACTTGTGTGTCCATCCCTTGCCATTCTCCATCATTTGTCCACCTCATTTGCTTCTCATTGTGCTTCTACAGGAACTTCCTGTAGAAATTGTGGGAAACTAGGCATGCATTTCAAAAAGTGGTTTGGCAAGCATGATAGCTTCCTCAAGGGTTCAGAAGCCCTCATGCAACCTTCCAACTCCTCCTCCATCATCTCCACACCTGCATCACAGCCAAAATTCATTTTGTCATCCCATGCAAGCACATGCAAAAAGCCTTGAGGCAAAAATCCATAGAACCAAATTTGTTTTTGCCATAACTTGAAAACCATGCATCTATTTGACAAACCGTTTTATGAGGGATTATACAAGGTCGATGAGAACATGCCTGAGCAGTTTCATGCAATTCCGGTGCACGGTTTCCAAGAAATCAGCCTCCATCACCATCAGCCATTTTTGCATTTTCTCCATAACCGTGCATCCGTTTCAAAACCTGTTTCATGGGGAGATGCACGTGGGTGGTAGTAGCCTACCCAAGCAGTTTCAGCCAATTCCGATGCATGGTTTCCGAGAAATCGAGCTCTGAAATCTTCAGCCATTTTCCAATTTTCTTGAAATCCGTGCATCCATTGATCACGAATTTGCTATGGGAGATGCATCATGATGGTAGGAACATGCCCACCAAGTTTCAAATCGATCCGCTTTGGCGTTTGGGAGAAATTTCGAAAACAAGTTCTGATTCGGGGAAGATGCAGCAACAGCAGCTTGGACGTGCAGATTTGAACGTGGAAACGTTTGTCTGGAGCTTGGATCCGGCCAGAGGACACCTGCACATGAAAAAAACAATCAAAGATTAGCAGCCAAGCCACATGCAAGCAGGAATCCAAGCATGCATCAGCAAAGAGCTTCACAGCAGCCGGTCGACTTGAAGGTACGTGACTAAACTAATTCCTCTATTGCATGAATGTAATTCGAAATCTGCGTGAACAATGAGATGGTTGGATTTAGACAAATCGGTGGCCAGCTAACTGGCCACCCTCATCTAGTTCAATATCACTCGGTGGGTAAATGAGACATGTGCGCTCAGCCATCTCAAGAAAAAATTGAAATCAGGTAGTGGGGACCGTTTGAACTGCAGCATGATTGATGGATGTGATCACAAGCAGGGAACAGATAGTTAAACACTGCAATGGAGATCCAAAGTTTGCATGGGCCAACGCATGTATGTGCCACCTCACCCCAAAGATCACGCAGAATAAACTTGCAGACGGAGGAGACAAGTTTCAATTGGTTCGATTCCTATATGCAGTTGTACAAAGGTTAATGCTGTTAGTTAATGCAGTGAATTAATTTCAATAAGAAAAAACTCCGAGCTCCACTCCATCTCCCCACCGAGCTTAGAAGCAGCTAGCTGTTCTACAGGAACAGCAGTTATAACTGTTCTACAGGAACAGTCGTTATGACTGTCCTACAGGATCAGCAGTTAAGCTTTAGTTGGACAGCCGAGCTCCCAAAATCAAGGACACCTGTTGGATGATCGTTTTTGCATAAATACTGAGGCCGTAGCCTTGGTTAGAAGCTTTTTGAACCTTGGCATTACTCTTGTAATTTGGAAATACGAGTATATGTAAAGAATTTTGCAAAGGAATAGAATTGCTGGCAGAAGCCTCATTGCATATCACTGTCCAAATATTTAAAGAAATCAAAGGCGCAAATCATGAAGAAATGGTTACACCTCGACTTGTGTGCAGGTAGAGTCAATGGGTGAATTGCAGAGGCGTTGTTGAGGTAATCACTTTTGTTAGCATGCCCATATTTATAGTGGGTTCCTTGCACTGTTGTGATATGTTAGAAAGTGCAGTTCTGATAAATTTTCGCTATGGCATTATTTAGTCAGAGCTTTATATTGGAATCCGAATTTGTTTTGAGTTGAATGTAAATATGGGCATACTTGTTTGATTGGTCTTTGAATCTGATATTGAAGGCGCATATACAAGATTTGTGTTTGAGTTTGAAGGCACATGTTATAAGCTTCTGCAAGTGATAGTTTTGAATTTGCCAATTATTGAGGTTCTGACTTGGTTAGATAATGATGATACATTTGGATAAGAACTGTGATGAAGTTCCTGGGTATGGCAAGCTCCAGGCTTGCATCAGTTAGATTCGTCAGCTTCCAGGTAGCAGCACAAGTCGAGGAGAAGGCACCCTTAGCCAAGCAGGCCGAAACAGTGGTGCTGACTGTTTCTACAGGAAGACAGAGAACTGTTAGCAGACTGTTTCTACAGGAAGACAGAACTGTTTCTACAGGAAGTTTGAAAAGAGGAAAGCCAAAGGAGAAATCGGTCGAGATGCTAGCCAAGGAAGCCATCAGGGCCATCAAAGACAAGGAGAGAGATTGGTTGCTCAGAGGATGAGCAACACTTTCAGTAGGGGGGTGATGATGAGCCCCAAAAATGTACAATTATTTGGGCTCATTCAACTTCCTAATTTGGCTTAGTCCACCATTCTCATTTGTTTATTGCATGTTTTTAATTATTTTTATGTTAATAGAGTGAATTTGGTTAGTCATTATGCCAACAAGTCTAATGGGTGCTTTGTGTAGCCTTTTTGGTCAACTTGGAGACAAAATTGAAGGTCTTAATGAGCACTTGGCGGCCAAATTCGTGGGAGAACAAGCTAGAGGATTTGTAGGAAGGTGTCCCCCTCATTTATGGGCCCTTACCTCGAATTCTCCACCATCAGCTCGGAGTTCAAGGGCCACCGAATCAATCAGCTCAAGGGCAGCCAAGCAAGTCAAGTTGGACTGCTGTTAACTACAAGTATTGGGCAGCCAAGTCCCTAACTTTTAGGAGGACTGTTGGGTCCTTAAAATTGTATAAATAAGAAGGCTTGGGGCCTCATTTTGGTTAGCTAGTTGGTAGTCATTTTTGTAGCTAGTTAGTCATTTTGTTTTAGCCATTAGTTAGCTAGCTTGTAGTTCGATTTTTAGGCCATGGATTAGCTTTGCTTTCAGCTCATTCTCAAGCTCTCCTTGTGGACAGTTTTGATGTAACTTTTCATTTCTTGATTAATAAAGATGGATCCAGCTTTGCACCAGCTCTAAATCGCTCTTGGGAGGCTGTAGTTCTTGGGGTTGGGCCCATCTCAAGCGCCCAGTACCTCCCTTGTTTATCTTTATGTGTTTGCTGCGTTCTTGAAATAAAATCTGCTCTTTAGATTTAATTCGTGCTTTGTTACTTAGGTTTCTTTTGATGGTTCAAGTAGCTTCTCATGTTTATAATAGATTGGTAGGAGTTTGTATGCATTTAGATCTTTTGGCATGTTCTTTCTCATGTGATGTATATGGTTCTCTTTTCAAACAAGGCTGTTGTTTACTCATTCATTAACAGTTGGATTGAGTTAGCTAGGACTTGGTTTGTTTGCAAGAATTCATTGATTTGTTTGAATAAGCATTGTGCAGGGCATCTCTATCACCTTCATCACCTCCTCGTTCATTTGAGCCTCGTTCAGATCAGCTCCTCCATCACCAAGTCTGTTCCCTCATCTCCCATCTTCTCTTTTGCCACGTTACCCTACCTTCTTCTCCATTGTTGCCTCAACTACCTTAAAGCCAAATCAGCCTTCCACATATCATCTCATCACTCCATCCATCAGTTCCTAGGTCACTTCAGACCCCCATCCTACCTCCATAACCATCCATGCATCTTCCATCAACCATCCATCCTCAAAAATCCAATTCGTAAACATCCTGTAGAAGAATTACAGAACATCCTGTAGAAGACCTACAGGACTTTCCTGTAGAAACCCCTGCAGACTTCCTGTAGAGGTTCATAAACACGGTTGCATGTCATCCAAACTTTGTGAAACTCTCAGAGAGAATGTCAGGTATCCCTTAGACCCTCTCTGTACCATCCCAGCCTTTCCCAAAGCATTTCATCCCTTGATCCATCCCTGCACAGTGGAAAACTAGTTAGAAGCACATGCATGATAACTTCAACAACTTAATCAAAAATACAAAAAGATGTTTTCTTCAGATAGTGATAACGTAGACACATGCATTTTACCTTCCTAGAAGTAATGGCATCTCTTTTCGTTGTTTGCATTCTTTCCTTTGCATCAGTAGGACTAGCTAGTTAAATTAGGGTTTCCTAGGGTTTCCATGTTTTGATCTGCTTTCAGTTCATTTTTGCCAAGTAGATTAGTCTTCTTTGAGCTAGCTTTCGTCCATCATTGATAAAGCTTCTTCTGTGAGCCTATAGAAGTTGGCTTGAGCCCTAGCGGACTTGTGCCAGCTGACCAAGTGACAGCTGCGACAAGAGCTAGTACTTGTGCATACAGCACCGTCGCTTCCAAGTTTGTACGAACTACCGGGTTGATAAAATTAAGAGACAGGAAGCTCCAGGAGTTGTAGCATTATTGCTACAATACTGGAGCTCACCACTCTGCGTCTAGCCATCTGGATCTATGGCTCTATGGCTCTCTGCGTATAACGCATTCCTGCATCATTGTTACAAAATGCCCACTTACAACATGGCACAATGATTTTAGAACAAGCAAAATTACAAAGAAATCGGCAGGCAGGGGCAAACCAGTCATTTGGCCTTCCTCCTACCATAATCCTGAAAACAACAGCATAATGGAAATACACGGGAAAACGCATGCAAAACACATCATTTTCCTTTTAGTCAGACTTCAAATAATATGCAATCACCCCTATAAGCCTTTCGGGTCTCTCCTTTCATCGCATATCGCAATCGCTTTGCGTATGGCCAAAAACCCAATACACGGGAAAACACAAAGAATTCCCGTAAATCTGAATTTCAAATGATACGAAATTGTGTTTATAATCCTCATCGGGTCCGTGCCTTGATCTCTAATCGCAATTGTGTCTCGCATATGTCAATGGCCCTTTATGTGGTTGTGATCACTGATATCGGTGCATCGCATATCGCTATCGCAACACCTAATGGACTGTGCCTCTGCTCCTCTGATCGCCCGATCATTGATATTGCTCATCGGCATATCACATTTGTAATGGCCCTTTGTATTGGTTGCAATCCCGATCGCCGATCACCGATTGTCGATCCATTGCAATCACAAGTCGCTATGTCTAGGGTTTCGATTTCGCGTGAAGGCCTACTCCGATGCGATATGTCGGAGATCAAAATTGGGGGTCCTTAAGGCCTTTGGTCTAAGTCCTCCTTTTGAACCTTCCGATGTGATTTTTCCATAGAAATCCTTTATTTCTCTTAAGTCCCATTTAATAAGAAAATGCCTCCTTTTCAAAGGACAATGGGCAATCTTCTTTTTGTTATAACTTCTTCATCCGAAGTCCATTTTAGCCCATTCAAATTGCGTTAGATTCAGAATGAAGAGATCTCTGCAATGAGACTATTTTCAAGAGCATCCTTTGACTTTAATTTTCCTCTATGAGGAATATTTATAGACTTAGAAGTCTATTCTAGATCCATTTTGGATCACGCCTTCCCACTAAAAAGCTTTTGGACTCCAAAAAACTGATATACTGATCTGAACAGTAAATGAGAGTATGTCACCCTCTTCTTTTGGCCTCCATACACTTGCCTTGCATAGTTCCTCTAAACCAAATCCTTTGAACACTCCCTTCCTGGATGTGCTTGTCCTCCTGGGAAGCACTGTTTTCCTCCTTGACTTCCTGCAGAACTCATACTAAGAAGGTCACAAAAGGTAGCTTGAACTTCTCTTCCTTGATCATTGATCCAAGGTGGCTCAAACCAATGTGAAGTTACATCTGCTTCACAAAATTTTCATTTGTACATGTTTGACATACCGTCAACAACAACTGTTAACAACAATAGGATTACATACAACAATTGGATGGCCTAAACTCTTGCTTCAACAAAAGAAACAGATTTCACATCTTGTGAATACCTCCATGTCTTCACATATGTATACAAATGATTGATTAGATAACAAGCCAACAAAACATGCCTTTAAAACAATTGACCCTTCAATTCAAGCATGTAGAAAAATAATTCTACAGTTATTTTTCAAAGATGAAACACTTCATCATCATCTCCATCTTGGAGACCAAATCAACTTTTTCCAAGTCAATACTGCATTACATGCATGTTTAAAACAAAGTAATCAACCCTTCAAGTTAATCACACATACATGTTCAAATAAAAGGAAATCATCAACATCCCTGTGTTCATGCATATCATGCTTATGCATGCATTTCACCTTTCAACTTTTGCTTAAGCACACTGTACTTTCAAAGCTGAAATGAATATAATGTTGCAACAATAAAGTGAGTCTCCTACTCAACTTTTCCATTCACCTTCTTGGTAAAAACCCTGCAACTTGCATTCCATTAACAAAGAAATGCAAATAGATGCGTTATATCAATAGACATGCAATCTTAATTGGATAAGAATTCTAACCATATCTTACCAATCCATTTCAAAGGTCCTTCCTTTGTCTAGACATCAGCATCAACATGTGAATCATCCTGAAACACATCATTCATGGAATCTTTCTTTCCATTCCTGCCATTCTCTCTTTCCACCTTCTTCAAGTTTCATGGAAGCATTGTTGGATTCAGAGTCCAACATTTTGCAGCAATATGTCCTTGCTTATGGCAGTAAGTGCAACACATGTGCATCTTCTTGACAGCATGATTTGCCTTGTCCAATCGACCTTTGGCTTCTTGCTTCTTTTCCTTCCAAAGTTTCCTACATGTGGCCATTCCCTTCCAACATCTGGAAACAATATGGTTACCCAAACCACAAAAGGAACAAGCAATTATTTTCCCATGCTTCTATGGAAATTTATCATGCTTAACACAATCAAAAGGAATGTGTTTAGAACCAGATTTATACCTTTCCTTTTTACCTTTATTGCCTTCATGATGAGATGAATTAAATGAAGAAGTAGCTCCCTTTGGAACACCATCAATCTCTTCAAGGTTGTCAAAGTTTCCACAACTCTCTGGTTCAAGTGCATGCTTATGAACACCTGCATCCTGCAAATGATGATTCAAGCTATTGCATTCTCCATGAATACAATTTTCACACTCTTGAGGTAGAAGACCTGAAATGAAACTCCTTCTTGGAGCTGTTTCAAGGGTCTTCATGGCAGCTTTGGAAATTTCTCCATAAGCTTGTCCATAGCCAAGACCCAAATGCTTAGGCCTTTCCTCAACCATTATTGGCTCAACAATACCCTGTGCATGTTTGCTCAAGCCTTTTCCTTCATAGCCCATCTTGGACATTAACTTGGAACTTATGCTTCTGGTATGTTTTTCAAAATAACCAATATAAACATTCTTAGAGGAAATTGAAGACAAACTAGAATTATTTACCTCTTCTTCAAGCTGATACTTGACTAAGGCTTCTTTGGAAATAAAGAGTTGTGTCTCCAACTCATGCATCCTTTCCAGGTTCATATTTGCAATATGAAGTTGTCTCTTCATTTCCTGCAATTTGTCAGAAAGAAACTGATTCTCTTCCTTCATGGAATTCAACTGCTCTCGAAGTTTGGCGCTCTTCCTTCCATCCTCATATATTTCTCTCACCATACCCATCATGGTGAACAAGTCTTGGTTCATGTCTTCATCAAAGAATCTTGTGAAGAAAGAAGAATTTGAGGACTCACTTGTAGAAGTTGTCATTATCAGAAATAACAAAATAACTTCAAACAAGATAAACAACGAGCTTATTCAGCAACCTTTTGCAACAAACCTCTTGTGCTTCAAGGATTTCTTTGAGGTCCTTTGGGATGAGAAGAATGCCTTCAACCCTTCTTCCTTCCTATCCTCTCCTGGACTTAGCTATCAATAGCTTTCACCTCTGCAAACTCACAGAACAGTCAATTTACAAACAATCAAGCAGCAAAATCCTTGCTATTGTTTGAACACCTTTCAATTCAAACAAGCATATACTAGTACCACTTGCATCAAGATACCACCTGCTCTGGGATAACCAGCTTTGATATCACCTTCTTTGAAGGTGGGGTTAATCAACCTGAAGCTCTGATATAACCAGCTCTAATACCACCTTCTTTGAAGGTGGGGTTAATCAACCTGATGCTCTGATACCACCTGATCTGAAATGGGGACCTAAAGGCATCTTTTCAAGCTTACAAGAATCTCTCCCACTCCAAAGCTTATATATTCCCAAGATCTAGCTTATGCTTGACAATTTGCAGAATTAAAAGAACTTGAAATAGGTGTATGCTTGTGTTTGCTTTTAGACTGTTCAAGTGCTTATGTATATTTGCTTATGCTGATATTTAAACACACATAACAGTAAATAAAGCAGCAAAATAGCAAACACATAAGACAACAATATAATTAGGAGTTCACCCTGATATCTTGGGCTATGTCTCCATGAGCTCTAGTCAACTCAACTAGGCTCTTTGGGATTATGGCTTCAATTCTTTTACAAGTTCCACACTCAACTCCATTGGTTTACAACTGAACCAATGGACTTAGAATGCCATCTTACCTCTGGCTGTCCTCACTCTGCAGACAGATCTAGGCTTCGCTGGACTTGACTCCTTTAGTGAGTGCTCTGAGCTTTTTGTGCTTCTAGCTTCTATAACTCCCTCATAATTTTGTATTGTCTCTGGAAATCCTTCTTTTGTCTTTAGCACACTCTGGACACTAGCAACAACTTGATCATTTGATCTCTTTGTTGTTCTGAACTTCATTATAGCTCCATGGCTCTTAGAAGTCTGCTTTGAGCTCTTTGGCTCTGAGGCTCTGCCTCCAACCTCTCGTGACTCTACCTCTGTTAATCCTCCAACCTCTGGTGGCTCTTTCGCTATCCTCCCAACCTCTAGTGGCACTTTACGAATCCTCATCTCTACGGCTCTTTGGCCTTCTACGCTCTGCAACTTTGATGCGCTCAAGCTTCTAAGGAACTACAGCTCCGACCTCCCAATGTCTAGTGGCTTCGGCCTCTACCAAGCCTCCAACCTCTGGTGGCTTGCTAGCTTTACGGCTCTATGGCTCTTGACTCTTTGCTCAGATGTGAGCTCCCTGAAGGGAAAACTAGCTTCTCTCCTGCTACATTTTTGTGAGCCCCCTGAAGCACTCTGATTATTACAATTTGTGAGCTCCCTCTATCAATCGTGCTCTCTGGCTTTTGTGAGGCATTCTTTCGGCTCTGCGATTTCTTGTTTGTTCCTCAACATGTAATCATTCCTCTGTCTCTTCAATTAGCCCTCTAGCTCACCGGCTCTGTGGCTTTGCGTCTGACCCTCTCGCGCTCTAGCTCTATGGCTCTCCATCTGGCCATCTGGTTTTGTGGCTCTGTGGCTCTCTGCATATAACGCATTCCTACATCATTGTTACAAAAAACCTACTTACAGTGTGGCACAATGATTTTAGAACAAGGACAGTGACAAAGGAATCGACGGGTAGGGGCAACCCAGTCGTTTGGACTTCCTCCTGCCATAATCACGAAAACAGTAGCATAACAGAAATACATAGGAAAACACATGTAAAACACATCATTTTCCCTTTAGCCAGACTTCAAATAATATGCAATCGCCCCTATAAGCCTTTCGGGTCCGTCCTTTCATCGCATATCGCAATCGCTTTGTGTATGGCCAAAAACCCAATACACAGGAAAATACAAAGAAATCCTGTAAATCCGGATTTCAAATGATATGAAATCGCATTTATAATCCTCATTGGGTCCATGCCTTGATCGCTAATCATAATCACGTCTCGCATATGTCAACGTCCCTTTATGTGGTTGCGATCACCGATCGCCGATATCGGTGCATTGCGTATCACAATCGCAATGCCCAATGGACTGTGCCTCTGCTCCTTCGATCGCTGATATCGCTCATCGGCATATCGCATTTGTAACAGCCCTTTGTATTGGTTGTGATCCCGATCGCCGATCCCTCGCAATCGCAAGTCGCTCTGTCTTCTAGGGTTCCGATATCACGTGAAGGATTACCTCCGATACGATATGTCAGAGATCGCAATCCGAGGTCCTTAAGGCCTTTGGTCTAAGTCCTCCTTTTGAACCTTCTAATACGATTTTTCCATAGAAAGCCTTTATTTCTCTTAAGTCCCATTTAATAAGAAAATTCCTCCTTTTCAAAGGACAATGCGCAATCTTCTTTTTGCTATAACTTCTTCATTCGAAGTCCATTTTAGCCCATTCAAATTGCGTTAGATTCAGAATGAAGAGATCTCTGCAATGAGACTATTTCCAGGAGCATCCTTTGAATTTCATTTTCCTCTATGAGGAATATTTATAGACTTAGAAGTCTATTCTAGATCCATTTTGGATCATTGAGGCTACACAAAGCGGAAAAACTTACAAAAATGAAGGAAAAAAGGGTCCAAAATATAGTCCATTTATTTCACCTTCGCGAAGAGATGAAGAGGGAATAACATAGATTTCTCTGCAAAGTGCTATTTAGTTAATAAGGCAAGGATTCCCACAAATACCACCATCACCTGCGACTTCACCGGTACCACCTCCACCTCCACCGTAGTTCAGTATGGCAAAATCAATGAAGCTGCTTTTATTCAAAGGCTTGGGGAATGATGACTCAGACTAATTCTGGTTTGTTGTAAAAGTTGTATGGGAAGCTCAGGGTGTTACAGATGATAACATGAAGAAGGAAACATTGGTTAGTGCTTTGTAGGATCACGTGCTAACCTGGTATATAATGTACGCTAATGATAACCTGAATGCTGGAGTAGCAGACATCCAGACAACATTGGATAGAGAATTCTGTAGGCCTAAATATAAAGCACAGTCTATTGTAGGGTTCAAAGAAAACACGATGCAACTAGGCAAGACACCTTGGGAACTCAATCAGAGGTTGAAATGTACAATCTGTGAAGCTAACATGAACCTAACAAACAAACAACATCGTGAGTGGTTTGTGGCTTCGCTCCTGCCACACTTAAGAGTTGTGTTGTCGCAGCAGAAGATAACAACTCAAGCAGAGGCCTTGGAGATCGCAATGAGGCTGCATGAAACACCGATGCAAGATCCAAATCTAGGGGTTTAGCAGATCCATGCATACTTGAAAAATCTTTTCCTTGGGATGCAAAGCTTGAAGCGGGACAGGACAGTTCGACAAGAGGTGCACGAAGAGGTATGGTGTTTGAAATGCAAGAGTCAAGGGCATGACAAATACCATTGTCTAGTCTTTGTGAACTACCTTATAGGAGGAGGACCGATGCCTTTGAGGCCAAAAGTGCAAGAAAGACCGAGTGTGGGGCCTGCATTGTGGTGTGCTATATGTTAGGTAGCAGGAAAGCATGCCACAGATAATTGTCATTTGCTGCAGAAGTTTGTACATACACTGCAACAGTTCTTCTACAACTTTTGTAGGTCGATAGGCCATGATGAGCGTAATTGCAGGAGATATGAATTGATGATGGATAGAACTCCCACCTATAGGGTTCAAGCTGAAATGTGGCCCCCTAACCAGAGTGCGGGGATGGTGCAAATAGGATTTCAAGGGTGCAGATGAGGCCGAGGTGGAGGAGGACCTAGCAGAGGTCGAGGACAGTTGATCTGCTACAATTACGGAGGGCCACGACACTATGCCTGCGATTACACTAACCCAACATGTTCGTCGTGCAAGTATTGCACTTTGTTTGATCATGAAATGGAAGACTACCCTACACTGATAGCAAGGATACGTGACAAAGGTGTGCCACCACTACAACCAACTCAAAACCTGCAGATGATGAGATCTGAGCTGCGTGAAGAGGATCCAAACGTGAATATAGTGCTCCGAAGTGGAATCGCAATAGCAGATGATAAGGGAAAACAGATCGAAGATAGTACATGGGTGCGCAAATCTCTGGTGAAGGACGTTGAGTTCAATTTGGAGCGCGCACATGAAACCTTCATGGAAATGAAGAAGAGCTTCACTGATGCCTCCACCTCAGGGAGCAAAGATAAGCCTGATCAGGAGATGGATCCTTCTATGCTTACAACTTTTCTAGAGACCTATATGAAGTTACTACATGATAGTAAGGCTATGAAGGGGTTACAAGAGCTTATAAATAGATGTGTCAGAAACACCCCAAGTGAGCCGCGCGTATTACAAAATATTGGTAAGCATAAAACAAGGATGGGATGAGAGATGAGATTGACCGCGTAGATAAGAGAGTACGAGATGGATCAAGTTATCTTGGACCTGGGGTCAAACACAAACGTCCTACCAAAACAGACTTGGGAACAGATGGGGAGACCCGCACTGCAATGGTCTCTGATTTAGCTAAGGATGGCGAATCAGCAGAAGATCATCCCCATGGGGCAATTGTAGGGGGTGATTGTGGATATTGATGGTGCAAGCACGCTGGCTGATTTTGAAGTGACAGAAATTATGGATGACAACAACCCCTACCCTACGCTCCTTGGAATTGATCAGGCTACTCATATGAATGGGGTAATCAATCTAAAGAAGCGAAAGATGGTATTTGAGAAGAAATCAATACGTGTAATAGTGCCCCTAGATCCTACTCAAGGATCACACTATACTGAACCAATGCGCGATTATGAGAGTGATGATGATCTAGATTTTATCTATAAGATAATAGCGCGAGACCAAGATAAGGTGAATCCAACAGCAGATAGAGGGATTACATGGGATCGCAAGAGTTCATGCACCTCGGACTCTGATGAAGAACTAGAGCACTAGCAGAATTGGTTACATGAGGTAACCACGCTGTGTTGTGTGTCGTTAGAGGTAAGAAATCTGCCTACTTATGATGGCCTGAATGATGTAGATATTTTTCTGGATGCATTTGAGAGGGAGGTACTAGAAAAGCAGCACTTCCAGGCATTGGATTGGGCACTGCACGCTACGCCTACAAGGTGGTGGCATATGCATAAGGGAAGCTTTGATGATTGGTGCGAATGTAGGAGAATGATGAGAACTCGCTTTGGGAATCCAAAGATGCGAATGACAGACAAGTATGATGGGTAGGATGATTTGCATGCACACTTGGCCAAATGGGCTCAGACTTTTGGAGAGAAGCCCCAACCTGAATGGGTGCACTTGTTCTGTCATACCCTGGATATTGTCCTGATGAACTAGTATGTAGAAACAGAGCTCCACCATGGGACAAGTGAATGGTATATTCTACGCGAAGGATTCATAATGACGTTCAGTTTTGAAGACGGGTTTGAAATTATTGATGAAGCACAACAAGAGGTGAAAGCAGCAATCTTTAGGATACCACAGGATCCTCTAGACCTAATTCAGCTTGAATGGGCTACTCAGCTGAGTCACGTGCTGGAATGTTATAATGTAACTACCAAAGAAGAGGATGAGGATCCGTGAAAGATTAAAATCCCTGAAACAAAAGGTAACTGCGAGTTTAAGGACCGTAGGTTGAGAATTCGGATATAACCACGCCGCTGAAAATGAAACAAGTGAACATTGGTACGGAGGCAGAGACTAAATTTGTGAAGATTTGAGATTACTGGGACGACACAACAATGGATAAGGTCACTGAATTGCTCCGCGAATACCAGGATTTATTCCCTACCAAGTTTACGGATCTAAAAGGGATAATCGGGGACCTAGGTGTTATGAATATCACATTGAAGCCCGATGCAAAGCCAGTTAAGCAAAGGCCTTACTGTCTCAATCCGAAGTATAAGGAAAAGGTCCGCTTAGAGCTAGACAAGATGCTCATGGCAGGAATTATTGAACTTGTGGAAGAATCTAACTAGGTAAGCCCAATGGTGGTACATGAGAAAAAGCAGAAGGATGAAATAAGGATATGCATGGATCTCAAAAAGCTAAATGATGCTTGCGTACATGATCCTTTCCCAACTTCATTCATTGATGAAGTGTTGGACAATGTAGGTGGCCAGGAAGCATATTCCTTCACTGATGGGTTCTTTGGGTACCACCAGATCAAAATCGCGTCGAAGGATAGGAGAAAAATGACCTTCGTGACTGAGTGGGGTTGTTTTCAGTGCACTATAATGTCGTTTGGATTGAAGAATGTGCCTGCGATCTTCTTGTATGTAGTCATTGTTGCATTCAAGGAATTTATTCATAAGTTCCTAGAGGTATACTTTGATGAATGGATTGTGTTTGGGCTGGTAAAACACCATGTAGAAAGCTTGTGCATGATGTTGGATACCTGTCGAAGATACTAGATCATGCTCAACCTAAAGAAGTGTCTATTTTGTGTTCCCTTTGGGACCCTGTTGCATCATGTGGTTTGCAGACAGGGATTGATGATAGACCCCGTGAAGATCACGGTAATACTGAACTTGGAGGCGCCAAGGAGTGTAAAGTAGTTGCGCACTACCTTAAGACATACGGGGTATTACAGAAAGTTTATCAAAGGCTATGCCTAGATCACCACGCCTATGGAAAAATTGTTGAAGAAGGATGTCACATTCTACTGGAATGAGGACTATAAGAAGAGCCTAGATGTATTGAAAGAAAAGATGGTCACTGCGTCGATACTAGTCTTCCCGGATTGGAAGAGGAAGTTTCATGTCCATGTCGATACATCATGTATAGCAGTGGGATCAGTATTGACACAGGTTGGGGGAGCTGTGCAATTGGAGGATTGTACGAAGTAAGGAAGTGTCATAGGGTCCACGACAACATGGAGGGAGTTGTGCTATCTAGGGAGAAATCACCTAGGTCGGTTAGAAAGTGACTGTTAAATTCATTGTTCATGATTTGACGGTTGAAATGCAGCCAAATGGAGCGGATGGTCGGCATTTAAGACGAAATTTATGGCTAAGATCCTTGAAAATCTACCACCAATCCAACATTAATGGACTAAATTTGGGGGGAACGGTTGGATTTGAATTCAAAATTCCCTATAAATTACAAGTGGTTGTCTAGCGAAAAACACTTGGCATCTTGAGAATTGAGTTGTTAAGCTCTTAGACACCCATGGACCGAGAATTCTTCGAGGCTTTCAAAGAGACTCTTGCATTTGCAAACTTGCCAGAGACATCATGAGCACTGTTAGAAAGCGTTATGTCAGCACCCACAGAAATTATAAATACCGAACAAGTAGTAGAGGAGCCGGTATAGGAAATGGAAAGAGAGGCAAAAGGAGCTGCTCTAGAAGTGGCCAAAGTACTAGCAGAGGTCCCTAAATAGCTGAGGATGCTGAGACCAAATCTGACCCCAAACAAGGAAACCATGAAGGACAAGAAGGGAAAGCATCCTGCCATACCGATGCACGCATCGCCAAGGAGAAACCCACCAAAACCCACCGTACAAGAGAAAGGCAAGGCCATAAACTTTGAACCAGAGGAGGAAGACATTAAATACATCCTATTGGACAATGAGGATGTGGGAGTTGAAGTCGAGGAGGTTGAAACCCAAGGTGTGGACCCTATTACTCAGTTGTCAGAGTATGTCCCTCCATGCAAGCCTAAGTCCAAGGTGCCAAAGGACATTGATGAGAGTAAGACTCCCCTGCAAACCCCTCTACTACCGAATGAAATTGTTTTCGATGGATCGTGCTTGGCACGAGTGCTGCTACTGAAACTTGAAGATTGGGACTTAGCGGACCACGAGAAGTTCCCACACCTGGCGACCGAGCAGCTGATGCGCCGCATCATTGATACAAATTCAGGAATGACCGCATTGGAGTCATGGAGGTGGCTCAAGGGAGTAGAAAAGGCAGGGTTGCTTAACCTGCTCTGGGTGCCGCACTACAACTGCACCCCGGTAACAGTTTTGGTCATCAAGCAGCTGTTGTGCTTGGTGCATGATGGGTGTCTGTGGCTGGAGGAGACTATACCTATCACGGATAGGTTGATTCACTGGATAACGCAATTACCATATATAGGAGAGAATCAGGCCATGATCTTTGCCATAAAAGGTGGCAAACAGGCTCTCATGGAGTCAATGAAAAAAAAATTAAACTTGTGAAGAAGCTGCGTGGATACGCTATATCCAGTATCTACAACCCCGTTGTGAAGGTAGCCACGCAGATCCTTGCAGGGAAGGTGATGAGGAAGTGTCGTGTCGATGAGGTGTCGGCGCCTGTCGTCGTGCTCGCAGCACAGTGCGCTAAAGGATTCCAGTTCAACTGGTCAGACTACCTTCGCGGAGAGTTCCTAGCGAACTACCGCAAAGCAAAAGAGCTTAGTAAGACATTCCACTATGAGTGGCTCTTACTGTCAATTGTGCTGGTAGTGTGGGAGCTGCCAGAGGATAGCCAATTCCATTCGGTCACGTCAAAACTCCCAAAAGCAGCGAAGTATGCTTTGTTGTGGGCAACCAAGGACACGTAGCGAGTCAAGGACAGCAAGATCTTTTGGATCTTGATGGAAATGAACATCTGGATGGCCATCAATCGAAAGCCATGATTGTCGCCTATGGTGTACGCCACCCTGTAGAGCTACACCAAGTTTAAAGCAGATTTCCATCGAGTATCCATTAGGGCACGGAAGGACCCTGCACAAAAATGGTACAACTTGTCGTATCTGGCAACAAATGATGCCATTGATGTGGTGCTTGATCAATGGCTAGCAGAGTGGCACTCTACAACCAATTTGGTGATGGGAGAAAGCAAGTCCACCACGCAGAAGAAAAAGGAGGAGGCCAAGGTTAAGATGACACAGTTGGCCGAAAAGAGGAAGAAGGAGGCTGCTAATAAGGCTCAGGTGGAGCGCAAGGTCACACAGCAGACAAGAAAGCAGATAAGTGGAATAGAGCAAGCCTCTGATAAAGGCGTGAGGTCACCTTCACCTGAAACCGAGGAGGGAACAAATGAAAAGCATAGCACGGACCCTCGGGAGATGTCTGCCTGCATCAAGTGCCCAAGAGAGCTAGAGAAGGGAGGGTCTAGGAACAAATCAAAGAAGACCAAGAGCTCGTTGAACCCCATCACATTAACATAGGGCAATCTACATGATATCGGTGACACAATCAAGGATGTCACCGCGGAGGCCCTACAACAATTTGAACAACAACAGTAGATCATCTTGGGGGCTATCCAAACAGGGTTGCAGGAGCTGCAGACCCGCGCGTCACAAGCTGGCATGGTGTCTACCAGCTTGGCTATCGACACTTCAGAGGTTGCTGATATGTTGTGAACAAAGGCTTCCAGTGTGATAGTGCTGTCGGATGGAGCACTAACCACCGAGAATGAGGCTGACAGGCCCACTACTAGCACCCTGAAGGGAATTGGGTTGAACCTGGCAAGGCTCCCACGTGAAGCACTCCACCTATTGTAGGATGGAGTAATTGCAGAACTAAGGGCCCATGAGCACCATGACCTCTAGGTGATCAGTGAAAAGTGGATCAAAAATGAGCAGATGGCCCTACAAATAAATGTTGTCATGAAGAAAAATGTTGTCATTGTCATTGAGACCGAGGTGACCAATCATAGAATGCACATTTTGCAAGTCATTGAGGAGGCATGGAGAATGGTCCTAGAGTTGGCCATTCCGAAGGAGGAGCCAGTTGAGGTATGCATCTGCAAGTTAGCTACAGGGGTGCATGACACTCGGACTAAGATGGCGTGGGATCAGTTAGATTTGAACCTGCAAATTATAGAATTACAGTTGAGGGCCCAACCTTTAACTCCACTAGAAGTGAATGAACAGCGGGCGACCACTGTCATAGAGGTAGTAGCAGCAGTGGATAGTGTAGTAGCAGACTGCACGCAGTTGTTTGAGCAGTCATTTAAGGTCCTGACAAGCTTGCAGGAGGACCCCAATGTACAACGGTTAGAGACGGAAGCGCACGAGCTACAACAGGGCTACAATGAGGTCAAGGGCACAGCGTGAACTGTCGCACTGACACAAAGACTAGCCAAGTTACAGGAGGCCAAGCAGCTGAAGGAACAGGTGGATGTAACACTGCACAAGGAAGCAGTGCTCAAAGTGACACTAAAGCCCTGGTTGGATGAGGCTTATGCAGTGACAAGAATATCGAAGGCAAGCTTGTGACTCTGCAGGCAACGCAACAAAAGCTTCAGGCTGACAACGCAGCAGCAGTAATCGAGCAGACAATGGAAGACGCAAAGTAGGTGGAAGCTCAATGCACGGTCGAGGTTGAGGTCATACGGGTTGAGCTGGAAGGGCTTCACGAAAAGATCTTCGTGAATACCGAGTGACTCAAGGGCGAGTCACGATGTTTGTGTTGGGGGCCTGTTGGGAACGAGATTCCCCAAAGGATTGTTTTGGGGCTGAAAGCCCATGATTGAGTCAAATTTTGTAATAAAATGGTAAAGACTCCGCATTTTGTGGTCGCGAAGCGCGAAGATGTCATAAGTCAAAAAGGGTTGTCCACCCTTAGTTTTGTAAAATAAAGTCGGCTGTAAGAGATCTATCTATGGTCTGAAGACCATGGGATTGTATAAAAAGAGCTAAGCTCTAAGTAGTTAGAATCACTCAATGGACACAAGAAAGCGAGTCATAGCTCTGAAGTAGAAGTCTAAGTTTCGAGTCGTAGCATAGGTAGAGGCTTTGCAGCTGAGTGCGCAGAGGCCTAGGGTAGAAGTCCGCAGTTGAGTGTGCGGACCCCTGCAGCTGTGTGCGCAGGGTGAATAGAGTTTGTAATCACTTGGAAGATATCAATAAAGAGAAGTATTCTGCAATTTCTGTGTCTTTGTTCCGATTAATGCATCTTATCATTTTATGTATGAATTTCCTTTATAATGCTTATGTGATGCGTGAATGTGTATGATTATGTTGGATAACTGAACGCATATAAGAATATATGTTTACGCGGTGCTAACTGTGAGTATCTAAGAAGATAAGTAAGACACTTAGACTAGTTTAGGAATCTGCACAGTACGCTGCCTTAGCAGCGCGAAAGTGTCTAGATCGAGGGTTAGGGTTGCGCGAAGGTCAGTCGTACCCTTTCGCGGAGGTATTGAAGGACAGAATAGAGGGCTCGTCTAGCAAGCCCTAGAGCGAAGTGACCTACGCGAAGGTAGGAATAAAGGGAATAAAACGACATCACGACCATATCAGGGTGTGGAAACTTAGTTCCAACATCCCCTCATACTGCTTCAGGTGAGACTTCGGTCTGCGCTCTGTGGGTTGATGCCGAAAGGACCAGTAGTGTAGGGATTTGTTTGGCTAATTAACATTGAACCTGGGTCAGGCCCCCTCAGGCCAACAATGAAGAAGAACAAAGGCAAGGTGTGATGACATAGGAAATTGTGCCCCTATAGGTCGAAGAGTTGGAACAGTCAACAACAGAGGAGGAGAGTGAACAGATTCATCAAGGAAAGGGTAATAGTGTCACACACCAGGAAACATCCAACTGTAATTTCCCAATCCAGCTTGGCCTATGCATGAGCAAAAAACTCAAGTGTTTAGTACCTGATGACCGAAAATGAACAATTGGAAAAGAATTTACAAGCTGTCAGGAAAGAGGCAAAACAATTGAGAGAGAAAAGTGCAGTTTCCACAATGGCAGAGATGAGGAAAGTGATACTTGTTGAAGTATCAACACTTGAGACTACCATGTGAAAGCTTTATGACGGGTTCATTGCTATGCATGATCTAGATTTAAACAAGAATGCAACAAATTAGAGATATAACCATAAATATAGAGATGCAGCAAAAATAACACTTCATTTCATTCATGTAAAATACTGAAATATGCTTACAAAGAGAAATGGAAATAAACTAGGTCGGGCGATGATAGCTTATCTCTGATAAGATATGTGGTGGGTACATGCCTCTGAACTTCCTTAAAATGAGGCTCAAGGGCCTTTTTATTATTGAACAAGAAGAGCAAACCCTAAACAACCATTTATGGGCCCCGTTGGGGTTAGTTGGACAGCCAACTTCTTGGGGTTGTGACTTCGTCATATTATCTCTGTTCAACATGCATGATACCCCGTTGGAAAGATATATACAAGAAATACGATGAAAAATATGATTTCATTGAAATATCATAGGTAGTAGATTGCCAAAAAACATCGTTTAGGGCCTCAAAATGGCTCCAGAAGTTTAGGACCTGAAAAACTACTAAAAATAGTAAATTGTGCTACAATTAATGAAACTGAAAAACTGAAAGAAACAATGGTGGGGGTCCAAGTGGAATTGGTGGGTGGCCACCAATATCCACTTGGATCATTCCACCCCCCTTAGGAAGCAATGGTCCCCATTGCGTTGAGTTCCTCCATGAGATGAGGAAACTTCTGCTGAACTTGGTCCCTAGTGAGCCACTTGTCCCGGTGAAGGAGTTGGCCTGCTTTGACAACTCGATATAGTTGGATCTTCTACTGGTGAGTGTGCTTGATGTACATGTCCATGATCTGATCAGTTGCAGCTTGTTCCATGCAATCTGAATTTAACTTTGTTGGTGTGAGTTTTTTTGCAATGTCAGATGTGTCTAGTAATGGTGGAAAGTGTGGTCGAAGGCTGTCCACATTGAACACTAGGTGCAAGCCAAGGAATGGGGGAATGTTGAGCTCAAATGCATTATCTCCCTTAGCCTTGGTAATGGTGTAAGGACCATATCAGAGTGATCTGAGTTTCCGATAGGCTCTGGTAAGGCGTTCCTTTTGCAAATGCAACCAGACTTTGTCACCCACCTGGAACTTGTGTGGCACCCGATGTTGATCATGTCGCTGCTTGTACTTGGCATTTGGTTTCTCCAGAATGTCATGGACCTGTTGGCAGATATGTTAGATGTGCTCAATGAAGTTGTTTTCCTTATTGGTTTTGGACTGGACACGAGCCAAATATGCCTTAGTAGCTACAAATGGCATGGCCACATCAATGGGACATAGTGGTTGGAATCCCAAGCCCACCTTAAAAGGGCTATGGCCAGTCAAGTTGTGGAGAGCTTGGTTATAGTTGTGCTGAACATAGGGGAGGATCTCATCCCATGTGCGTGGATGCTTTCAGTTGTGCATGTGCAGAATGTGTACAACCATCCTGTTAACGACCTCCATCTGGCCATCAGTTTGAGGATGGAAAGTTGTGGACTTAGTGAGTTTGGTGTCCAGCATCGACCAGAGACTAGACAAAAATGCACTGAGGAACCTGTTGTCCCAACCTGAGATGATAGACTGTGGGATCCCAAAGTGTACCCACACTAGTTCAAAGAAGAGTTTAGCAGTGGCTTTTGCTATGATATTCTTCTTGCAGACTGCCATAATGGCCATCTTCAAGAATCTGTCGATGAACACAAAAACATAGTTGTTTCCATGCTTAGTAGAAGGAAGGCCCGACATGTAATCCATGGATATGGATTCCCAAGGTTGACTAGGGGTAGGCAGTGGAGTATAGAGGCCTTGCTTCTTGATGGTCAGTTTGGCAATGGCGCAGGCAGTGCAGGATCTGATGTATTTCTTGACATCCTGTCGAAGATTTGGCCAATAGAAATACTTCTGTAGTGCTGCCACCATTTTCTCAACCCCAAAATGCCCAACAGCCCGACTGCAGTGTGCTTCCCAAATCATCTTGGCACGCTCACTTGAAGGAACACAAAGGTGACCTAGGTGACATAACAGGGCATCCTAGAGGTGAAAATTTGGAACATGTTGACCCTCCAAGAGTGTCTGATATGTGGCCAAATTCTAGGTCACTTTTGTAGAGAAGTGGCCAATCAAAAGTCTCATTCCCACAAGAGTTGAGCATGGTGGTTAACGCCATGTTCGATGGTCGACTAAGGCAATCTACAACATTATTGGTATTTCCCTTCTTATACTTGATATTCAAATGGAACTATTGTAGGTATGTGGACCACTTCTGATGGCGATCATTCTGCAACTTCCTTTGCATCTGTATGAACTGTAAGGGCTAGTGGTCTATGTGGATAACCGTTTCCTTCCCCAAAATGTAATGCTTCCATTTTCGGCAGGCCTACACAATGGAATAGATATCTTTGTCATAAGTGGGATACTTCTAGACTATGTCTGAAAGTGTCTCACTGTGATATACCACTGGATGCTCATGTTGAGTAAGGACTACCCCAATAGCATAGTCAGAGGCATCTATCTTGATCTCAAATGGTTGTTGCAAGTCTCGTAATACGAGCACTGGTGCCAAGCAGAGGTGATGTTTCAACTCTATGAATGCCTTCTGTTGAGATTCAGACCAAAATAATCTTTCTTTCGCTCCTCCCTTGGTAACTTGACTCAAGGGCCAAGTGATATGAAAGAATCCCAACACAAACCTACGGTAAAAATTGGCAAGACCCATAAAGCTGCAGAGCTCTGTTAAAGTGGTTGGAGATGGCCAATCCTAAATGACTTGGATCTTGGCTGGATCCACATGCACCCCTCATTCATTAATAATGTATCCCAGATACTGAACTTGGTTCATGCCAAAAGTGCATTTCTCCAAATTGGCACATAGCTTGTGTTGCCGCAGTGTTTAGAGAACCTATCAGATGTGATGGAGGTGCTCTTCCCAACTCTAGCTGAAGATCAGGATGTCATCCAAGTATACCACTACAAATGAGTTGGTGAATGGCCGCAAGATGTCATCCATCAGCCTCATGAAGGTTGCAGGAGCATTCGTCAACCAAAAGGCATAACCAACCATTTGAAAAGGCCCTCCTTGGCTTTGAAGGCAGTCTTCCACACATCGGAGGGTTCAATTGGTACCTAGTAATATCCTGACTTCAAGTCAATCTTGCTAAAATATTTTGCCCCCTTCAGTTGGTCCAGAAGGTCATCAGTATGTGGGATTAGGTACCTATTCCGAATAGTGATCTTGTTCAGTACCCAATAGTCAATACAAAGTCTCCAAGACCCATCCTTCTTCTATACCAACATGATCGGGCTCCCACAGGGTGATGAACTTGGTCGGATGTGACCTTTCTGCAGTAATTCCTGAATCTACCTCTTGATTTCGTTGTTCTCTAGAACAGAGCACCAATAGATTGGTCCATTGGGTAGCAACGCACCTAGGGTTAGATCGATGGAGTGCTTGACCTGACAGTGCAGAGGCACCCCTGCGGGAGAGGTGAAGATGTCCCTGTACTCCTCCACGACCTTGTCCATCTGTTGTTGTCATGCGGAAGGGCCCTGTCTAGAGGTGGTGGCCACCGTTTTCTTCTTTCCCTAAGGGCGTATCATCAGGAAAAAAAATTCCCAGATTTGGAAATGAGATTACTACATTATTTTGCAGTAACCAGAGAGATAGTGGTAGGTGGTGCTACCTTTGGTATCCTGTACAACATATTTCCCAAAGTAACAATAACAACACGAGGCCTTGATTCATACACAACATGTCACTTCCACAAGTATTGTTGGCCTAATAATACATCACAAACATAAAGGGAAGCAACATCACATAATACCTCATCCATGAAGGGTTTGATGTTGTATGGAAGGCGACACTACTGGCTCATGCAAAGATCACATCCTTGGTGAATCCACTCGATGGTGTACGATTGGGGAGGTGCTATGGTCAGTAAGCCTAGCCGCTTCATGACCTTTGCTGAAATGATATTCTTTTAGCTCCTACTGTCGATAATGAACTGTAGCAGGGAGCCCTTTACCCACATATGGGAGTGGAAGAGGCATTCCTCCTCCTCTGGATCTTCGGGTTCCTCCTTCTGGATCTTCGTGGTGGCAACAGTGGCATTGGGCTCCACATTGATAATCTCCTTCCCTTTTTCATTCCCCTTGTCGGGTTCTAACTCAAAGTTGGAACATGCATATGATTCTGAAACCTTTAGCTCGGCCACCAATGACTGCTTGGCCCAACACTCACTTGTGTTGTGAGTGGAGCTCTTATGGAACTCACACTACTTTCCCGTGTCCTTCTTCGGCTTTGTGGTGTTGTTCTTTGCTTGCGGATTTGGCGGGTTGTCCTGGGCCACCCCACCTTAGCTTTGTCCTTTGTTCTGTGGTTTGGTAACACCTTTCCCTTGCTTCAGATTCACAGATCCAAAGTCTCGCTTCTTCTGTTTAAACTTATGCTCAATCTTGACAGCATATCGATACATCATGCCGAGCGAGGAGATGTCCAGAAACTCCATCTCGTCCTAGATGTACCTGTGTAGGAAGCCACGGTATTTGAGTACCAAATGCTGCTCAGATTCCTTGATACCCAACTTTTTGCGAAGGGTATGAAAAATATTGGTAAACTCTGGCACGTCTTGGTCCCTTCCCTGCCGTAGTGTGGTCCACTTTATGTGTTTATCCTCATAGCTTCCGAAAGGGTAGTACTGCGCCTTGATGGCATCCTGGAATGAATTCCAAGTGGGTGTGGCTGAAAAAAATGAGGTCGTACTTTCATCCTTCTACTCGTAGTAGGTTTCCCACCAATCCTTGACGTGGGGGCCGGATTTGAGAAGAGAGAAAGTAATCTTTTCCCGGCCGGAAAAATCATGAATAGAAAAATACCCTTCTAGCATATTTAACCATTTATCTACAGCGTCTACATCTATCTAACCCTCAAATATGGGAATGTCAAAGTTAACTTGTACCTTAAAGGGTGTGGCGCTTCCAGAGTAGTTGCTAGAAGTAGATGTGTCACCCCTGGGTAGCACTGAAGGATATGGGCAAAGTTGTCCATCATCGCATTCCTTTGTCACTCGAGGGCCACTTCGAGAAAGATTTTGATTGGATCTCCTTCCCCCTTGTCTTTCTTTTCATCCGCCATGGGAGACCGTCGGGATTTGTGAGGCTGGTCTTGCAAAGGTACGACCAGTTCAAGCCCTAACTCCTTATATCCCAACCTCATTGGGGACATGCAAAGAAAAATAGAGAAAGAGCAGACCGCTCTAATACCACTGATCCAAATTTAAACAGGAACGCAACAAATTATAGATATAACCATAAATACAGAGATGCATCAGAAATAATACTTCATTTCATTAATGTAAAATACTGAAATATGCTTACAAACAAAAATGGAAATAAACTAGCTTGGGCGATGGTAGCTTATCTCTGAGAAGAAATGTGGTGGCTATATGCCTCTGAACTACCTTACAATGAGGCTCAAGGGCCTTTTTATTATTGAACAAGAAGAGAAAACCCTAAACAATCAAAACCCTGACCCGAGGAGATGTAACACCAAGAGTTTATGGGCCCCGTTGGGGTTAGTTGGACAGCCAACTTCCCGGGGTTGTCACTTGGTCATATTATCTCTGTTTTATGCGCATGATACCCTATTGGAAGGATATCTATGAGGATTACAATGGAAATGACGATGTTATCAGAAAATTGCTGACGGTAGATTGCCAAAAAAATGTCATTTAGAGCCTCAAAACAGCTTTGGAAGTTTAGGACCTGAAAAACTGCTAAAAATAGTAAACTGTGCTACAATTAAGTAAACTGAAAGAAACAATGGTGGGGGTCCAAGTGGAATTGGTGGGTGGCCACCAATATCCACCTAGATCAGTGCATAAAGCAGTTGTCCATGTGGATGGATTACAATAGTGGAGCAAAGGGTTTGTTAAAACTCTTAGGAACATACATGCTACCATCGCCCATGTGCAAGAGTGGGCAATGTGGTACAAAGGGGCCCTGCTTCACTTTCCAAAGATGATGAAGCTTGAGTAAAAGCTAGAGAAAACAACGGCATGGATTTTTATCCAAAACTATGATCATCTCACCCCATTCATCACAAACACACATGCCCCATATGCACAATTGTACAAGAGTTTGGATGTCATCATGAGAATGCACAGGATCCCTTCAATCGGTCCCCTCCTGAAGGCTAAACACAAGAACCAAGTCTGGCTCGAGATCGACAAGTACATGGAGCAGCTAAGGTAGGAGGCCACCAGGGATGACTTGGAGCTCAGCACACATAACATGTAGAAGTTCATTAGTGGTCCCATCATGGTTAACACCATGTTGCACATGCTTCGGGATGAGTTGGATACAAGTTCCAAGACCATATACCGAGATGTTATGGAGGCAAGAGTCTGCTATCAGGGAGACACCATCAAGCAGTTTAGGGACATCATCACATAGTACCAAACTTGGCATGAGCACGTGAGCGAGAAGCACCAAGTGGAGGTTTCCAAGTTGGTCTTTCCCCAAACTTCAGAATCATAGTGTTTTGTCCGATTAGGATATCTCTAGCCTATTTTGTCTCACATGGGTACATGTGGAAAATGTATATTATTTGTAAATATGGTGTAAGTGAAATTCCAAGTTTCATTAGTGGAATGTGAATAGTCACTATGTAATGTAATGAGTTATTTGTAAATAAGTTGAAGAGTCATGAGGGTAGTCAAAGAGTCACAATGGGGAATGTCAAGGGTCACCCTGCCGTTTGTTATAAATAGAACCTCATAACTCATAGAAGAGGCTTTTGGGAGCCAAGCTTTTGGCTAGACTTAGGCTTAGAGAAGGCTTGGGAGTATTGTGATGAGCCTTGACTTCTCCACAGTGTAGAGAGATTCTACTTCTTTGGAGGAGCATGTGTTCTTGACTGTAATGTTCCACTATTGGGGCTAGTGGCTATCAATGGTGTATGTATGGATCGAACTTTCACTTATAATAATAATAACTGAGCCAACGCGTTTTCATGCATATGTTATTATTTTAGCTGGACTATTCTGGTTGCTTTAGCAATGTATGTCGTTAAACTTACACATTTTATTACGAACTACTTTGTATGCAATTGTATGAATCTTGTTGAATGTTTGTTGTTGGATTAACCCGTCACTTTGGTTTGTGGACTATTCTTCATTCCAGCTCATGTTGTCATTCCGCTTGTGTGTTCCTTTCAAGATGTGTATTATTATATGTTTATAATGGGAACACTTCCTTTTCCCCTCGGTGTGTTAGAACCCCCATGCATCTTACTTGACTCATTGCAAGGTCACACACTTGCTTTCGACCAAAGTCATCATACTTATCTCTCCATGTTACCACGGTCAAGGCACTATATTACCACCCACTGTTGGGAACCCTACTCCAAACAGTCTACGGTCTAGTTTGGACTTCTTACTAGGGAGATCCCCTTTATTTTTGACAGGTCCAGCACCATCAACACAACCCTGTGACATACATCTTGTCATGTTTTTTGGGGGGGGGGGGGGGGGGGGCACGGGGGGAATAATCTAAATGGATCGCTATCCTGCAAGAGTTTGGCTTGGAATTCATCAAATCCAAGTCAAAGAAACCATTGGTTTTCATTGAGCTTATGTGTGACCTTCCTTCCCCAGATTCTGAATCGACATTTGGCAATTCTATCCCTAACGAGTCATTTTTTCTGATTTAGTCATCTGACTCTTGGTATGGAAACAATTTGATTTATCTCCAGAGATAGATATTTTGGTTTGATACCTCTCACTCTGAGTAGCGACATATTCTATACCAATCCAAGAATTACATCATCATTGGAAACACTCTTTATTGACACGGTATCGACACAAATTTACGAAGGTGCTTCACGAATGAGGAGGCCAAGAAATTCCTTAATGATTTCCACTTGGGGGCATGTGGTGGTCATTTCTCTGGTTATGCTATGTTGAAGATCTTATGCACTAGTTACTTTTTTCCTACAATTTTTTGACACTGTATTCCCGTTGTCTAGAGGTGTCATGCATGCCAACTTTATGATCGTAAGACCTGTGCTTTGCCTACTCCATTGCATCTCGTTATCATTGTCGAACCTTTTGCAAAATGGGGCATCGACTTAAGGACATGTCACCCTCACTCGGTTGGGGGGGCATGGTTATATCATTATCTCATTAGATTATTTTACTAAATGGGTGAGGTGATGCCTACATTTAACAACACTAGTGAAATGGATGCATATTTCTTTTTCAATCATGTTATTGTATGGTTTGGTGTTCTGCAAGCCATAGTTATGGTTCACAAAAATCATTTCTGAAATCATATTATGACCGAACTAACTTCTAAGATGGGGCTTTCCCATGAGAGTTCCACCCCCTACTATCCTTAGGGGTCCATAAATCGGACTGCCATTTTCTCCTTTATGCTTCCTTGTGCGCATACCGAACCTCAGTGAGGACTGCTACCGGATTTACACCCTTTCAGTTGGTTTATGGTCTGGAAGCAATCCTTCCAATCGAATGTGAAATTATGTCATAGAACTAGTTTTTGAACATCTTCCTGCCAATTTTGTAGAAGAGGAACGTCTTTTACATCCGACCCGATTGGATGAGACACGACATGATGCCACTATAGCTAATGAATCTCATAAAAGAAGTATCAAGGCGTAATACGACAAAATTGTCAAGTCTCATGTCTTCTCATAAGGAGACCTTGTTCTTTTATATGACCAAGAATTTGATAAGTTAGTATCAAGAAAGTTCTAACCTATGTGGTCAAGTCCATATATTTTCAAGCATGTCCTTGCAAAAGGGGCCTATGAGTTAGTTGATTTTGATGGAATTCCACTGGCGCAGCCTAGGAATGGGTTGTACCTAAATAAATATTATGCTTGATCTCATGCATAGTAACATTTTGTACATATTGTCTATAGGTGTGTTGAGTGTGTTTGTAGTGTGCCTCTTTAGATTTTCCTAAAGTTTGTATTGATTCCTTTTACGTTTGGTTTGCAGATGTCGGCATCCCTTGAACAATATTTTGGTGATGTTTATGCTGCTAGTCATAGTACTCAAAACCTATCCTCCGTAGTATGGGTTATTTTTTCTCCAAATGGCGAGTTAGTGAGTCTACAATGGATTTGTATTGGTCACTCTACCAACAACATCACTGAGTATAATGCATTGTTTGAGCTACTGTATGATTTGATTTCACATAGTATTTGTCGTTTAGTCATTAGACTTGACTCACACCTCGTGGTACTACAACTTGCTAATGTTTATTCAGTTAGAAGTCCTAACATCTTGCGTATGATTTTAAGGGTTTTCCTTCTAGAAAGACATTTTGATTTCATACAATATGAACAAATTTCTAGAGATCTAAACACATTGATAGATGTGCTTGCTAATCATGTTTTAGATAGACATTTGCAACAAATGTAAATAAATTTCAATACACATAACATCATTGAAAGCACAATAGGAACTTGGAAACACTTTAGATATATATATATATATAGATATGAAGTTTGGTTTTACAAAATTTGTGCTTGAGACACATATGGCAACATAGCCCATATAAAAAACTACATGAAAATATCTAAGTAGACTCATCAAAGTGCTCATGATAACAAGTCATTGCATGAGCTATCTTTCACAGTAGTCGGCCAATATGGCTAAGCACTCTAATAGTGTGTTGTTGAAGTCGCATTGGAATCTGGTTGATCGCGGTCTCATCCATCCTGTGTGTCAACCCCTCCATGTGGCACTCCACCTATGTTAGGATCTCGGCTACATTTACATCCTGTAGTGAATCTTGTCCTACTGTTGCTTGTGGTTTTTGTCCTGCACAACGGAGATATAAAGCACCTATCAGTCAAAAATTCCCAAAATTTGTTTGAACAAATCAATAGTTTAAGTCTTGGAAACATCAAAAACACAAAAATAAATTGTAAAACTTTACAAGTATCTTACCTATAACATCCCATCACTCACCCTTAGGAAGCATGAGCTCAAGGCCGTCGCGAAAATCCATCCATGCGTACAGATAATCATTGACCATAATGAACTGTCTGCGTATCCATCCAAAGAAGGCTGGTGAGAAACTGTTCGGGACATATGATCTATCCACCTCCTCATATGTGGTACCCTCAAATCAATAGGCTCAAGTGTAATATGTTGAGATTGTAGTAATGGAATCCATTCTAGGGAAAAAGAGATCAAGATGGAACTGTATCCAAAGCTTTTCAACTTTCCCTCTCTTTCTTCAGACATTTTTTCTTTCATATTAACCAATAATCCCTCACTCTAGTTGAAGACTCTTGGATCCAAACACTCCACACAGTATTGCATGTATGATCTTCCAGCTACATGAAGTGTTGAGCTACACACCAATTTGGCAATGATGAACAAGATTGTTCTTAAAAGAAAATGGGTGACATCTTCTATGTTGATCTTTCCATCTCTAGTTAGCTTGGATCGAGATTTGCAGTAAGTAGTGATATAATATTTCACCATTTCTCCACCCCTTCTCCCACTTAAGAGAGAGAAAGGTGTATCTCCAATGGATAAACCGGTCAAAAAATATATGTCCTCTAATGTAGTCTCGAGCAAATGTTCCCCAAATCTAAATGTTTGTGCTAGCACATCCCATGCATGAACAAGATATGCTAGTAGATCCATTTGTTGCCTCATACCAGGAAGCTAGAATAATTTCAACAATCCATAGCCTTTTAGTGACTAAATGATATCAGGATCATTAGCAGTTTTGAGGCAAATTATAGACTTATAATTTGAAAAACATAAATTATCAACCAGAGGTAATTGTAACCTTGTGAGGTGCAATGAAAAATATATGGAGGTTGACACTTTCAGTGTATAAAAGCCACAAACATCCCAAATCCTTCTTCTCTCTCTAAACTTAGCAGAAAAGGCTATGGAGTAGATAATTCATCTCTCTACAACGCTTAAGATTGTTGATTCAGGTCAAGAAAAGATTGAAGATAAAATAACTGCAATTAAATCACACCCATTCCCAACCATTCAATCTCAATTTCATAATATAAATCTGAGAACAAGATGCATACCTAGATCTATTCTTTAATCATATTGAAATCATTCATGCAGTAAAGTCAACCATTAACCATTAAAGGCATGTGCTGCTTTAAAACAAGGAATAGGAATGGAACTATGTACAGATCTATTTCTGATATAGAAAAGAAAAGAAATTAATAAACACTAGCTACTGGAGTTGTGAGTAAAGGGGGCCCTCCTTCACTCACAACCCCTTGATTAATAAAGAACTTTACAACAAGATCAACAGAACATTACTTATATTAATCTGAAAATAAAGATGATTACACAACAATACAAAAGTCTGATATATGTCTCTATGCCCCCATATAAATTGAATACATTGTTTTTCTACAAGTCACAGGCTAGTTCCTTTGCCCAACGAAGTAAATATTACAATTGTTACTAAAAATAAGAAAATATAGCGTATTGAGATAGTTGGTTTGATCCATGACTAGAAGCATGGATCAAAACCAATTGTGCTGATCGTGAACCGCTTTCCCCAATTCAGTTGAAATGATTAAAACAAAACTTGGGTAGTTAGGAAAACCAAAGTTGGAACAGTCAGTAAGATAGAATCCATGTGGATGGGTTTTCAGACAAAACCCATGTTCCCAATTCTTCTGAGGATGATCGAAACATCTCTAACCTTCATAGCTTCTGTAGGAAAACCACCTGTTGTAAGGAAGCTACTACAAGAAATCGATGATCTGCTGGAAATTGGCGTTGTTGCAGGAAATCACGGATTTTCCCATAGTTGATCTATAGGAAATTAGATTAGTACCTTTCAAAGTCGTAGATTAGTTAATTAGGCAGCATTCAACATCAAATTTCTCAAGAATAAATGAAAATGACACGTTCAATTTCTTTTCATACCTTAGAGTCCAAATCACCCGTTTTGGTCAAAATGAGGCACTGGATAAAAAAAGGATGGTGACTAGAAAGGAAAAAAGAGTCTTAAAGGGGGTAGAATCCTTAGAAACATTGTCAAAAGGTAGTCAAAATCTAGGCCCAACATCACCCCCACACCTAGCATCTTGCATGTCCCTATGCAAGAAAAAATAATATGTATATATAAAAAAAAAATTCAATTTTCTCCTTGTGTTGCAGCCACGGCAGCCAACTAGTCTAACTGTTCTCTGTTGGATTCATCCTCTTTGACTCTGTCTCTGTACTCCTCATTGTTCTTCTGCACATGTTCTATTTGGACCTGGTTCTTCTTCAGTAACCTGTCCACCTTTTGATACTTAGTTTTCCACTCATCCAACTCTTTTTGAAGGCGAGGGATGTTTTATTTAAGAGTTTCATTTTCCTTTCACGAGACCCTTTCAGACACTTTAAACTTAGCTAAAGCTTCCTCCAGCTCCTTGCGTGACTATTTTCTCTTGGAGGTCCCTTCATCTTCTTGAGGAGAATGAGGAGAGTTATGTTCCTCTAGATCTTGACAGTCCTCGACGGTTTTCTCCATGCTTTGCTTTAGTTGTTGGGTTTCTTGGGATGTTTCTTCTGTTGGAATTTCTAATTCTGACACGTTAGAAACCCTTCATGCACTTTACTGATTTATTCCTACCTACTTGTTCTATTAGTTAAAAATTTATTTACCATGTAAATACTGGAAATAGACACAAATACATGCTCAACACATTACAGATCATCAATTGAAGGAAACAAAAATAAGCACACAAATGACACTGTTATTTTTGGACTAATGTCCCTGGAAAAACCCAACGCAGCAAAACTAGTGCAGCTATCTGAGGGTTTGATTTATTAAGCAGTTTTAGAATACAATATGGGTGCCAAATCCGTCTCACCCAACAGAGAAAAATCTCGGCAATAGTACCTCTCCTTCGGAGCAGATGCTCCAGCTGAAACCCTGGATGAACACTTCGAAAGCTCCTCAGCTCCAATCTGCCCCATTAAAAACCCCAGCATCAGCCTCTTCTACCATTTGTGTCAGCTTTCTTGGTAGCTCCAGCAGTTCCGGTTATTCCTGGCAGTTTCGACTTCTGCCCTCTGCGTCAACTTTCCCGGTAGTTCCAGTTGTTCCCAGCAGTTCCGGCTTCTACCCTCTACGTCAGCTTTCTCGATTGTTCCGGTAGTTCCCAGTAGTTCCGGTTGTTCCCAAAAGTTCTGGCTTCTGCCCTCTGCGTTAGCTTTCCTGGTTGTTCCGGTAGTTCCAACTTCTTCCCTCTGCGTCAGCTTTCCCAGTTGTTGCGCTAATCCTCCCGGCATTATCTCTGCCTCTCTGCTTTTGTATTCATTGCCCCTTAGCTGCAACTCTAGATCACTCTCTCAACTTTCTCAGCAAACCCAGCCCCAAAAAGTCAAAATCTTGATCTCTTGGTGTGTCCTCCAAGTGACCCTCAAGCCTCCTCTTAAACTTTTCTCATTGACAAATCAATGGCCGAGATTAAGTCCCTAATCAATGGCTAAGATATCTAACTTGATCCATGACTTTTGGACCATTCTAACATAGATTTATATTAATTCACATTAATATTTTAATTTCCCTGAGTTTACACCTAGGGACTCCATTAAAAATATTAATTATTTTAATATCTCACAAACTGTTTGGAATTTACCCAAACCCTTTATAGGTATTGGAGATCTCATGTGCCTTAGCCTCTCCACCAATTTTCATGGCTAGATCACATCCGATGCTACCCCAAATCAACACTCCCTCTTAGCGAGGACTGTGCTCTAGTAATACTCCTCACTAAGCATCACTCTGATCATCCGGCATCGGTTCCTGTGTTGATGCTAGGCTTCCTTCCCAACATCCTCTTCACTACTGCATCTTGTACTGCTACCCATGGCCCTGCCACTGCAACTGCTACATCCGTACTGCAACTTCCTCTGCATATGTGCTATTTTCCATGGCCCTGCCACTACCACTACTGCATCTACACTGCAACCCCTCTCATCATGCTACATCGTGCTGCCCATAGCACTACTACTGCTAACTGTTGCACTGCAACCCAGTTACTGAGAAGTAAGTAACTGATCTCCCAACTCTGACATCTCCGTCAAGCTAGAAGCACTCCTGATGCTGAAGCTCCCTCTATCACTGACAAGTGTTCCCTCTCTAACCTCTGCGCTACTGCAACAACTCTGTGCATCTCGCATCGTTGCACACCTCTCTGTGCCATCCTGCATTGGTGCAACACTCCCATGCTTCTCGCACTGCTGCCTCATGTTGTCCTGAGAATCCTACACTATAGCTCCCTCTCTTCGCTCCATCCACATCTGTCTCTACCAACATCGCTAGTACTACTACTCCTCTTCGGGGCTCTGTAGCAAGGTATAATCCAAGAGGTTGGGTACCTCGAGGATCCTCCCCCTAATTTCTTGTAGTCCTCCTAACTA
The DNA here is from genome assembly GCA_031772625.1 of Pinus tabuliformis. NCBI lineage: Eukaryota > Viridiplantae > Streptophyta > Pinopsida > Pinales > Pinaceae > Pinus > Pinus tabuliformis. Next base: position 1,570,862,111 of record CM062819.1, on the reverse strand, counting down.
CAACTCGATGTCTCCCCACTTCTTCTGAAGTGGCACATGAGCACTCATAGCACATAGAATAGATAGGATCCTAGCCTTCCAGATGACAAAGTTGGATGCCTCATCCAACTTGTCCTAATACCCCAGCCCATTCATGCCCCTCTCTCTGCTCTTCTTGTTGACTCCTCCAAGTCTCTCTACTTCCCACCTGGAAGTTCTCTATTCAACTCCTACTGAGTCTACTTCCCACCTGAAGTTCTCTGTTCGACTCCTGCTGAGTCTCTCTACTTCCTGTCTAGAAGTTCTCGGCTCGACTCCTACTGAGTCTCTCTACTTCTTATCTGGAAGTTCTCTTCTGGACTCCCTTTGAGTCCTGATTTCCCTCCTAGAAATCTTTCTGCGAACGTTAAGCTGCCCCTCTTCGATCATCTATGCAACAACAACATTGATCTAGATTCCTTGGCTAGAAATCCACCTCGGCAGTAACTCCCTCTACCTTGGCCTTGCCCTATTAGGTATTGTTCTGACTACAGTACCCCACCAGCTCCACTCTCCAACTTACCGATAGCCTCCTAAACCCCAACAAACTAAAGGTTAGAGCTCCTAGGCTCTGTGCAATCCCAAAACTAGCAAATCAGCCTCCTCAGCCAACTGCATCAGCCCTCCTAGGCTCTGCGTGAGCCTGCCTTTTCTTCCCTCAACCTCTGTGCTGCCTCTTCCTGGCTCAATCTTGATCATGCAAGCACTGTGTCACCCCTTCCTTGCTGCTACTCTGCTAGGAATAGCTTCTGTCACTCAGGACAACTATTTTCGACTGCTACTGCTCTATTTGACTGATGTCCTTAGTTCTCTTGTGATCTGCAACCAGGATTTGATACCATGTTGGAATTTCTAAGCCTGACACGTTAGAAACCCTTCATGCACTTTACTAATTTATTCCTACGTACTTGTTATGTTAATTAACAAGTTATTTACCATGTAAATACTGGAAATAAACACAATTACATACTCAAGACATTACATATCATCAACTGAAGGAAACAGAAACAAGCACACAAATGACTCAATGCGGGAAAACTAGTGCAAATATTTGAGGGTTTGATTTATTAAGTAGCTTCAGAATATAATCTGGGTGCCAAATCTAGCTCAGCTAGTAGAGAAAAACCTCAGCAGTAGTACCTCTCCTTCGAAGACAATGCTCCAATGGAAACTCCGGATAAACACTCCGGCAGCTCCTCAGCTCCAATCTACCCCACAAAAAACCCCAGCGTCAACCTCTTTTTCCCTCTGCATCAGCTTTCCCGACAGTTTCGGCAGTTCCGGCTGTTCCTAGCAGTTCTGGATTCTGCCCTCTATTTTAGCCTTCCCAGTAGTTTTGGTAGTTCCCGGTAGTTCTGGTTGTTTCGATAGTTCCCGGCAGTTTTGGTTGTTCCCGACAGTTCTGACTTCTACCCTTTGCGTCAGCTTTCCCAGCTGTTCCAAAAGTTCCAGCTTCTGCCCTCTGCAACAGCTTTCTTGACTGCTGTGCTAATCCTCCTGGCACTATCTCTGCCTCTCTACTTCTGTATTCACTACCCCTCAGTTGCAACTCTAGATCACTCTCTCAACTTTCTCAGCAAACCCAGCCCTAGAAAGTCGAAATCTTGATCTCTTGGTGTGTCCTCCAAGTGACCTTCAAGCCTCCTCTTATACTTTTCTCGTTAACAAATCAACAATGGAGATTAAGTCCCTAATCAACGACTAAGATTAGATCTGGCTTCATCCATGACTTTTGGACCATTCTAACATAGTTTTATATTAATTCACATTAATATTTTAATTTCCCTAAGTTTAGACTTAGGGACTCCATTAAAAATATTAATTATTTTAATATCTCCCAAACTATTTGGAATCTTCCCAAACCCTTTCTTGGTATTGGATATCTCATGTGCCTTAACCTCTCCACCAATTTTCATGACTAGAGCAAATCCGATGCTACCCCAAATCAACAGCTTCCCAGTCCTCCTGAGTAACAAATTTGGTCATCTCAATCTATATTTTCTTCCCTTTAGACTCCTTAGTCTTCTTGCATGTCGCTATCTGTGGTGTGCCCTCCTTTTCACTTTCTTGCATGGTCGGCTTAGTATCTTGGCTCCTGGTAAGAGGAGTGGCACCTATTAGTGATGTTGGCCCTTTTCCCATAGTCTCCTTGTGTTGGCTTATAGGGGCTTGACCTAGGTTCAGAGGTGATTTAGCTAAACAAATCTCGGTACTATTGGCCCTTTCGGTAATATTCTACAGAGCACAGACTGAGGTCTCACCCAAAGTAGTATGGGAGGTTGCTAGAACCAGGTTTCCACACCCTAGAGATGTTTGATGATTTTCGGTGGTCTGTGGTTTAACCTTGTGCACACGTCGCTATGTACACCTATCAGTACCTCGCAGCCTGTGATGCTGCCTTCGCGCAGCCCTACTCGGGGCTCGATCTGTGTTATTACCCAATTCCTTACTGTTAACCCGATATTAGTCGATCACTTAGCTTATCTGTATGCATCTAGTTATATTTAACAGTGTTTAGTACTCATATAAGTGCGCATGATACAAAAAAAATAGAATTAAACAGGAAATAACACAAGAATAGCTACACAATATTTAGAATCAAACTTCTCTTTATTATTTTTCATCCTTGGTTACAGACTTGTCTCTGCCATGCCCACTCAGCTGTAGGGGTCCGTGCACTCAGTTGCGGACTCTACTAGGCCTCTATGCACTCAGCTGCAGAGCCTCTTCCTACTACTACGACACAAATCACTTATACCTTTACTCTATGCTCACTATCTTCTAGACTCCCTTCCTTCCTTACTTTGCAACTTAGAGCCTCACTCTATTTATACAATCCCATGGTCCGCGAACCATGGTTAGGCCGACACTACCTTCAAAACTTAGGGCAGACAACCCTATGACTCTAACATACAATTTTCCCTCCGCGCCTGCAATTCACGGAGTCTTCACAACAATAGTACTCAAAATTTGGGCTTTGGGCCCCAAAACATGTTGTGGGGGGATTCCATGCCCAACACCTTGACTACCATAACGTCCTATTCTTTCTATGGTTGGATATGGGTTCAAGGCTCCTTTATCGGTTTTGTACTTGGCTCAACCTTCTCGATCTTAGACACTTCCTCATGGCTATGAGTCTATGACTTTTTCTTTGATTTCTCTAGTTTGATAGGAGTTCAGGGCTCTTTCTTTAGCCTCCAACTTGACTCTGAATCTCGAGTTTCTGATTTAGGCACCTCTTCATTATCAACGAAATATTTTTCCACCAGGAATTCCTCCCAAGTTTTCTTTTGTTTCCTTAACACTTCCAGCATGATGATCTTAACTAGATCATGGTCGTAGAGTTCCTCCATTATGTTAGTCACCCTCTTCTAAGCGAAATTAGCCATTTTGAACAGAGACATCCTCAAATAATGAGGCAAATTCAGAGGCTTGTCTCAAAAGTGACTAAGACGGTGAATGTGGAACAAAAAATCCAATCCGAACTGACCCTCACATGTAATATATTTTTGATGTAGAAACAGAAGGCGATGATACTTACTTGGGAGATAGCCTTGCAGAATTCCTTTTCCCCAATCCGGATTTGCATGCTCCTTCTTTAGGAAAGGTGCACAAATATCCTTATCAATTCATTGATTTTTAAGTCAACGTTCTCCTTCTCATGGGACACTGCAGGCTTGAGCTATCAATTTTTCGGTTAATCTGAACTTCACATTGCCAACCTGAACCCGTTCTCCATTCATGTTCAGAGCAAATGACCTGGTCACTTCAGAATTGTGTCCATCGACCTTCAAAAACAACGGTAGCCACCCTGCCTTCTCCAATCGTTTCTTTCTCTAAGGGTATGCATCCAATAGCTCCAGACCTTATGGTTCAAATCGGACAATCGACCTCATTTTTTCCATATGTTGTGAGTAGGGGAGTGCAGGGTTTCAATTCATCCCTTTCGACATTTTCCACAGGCTATAAGGAGCGTTTTGGGATCAAATGGAATGAGGAGAGCTCGATTAGGCAAGTGACAGAGAAATAAAGACAAGTCTGTGTAGCACATAATGTGATCATGATTAAAATCATGATTCGTTATGCAAGATTTTGTGTGAGAGATAAATGTTGCACATTTCGAGGTGTACCAGGAGTGGAACCTTGCATGGGACATCCGCCATTTTGAACAAGGATGACCGTGACTCATAATGATGCAAAAGAAATGTATCATTACCTTAATCCTCAAGCAATTAACATTTGAACTTTATCTTTTTAACTTACCATCCAACCATCAGGTACCTAGAGATGATGCACTCCCTTGCCTTGCAATGATGAGCCATTTTAAAAACCATATCATGTACGGGGTCATGAAATATCATGGTTTTGATTAGCTTTGAAGACTTAGATTAATCAAATTAATGTTTGTTCGACCCTTGAAGAGATGTTATGCTGGAATAATTTAAATAATATCGGGAGTGCAACAACCAATATTCAGCTATAGGGAAATTATTCTGCAGGAATTCGTAACTTCTGCAGGAAATAAAAAATGCCTATGAAGGAATCCCACTGTATTTTTAACAAAATGATAATGCAAATTTTGTTGAAATGTGGCAGCAAGAATATTCCAATTTTAATTTGTCCTTGAATTAAAATTGAGAATTAAAATTCGAATTTAGTCTCGCCAGCTGCTTGAAAAATAATTAATTAATTCATCTTGAGTTAATTAGTTGGAGAAATTCAAGCTAGAAGTCTTTCTAAAGTCATGCAACAGTTATCCCTTAAATTAAGTAGATTATCCCTTAATTAAGGAGATAAGGATGAGTTATATTTGAGTTGTAATTAGTTAGCTCAGTTTACTGAGTTAAGTCTAGTTAAATTAGTTCCAAACTGTTTCAGGAACTAATTGTGAATTCAGTCAGTTAATGCATGCATGCATCCAACTAGTGTACTCCAAATAACTGAATATTCTCTCATCAGTAACTCATCCATTTCTATTCAGAGAAAGACCCAATTGAGATTAAAGACAGGGACAGTGTACTATTAGTTGCATGAGTTTTCTTATAAACAAAACTCATGCATACAGAAGGAATTCATTCCTTGAGTATTGCGTAGTTTTACAAGGTGTGAGATCAGTGTTACGCTTGGTAACGGCAAGATCACCCAAGAGAAACAACACAAGGAAATATGAGCTTTGAGGGCAGAGAAGAAGGCATATGAGCAATCTATTTTGTCTGTGAGCATTTGTGAGGGATTGTACTGAGAGCTGGCTAGATGTGAGAGCTAAAGCTTTGTGTAATCCTGATATGTTTCCACTTGTATGATAATACAAATAGCGGGGTTTTTAGCTGAGGCTTTCCCCTGAGTATTCTTCTGTGTTTCATGTGCATTGATTCTTCTTCTGGTTATATGTGTTCCACTTGATCTTGCTCAAATCTATTAAGCTTCTACAAGCTTGATTGTAGAAGTGGATTAAAGTATTTTGCTTTAGTTATATTGCAATATCAAGTTAATCTATAGTCAAAATTTCTACATGGTATCAGAGAAAAGGTTATCAAAGCTGTGAACAGTATACTAAGAAGAGAATTCAAAGTTTGAAGTTCGGGGTTGCAGGTAAAAATCAAATTCATCTCATACTTTAGGTTGGTCAATGGCGTTCTATGGCTTGAGACTCGAGTATGCCTTGGAAGGGAGCTCAAATTACATAGCATGGAAAGATAGAATGGAAATTGTATTAGAAGACAATGGCTTGAAGGATTTCATTGATCAAGAAATCCCAAAGCCAGCTGCAACTAATGCATAAGAGTTGGCTGAGTGGAAGAAGTGTGTAGCGAAGGCGAGACGGATCATCCTAGAGGGAGTTCGAGACCATATTATCTCGAGTCTCCATGGCAAGGATACTCCGTTTTCAATGTGGAAGACATTGAAGGACCTCTACCAGAACAGTAGCGACCAGAGGAAATTGGCGCTCAAGGATAAGCTTCAGAAAATCAAGATGGAGAAAGGCGATACTATTTCCACATATCTTAACAAGCTCACCACCTGTAGAGATGAGCTTGGTAGTGTGGGAATAACTATTTCCGATGATGATATGGTGAGCCTCGCTCTCCTCAACCTTCCAAAGAGCTGGAATAGCTACCAGGACTCTGTGAATGGAAGGGAGAAACTGCCAGATTGGGAATGACTGTGGTTGGATCTGATGCAGGAGGAGATCAGGAGGAGCACATGAGATGGTTCTTCATCAAAGAATGATGATGAAGAAAATCTAGCCTTAGCAAGTAAGGCAAGGAAAGGGAAGGGGAAGGCTTCCCATTCCAAATCGAATTCTTCTCATGGAGGGAAGAAGGTTGACAAGTCTAAAGTGAGATGCTTTAATTGTCACGAGATGGGACATTATGCAACTAATTGCCCATTGAAGAAGTCCAAGAAGGGATCCTCGAAAGGATCGGAAGGTGAGGCATTAGCCTCTCAGTTTGAAATGGAATTTACCCTCATCACATGCATGGTGTCATCAATGGTGGGTTTTGTTTGCTATCTTGACAGTGGAGCCTCATTCCACATGATTGGAAATAAAAGTTTATTCAATACCTTGGAGAAGAAAGACCTCAAGATGTGCATAGAGATGGGTGACGATGGAAAGTACAATGTTTCAGCAGTGGGCACGGTTGCTTTTCAGAGGGAGCATGGAGCTCCTCTCACCTTGACAGATGTGAAGTATGTGCCTAGACTGAAGAAGAACTTGGTATCTGTCACGTTGTTGGAGGACAAAGGCTACAATGTTGTCTTCAGTAAAGGAAAGGTGTTCCTAAGACACATCGCCACATGTCAGACCAAGAGGATCAGGCTTCGAGTGAAGAATCTCTATAAACTAGAGGTAGATGATTGTGCAGCATTGAGTTTGAAAGAAGAATTGGTGCAAAGCCAAGACATTGGCGAGTTATGGCACAAGCGGTTGGGCCATTTTCATCATGGGGCCTTGAAGATAATGCAACAGATATCTACAGGACTTCCCAAAGGTAAACTTGAGCAAGTTGATAGATGCAAAGGTTGTACATTGGGAAAGTATGCCAAGTCTTCCTTCCATGATCGAGACAATTGAGCAAAAGTGATCTTAGAGCGAGTTCATACGGATTTGTGTGGACCATTCTTGATGGCATCCATAGTGAAGCAAAGGTATTATGTCATTTTCATTGATGATTATTCTTGTAAATGCTGGATTTATTTCATGCAGAAGAACGACCAAACCTTCTCAAAGATTTGTGAGTTCAAAGCTTTGGTCGAGAAAGAATAAGGGAAGAAGATCAAGGCCTTGAGAAGAAAAAATGGTGGATAATATGTCCCTCAAGAGTTTAAGGACTTCTGTGCAGTGGAAGGAATTAAACAAGAGTTGACGGCACCTCATAACCCACAGTAGAATGGGGTGGCCGAAAGGAAGAACATAACGATTGTAAGGGTAGCTCGGGGGATGCTGCATGACCAAGGCCTACCACTTCATTTATGGGCTAAGGCATGCAGCATAGTGATCTATTTGTAGAATAGAAGCCTACATCTCATACTTGGGATGAAGACACTAGAGGAAACTTTCTCTGGTAAGAGACCAAATGTGGGTCACTTCAGGATCTTTGGCTCATCGGTATATTTCCATGTGACAAAGGATGCATGGAAGAAGCTTGAGCTGATATTCGAGTTGGGGATACTTTTGGGGTACACTAATACACCCCACAACTATCAGGTGTATTTGCCTACTAGTCAGAGGACAGTGGTTCGCAGAGATCTCAAGTTTGATGAGTAGAACACCATGCGAGTTTCCCTTGAGAGGGAGCTCCAACTAGAGGCTATGGAGGAACTTTTGGTTCCTAAGGAGGAGAAGCCTCAAACTGATGTGAAGCAGCTGCATGCAAAGGATCCAAGAGTGGAGACATCCACTCAAGCAAAGTCTTCCAGAGATGGACGGAAGTGCACAAGAGAAGCTAACAGATTGTTGTCGGATGCAAGAGAGAATGTGGGAGAACCATCTTTTCAGTGCAAACAGAGGAGGTCACCTTAGAGGTACAGTAGATACATGGCCCTTATTGGGGAATGTGTTGAGACCGAGCCATCTTTCTTTGAGGAAGCAGCGCAGCAGCTGATTTGGGTTGATGCCATCGTCGAGAAGTATGACTCCATAGTTCATAATAGTGTTTGGGATGTGGTTCCAAGACCGGAGAACAAGTCATTTGTGAATTCTCATTGGCTTTACAAGGTAAAGCAAGCTGCTGATGGTAGTGTGGAGAAGCATAAGGCAAGATTTGTTGCCTGTGGTTTCTCACATGTCAAGGGGATTGACTATGATGAGACTTTTTCTCCTGTAGCAAGGTACTCATCTATAAAAACGATGTTGGCACTATCAGCACATATGGGTTGGAATATCCATCAGATGGATGTGAAGACTGCATTCCTCAATGGCAAGATTGAGGAAGAGGTGTACGTAGAGCAGTCGAAAGGTTTTGAGACCTTCGATCGTGAGTCACATGTGTGCCAACTCAAGAGAGCCTTGTACAGGCTGAAGCAAGCACCTCGCGCTTGGTACACTAGGATAGAAAACTACTTCGTCGGGTTGGGCTTCACAAAGAGTGAAGTGGATGCAAACCTATACCACATCATGGTGAAAGGTAAGTAGTTGGTCATTGTAATTTATGTTGATGATCTCATTTTGACAGGTGATGATTAGTTGATCATGTTTTGCAAGGAGGACCTTGCAGGAGAATTCGAGATGAAAGACATGGGTCTCATCCATTACTTCCCTGGCATGGAAGTATGGCAGAAGGATGGGGAGTTGTTTGTGTCTCAGGGAAAGTATGCCAACGAGATACTCAGGAGATTCCACATGGAGAAGTCCAAGCCCATGCAGAGTCCTCTAGCAGGTAACTGGAGGAAGGAGGATGCTACTTCAAGAGAAGTAGTAGAGGCTACTGTGTACAGGCAGCTTGTGGGTTCACTGATGTACTTAGTGAACACATGACCAGATTTGTGCTATGTTGTGAACTAGCTGAGTCAAGCAATGGTTCAACCTACCAAGATGTTTTGGAAGGTGGAAGAGCACATCAGGAGGAATTTTCAACCTTGGGTCAGCTACAGTTTCTTGGTACAACAGGAAACAGAGGTCGGTTGCACTCAACTTGGAAGAGGCTAAATACATGGCTACTAGTCAGGCAGCATGTGAGGCCATCTGGATGCAGAAAATTCTAGTTGGTGTGTTTGATCAGAGGATGGATCCAACTGTGATCTATTGTGATAATCATAGTTGTATCAAAATCTTTGAGAATCTAGTATTTCATGATAGGTCCAAGCACATCGAATCCGGTATCATCATCTTAGAGACTGTGTAGTGAAGAGGATCACGTTTTTGTAGTATACTTCGACTGAGGAGCAAGATGCTGACATTTTGACAAAGGCATTGCCAAAGTGTAAATTCGAGTTCCATAGCGACAAGATTGGGGTGGCAGATAATCCCTTTCTTGTTGAGAGGGAGTGTTGAAAAGTGGCAACAAGAATATTCCAATTTTAATTTGTCCTTGAATTAAAATTGAGAATTAAAATTCGAATTTAGTCTCACCAGCTACTTGAAAAATAATTAATTAATTCATCTTGAGTTAATTAGTTGGAGAAATTCAAGCTAGAAGTCTTTCTAAAGTCATGCAACAGTTATCCCTTAATTAAGGAGATAAGGATGAGTTACAATTGAGTTGTAGTTAGTTAGCTCAGTTTACTGAGTTAAGTCCAGTTAAATTAGTTCCAAACTATTTGAGGAACTAATTGTGAGTTCAGTCAGTTAATGCATGCATGCATCCAACTAGTGTACTCTAGATAATTGAAGATTCTTTCATCAGTAACTCATGCATGTCTATTCAGAGAAAGACCCAGTTGAGATTAAGGACTGGGATAGTGTACTATCAGTTGCATGAGTTTTCTTATAAACAAAATGCATGCATGCAGAAGGAATTCATTCCTTGAGTATTGTGCAGTTTTACAGGGTATGAGATCAATGTGAGTGATCAGTGTTACACTTGGTAACAGCAGGATCACCCAGGAGAAACATCACAAGGAAATAGGAGCTTGGAGGGCATAGGAGAAGGCATATGAGTAGTCTATTTTGTCTATGAGCATTCGTGAGGGATTGTACTGAGAGCTGGCTAGCTGTGAGAGCTAAAGCTTTGTGTAATCCTGATATATTTCCACTTGTATGATAATATAGATATCAGGGTTTTTAGCTGAGGCTTCCCCCTTAGTATTCTTATGTGTTTCATGTGCATTGATTCTTCTCCTAGTTATATGTGTTCCACTTGATCTTGCTCAAATCTATTAAGCTTCCACAAGTTTGATTGTAGAAGTAGATTAAAGTATTTTTCTTTAGTTATATTGCATTATCTAGTTAATCTACAGTCAGAATTTCTACAAATTTGATGTTATAAGATGCAGTCTCATTGTTTCTAACTGGTCTTTGATCTGGCGGTAGGAAAAATTTTGAACTCCATCTTTACCTATCCTTGTACATTTCACTGCTACATGAATATAGGTGTCAAAGTCAAATGTTTAGTGATCTCATTGGATTACCAGTCATTAAGATCAATTGTTAACCAACACAAGTTCCATCACCAATAATGAAAGTGGGGACCGAGGTACAACCGATGAATTCTAGCAGGTGTGAATAGGTAAGTTGTTGTCAAACCCCTTGCAGGATCCAGTAGTTAAGGAGCCTTGATGAATCTCCATTGCTGCAGATGAGATAGCTGTCTGTTATGAAACCAGCTCAAGAAAAGATAGAAAAGATAGATCAACGCCTTGGAATTCAGCCTCTTCGAGGGGGCAACCTCCTTTACATTACATAAATGAACAATTCTTGGATGATACAAATGACAAAACCTCCTTTCTATATATAGGAGTCTAAGGAGTCACAATATAATCCAGCCGACCTAACAATAATAATATAAAGCCACAAAAATAACAAAAGAGGGATTCTATGGGGCACAGAAATAACAGCATGGGGGTAATAGGGGCACAACAATATAAATAAGGGGTATAACTACAATAGTAATGGGGTAATCACTAATATTATAGGGACCCAACATGCCCATCTCCTTCAAAAAAAGTGTTGTCCTCAATGCTTGAGTAGTTCTGGATACTTCTGCATAAAATTCTCATCCTCCCATGTGGAATCTTCAGCGGATAAGTTCTTCCACTTGATAAGATACTCTGAAATTGATCGATTTCGTAGCTGTCGAGTTCTTGTTTCTGTGACTGCTTCCGGTTCCAATATAATTTTTCCTTCCTTGTCAAGCTCTGGCAATATTGTTTGAACTGGGAGCTTGTCGCCTATAACCTTCTTTAAACATGAAACATGGAAAACTGGGTGCAATCGAGAAGCTGCAGGAAGCTCCAATTTGTATGCCATAGTACCAATCTTTTCCAACACATTGTACGGACCATAATATTTTGGTGATAATTTATTATCCTTCTTAGCTTGCTTTAGGGACATTTTCTTATATGGTTGTAGCCGTAGGAATACCCAATCACCTACATCAAAACTTATTTCACTGCGATGTTGATCTGCCTGTTGTTTCATTCTATTTTGTGCCAACACGAGGTTATCCTTTAAGAGTTGGAGGACTTGTTGTTGATGTTCAATGTGATGTTCCACTGCCTGAACCTTAGAATTTTCTCTTAAATATGATGTGATGGATGGTGGTTGATACCCATAAAGTGCCATAAATGGCGCACAACAATGCTTCCACATCCTCATCCTTTCTTGAGAGTGCATCTGCCACCACATTTTACTTCCCTTTTTTGTAGATGATTTCAAAGTCATAACCCAACATCTTTGTGACCCACTTTTGTTGCTCTTCAGAGGATAATCTTTGTTCTAAAAAGTATTTAAGGCTATCATGATCCGTTTTTACCTTGAAGTGTCTTCCCATTAGGTAGGGTCGCCATTTCTTAAGTGCATGGAGTATTGCCAACATTTCCTTCTCATAAATAGCTTTGCTTAAAAACTTTCCCTTGATTGGACGACTTTCAAAAGCAATGGGTCTTTCATCTTGCATTAGAACAGCACCAATTCCATTTCCTGAAGCATCACATTCCACAATAAAGGTTTTTGTGAAGTCCGGTGTAGCTAAGACCGGTGCTTGGCACATTGCCTCTTTAAGATGTTCAAAGGCCTTTGTTGCTTCCGGAGTCCATGAAAATGCATCTTTCTTCAATAATGTTGTTAGAGGTGCGGCTATTCTCCCATAATTCTTAATAAATCTGCGATAATACCCTGTCAACCCCAGAAATCCTCGCAAATGCTTTATGGATGTGGGGATTTTCCATTCCTTAATGGCTTTAATTTTGCTAGGGTCTACCTTAACTCCATCATGAGATACAATATGACCCAAATATTCCACCTCCTAGACTCCAAAGAAACATTTGGATCTTTTTGCAAATAATTGTTTCTCCTCCAATAGTTGTAGCACCTTGTCAACATGTTCAACATGATCCTTCCAAGACTTGCTGTAGATTAGTATATCATCAAAAAATAATAATACAAATTTTCTAAGGAATGGTTTGAAAATTGAATTCATCAAACCTTGAAATGTTGAAGGTGCATTGGTAAGACCAAAAGGCATGACCAAAAATTCATAATGACCCTCATGAGTTCTAAATGTCGTTTTCGGAATGTCTTCAATCTTCATTCTGATTTGATGATATCCCGAACGAAGATCCAACTTGGTGAAGTAAATTGATCCATGCAATTCATCCAGTAATTCATCAATGACAGGAATGGGGAACTTATCTTTAATAGTGAGCTTGTTGAGCTCCCTATAATCCGGACACATGCGCCATGATCCATCCTTCTTGTGCACCAATACTACTGGAGCCGAGAAAGAACTTTGACTTGGTTGAATTATACCAGCCTCTAACATTTCTGCAACCATACGTTCAATTTCACTTTTTTGGACATAGGGATATCTGTACGGCCTGATGTTTGGAGGAACACTTCCTGGAATCAGATGAATAGCATGATCATGATCACGCATAGGTGGGAGACCTTTGGGAGTCTCGAATACCTTGGAATGATTGTCCAGGACTTTTTGGAGATCTGGAGAAATAGATGATTCCAATGTGGAAACATCTAGCGAACATAATTGTGCAATTACACCTCTTTGCTCCTTTTTTAGAAGCTTTGTCATACCATTAGAGCTGATTATCTTTCCTGGTTTCCCTGCAATACCCCTTAATTCAACTTCCTTTCCTTCCATAGAAAATCTAATGAAAAGTTCTTGAAAATTAAAAGCTATTGTACCCAAGGATTGTAGCCATTGGACTCCTAGTACAACATCAGCACCTCCCATTGGAATGGAAGGCATTGGGCTAGTCAATACATATTCTCCCATGGATAGCTTGATATTATGGCACTTTCCAGAGCAATTTATTGTTCCTCCATTTGCAATCATTACTTGACACTCTGGTGCTGGATATAGGAAGCAATTCAATTCTTTTGCTACCTTACAATGAATAAAATTGTGGGTGCTTCCTGAATCAATCAAAACTATTACCTTTTTCTTCTTGATTTTTCCTTCTATCTTGATGGTTTGAGGAGTGGTAATTCCTGCTAATGCATTACAAGATATGGTTGGATTTATTTGTTCTTCATCTAGGCTTTGTTCCTGGAGTATATCCTCTTCTTTTGACCTTTCTTGCTCCCTTTCTTCTTCCTCTTCACAATCTATGTAGAATAATTTCTTCTCAGCACACTTATGGCCTTTAGTGTATTTGCTATCACAACTGTAACAAAGCCCTTTTGCTCTTTTTTCTTCCAATTGTTGTGGTGTCAACCTTATAGGTTGTGGAAGACTATGGGCCACAACACTTCCTTCTTTATAGTTGTGAGTGGTATGCTTCCTGGTTGCCATAATTTTGCTTTCCATTTTTCTTGCTAACCTGAATGCCTTCTCTAATGAATCAGGTTCCCAAAGGCGAACATCATGTTGGATATTATCCTTTAAAGACCCTATGAACACATCAATCCTATGCTCCTCTGGAATATCTTTTACCCTTATGTTCAATTTTTGGAACTCCTCAATGTGCTCCATTATTGAACCCTTTTGTTTGAGACTTATCAATTGGCTAAAAAAAGTGTTGCTTTTTGTATCCTCATAATGTGCTACCAATTCTTCCGTAAAAATTGCCCAAGTGATAAATTGTTTACGAGAGCAAAGCCATTGATACCATACAAACTGATTTGGTTCCAAATATAAAGTTGCCATACGTACCTTTTGTGTGTTTTGCACATTATTGAGATCGAAGAATTGCTCCATCTGTAATATCCATGTTGCGGGATCCTTGCCATCAAACTTCCTCATATCGATTTTTGGAATGTGGTGGGTCTTCGATCCAACATTAAAGTCTATGGAATCATGATTAACATTTCTTTTGTTCTCATCATGAGTTTCCTTTACTACCTTTCACCATTAGTGACCCTTTCTTGTAGTAATTTCTTCAATTCGTCCATGTCTGTCTTCAATTATATCTTCAAATCGTCCATCTTAGCTTCTATACCTTTCTTTAAACAATCCATCTTAGCTTCTGTTCCTTTTTGTGCAAGTGACACTTGTTGCACTTGGTCTCGTAGTTTTGCTATATCATGTTGCATTTCTTCCTCTTCTTCATAAGTCATGCTAGAGCTTTCAGGTTGCTTACTAGGTGTTTGCATTTTTTTTCTTCGGGGCATCAATTACTGATAATAATGCTTTACTATGCCCTTTGAATTCCTTCAAACCAAGCTTATGCAAAAATTTAAAAAAAAAATACACACCTTTTTTCACTTTGTATAAGCCTGATATTGAATCTGATGTATCTCTGTAATTTCGGATCATCCAGTTCTGAAATTGCAACCTGTAGTAGCCTTCTGCGTCCTCTTTCCAATGCCACAAGTCTGACCCAAATTGGATTCTCCAAGGAAGAGTTATGTGAAATCTCCCACAGTGACTTGCTTTTAGACTAATTCAGTAGGGCGAACTTGTACGACGTGCCACGAGTTTCTGTTTCAACCTTTGGATCTAAAACATGCACAAAAGAAAACTACAGTCCGTCCTCTTTCTGTACCTTCTTACGAAATTTCAATCCGATCCCCAGAGAGAAAGTTATGACGATTTTCCCTAGGTCACCTGTTTTGAATGTAATTCAGGAGTCTGAAAAAAGACCAACTTCCTCAGATCATATCTCTGCAAATATCGTGCAAAAAGCTCTGAAATTCGGAGCCAAGGTTCAGCGCGATTTCTTCTCAAATGGGTTTTTTTTGCTACTTCTTAAACGTCACAGAAAAAAAAGTTATAGCGAAAATGCCACGATGACCTGTTTGGAGCAACGAAACCCTAGAATCCAAAGCTCTGATACCAAATGTTATGAAACTAGCTCAAGAAAAGATAGAAAAGATAGATCAACGCCTTGGAATTTAGCCTCTTCAAGGGGGAAACCTCCTTTACATTACATAAATGAACAATTCTTGGATGATACAAATGACAAAACCTCCTTTCTATATATAGGAGTCTAAGGAGTCACAATATAATCCAGCCGACCTAACAATAATAATATAAAGCCACAAAAATAACAAAAGAGGGATTCTATGGGGCACAGAAATAACAACATGGGGGTAATAGGGGCACAACAATATAAATAAGGGGTATAACTACAATAGTAATGGGGTAATCACTAATATTATAGGGACCCAACACTGTCGTTGATGTATACAAGCTTCAAGGCATCACATATCTCTGTTCTTGAACCCATATAATGTGCTGATGTCGATGGGCCAAGACTGTTGGAAGGAGGGCCTTAGAGAATCCCACATCAGTCCAATGCGAGAAAATTAGAGATTTATTAAGGTATGAAACATAATTTACTTGGGGATCCCAAGGGATATACTATCCTATGATTTTAACGAGCCTAAGGAAGTTCATGCTCACCAGATTTAAATTTTAGAGAGTCTAAGATACTGAAAATGGTAAACTCCAATGGGGTTCCTTTTCTGTAAATAGTCTACTAGAATCAGAAAAGGAATAAACATGTATCTAATAGACACTCCTCTCATGGTTTACCAATCACGAGAAGGAACAAAGTAAGCTCAATTTATTATGGTAGAAAATCAAGAAGAGGTAGTGAAAGAGATACCCCCCTTTCCTACCATTTCCAGCTATTTCTTCCTCACAATCTCCTCCAAAAATTTCTCCTTAGACTAGGGCTTCTGATATAACTTGAGTCTATTCCCATTAACTAAGAAGGTAACATTTTCTTCATCTATTGTTTTGACTCGGACAGATCCATTATCAAAGGCTTTCTCGATCTCATAAAGACCAAGCCAATGTGTGTTAAACTTTCCTTTGAAATTCTTGAATTTTGAATCGAACAATAATGCCCAGTCTCCTTCCTTAAACTACTTCTTCTTAATGTATCTGTCATGCCATTTAGCCCTTTGTTTCTAGATAAGATCAGTATGCTAAAAAGCATCTTGCCTAATCTCATCTAGTTCATTGAGCTGTAGGATCTTCTATTATTGTGCCTCAGTGAAATCTATGCCCAAATCTGTTGCCATCTTAAAAGTTCTGATCTAAAATTCAATTGGCAATAAAACTTGTTTTCCATATACAAATTCATATGGAGAGAAGTTGGTAGTGTTTCTCCAGGTAATTTTGTAGGCCCATAAGGCCTCTAGAAGTCGATCTGACCAATCCTTTTTATGTAGTTGCATTGTCTTAGTCAGGATTGTCTCCAACACCTTATTTGTTGATTCCACCTGCCCATTGGCCTATCGATGATAGGGAGTGGAATTTCGATGAGTGATATGATATTAGTGTACAATTCCCTACACAAGCTTAGATACAAATTGGGTGCCCCGATCAGTAAAAATTTCCCTTGGTACCCCAAATCTTACAAAAATATCAGAAAAGAGAAAATCTACCACTACTCTCTCCATTTCCCTAGGCACTTCTTTTGCTTCCACCCATTTCGTAACATAATCAGTACACACTAAAATATAATTCTTACCTTTGTACATGAGATTAATGGGGCCTACAAAATCAAGAGCCCACCTCTCAAATGGTTCTATGAGAACTTGGGGCTGCAAAGGCATTTCATCTGCTTGAATAGGTCGCCCTATTCTTTGGCAGTTGTCACACTTTCGAACGTACTCCTTTGCATCTTTAAAAAGACTTGGCCAATAATAACTCGAGCGGAGGATTTTATAGGCTGTGCACTTGTTTGCAAAATGTCCTCCACAGGGTTCATAGTGACAAGCTGTCAATATGTCATATATCTCGTCCTCTCTGACTCACCTGCAAAGAATCAGATCAGGTCCAGTGAAAAAGAGGTCTCCTTTTATCTAAGAGTAAGCAACACTTTTTCTAATAAAAAAAAAAAATCTGATTAGGTGAAAAATAAGGTGGTAACTTCCCTGTAGCAAGGTAATTAGCCATATCTGCAAACCAAGGTGATTTGGAAGAAATGGAAAACAAGTTCTCATTTGGGAAGCTATCATTAACAGGAACATCTACACCTTCATGGTTGAGCCTAGAAAGGAAATCAACTACCTGATTTTCTTTTCCCGGCCTATCCAATATTGTGATGTCAAATTCCTACAGTAGCAAAAGCCATCTAGTAATTTTGTCGTTAGTAACTGGTTTATTCACGAGATATCGAATAGCAAAATGGTTAGTATGTACAAAAACTTCATAGTTGGTGATGTAATGTCTAAAGTTATTAATAGCATAAACCATAGCAAGGAATTCTTTCTCCATTATGGTATAATTTAATTTAGCAGGAGTTAAATTTTTACTAACAAAATAAATAACATAGGTTACAGGGTTTTCCTTTTGGCCAAATACTACCCCTATAGCTGAATCAGAGGCATCAGTGGAAATATGAAATGGCAATTTCCAATCTGATCCTCTCAAGACAGGGGTTGAAGAATTCTTATCCTTGAGTGTGTTAAATGTAGTTTGACATTCATGATTCCAACAAAATTCATATTCTTTTGTCAATAATTTAAACAGTGGCGAGGCTACCTTGGAAAATTTTCAATAAACCTTCCGTAGTAGCCTGCATGTCCAAGGAAACTTCTGACTCCATTTTGGCTGGTTGGTGGAGGCATCTTCACAATCACTTCAATCTTTGTTGGATCAACTTTAATTCCTACAGCAGAAACATGATGACCAAAATGATCCCTTCAGTCATGATCATAAAACATTTTTCATTACTTAATGAAAGATTAGTTTCTCTACATCTTTGAAAAAAATTTCTAAGATTAAATAAAGCTTCTTTAAAAGTGTCACCCATTACCGTAAAATCATCCATGTAAACTTTTACGGAATAATGTAAAATATCAGAGAAAATACCAAGTATTGCCCTTTGAAATGTGGCTGGTGCGTTGCATAGACCAAATGGTAATACCTTATATGTGTAAGTACCCCATGGACATGTGAATGTTGTTTTATCCTGGTCCTCTAGAGCTATCTTGATCTGTTTGTACCCACTGAACCCATCTAAGAAATAAAAGTACCTCTTTCCTACTAAGGTGTCCAGCACTTGATCTATAAAAGGAAAGGGAAAATGGTCTTTTAATGTAGCTTTATTTAGTTCCCTATAATCTACACACACTCGCCATTTCCCATTCTTCTTAGGGACGATAACCAATGGAGATACCCACTGGCTGTCTGAAATAGGATAAATGAATCCTACATTTAATAGCTTCTGAAGTTCATCTTTTACAATTTCTCTTAAAGCAAGATTCATCCTCCTTTGTGGTTGCCTTATAGGCTTGGCATTTCCTTCTATATAAATATGATGAATGCAAGTGTCCGGGTGAATTCCCCTCATATCCATATATTCCCAAGAAAATGTATCTGAAAAGTATTTCAATGTCTGACTTAATTGATTTTCTTGTTCATGAGTTAAGGCAGAATTGATATTTAAATTTTTTCCAAGAAATATTTCAATTACCTTGCTTCCACATTCAGTCATTGAACATGTAGGAAATATAGATAGAAGGGTTGAATTTAATTCAGTTGTTGTATTATGCTCTTGGAATTTTTTCTCTAGCAAATCAGTAATGACATCTGTCTCATGACTTTATTGTCCCTCTGAATGCTGAGAAAAAATAGGATTTGAAATATAGCAATTAATTAAATTTTCCTAGATGTTCTCTTTAAGGCTCATAGCTTCAGCTATTGTCAAAACTAGATGGGTAAATTCTGAATTGTGTTCTTCATTAATCCAATTAGTGTCTTCTAATTTTAAGAGGGTTTAGCAGGGGGATATAGATTGATGTTTTTAGTTTCAACCCCATGGGTGATGGTCATGTTTCCTGACCTACACCCTATGAAGGCATCTGCTGTGGCAAACCAAGGTATCCCTAAGATCAAAGGGTGCCCTCCCAAACTAGTTATAGGCTGAAGAACATAAAAAACTGCAGGATATTCCCAGGAACCTAATGAAATGGCAATGTCTTCCAATATAACTTATGTCTTGACCTTAGATCTGTCTGTTAATTCTAACACAATAGAGGTAGGAAGTAAGTCAAAGGATCCTATATGGGACATTGTTTCCATCTTCATTACATTAATGGTTGAACCTAAATCAATTAAAGTATTTCTTATTGGATATCCATTGATGAAGGTGGTAACTAGAGGGATTCCAAGGTTTTCATACTTTTTAGTGGCAAATTTGGTAGACATAAGGCTTGCAAGTTTTCCACCTACTTGAATTGTAGAGGGTTCTTTCTTTTGTCTCCCTGGATTTTTGGTGCATAGTTCCCTAACTGTTTTAGCGTAAATTGGGATGTCCCTAATTGCTTGTAGTAAAGGAATCTTGATGCATACATTTCTTAATTCGGATACTAGATCAAACTCGAGCTATTTCATTATTTCTTTCACCTCCAACCTCTTTGGAAAAGGAGGTTGGAAAGTTTGAGATGAGGAAGGTTTTTGTGAATTTAGAATGTTTTGTTCCATTGTTTCCTGTATATTTTATGTTTCAGGTGTATCAAGGGTTTCTTCCTCCATAATCTCTTCATTTTTTCCCAGTTGGGTCACCACTTTTCCTGACCTAAGTTTAATTTCTTGTAGGGACACAGGAAATTACTGCAACAAAGGTACAAAAATTTCCTACAGAGGCTGAGGTGTGATACCGTAGGTAGGATAAGTGGAATAAGTGGTTGCTCCAACATTGCCAATAGGTTGGAAAACTTTATTGTTCAGATTGGATACTAGCTGGGTAGGAAGTTGTGTGGGACATGGTTGAGTTGGTGGGGCAGGCAACTGAAGTTGCGGTTGTGTCTAAATCACTTGTTGTGGCATGGGTTGTGGTGAATAGAAATTTTGAGGGGGGTAAGTTGGTGCAGAAGGGTAAGGAAAGTTTCCTGGCCAAAGTTGTTGTGGAGACCAGGGCTGCCAAGGCATCAGAAAATTCCACAACTGATTCTGGGTATAAGGAAATTAAAAATGTTGTTGTGCCATACCTGTAGGATGTGGTTTCCATGACTTTTGAGGTGCCATTGCATAAAGTGCATTGACAACTTCTTGATCTACTAAGTATGCTGCTTTAATCTCTGGAAGAGAAGGACATTTATTAGTAGAATGATTAGCTTCACAGATTTGACATACCTCTATATTGGATGCAGGACACTCCCTCAAGGGATGTTTCTTCCTACATTTGGAGCAGAACACAACCAGGGCCTTTTCCACTTCCTCTTGTTTCTTCTTAGCCTACAAAACATCCAACTGTGAAGACAAAGTGCTAAGAATGTCAGTTTTAAAATTTTCAAATAAATTACCCATTTCAGCTCTGGTTACCCCAGCCCCTGCAACTGATTTAGTGAATCTAGAAGAAGTATCTCTTGATCCTCTCCCAACCTTATAATTTCCCCTCGAATATCATCAACACAATTCGCACACATCATCATAACTCAATTTTGATACATCACCTACTCCCATCAAGTTCAAAACCTCCAGAGATTCTGGTCTTATGGCCCTTAGAAAAATTGTTCTCAAGGTTTCTTTGTTCAACTAGTTCATCTTGGATCTTTGAAAATTGTACTGGAATCTTTCCAGGAAGTCCTCTAGGCTTTCCTCCTCCTTTTGGGTCATGCCAAATGTTTCTTCTCTGATGTCCCTGGTTTTACAGTAATCCTGATACTTTCTCAAGAATACCTTCTTCATGTCAACCCATGTTTAAATGGAGTTTTTACTTAATCCCATAAACCAACTGAGAGTTGCATCTTTTAATGTGGAAGGAAATAACTTCAACTTTTGAGAATATGAATAATAATGGTATCTCATGTACAGTACATCAAACTCGAATAAGAAGGCATCAAGATCTTCACTAGAGGTACCATGAAAACTAGGCAGAGTAGAGGGAGGAATGTTTTTTATTTGACTGGCCCGAACAGAATGCTTGATAGGAAATTCAAATGTAATTGGTTCCTCTTCCTTCTCATTATATTTCCCATCTGTAGTACCAGTACCCTATAGATGAGCCATATCGAACCAGAAGGGAGTGGGACCCTAGTGAGCTACAGGTCCTTCAAAGTCAGTTGTCCGGAACTCTGGTTCTTGAATGGGATTGAAGAGGAATTCCTCTTCAGGTTGACCACTAAGAAAAGATGATTTCCCCCTAGTAAGAGGAGATTCTTGATGAGTAGCAAAAAAATATTCTCTGACAAAAGAATCCTTCTATGTTGTGGGGATATTGATCTGCTTAGGATTTGTTGGCGATCCCTGCTCAGAACTGTTAGTCCTCAGTTCAAATTCCCCTGTTTCCTTTGCCTTGTTCTTTACAGACTTCTTTCTCCCTGCCAGTTTATTAGTGGATGAAGTGGTGCTCACACCACCACTAGAAATATTTGAAAATCTAGTTCTAGTATATTGGCCCCTATTCATACATTATACAGGAAAAAAAATCAGAACTTCTACTTACCAAACAATCAGGATGTGGCTTTGGCGAATTATGATCTCCACAGGTGCGTAGGCCTTACCCCACATCTTACCACTTTGACTCCCCCTGTCTTGAAAAACTTAGACAAAAAGAAGTCATACTAAAACACTTTCAGTATCATCCCTTAGCACCTCCCCAACAATGGCACCAAAATGTTGAGGCAAATTATAGACTTATAATTTGACAAACATAAATTATCAACCAGGGGTAATCGTAACCTTGTGAGGTGCAATGCAAAATATATGTAGGTTGACACTTTCAGTGTATAAAAGCCACACACAATCCTAAATCCTTCTTCTCTCTCTCAGCACTTAGCAGCAAAGGCTATGGAGTAGATAATTCATCTCTCTACAACACTTAAGATTGTTGATGCAGATCAAGAAAAGATTGAAGATAAAATAACAACAATTAAATCACACCCATTCCCAACCATTCAATCTCAATTTCATAATGTAAATATGAGAACAAGATGCATACCTAGATCTATCCTTTAATCAAATTGAAATCATTCATGCAATAAACTCAACCATTAACCATTAAAGGCATGTGTTACTATAAAACAAGGAATAGGAATGGAATTGTGTACAGATCTATTTCTAATACAAAAAATCAAAGAAATTAACAAACACTAGCTACTAGAGTTGTGAGTAAAGGGGGCCCTCCTTCACTCACAACCCCTTGATTAATAAAGAACTTTACAACAAGATTAGCAGAACATTACTTGTATTAATCTGAAACTAAAGATGATTACACAACAATACAGAAGGTTGATATATGTCTCTCTAACCCCATATAAATCGAATACATTGTTTTTATACAAGTCGCAGGCTAGTGCCTTTGCCCAACTAAGTAAATATTAAAATTGTTTCTAAAAATAAGGAAATATAGCGTATTGAGATAGTTGGTTTGATCCATGACTGGAAGCATGGATCAAAACCAATTTTGCGGATTGTGAACCGCTATCCCCAATTCGGACGAAATGATTAAAACAAAACTTGGGCAGTTAGGAAAACCAAATTTGGAACAATCGGTAGGAAAGAACCCATGTGGGTGGGTTTTCGAACAAAACCCATGTTCCCATTTATCCTAAGGATGATCAGAACATCTCTAACCTTCACAACTTCTATAGGAAAATTGCATGTTGTAAGGAAGCTACTGCAAGAAATCAGCTTTGCTGCATGGAATCCCTGGTCTTCTATTAGAAATTGTGGATATGCCCAAAGATAGTTGATCTGCATGAAATTCGATTAGTACCTTTCAAAGTCGTAGATTAGTTAATTAGGTAGCATTCAACATCAAATTTCTCAATAATAAAGGAAAATGACATGTTTAAGTTATTTGCATAGCTTAGAGTCCAAATCACCCTTTTTGGTCAAAGTGAGGCACTGGATAACAAAAGGATGGTGACTAGAAAGGAAAAAAGAGTCTTAAAGGGGACAAATACTTAGAAACACTATAAAAAAGTAGTCAAAATCTAGGCCCAACAAGGGGTATTTAAATATTTTTCTTAATGTTCTCTTTCTCTCGGTAGAGAAGTAATTTTATGCTAATGAAGACCTGAAACATCAAGAGGAGAATCATTAGGATCATTTCCATGCAACAAAATTTTAAATTTTTGAAGGGAAACTGGCAAACAAACTTTGGCGCAATGCACTTTTCGACTATCTGGGCCTATGTTGGTCCTATGGCGAGTTTTTTGAACCCCAGGGCCCTCAAAAATGCCTAAAACTTGCATGAAATCACAAAATGGTACCATGAATTGAAAGAGAAAGGTATTAGCTCCTACCTAGAAGTGATGAAACTTGAAACGATACACTGGATTGAGCGCAATCAGTTGCAGAAGATCAAGGGAAAAAACTACTCAAAACTCTCACTATTAAAGGTAAATGTGAAATGGTAAATATGAATAGTCATTTTGGATATTTATGGTTGTTTCTTCCATTATTTTATTCACATTTAATGTTTTGACCTAGTTACAACCCATTTTTACCATGAAACATGTATTTTTAATCCTTTTTGTGATGTTCTTAGCAGGTCAACAGTTGTTTGATAGATTTTGTCATGTTTTGAATAGATTATTTTGAGAAAGGAGCCCACTTTGATCACTTTTTCAGGCTCCGTAAACTTACAAAAAAAGGAATCACGTGGATTTATCTTTCAACTCTTTTCAGAATCCCCAAATATGAAAAGATTGTCAAGCACTTGTCCTTTTGAACTCATTAAAGTAAATGAGAAGACGTCTACTCAGTATAAGTTTAACCCTTTTCTAGAATAATATAGACTACTTATGAAAAAGGAATACCTTAGTCAAAAATGGCTAAGAGGTTATCTTGGGTATTATTTTCTGCCTTTCCAGACCTAAGTGACTATCTGCAAAAAGGAACATTTGGAGTTTTCTTTTCCACCTCTTTTTCAAACTCTCTAAACATGAAAAAGGTGTCGAGTTATACCTTCACTGGACTTGTTGTTCATGACAGGACCGAACCACTCCTTCTTTTGGTTCGTTAAATATTCACAGAGGGATTCATCTGAAGTATGAACATATAGATTAATCATATGTTATCCTCCTCAAGCTTGTTAAAAAATAAAGAGGTACTGACTAGTATGGTTTTGGAAATTTGGAAAATAGGGTACTCCATTTTTTAATGGAAGTGAGTCGCTCTTGAACATGACACTCTTCCACCTCATCTTTGTGGTTATTGGATTGGGAAATTTTCTTGTCTTTTGGTTTATCATATCGTTTCAAAGCCTCTGCTTTTGGTTTTGGGTCAATGCTGCCAACTCCATTCAATGTCGTCACTGTGTTCAAGAGAAGTCATCCAGTCAATATCTGCTACAATACTCTTAAGGCTTCATTCCATGTCTGCCTTTCCTAAACCAGTTCTGTATCAGCATCATTCTATCTCAAATCATCATCTTGTTTCATGTCATTGATGGGGGATACATCAAGGCCCTCCTACAACGGGTTGCTTCCTATCAACAACAACTCATTATCTAGGAAGCTAACTTAGAAACACCCCTTGGTACCTTGGTGCTTGCATACATCAATGGCATGTTTCCTTGATCTTGGTGATAGCTTTACATCATTCACCTTTGAACAAAAGATTTTGTGTGGTGTTCGACGTCAACTCATTTATTCACACCATATAGATTGTACTAGACTACCTTGAGAGCCATTAACATCATTGGTGGTTTCTATCGCGTCTGTTAATTGCTTACATCATTGGTCATTAATCAAATGGTGTCTACCGTGTCTGACTCCATCTCATTGATTCACATGGTTAGACTCGTACATTGGTTGGTCATGTGAATGAGGTAGAAGACCTCAGATATAGTTCCATACATCCGAGTTGTGATTTCAGGAGTAATACAAGATCACACTGTATGATGGCTATGATTGTACAGATAGTCATCTAGTCATGTGTCCACCATCAGTCATCCATGGACGTGTCTATTGATCATTGTACATGTAATGTTAGCTTATGTGTTGAGTATGGGTATCCCTCCCTCAGCAAATATGTCAAGATGTAAATGTATTGTAACAGATGATGATCTCGTTGGTTGTTCTTGATCCTGACTTGTCATAAGGTAAAGCACTTCAGTCATTAGCTATCAATTATGACTTTACACTTTAGGGAGCAATATGTTATAGGCCATTTTGTGACATCTGGTCAATTGACCTTCAACTTGATCAATCAACATCCTTTAACCGCCTTTTCATAATCCTTTCACAAAACCCTAAACATGAATCATTCTAATCCCTAAGTTTCTGCCTAAAAGCACCTTGTTTCAATCATTCTAAAGACCAACACTCCCTAGCCTCTCACTGGATAGTGTCAAATACCACGTTTCCCTACTCTACACTGTGTTGATCACCAACAGGTTTCTCAGCTTTAGGGGTGCATTGACTCTGGAAATTCGGGAAAAAGAGAGAGAATCCCAAAGCCTCTTCTTCCAGAAGCTTCTAGGATTTGTTCTAACCATTTACCTTAGATAAAAGTCTTGAATCCTAACCTTGGAGTTTTCATCCCTTATCCCTTGATCTCATCCTCCCATCAAGAGTGGATCTCAAGCCCATGTTGGTAAAATGATAAGAATTCATGATTTACCTCCTTCACTTATATATTTACTGCCATCCATAGGCAAGGGGTTGGATTTTGGAGAGTGATTTTACCCTTATGTTGCTGATGTGAGAGATATATTTCCATGCATTAGGGTGATTAGAGGTGCACTTTGTGACAAGGAAAGGACAAGTCAACTTGGAGGAGCTATTTTACAGGATAAACACCTATTTTTGGTTCTAACTCACTCCATTCCTATTAATGAAAAGAGTTCTATATTTTCCTATATATGATGTTATGGTTTCATATATTTCAATACCATGTTGATCTATTGAATAAAGTAATTAGATGGTGCTACATAGATTTCGTGGATCATTGGCGCTTGTTATCTGACTATGCAGGTTCTAATAATAGCGATCGGAGCTAGGATTGGAGCATTCAAGCCAAGGAAGGAGCGAAGCATATGATAGATTCCAGGTAGGCTTCATCCTGTTATCTATTTACTTTAAGGAAAACATTAGTCCCTTTGTCTTTTTGTTGTTCTAGGTCAGTCCACCAGGCCTAGGGAAGATACTTTTGTCTGCAGTTGTAGATTTCACATAACATCAGGGAGGTAGGCGTCAGATATATAGTGATCATGAGGTGCAGATAGTTGGGGATGTTGGTCATAGTATTCCTTGGATCTATGCAGTTGTGGACAATAAGCAAGAAAATCACTAGGCATCCATTTTTGAGATGGAAGGTAAGCTTTGTGGTCAATTTATTTCTCTTTTGATTGATTCTGGATCTAATTATAGCTATGTTAATCCTAAGCTAGTGCATAAGTGTGGCTTGAGAAAGGAAGTGTATGTAGATTCTTGATTGGTGCAATTGGCTACAGGTACTAAGAAGAGAGTGCATCACTAGGTAAGAGCTTGTGCATTCAAGTTGAATGGTATGCCTACAACAACACATTTGAATGTATTACCATTAGGATCATATAGTATGCTTTTGGGTATGGATTCGTTGTATCTTCACAGGTCCAAAGTAGATTGTTATGAAAATGTTATTGAGTGCTTGGATGATAATGGGGAAAAGAGAATCTTGCAGGGAAAGAATAAGCCTATATCAGTGAGGATGGTCACAACTATGCAAGCTAAGTGAAGTTGTAGGAAAGGGTATGTAATTTTTGCAGTATATATTTCTAGTGACAAGAGAAAGGATGTTGAGGATGCAAGAAATATTCAAGAGATATCCTATACTACAACAATTCCAGGATGTGTTTCCAGCAGAGATTCTAGAGTTGCCTCCCCATAGGGAAGTGGATTTTTCTATTGATTTTTTACCAAGGGTAACACTAGCATCAAAAGAACCTTACAGGAGGAGCACACCAGAGTTAGTAGAGTTGAAGTTGCAGTTGAAGGAAATGCTTGATAAGGGATACATTAGGCCAATTGTATCGCATTGGGGTGCACCAGTATTGTTCATGAAGAACAAGGATGGTACCCTCAGGTTGTGCATTGATTACATGCAATTGAATAAGGTGACAATCAAGAATAGATATATGTTGTCGATGATTGATGACTTGTTTGATTAGTTGAAGGGAGTAGTAGTGTTCTCAAAGATTGACTTGAGATCAGGATACCATCAGGTATGCATCAAATAAGAGGACATCTACAAGACTGCCTTCAGGACCAGGCCTAGGCATTATGAGTTTGTTGTAGTTCCATTCGGTTTGACTAATTCCCCAACTAATTTTATGTGCTTAATGAATAGTGTGTTGTGTCCTTATTTGGACAAGAATGAGGAAGAGAATGTTGAGAATTTAGTATCATTGTTGAGGTTGCTAAGAGAACATCAGTTGTCTTCCAAGCTTAGCAAGTGTTGTTTCTTTTAGACAAAGGTGCACTACTTGGGTAGCTCCTAGAAATGTGGATGCAGTCATATCATTCATGGGGTTAGCAGGTTACTATAGGAGTTTCATCAGGAAATTCTCACGCATTTCCCACCCTATTACATCATTGTAGAGAAGAAGTAAGAAGTTTGAATGGACAAAGGAGTATGTAGCCAGATTTGAATAGTTGAAGCAGTTGTTGACAAATTCTCTAGTGTCAAAAATTTCGGATCTGGACAAAGAGTTCATAGTGTCTAGAGTTTCTTGCAAGAGAGGGCTTGGTGGAGTCCTTATGCATGAGGGACAGGTGATATGCTATGATTCTAGGAAACTCAATGAGCACAAATAGAATTATCTAACTCATGATCTTGAGTTGGCAGTTATTATTCATGGCTTCAAGATGTGGAGCCACTATCTTCTTGGTAGGAGGTTTGTGCTGAAGAGCGATCACAGCGGGTTGATATATCTATTTGACCAACCAATTCTGAATTCCAAAAAAGCTAGATGGTTGGACATAATCAATGAGTTTGACTTCGAGATCAAATATATCAAAGGTAAGGAGAATAGGGTTGCAAATGCTCTCAGCTAGAAAGTGGAGTTGAAACATGTTGTAGTAATGAACTCATATGGGGCAGATTTACAGGATCGGATCTTACAGGTTGTTTAGAAGGATGATAGGTACATGGAGCTTATTCATAGGCTACAACATGGTACAAGTGATTAGGATGTAGATTACCATCTCACGGCAGATGGCTTGGTGAGATTCAGGGACAGGATTTATGTGTCAAATGATAGTGAACTCAAGATGTTTATCTTGAGGGAGTTTCAATAAATCCATATTCAAGTCACCTAGGATACCAGAAGACATTGATAGTAGTGAAAAATTTATACTATTGGTCGAATCTGAGGAAGGAAGTGGCAGAATTCGTGGCTAGATGTTTGGATTGTCAACATGTGAAAGTAGAGTGTAAGCATCCAGGTGGATTTATTTAGCCTATTCTAATTCCAAAATGGAAATGGGAGGCCATTTCCATGGATTTCAATATAGTTCTTTTGAGGACATCGATGAAGCATGATTCTATCATGGTTGTGGTAGACAGTTTGAGCAAGGTAGCTCACTTCATTCCAGTAAATACTACATATTTAGCTAGCAAGGTAGCACAAGTCTTCATCAAGGAGATTTTGATATTGCATGGTGTTCTGAAGAAGATTGTGTTGGATAGGGATGCCAAGTTCACTTCCAAGTTTTGCAATGAAATTTTTGTAGGTTTGGGACAGAGTTGGCCTTCAATACAACTTATCATCTGCAGATAGATTGATAGATAGAGAGGGTCAATAGGATATTGGAGGATATGTTGAGGATGTATGTGATGCACCAATAGAGGAGATGGGAGGAGTACCTTCCATTGGTTGAGTTTTCTTACAATAATGGTTATCAGGAGTCATTGAGGATGATTCCATTTGAGGCACTATATGGGAAGAGTTTTAACACTCCCATTAGTTGGATTTATCCAGTGAATAGGGTAACTATTGGACTAGACATGTTGGCAGACATGGAATAGGAAATGAAAGTTATAAGGAAGAATATAAAGGTAGCACAGGACGAGAAAAAGAGTTATGTAGACTAGCATAGGGATTTTAAGGATTTTTAGGTTGGGGAGCATGTGTATTTGTGCATCAATCCCAAGAAGATCTCCTTGAGGATTGAATCATGTGCCAAGTTGGCACCACAGTATTGCGGGACTTTTGAGATCCTTGAGAGGATTGGACCAATGGCTACAAACTTGCACTCCCTCCAATAGTGAATATCCATGATGTTTTTCATGTTTCATTGTTTAAAAGATATGTAAAGGATGTTGATCATGTTATTGATTGGTTTGTATTGCAGGTGGAGCAAGAAGGAGAATTCTAGCCAGAACCTCAGTGCATATTGCAACAAAAATATATCATGCTCCAGAACAGAGCAATCGAGTTAAAGTGCAGTGGAAGCAGTTTGGGCTCAATAAAGCTACATTGGAGATGGTTGATCATATGCAGACTATGTATCCTTAATTTTTTTCTAGTGGAGGAAAATGAGTTTTTGGTATTGTACATATTTATGTATGGTTTCTATTGTAAATACCACCATGAGTTGTGTTATAAAGCCCCAATAAGTAGTATGGTTATCATGTTTTCATGTTTGTCATGATGGTTTTTCTTTGAGTAGGTTGTTATTGTAAATATTGCAACGAGCTAGGATATAAAGCTCCATTGCCAGTATGTTTTTCTTTTCAATGGTTTTGTAAGTTGTAGGTGTCATAGAACACCAAGGATGGTTTTCCCCTAAGGGGGATGGTTTTGTAACAAACCCGGGTTAAAATTTCATGTAATAAAAGTTAATAAAGGCAAAATAAGACCATTGTTAAGGGAAACTTATTCAAAGTTGGATGTTGGGAAAAATATCCTAGTGGGCATCACTTGATGTGTTTATGGCAAAGGAAATGGCAAAGGATTTGGAAAGGAAAAGTGGTATTTATTGGCATTTATTTATGAAAATAATGGAAATTAGGAGAAAAGGGAGGTGAAAGGTCATAGGTTTCATGTGAGGAGGAAATTAAAGGAAAATTAAGGAAAATGAAGAAATTAGAGGCCTCATTAATAAAAAGACCTTAGAGCATCAATTGGTTGATTTTTGTCAGTTCAATTTTGAATTTAGTCTCAGAGAAGAGAAGAGCACCAAGAGGAGAAGGAAAGTAAGCAAGCAAAGGAAGGGCAAGGAAAGCAAGAATCAAGCAAGGAAAAGTTGGATCAAGTATCTTCAGCAGGAATACTTGTAGGTAGTAGGTTGTATGTATGATTTCTTAACTATTTTTGACATGCATGGTATGTGCATGTTGGTATTTGTTTCTTTTGTTGTCATTGGAATGGATTTTTTCGGGTTTTGACCGTGGATTTTAGCCTAGCCTTACCATTTCTAGATAGTCATGGTGTGATGGGGATTTTCTTGGTTGGAGTCTTGGATTGCTGGAAGATTTTGGATCCAGGTGAGGTGGTCTTAGAAAATTTCCCAAAGGCCTAGGAATCCCTTGACCGGTAATGGTGGGATACATGGTAAAGCTTGAGGGTGGAGATGGGAAAATTCCTCAAGGTATTGAAGAAGAATTTTGAGGCATCCAAGCTTAGTTTGGTTTTGTGATCTCGGCACCGATTTAGGTGAGGTCATGGTATGGTGAGGGTGGAGGTGGTTTAACATATGGATTCCCTTGTTTTTTTATGGATTGGTTTATCCCATGAGATCCCACATTCATGCTTGGAATATGGAGTGGGGATGATTGGCTGAAAGAAAGATCTAGTTCAACCAATCTATGGTCGAGTGGTTCATGGAAGTCTCAAACCTGGTTGGATTTTGCCTATGTTTAATAAGAGCTAATTTTCCCTTTCTTTTAACGAGTAAATGTAACACCTACTCTTTAATACAAGGTACTATATAATAATTGTGTGGCATAACTCCATCTGTGTCAGATACTATTGGAAAAGTAACATACATTTGCGTAGCACCAATGATCCCCATGTAATCTGAATTACTCGAGTCATCTACACAGAACATTGTTTGAATGTAGATTCCTTCATGGGAAAGAAAGGAGAAATAAGGGTCAATTGATATTGATCATTTTACTCACTCTTCAAAATCAACTAGGGGAGGATAATAACATTGCATTTCAAATGGAGAAATAATATAATGATTCCCAGTCATATTCAATTGGGGTAGAGATAGATATGGTGAGAGAAGGGGAGTAGGGGAGGATATTTCTCTCACTTAATATTGAGCAAATATCCAATGAATAATGTTGATGGATATTACATAATAGGATTAGATTAAGGTATGATCTTTTTGTTCAAGAAGGGGATATGGTGGAATTGGTTTACACTATGGACTTGATTGAATTTAGCCTTAGTATGGAAACCTACCAAGTGATAGCTTCCAAATCCAAGGAACCCTGGGATATTTTGAATGGGTAAACCTGAGCAAAATTTGGTTCATGAAGGCAATGTTTCTTCCCCTAAGATAGGAATGGGATAGGTGTAGAGACTCAATGGAATTTATTCTAACGATTGAATCACATTTGGTCCAATACATTTCATTGAGTCAAATAGCAACAATTTATGGATGAATATAGCAACAATTTATGGATGAATATTCATTATAAATAATGATATTTAAAGAATAAATAGAGGTTAAGCACTAGACCTAGAAAATAACCTTAAATCTCGCAATCGTTGGCATAGCACTGGTAGAAAAAGACTACAGTCGCACTCAAGCAAGCTCATGCAAGAAAGTGGGGAATATTAGTCACTTGAAGGGCTTGGCAAGGGAGGGTCTGGGGCTCAAGTTCAGAAAAAAGGTGATTTGTCTCAAGGACAAAGGTCCAAGAAGGGTCGGTCAACCCTTGGGGGGCCTATGGCATCAGGAAGAGGTCGATAAGTTCTAGTTGTGTCGATTTCATTTCCTTAAGGTCATCTAGGAGGTTGAGTCTTACCATAGTAGCCCCTTAGCTCATGTTTAACTTGGGAAAGTTGGTGAAAGTAGTTAGATATGAGAGGAGGCATGCTACAGTTTAGTGATATGAGTAGTGTTGTGAAGTAGAATAGATGTTAGTCAAATTCAACTAATCTTTTCCATGATTGTTTATCTCACTGTGTTATTGATCATTGATGCATTCATTTGGCCAGTTGTAAGGTTGTGTTGATCTGCAAGGGTGGGAACATCCTTTCATCTCCACTAAGACTTCTCCATCTTCTCCTTTTACCCTTCACACTACTCTCAAACTTTTTTTCCACAATCATTATGTTTATGAAATTAAGGACATTGTGGGCATCCACCTTGGTGCAAGACAGACCTCCGAGAGGTCCTAAGCTTGGCTAGGAGGCTTCCCCAACCTTCATTCACTCCCTCTTACCTTCATCAATCTTGTCCTTGCCTCAATACAAAAATATCCACCACTAAAAAGGATCTCATAACACCTCTTGTAGCAATACAGGGAATCTGGTAGCAATATAGGACCTCCTATAGTAGCACCTATAGCAGGCTTGTAGCACCATTTTCCTCCATCTGTTTTTCTCACCACTTCAAAATTTGCTTGTTTAAGATGAATAATTACCTCTAACTTGGGATTTGATGATCTAGAGAAGCTCTTAGACCACTCCAACCTCCTCTTTTCTTCACTACAAAATAGAGTAGAATTAGTGTTTTTAATTCACAAGCATGTTACAAGTTAGATTTCTGATTTTCAAGCAAATGTAAAGTAGATCAATGATACATGCAAGTAGTTTATTGATTTGATGAAATGTGAAAAATAGAGTAGCTTCACTTTTGCAAGTAGACTAGCCCTTTTTCTCTCATGTAATGTTAATTAGCATCTACAAGTTAAATGAATGGCATTTTCACTTTCATAGTTAAAATCAGTTTCATCAAGAGTTTTCACTATAGTTAAGTTGGAGGAATGGTCTCTGAACACCTTGATTTGATGTCATGACTAAGGGTGGCATGAGTATAACCTAATATACTGTGCATACAACATTGTCACCTCTAATTTTGTACGAACCCCGGGCTGATAGTTTAAGTTGAGGATCCCTTGGGAGTTGCAACACTCTTGGTGTAATACCAGGGTTCACCAACAATATTAGAGTAGTTAGGTTTATTTGTTGTATATGTTTTGAACTAATTTGTTTTCACGTAGGTGGTATAAAATATTTGGTTTCCCTCAATGCATATTGAAACCACCTACAGAGGGAAATGGTTAAGCTATGACTAGATGGATGATGCACTTTGTTTTGATGATATTCCAAGGAAATAAAAAGATTAAATTACAAACAAAAAAAAATGTAACTTGGTAATAGATGATGTATCGCTCTTTCAATAATTATTATTAAACTTAAATTTAAGTGATTGAATAGACTTTGAGTGTTTTCTATAGTTAGTTGGACTCATCTTTCATGATGATTTCTTGCTGGAAATTTACCTAACAAGGAAAGAGGTGTGACTTTGTGAATATATCCTTGATGGTTTATGATGGATGATCCTTATTTGATATGATGTTTATATAATATGTAATGATGTGTTTATGGCTTAAGGGAAATTGGCAAAGGCAATGGAAAAGGATTTGAAAAGGTAAAAAGGCATTATTGGTATTTTCTTTATGAATGTTTGGATGGGGCCCCCTGGGTCAGTTTTGGGGTTAAGATAACCCAAGTTTTGATGTAATTTTTGTAAATTATGTGAAGACTCTGTGATTTTTGGATGCAGAACGCGTAGATGGTTAGGGGTCAAAACGGTTTTAGCCCCTTTTTTATGTAAAGTTAGAATCATCTTTGGGACCCACCCATGGTCAGTGGACCATGGAATTGTATGTAAAAGGATATAAATAGGTGTGTCTTAGAAAGTATAAGGCATGATGATGTTAGTAATGGGTCAGTAAGAAGAAAGTGATAGTGTAGAAGTGAGGGTAAAATAGGAGAGAATGGCTCTGCAACTGAGTGTGCAGAGGCCTAGGTAGAGTCTGCAGCTAAGTGCGTGGACCCCTGCAACTGAGTGTGCAAAGTAGTTTTGAGTCTGTAAACCTGAACTGAAGATCAATAAAGAAGATTATTAAATAATTCCTTTATATGTCTGTTTATTTATGTTTACTTTTGTTTACGATATATGTTGTGGATGGATAATGTGTTTATGAAATATTGATCTAATGATTCACAATTCACTTGAATAGGTCTTAATAAATGTATGTCATGCATGTTAAGTAATTTCACGAAGACTGGGATAAAATTGGTTATGTTTATTAAATACGTAAGGTAGGTCTGCGCGAGC
This sequence comes from Pinus tabuliformis, assembly GCA_031772625.1. Classification (NCBI taxonomy): domain Eukaryota; kingdom Viridiplantae; phylum Streptophyta; class Pinopsida; order Pinales; family Pinaceae; genus Pinus; species Pinus tabuliformis. The sequence goes on along the minus strand of CM062819.1, from coordinate 1,570,827,334 downwards.
TTGTATCTAGGGTTGTTTTCTGGTGCATGTAAGTGGATGAATAGATCGTTAAGGGTCGACAAAGACCGATCATGGACCTTCACGAAGGTCTGAAGGCTGTTTTAACAAAGTTTCAGTACCGAGCCCTAAGGGCTTATAGATCTATGTGAAGTCATATCCAGGGCACTAAAAGACATCACACTGATCTATGGATGCAGAAACTTGGTTCCAGCATGCCCCCATACTACTTCGGGTACAACTGCAACCTGCACTACGCAGGTTGTTGCCGAAAGGGCCAGTAGTGTAGGGTTTTTTTGGTTGGCGCAACTAACTCTGAACCTGGGTCAGGACCCCCTAAACCAACAAATGGTTCTGTTGTCGGGACCGGGATCTGCTTGAAGGAGATGTGTGATGTTGCATCACTGGAACCCGATGAAGAAAGAAATTGAAAAGTGGTTGGATAGAAAAAATAAAGAATTCACGGTGCAAGAAAACAGGAATCTGCACCTGTCGAAGGAGCAGTGGTTGGATAGATATTTGTATATGGAGATACACGAAATTTTCTTCTACACCTTCTCGATCAAATTATATGATTGGTTAGCTAAGTTGGAAGACAGTCAAGGGAGGTGGAAGCTTGTCGATCCAATAGTGTGGACTCCAAAACTTGTACAATGATTAGAAGCCTCTGAAGAAAAAATCGTGCGGGCTGTCAATAACTAGTGGATTTGTTACAGAATTCGTAGTTGATACCTTAGTCAGCTACAGCGAAGCGAAGCAGCGATTTTTCAAAGGACCGTGAGGTAAGTATTTAAGATCTTTGAATACCTAGATTAAGATGTTGTTATGTGAAAAATGGGTTATGCCATTGCCTTGATGTTCGGAGCTACACGAAGTGGAAAACTCTTCAGAGATCGAGAGAGATCAGGTCCTGAATATAGCCCATTGATTGGACCTCCTTCGAGCGATGACGAGGGAGCGGTACAGGCCTCACCACGGAGTGTTGTTCAGCTAATAAGACAGGGTTTTCCATGGACACATCATCCATCCACTCCACCTCCACCTCCACCGCATACACCTTCACCCACACCTCCACCACCTCCACCATCGTTCAACATGTCGAACATAATGAAGTTGCCAATTTTCAAGGGCATAGGGAGTGAAGACACAGAACAATTTTGGTTTGTTGGAAATGTTGCATGGACAACGCAGCAGATTACTGGTGATAATATAAATAAGGAATAGTTGGTTACCACTCTACAGGATCGCGCCCTGACTTGGTATATTAAGTATTGCTCTGTTAATCCTTTGGCAACACTAGTAGAGACTAAGGCTGCTTTGAACAAAGAATTTAGTAAGCCTAAGTCTAACTCGCAGTCAATAGTTGGATTTAAGGAGATCACAATGAGGGTTGATGAGATGCCTTGGGAGTTAGATCAAAGGCTAAAATACGTAATTCGAGAAGCTAATATGCAGCTCACAGATGGTCAGCAGCACGAGTGGTTTATAGATTTTCTTATGCCCCACCTCAAGATTACTCTGTCACAACAGAAGATAGGAACTTAGGCAAAATCCCTAGAAATCTCGATGAGGTTTCATGAGACACCTATTTAGGATGCGACCTTGGGGGTATAGTAAATTCCCTCTCAGTTATAGAGTCTATGCTTGGAATTGGAGAGCTTGAAGAAGGACAAGGAGACTAAACCAGAGGTGCACACGGAAGTATGGTGTCTGAAGTGTAAGGGCCAAGGGCACAATAAAGACCATTGCCCTGTCTTCACAAATTATATTACAGGAAGGTGACCAATTCCCCTGAGACCAGAATCTCCAGCAAGACCAAGTGTGGGGGTCATGCTATGGTGCGTTATTTTTCAGGTTGTTGGACAACATGCGACAGATAACTGTCATTTGCTTCAAAATTTCGTCCAGACAACACAACAATTGTTCTGTAACTTCTAAAAATCAGTGGGCCATGATCAATGCCACTCTTGCAGCTATGATATGATGATGGAAAGAACACCTACCCACCAAATGCAAGAAGAATCTTGGCCTCCAAAGTAGGGCATCGGAGGAGCGTGCAGAGGATATTAGGGCCAAGGACGAGGCTGAGGAGGAGGAGGGCCTAGTAGAGGCCGGGGTCATGTTATTTTTTACAACTACAAAACACCAGGCCACTACACGCGAGAGTGTTAGAATCAGACACGCCCGTCATGTCAATACTGCAACCAATTTGATCACACTATCACTAGTAGAAAATGATGAAATTAGTGACTAGGTGACTAAAAAAGTTAGTCACCGCAATTATTTCAAGTGAATTACTGCTAAATTTGAGTAATTTTAAGTGACCGAACTAAAAATGACTAACTTAAATGACTAATTTAGTTTAGGGATAAAATATATGACTAGATAATAAGTGACCAAACTAAAAACGACTAACTAAAATGACTAATTTAGTCCAGGACTAAAATATATGACTAGATAATAAGTGACAAAATTAATAATGATTAATGTAAATGACTACTATAGTCCAAGAATAAAAATATAACCAAATAATAAGTACAACAAGTATGTGAATTAGTCATTTATGTTAGTAATTTTTAATTGTAACTCGAGAAACAAAAAATTTCAATTTTGACACTGAAGTGTTTCATTTCACTATAGGGGTCTATGAATCCACTTGCAGTGTTAAAATTTAGAGACAAAGGGGTCTTTGAATCCATCTATAGTGTTAAAATTCTAAATACCCTTTAGTCTCTAAATTTTAACACTGCAAATGGATTCAGATATTCTCAACATCAGTTTGACCTTCCTTCATCATCGGGGCAATGCTCTCCTTCACCAGTTCGTCCAAGGAGGGCAAGGCCAATGGAACTTGATATGAAGGACAAGAAAAAAATAAACCAGAGAAAGTCGTAACTTCTGAAACTTCTAAAAACCCTAAGAAAGTCATAATACATTATGTGTCTTTCTCCAATCTCTAGGATGAAAGGGAAACCAAACTCAAAGCTAGACAACCCCAAGAAGAGTTTTGCATCCCCTCACAAATGGCCTCGAGCCCTGGGATAGCTAAAACTAAAGGACCTGAACAGTGCACAATTGGAGCAGGGGTTAGGGCCTCTGAATCACTAGATGACTACCCTATCAAATTATTAAATTTTCTTTCTAAAGACCTAGTAGGCCCAAAATCTGAGGCAAGGTGACCTTTCGATCTAACTTCCAAATGCAAATGGATAAAATCCTTTCTAATTCCTAGATTTTTTCTTCCAGAAGAGTAAGACAACACCAATAGATTGAGAAAACCACTATTGGTGCTCTATTAAGCTGCTAGGTGAAGTAAGGTAGCCATTTCAGCCACTTCAATACTTCATCAATCCACTATCCCTTTTGTATGTGCTCCATCAGCAAGTGAAATAGTGAGATGTCAAAATATGGATGGTTGCAAGTTGGAATTTTTGTCACTACTTTGTTGTGAATAAGCTTGTGTATCTGTCAATCAAAAACATCTTCTATTATGTCAAATGTTGACATGAAATGATACAGGATTTTTTTATCCACCCTTGCATTTGGCTATGTTAATCAAACCACAAATTATTTCCCTATTTTTCTTCCAACTCTATCTTGAGGACTGATCTAGTATACTAATAATTTATCCCAAGTAGATATGAAACTATGTTGTCGTATAAGTATATATATTGTTGTGAAAAACTCAGAAAAGAAGTGTGTTGAAGACTAAAATTGAAACCAAGGATATATCATAGTGCCCTAGGTATCCTCAAGGTTTTTCATAGGTTTCCATGAAGATCTGGAAAAGAGGAGACCATTTATTATCTCAACATTCTTGCTCAAATTTTATGAACTCTATTCCATATAAACCTATCTTCACATATCTGAATTGTTTCCCTAAGGAAATATTGGTCTGTGGAAACAATGTCATCAATTACATGTTTGAATGAGTGTTTCTGTCCAATATCTAAATTGTCAACATCATTTTGGTCTTGGTGTATAAATCCACTTGTATTTGATTTAGATATAGGTAACACCTCATTTTCACCTCTACATGACTAATCATAAACATTAGGGCCACTAGAATGGTGGTTGTGCTTACCTCCAGAATATTTTCCATTAGATGCTTATGCCACTAGCCAATCAATGTTGCTTTATTAATGTGATACTACATGATGACCTAATCAAATATATGCACCTAGGTGAAAATACAAGAGAAAGCCCTTTCTCTCATTGTTGTTTTTTCTCCATCTAGGCACACGTGGTCAGGAAAACTAAAGAAAACATCATCCCCTCTGATTTCTCTAAAAATAGGGGCCATTTGTTTCTCAGGGTAGTGATTCATCATGGAATTAGATTCTTTCATATGCATCAAATTAGTCATAATATTATCACCCTCATCGCAGAGATTAGAACTCACATATCAATGGCATGGATTTTATAGGTTTGAAAGCTGGAAAGTGTCATTGGTGAAACAAGAGGAGACCTATGTATCAATATGCCTACTGATTGAGGTTGTTACCTGATCGATCTCTTGATATTTTATATCCCAGAGACCTACGTCAATAACGTTCCTCCACAACACATTTTCCATTGGATGCTTATGCCACCAACCATCGATGTTGCTTTATTAATGTGACAATACTTGTTGATCTTATTGAATATATGCACCTAGGTGAAAATACAAGAGCAAGCCCTTTCTCTCATCACTGTTTTTCTACATCCAGACACATGTGGTGAGGAAAACTAATGCAAAAATCATCCCCTCTGATTTCTCTAAAACTAGGGGCCATTTGTTTCTCAAGGTAGTGATTCATCATGGAATTAGATCCATTCATATGCATCCAATTAGTCATAAAGTTATCACCCAGATTGCAAAGATTAGAAGTCACGGATCAAGGGCATGGATTTTTTAGGTTTGAAAGCTGGAAAGTGTTATTGGTGAAACAAGAGGAGACCTTTGTTTCAATATGCATATTGATTGAGGTTGTTACCTGATCAATCTCTCCATCTTCCATATCCCATAGATCTCATTCAATTGTCACCAAGTGAAGGAGTATGGTCATTGGGTTGGCTTGTGGGTCCATATGCATTTGATTTATATGCCCTTCTAGATCCAATTTTGACACCATCTTCCTGATTGATATCTTCTCAAGGGCCTTCACACTGGATTCCCTCATATTTGCTAGAGGTCATCCTCTCTCTCTTACCATTTTCTTTCTCACATAGCCTTTCACACCACCTACTGATGTAAATGTCATTTGTCGTAGCCATCCATTACACTCCTTTTAATAGTTAAGACTTCTTGTATTGATATCCTAGCTAGCTTATTTTAAAGACCCCAGGAGTTACATATGATATGAAATAAGTGATGTTGAAAGAATTAAAAAATAAAGACTCTCTTTGGGGAATTGCAATGAAATGTGAAAATAGGGCAATGTTGCCACTAATTATACACTCCCAACTCATGGTCTAATAGTAACTGTCCTTTACTCCCTTTTTACTCGCTTTTAATTCATTCACTTGAGGATTCATTTCACTTTTGAAAACTAGTTGATGAACTCAGTGCACGCAGTGCAGACCACACGATTGATATTGTAAACATCAATTTGAGAGAAAGTGTATCTGCTCCACACATGCTGACCAATTGTTTAATGAGGTTGATCCTTGGCTCACAATCACCTCCACTATGTTAGCGAACAATTTGACATACAAATTGAAGTGCCCACCTTATGAGGGTTTCTCCTCAATTATTTTTAACAAAGTTACCTTCATCATGTGCAGGGTTCATTTTCATTTTTTTTGGTTGTGTGACCTAATATAAATGCATGTATTTTCATTAAAAAAACTCTTTTTTTATTTTCTGATCTATATCAGTTCCACCATCCTCACGAGTCCACTTTGAAGCCACCAATATAGGATGTGTTTCCATAGAATTGCATGTTAAACATTTTAGATCTGGCTGTGGCATTGATGACTTTGAGGTCCCCACCACACCAGCATTTTTTGGTAAAGTTCCACTACAAGAGGCATCCACTAATTCACGTTCCTCAGCCCGTGACCATAAATATGATTCTTCCTGAACATTTTTCCTATATTTGGACATATAGTCCTTATCATTATCAAGTATGGATTTTCTTTCTTCACCTGATAGGATAATAATGATGAAAACAGTGAAAAATGGCATTTCAGCTAATGCAGCCTTGCAAGTACACACACATATATTTTACTCTTTCATATTCACAAACTTAACCTATCAAATTCTCTTGTCTTTATATTCATCAACTTTCAAACTTAATAAATAAAATCAGCCTAAGACAGTGACTAAGAGTAAGACCTGAGAACTGTAATTATCATGGACACTAAGAGATAAAGCACCTCCATGGAGATAAGAATTGTAATTATCATGGACCCTTTGTTTAGGGAACCTCCATGGAGATAAAGCACTAAATGCAAGATTAACCCTTTGTTTATGTGATAATTATGGAATGTATATCCATTCTCTCAAAGATTAGTCTTAGATATTCAGAAATAATTTCCCATTTATTCTAAATAACCCTTAACACTGTTTATAGAGTAATTTATCACCATCACAATCACAATAGTGATTTTTTAAGGCAAAAGCTACATCAAAACTCTTTGAATATGCAAGTAGATAGCCTCCACAAATGAAAGTGAAAGCATATTTTAAGCATGTTTAAAGTGGATTAAAATATAATAATGAAAGACACAACAAAAATCTTAATACAACAATAGCTCAAATAATTCTTTAAAAATATATATATATTAAAAATTACTATAAAATTATAAATTGACATTAACATTAACAAATAATTAATTAATTTATATAAAATCCCAATTTAATAAAGAATAATTACTTAATTTAAAAGGGTGCATTATTGTTTTGTTCTATGTGGCATCATTATTTTATTTTATGTGGCCATTTATTTTTCCAAGTAAAAAAATTATTCAGATTAAATAATAAAATGTGTAATATTCCAAATTCTTTGAAAAATCGTTTGACTGAAATACAAATATATGGTAGTCGATGACATGATCGGACGGGTAGACATTCTATCCTGCTTTTAGATTCAAATCCTCTTGGTAGTTTGGCGCCATTGCGCGTATCCCTCTCACCGAGCTCAAAATTGGTCGTCGATGACTAGAGGAGGCTATGCTCAATTGCGAGGAAACTCAGATCCACATTCAGCAAGCTGGCCTCAAGCTGAAGAAGGTCGACTGATGGGACACCCAATAAATGCGGTCAGATCCTACAATGTAGAAATGAAGATCTGAAATAAACCCCTCGATCAATCCAGCATGGCACGGATATGGGTCACAACAATGGGGCTCACCCCCCCACATTCAACCGTCACCATCTCGATACATAGTACCTTCTTGGTGTGCAGGACGAAGATGGTCAACAGAAGAGAGGAAGGGATCCAGGTACTGAAAACCACACCTTCCCTACCAGAGTTTGGGAAGAATTTCATTGAGTTAATGGATTAGTATTCATATGCATTTCGAGTGGTTTGATTGAATGTTTGATGACAGGTACTTGGTAAACAATTTCGTGGTCGATGAAATTTTGTATTTTTTCCCTTTAATTTATACAATTTATTAAGGTTTTGGTTGGTCTTGCATTATCTTCTACAGGGGTATCAATGTTGTGAGAAACAAGATCAAAATGTTTGCACAGAAGAATGTAACACTCCCTCTAGGGCAGCACAAGATAATAATTTTGGATGAGGCTGATAAGTAAGTAAAGACCATTTATTCTTTCTTTTACACACACACAGTGTGGTATACACCAAGACTATGTCACATTACATGGACATTTATATTTGGTACATGTCTATGTCACTGCCTCAGTGCATTCGGCAATTTAGGTTTAGGTCATTGACACATGCTTCAGTTTTCACTGTCGGTGGGCTTTATTGGCTAAGACGATCCATGTAATCTTACCTTGGAATTATCCCTAATTTCACAGAATAATGCATTTTTTATTCGAAGCAGATGAAACTTAGGGCTTTATTGTAACTCAATGATTGTCAAGCACCTATGATCTCAGTTTTTTTATTAGGCTCCATAATGTTGTGTTCATGTGGCATGGGGTCATTCCACTTATTATCTCCACTCCCATGTTATGGCTTTTTTCTAGTTGGTTTCAAATTATTGGTACCAAGGCTTTTGGCCATTGGTTTGGTAAAAACCATAGTAGCAAGATTCGAATATCAATGAGAATTCGAATTCAAATATGATTAGGTATGGACATGTTCAGGAACAGAATTCCCATGAAGTCATCTTGCTGATTTTTTTCCCAAGCCATCTGGATGTTTTCGCAATGTGTTTTCGAAAGGCTGATTTTTGGACCCTTGCTGAGTTATTTCCAACTTATCAAGAAGGAAAAACAGAGATCATCGGTAAGCATATTTTTTTATCCTCCTTTTTAGTTTGGTTTTTGTATTTTGGCCTCTATTTTGCTTATTCTAGAGTATATTTTATATTTGTTTTCCTCAGGAAGCACTTTTCCAATTGAACGGGATTGGGGGAAAAAGGTTGGTAGCATTTCGTAGTAATAAAAATCATTAATTTCATCCCTTTAGAACATACTCTCGAGTTCACCAGCAAACTCCAAGAAAAAATCCTTGTCGTGTGACTAATAACTAGTATGGATGGCAAGAAGTTGCAAATATATTCAGTTTGTCTACAAAACACATCCAGTCAATAGGAAACAAAGTCATTGTAGAATAGTGACATTAGCAGAAACATCTGTACTTTTCCTTAGTACAGTAAGGTATGTCTTATGGATATGTTTTGAGAGGTTTTTGCATTTCTATTGAGGATGAAAAGTATTGAGTTCCTGGGAATATGAAAACCATTTAACTCCTAAATTGTGGAAATGTAAAGAAAGAAGACAAAAAAATCCATACAAAAATGAAAGGACGGGAAAAAATGAAGAAGCTAAGTTGACAAGTTTGAAATTCGAATTCTAGTTGCTACTAAATTGCTAATAAACTATGTTGCATGGGTACGTCTAAGACTTATACTTCTACACTAAACTTCTTTCGTCGTACCTATAGACAACTCCTCTATACAAAGCAAACTCATCCTTTTATCTGTACTGAAGAACAAGAATATACATCGAAACCAATGTTTTCTCCCAATGACTTTCACCCCAACAATGTAGATAGGTGCAACAACTGGAATACTTCAAGAACAGTCATAGGAATGTTGTTTGTCAAATTGAGAGACCACGCCAAAACATTAGATTTGATTGTCAAATTATTTTCCTTTAGCATCGTGGATGGAAGTAATCATTAGAATCCTCATAGCAGGTTGGCCCTTAGGAGTTCAATTGGTCTCTCTCTACTAAATGTGTCATTATCAAAGTCCTTATTTGATATGTGCTCTTGAGATTTAAGATTTGACCCGTGACCCAATGGATTTAATCCAAGGACCTCCCACCCCATCGGATGACTTTCATGCATACTACTAGGAACAGAATGTATAGATGGAGGGAGATCTATAAATGGTACCATACCATCATCCATATTTGATCCATTGAAACCACTTCTGAGAACACGAGGACTAGTCAAAGAACCATTCTTATTGTACACAAGTTCTGCCTTGCCACCAGAATATATAGATGATGAGTCACCATTATAATCAGGAGAGCAGAAATCAAACCCAAGGCCTAAGCCACAACCATCTTGATCATCCATTCCATGATAAGTATCATCATTAGGGTCCAAATTCTTGACATTGTCCTAATTCTGCCTTTTCCATCTCTTTGTAGAAGATCTCTCATCATCCTCAAAATGATTCCATCATGGAATATAAAACCAAAGAGAGATGAGAAGGTAAAATGTTCCAATGGCAATTTCCTTTTCTCATCAAATTTACGTTTGGAAATCTGGGTTGAAATTAACTAAACATAAAATTTAGTTTTAATTGTGGGTCTTTGTGCCATGCTATAGAGCAGCTATGTGAACACACGTTAATAAAAGGATGGCAAATGTGACCTCATCAGAGTTTACCAAATCCAATACCCTTTTGACAGAAGAATTTATTGGCCTCACTACACTTCTTACTTTGTACATAACCCATCATTAGTAAATTCCATGAAACTATGCCTCTTTGAGACATGCCCTCAAAATCATTGTGAGAAATATCGACAATTCCACAATTGGTGTATATATCTATTAGTGCACTCCCCAAAAAATAATGCCCCTTCAATCTATTTTTTATTATATAGACATGGACTTCCTGGCCTTTTTGTGGGACTAATAGATTTTCATATTCAAGGAGAAAGCTTGCAAAGGTCACAGAGTTGGGATTCAATCCTATAACTTATAAATGATGAAAGAGATTCAAAGCTTCATGATGGATACCATATTGTATATATGCAATAATCATGGTGCTCCATAACACTATCTCTATTACAAACATTTGTGGAAGAACTTGTGTGCAACTTCATTTTTATCCAAACTTGGAATACAGCTTCTACACTGCCCATTGTGTCCCATTGTGGAAAGATAGCAACAAAAAATAGGATTGGCTCCAAGTTAATCATGTGCTATGATTTTGAATTCAGTGTAGCATAATTGATATTTCACAGACTACCTCTCCATGATCTTTTCTACTCTAGAATACATTGAAGAGTACAAAACTAAAATCAAATTGAATCACATAGTTATAACATATCACAAGTAACAATTAGAGATCAGTTTGAACTATCGAAAGAGCCCACACAATTGACCTATGCAATCCCAAGCTTACAGAATATAGAAAAGGTTTTCAGACAAGTTTCGCATACATCTTTGTAAGTCTAGAATGTAAAGTAAGCAATATATGTAACCTAAGTAATCCTCTTAATCATAGGTTCTTGACACTACAAGAAAAGAACTATCATAGGACAACACCGTCTCCATGTTCCACTTGTAATCATACATATCGACAAGGTTCTTCTCCACAATCACTTTAGATGCCAATCTGACTCCCCAAGTTGGATATGGACTTGCTTCATTCTAGAGATATTGGTAACCATATACAGTGAAAAAAGTGGCAAAAAAAAAGGTTCAACCCCATGTTACTTGTTGCATTTCACACAAGAGCTTAAGGACATCTTTGCCACACGTATTATCTACATAGCACACACTTGGGGAATCTACAAAATATATTTATATTAACATTTCTTAAATACCCTCCACATATCTTTCCTATCTTCCTCATTTGGTGCATATCCTAGAAATTTCTATTCAATACACAAGATTCATCTTTGTTGAGAACTTCACAATGACATCACACCCATATGTAGGAAATAGCCATAGTTGAGAAAGTCCTAATGTTGTCTTACCATCCCAGAACTGCGCTTGTGAAGATTTTCATCTTATTATTTATGTCTTTGAGCCTGTACATCCCCAATGCTATAACCAATGGCTCTTATACCAATTTGTAATGTACCTTCTATTGGTCACTTTAATTGCTTATTGAATTAAACAACAAAGTGCGACATTAATTGTCAACCCGGGGAAGTATTGTTATTTCAAAGGCAACTACGTACTATATGCACTCAATTTTAAAAGCAAAAAAAGTTGTAGTACAAGCAAATCACACCTTAAATTAACAACCTGAAGCTCCACTCTGCATTATAGCAATTACACTCTGTTGCAGATAGCTACCAGAGAATGCTTAATTCCACTCAAAGAATCAGAAAAGAATCAATCTGCAAAAGAAAACAATGGCTGTGCTGTAACAGAGAGTCAGGACCCTATCCCCAGAGCGGGAATCTCCAGCACCTGCCTCTGATTAACTAGCTTTCCAATTTACTCTGTAACTTAATCACCAGTGAAACACTCATAAATTAATTTTGAATAACACATCAATCAATTGAGAAAGAAACAGAGTCTCAGCAAAGGTATTACAAACAATATTCAACAAACAGTACTTGTTAACAAGGCATGAATAAAAGACACACTTGACACACTGTAGAAATGAAATGGGTGAATCTTGTGATGAAGGTGGGCCCTGTCCTTCTCACAAGATTCCCCAGGAAACAAGAACTAGAAAAAGATGTTCAGAACAAAATTTTATTCATCCATCAATATGTCATATTACAAAAAGAATTCCAGTCCTGTTCCTTCAGCTAAGCCTTTTTCCACAGTCTGTTCCCCCCTTCTAATGTAGATGTCTCCTCTTTATAAAGAGGTGACATCTATTACAAAAGATTTACTTTGTTTTAACACATTATACAAAATAGGGAAATCAATTCTCTGTCAACAAAAATGTTGTTATAGTAATGCTATCTTTAGATTGTAAGCGTTACATCTAGTGTAACAGCTTCCTCGGTGATCAATTCTGGTTCCTTTGCTGCTGTAAAATTTAGAATGCAAATCTCAACTATTTCAGCATCACTATTCGCATGTCATTTCTACTATTTCAACAACTGCAAAAATAGTCTTCCAGGTTGTTTCAGCATCGCGGAATGCACATCATTCTTTAACTATTTAGCACTTAATAATTCAAAGATTAACCATGAAGATGTCGTGATTATATGCTAAATAATTAAACGTATAGTGATGAGAAGAATCATTACATGCCTTTGAGATAATTGGGTTAGAACACTAACAAAGGCTTTTAAATATAAGTTGAAAGGGATGATATCATAGCAAAATATATGGTCAAAAAGGGACAATATGAGGTCCTAACATCCCCCCCAACTGAAGTAGTTGCATGTCCCCATGCAACATCTACTCTGAGTCTGAATCGGAGTACTAGGATGTACGGTGAAAATTACATATACAGTAAGTATAGAAAGTGCTATCAGTGAAATCTCTGAAACCCTCGACGCTCTGTAATCTTTGCCATGCTGCAAGCTCCCCCTTTTTGGACACCTTGAAGTAGGCCTTATATTGCTGCACTGGCAACCAAAGAAGAAAAAAATGAAAATGATAACCCAACCATTTGTCACCACACTGCTAAACACATTTAACATAATTAGGCACTCGTGAAATTGCTGCATGAAGATTAAGAGGGTTAAAAGGATGGTATTCCCTTCTCTCCTTAGGGAAATGTTCCCAGAACAAATTGTTTGCCTGTATGGAAAGAGGTCCTTTCTTTTTGATATATTGTTGACATTCTTCTAACACTGCTGCCTGTAATTCCCTGATATGCTCAGTCATTCCTGGTTCTCTTATAACCCGATGATGTTCCACAATGAAAACAGCAGCATTCTGTGGTTCAGCTCGGATCCACAGAAGGCGATTTTCTTCGTTATGTTTTGCCGAAAGAAAAGCATTTTTCCACGTGAGTTGATTGGCCATAAAAGAGATCAAGGCTCTAATCTGAATGTCACCAGCCACAGAAATCAAATTAAGCTTTCTATCTTCCGGCATGGCCTCATTATGGAGATAGAGTTCACATAAGAGATTCTGTTCATTGATTGACGCTGCTGCAAAAGTTTCAATAAACTGCTAGGGTGTAGACACTTCATGAGGTCGTCCATCTCTGACTGCTTTTATCTCAAGGAATGCTAGGCATTCTGCTAGGAACACATAATAATTAAAGGATGGTTTCCTAGTAGCCAGAAGTCTTTGAACTAATTCAAAGATAAGAGACAGTCTAGTTTTTAACTTTTTGTTTTCCTTCTGCTGTGCATGGAATTTTTCCAGGACTTCCAAATTTCTATATACATGATTCTGCCATACTGATTTATGTTCCTATAATGCCTTTTATTGCAACAAGGCATACTCTTTCTTCCATATATCCCTGAGTTCTTGAATGCTTAAAGTTTGAGTGAAAACAGTCTCTGCGCAGAGAGGCTCAGTCTGGGTAAATACTGTCTTTGCAGACTTTGGTGCAGGATTCTCAGCTTTAACAATTGGGGTAGGCCGAGGTACTTGTGGTTTCTCTTCTTCTTCAGAAATCTTTGAAGGCCCTGCTGGTTCTTGTGTAACAGCATGGTGTTCCTTTTTAACTACAACAGGAGTAAATGCAGGAGTGGGTCCAGATAATGGGACTTCAATTACCTTACAACCAGCCCAAGAATAGAGGTCACCACATTGGCTGCACATGTATTCATCATACCGATCCTTATCTGCACTTTTCTTGGCTTCAGATGCTACCTTAGCTAAAGTATACAAGTTAAGTTCTTTTTCATAAGCTTCCATTGCTATTATTAACTCCTGCTTATAAGCCTGAATCTCGGCTTTTAGAAACTCATTCTCTTGTTGAAGGGAAGCTAGCGTGACAGGGTCTTCTGTAGCAATTGTAGTCTCTGTAGCTGGTTGAAGTGGATGGGAGGATGGTTGTTTGGTGGCAATTTCATTACTTATATCTCTAGCAGGTGGTTCTTGTGTGACAACTGCTAGACCATCAACTAGTTTTGTAACAGCTATATCCTCCTGAACATGCAAATTCTGCATATCAACCAACTGAGTGGCTAGTTCTTCTGTAGCAGCTATAGTTTGTGCAGTATCCTGGGTTTCTACACTTTTCTCATCGGAAGGTGGCTCTTGTGTATCCATTGTTGAATCAGTAGCAGCCAAGTCTTGCTCTGTTTCCTGATCATAGTCGACAGCAAGTGGTTCTTGTGTGACACTTGCTGAGACAGTAGCTGATTCAGCTGTATGTTGATTATCCATTTCTTGTTTATCAGCAGGTGGTTCTTGTGTAACAACTATTGAATCAGTAGCTGCTATGTCCTGATGTGTTTCCAGATCATGATCGTCAGCAGGTGGTTCTTGTGTAACACCTGTTAGACTAGTAGCTGGTTCTTGTGGGGCAGCTACTTCTAGGTCGTCTATTTTTAGCTCCTCAGCAGGTGGCTCTTGTGTAACACCTGTTGAGTCGGTTGCTAGTTCTTGTGTAACAGCTACATGCTATACATCGTCTTGGGTGTCTACTTTTGATAAATTAGCAGCTGGTTCTTGTGGAGCAGCTGCGTCTTCTGAAAGGAATGATGTCACAAAATCCTGGATATTTTGCATTTCGGTACCCGAGGGTGAGGATGGTAAGGATTCAAGGTTTGGTGGGGTATGGGGTTTTAGGATAATGGGTGGTGAATTTGGGGTGGGGGTCTCTATTGCTGCTGCAGAAGACGTCCTCCTTCGTCTTCGAGGTAAGGAGGCCGGGAAAACAGTGGTTTTTCTTTTATGGATGGCCTTTTCTGGGGTAGGAGGAACATTAGAGATGATAGCTTGTTTAATTGAGGCCCTTATTCGTCTTTTTGATGAAGGAACAACTGTTTCTTGACTTTTCCTTTTCCTTCTCAGCTTATCGATGGGAATGTCGTCATCTGAATCACCACTGGGGATATGGACAGTGGGAATGGATGATTCAGGTAAATTATGGGACAGGGTTGATGCAATAGCGGGGTCAATTGGACTAGCTGTCATGGATGGCTGAGGATTTTCAGCATTCATTTGGGGAGTCTCAGCTGCTACTTGAGAAATTTCAGCAGTTTCTTGAGGGTTTTCGGCTGTTGGTTGAGTAACTTCAGCAGCTTCCTAGGGGTTTTCAGCTGCTGGTTGAGGGATTTCAGCAGCTTCCTGGGGTGGGTTGTTAAGGAGAGGAGGGTTCTGTAGGGCAAAGCCCCTCAATTAAAATTTGAACCAGATGATGGTGAGTAAGGGAGAGGAGTGGGTACTTTGCATCCTTGGAATAATGTGACATATTCTTTAGACACCCAAGCAGATAGTATGGCATATTTAATAAACGACCATGTCTTAAATGATTCAACAACACAAAGTCATGCTGGTACACTACCTGGTAACGTCCTTCGCAGGTGAGGTAGTGCTTGACAAACTATGCAACCTTTGGCCATGGAGGTGGTAATGAATGCAGTGCAACACCTCTGCCTTTAGGTTTGACCTGCTCCCCAGGTAGAAGAAAATCTTGCTGTGTGTTCAGAATTATGTGTTTACGGCTGAACCAACGGATGCCATTGGCTGGTAATCCTGAAACCTGTGCTATATCCTCCTTTGTTACCGGAATTCGCACTCCCTGAATAGTAGAATAATCTTCCTTTAAATTACGTGTGAATTCCAGGACTTGCTGAGAATCAAATTCCTGGAGCCTCCGGAAGTAATCCACCCAGCCTGCTTGCAGAAAAACTTGATATGCTTCTGGGTATAGTTCCAATAGATCCGTTGAACCAGGTTCATTTCGGATAGCGTTACCTCCCATAGTTACTGGTTCGATAATATGCACAATACAGAGCCGAGTTACCGCAACTGAGATAGAGTAAGATATTGCAAATGGGGTTATGACATAATTAAACAGAGATGAGGTGACAAGACTCGATCGTGTTAAAAAACGACGGTGATTGGCATATCGGGTGATGATTGCCAAACGTTGATATTCCCCCCAACTGCGGCTAAAATGATAATTTTTGGATGTACGGCGATTTCGGCAATCATATCAGAATCTTCTCATTAACTATAGTTTAATATTTACACATAAACACGCATACCTCATGTTTTACCTTTGATTGTTGTGCTGAAAGTATATTTTCGTCATTTAGTGGATCACCAATGGTTATTGGAAAGGGTTATAAGATATGAGGGTATTTATATAAAAGGCTTTCTCTATTCACAGGAGGTAATGGTGAAGGAACTCAATTATCAGGATGAATGGCTGATTCTCTCAAATGGAAAGTGTTATATATTGATCATTTTTTAGAGAAGTTGATGCCTCAATTACGGGAAAATGGGAAAATTGACACTTTTTCGAAAAAATGGAGAAGGTCAGTGTTTCGGAAATGGAGAAAATGGGGAAAAGTTGGTGTTTCAGCAACGGAGAAAATGGGGAAAAGTTGGTGTTTCAACAATGGGGAAAATGGGGAAAAGTTGGTATTTCAGCAACGGGGAAAAATGGGGAAAAGTTGGTGTTTCAGCAACGGGGAAAATGGGGAAAAGTTGGTATTTCAGCAACAGGGGAAAATGGGGAAAAGTTGGTGTTTCAACAACGGCAAAAACTGGTGTTTCAGCAACGGGAAAAAGAGATCCTGTTGTTAAAGAGGAATAGGAAAATGTTGCTGATGGATCATGAATTAAAGTGGAATGGTCATGTTTCCCAAACTGAAACTTGATCCTGCTTGTAATGCAATTATTCCTTCAAATAGTCTCTGAATTTAAGACCTGCAAAATAAATTGTAATATGGCAACCCTTGATAGGAATTATTAGTTAAGTAATCTAATATAATACTAATACAAAAATAATGCAAAGATTAAGTGCAATGAGGGGCAAAGGGCTTCCCCAAAAAGATGTAATGTGAATCTGCCATGCAAGTGGCCTTAAAATCCTCCTTAGAAATTGGTTGCTGGTACAGATGAAGCCGATACCCATTTACTAGCAATGGAGTTCTAGAACCATCAATTGTTAGGAGCTTTACTGTTCCATTGGGAAAAACAGTATCTATCTTGTAAGGTTCCAACCACCTTGTTCGTAGTTTTCCTTGAAAATTTTCAAACCTGGAATCATATAGTAAAGCCCAATTACCTTTTTGGAACTGCTTATGTTTAATAGTTTTTTCATGCCACCTGGTTCTTTGCTGCTGAATCATAGTTGTTTGATGGATGGCATCCAACCTTTTTTCATCCAATTCCTGCAGCTATTGCAACCTAGCTGTCTGTGCATCAGTCAAATCAAGGTTAACAGCTAAAGCAGTTCTTAAGGTTTTAATTTCAAATTCCACAGGAAAAACAACACTTTTACCATAAACCAATTCATAGGGTGAAAAACCTGTAGTGTTCCTCCAAGTAGTTCTGTAAGCCCATAATGCCTCAGGCAGCCTTTGAGACCAATCTTTCCTATTCTCCTTCACAGTTTTTGTTAAAATAGCTTCTATGACTTTATTTGTACTTTCCACCTGACCATTAGCTTGGGGGTGGTAAGGTGTAGTCATTTTATGATTGATATGATATTTTTGAAGCATATCTTTGAAACCATGTGAATTGAAAGGAGGTCCTCCATCTGTGACTAATTCTCTAGGCACCCCAAATCTAACGAAGATTTCTTCAAATAAAAAGGTTAAAACAGATTCTTCATTAGCTTTGATTAGTGCCTTAGCTTCCACCCATTTAGTCATATAATCTGTACAAACCAATATATAAACTCTTTGGCTGGATGGAGGATTGAAGGGCCCTACAAAATCTAGAGCCCATCTTTCAAAGGGTTCAAGTATTACCTGAGGGTTTAGTGGCATTTCATCTCTATGATTGGGTTGGCCCATTCTCTGACAACTGTCGCAGGCCCTGAGATATTTCTTTTCATCCTTGAAAAGTGAGGGCCAATAATAACCCATCCTGAGAATTTTATGTGCTGTTCTCTTATCAGCAAAATGCCCACCACAAGGGCCATCATGACAAGCCTTCAATATATCATAAACCTCATCTTCTCTAATGCATCTTCGGATCTCCTGATCAAGTCCTGTATGAAAAAGACACCCACTTATCCAGCTGTACCTAGCACTTTGTTGAATGATCCTTCTTTTCTCCCTATGTGATAGGTGTGATGGTAGCTTCCCTGCAACCAAATAATTGGCAATGTCTGCATACCATGGTGAGTGAGAAGATACTGCAAACAAATATTCATCAGGAAAGGAATCATCTACTGGAGTATTATCATCAGTTTTTATCCGAGAAAGGAAATCAGCAACTACATTTTCTTTACCTGGTCGATCCACAATTGTAATATCAAATTCTTGTAGTAACAATAACCACCTGGTAACTCGAGCATTTGTAACAGATTTATTCATTAAATACTTGATAGCCGAGTGGTCAGTATGAACAAAAGTAGGATAACCAGTAATATAATGTCGAAATTTATTAATAGCATAAATAACTGCTAAAAATTCTTTCTCAGTAACTGTGTAATTAAGTTCAGCAAGGGTCATATTCTTACTAATGAAGTAGATAGCATAAGGAAGATTGTTTTCTTCTTGACCCAAGACAGCTCCAATTGCAGTATCTGAAGCATCAGAGGATATATGAAAGGGAAGTGCCCAATCAGGTCCCCTCAGAATAGGAGCTGTAGACAACTGATGCTTAAGTTCATCAAATTCTTTCTGACAGGCATCAGTCCACTTAAATTCAACATTTTTAATAAGTAACACAAACAAAGGAGAAGCTATTTTAGAAAAAATCTTGAAAAATCTTCTGTAATATCCAACATGTCCTAAAAAAATTCTTACATCAGTTTGTGTTTTAGGAATAGGAAGGATCTGAATTACCTGTACTTTGGATGGATCCACTTGAATCCCAAGGAATGAAATGAAGTGTCCCAGTACAATTCCTTCCTTCATCATCATATGACATTTTTCGGTACTCAAGGAAAGATTAGCTTGTATGCATCGTTTAAGTACTTTCTCAAGGTTTTGTAGCACAACTTCAAAAGTCACACCATAGGGAGTGACATCATCCATAAATATTTCCAAAGAATCATTAAGCATATCAGAAAAAATTCCTATTACTGCTCTTTGAAATGTTGCTGGAGCATTACACAGTCCAAATGGGAGAACTCTATAAGCAAAAGTTCCCCAAGGACTAGTAAAAGTGGTCTTGTCTTGGTCTTGGAGTGCAATTCTGATTTGGTTATATCCACTAAAACCATATAAAAAGGAAAAGAATTTCTTCCCTAACAAACTGTCCAACACCTGATCAATAAATGGCAAGGGGAAATGATCTTTTTGGGTAGCTTTGTTTAAAGCTCTATAATCTACACACACTCTCCATTTCCCATTTTTCTTCGGTACTATTACCAATGGAGAAACCCATTCACTGTCAAATATGGGGTATATAAACCCTGCATCAAGCAACTTTTGAAGTTCTTCTTTAACAATTTCCCTCAAATTGGGATTCATTCGCCGTTGGGGTTGACAGACTGGTCGGGCTCCCTCCTTAATATAGATATGATGAGTACATAATTCAGGAGAGATCCCCTTCATGTCTGTGTAGTCCCATGCGAATGCTTCCTTGTTCTCACGGAGCAACTTCATTAGCTGTTGTGTTTCAGCATCTGATAAATTTGGGTTTATGTTCAATGTTTTGCCAGGTTCAATTTCTACTGTTATGCTTTTAGAGGAGATAGCAGTTGATGTTTGAGGTAAATCTTCATATTTAAGCTTTGGCTGTGCTTCAGGATCCAGAATTGCAGTTAACTGATTATGTGCTTCGGAAGTAACTAAGGAAGGTTCAAAAATAAAATTACTAATTACTTCATCTTCTGTGGTATCATTAAGAGTTAAGGCTTGTCCAATGGTCAAAATGGGTTGAGTATCATTATCGTCATAGTCTAACCATACAGAATCATCGTTATTAATCATAGGTGTAGCATGAGGGTACAGCGTAAGCTGCTTAGTTTCACAACCATTAGAAATTGTCATTGATCCTGATCTACAGCTGATAAAAGCATCTACTGTAGCCAGCCAGGGTCTCCCCAAAATCAGAGGATGCCCCCCCAACTTTGCTTTAGTCTGCAATACAACAAAGTCAGCTAGGTAATTCCAGGATTCAATTGAAATGATCAGGTCTTCAATAATCCCCTCTAGTTTGATTGTGGAATGATCAGCTAATTCCAGGATAGTTGGTGTTTCTCTAATTACATTTTTCAATTGTAACAGTTGTGCAGTTTCAAGGGTCATAATGTTTATAGCAGCACCTAGGTCTACCAGAACTTGCGAAACAATAGTTTTTCCAACCTGCACTGTGACCGTAGGGTGACCAGGATCACCATATTTTATAGGAGGAATTTTTCCTGATATTAAAGCAGCTAGATCACCCATCACATGAACTGTAAGGGGATCTTTAGCCTTCCTACCAGGTTTCTTGATACAAATGTCTCTAACGGTTCTGGCATAGATTGGTACATCTCTGAGTGCTTGTAAAAGTGGAATTTTAACATACAGATTCTGCAATTCCCCTAAAAGGTTAAAAGCAGGCGGCTCAGGCGTCTTAGTGAGAGCCAAGCGCTCAGGGAATGGTGGTTCTGCTGTTTCAGCAGTTCCATTAGAGGATGGCTTGACTGTTTCAGCAGTTTTATTAGAGGGTGGCTTGACTGTTTCAGCATCCTTATTAGATGATTTACTTTGTTCTGTCTCTTCTTTATCAAAGTCAAAGGAGGTAATATCATCTATAATTGGTTCGACTACTCTCCCAGATCGTAAATGAATATCATTACATTGCACAGGAGATGTAGGCAAGTTCTGAATGTCGATGACTTGCACAGCTTTATTATTATTAGGGTTAGGGTTCGGTTGTACAGGCAGCTGAGGCTTCATGGTCTGATTATTCGGTGGGGTACCTGACGGGAGAGAAAGTTGTTGCTGGAACTGAGGAAATTGGTTTGTGAATGGAGTTTGTTGAGCTCTCCAGTTTGGGTTCCATTGGTTAAAATAGGATTGTTGTAGAAGCCAGGGAGTCCACATTGCAGGGTCTACAAAGGGAGGGTTTGTTTGTTGCATGGGTGGGAAATTCATTTGATTAAAGGGTGGGTATTGCATTTGGTTAAAGGGCGGGTAATTTTCTTGATTAAAAGAAGGATAATTATTCCAACGATTAAATGGCATACTAGAATTTGTACCTTGTCCTCATGGTTGCCATTGCCTCCTTTGTGTCAGCAGATAAACTGCTTTAGCTTCCTCCTCAGTTGGTTGTAACGCTGCTTTTATCCCTGGTAAAGAGGGGCATTGTTGAGTTTCATGGTCCTTTTCACAAATGGTACAGATTGGCACCTTGTCCAGTGGGCATTCCCTCAATGGATGTTTTTCCCTGCATTTAGAGCAGAAGATGGCCAAAGCAGCTTCTGCCTCTGCCTGCTTCTTTTTAACCTGCAAGGTATCAATCTGTGAAGCAAAAGAACTTAACATTTCAATCTTGAATTCCTCAAGTAAATTACCTATTTCAGCCCTTGTTGCTCCTCCACTAGCTGATTTCTGGACCCTTGAATAAGTACTATCCCTACTCTTTGATTTATTTGCAGCTCCTCTTGAACACCTCTTGCAGAGGTTAACAATTTCGTCATACGATTCTTTAGATATATCCCCTTTACCAAGCATATTTAACATATCTAAACAATCATCCCTTACCCCTTTCAATAATATTGTTTTGAGAATATCTTTACTTACATCAGGGTGCTCAGATCTCTGCAGATTATACTGGAGTCTTTCCACAAAGTCCTCTAGATTTTCATCCTCCTTCTGAACCATCTTGAATAATTCCTCCCTTTTTTCTCTCGTCCGGCAATAGTCTTGGTATTTGGCCAGAAATTTCTCCTTCATCTGATCCCATGTTATGATCACATGACCTCCTAGGCTCATAAACCATCTTAGTGCATTTCCTTTTAATGTTGCTGGAAACAACTTCAATTTTGAGCATTATTAACATAATCATAGCTTCTACACAATATATCAAATTCGAACAGAAACTCATCAGGGTCTTCAAAGGATAAACCATGGAAGTTGGGTAATGCTGAAAGTGGGATATTCTTCATAGGATTTGTTACTCTGGGGAGTTCCCCAATGGGGAATTCCAAGGTGGAGAGGGAATTTTCTCCTCTTCCTTCTCCTCTACGACCCCCACCAAAGATTCCTTCACTGTTATCCTCCATTGGATGTTTTCCTGATGCACTTGCCCGGTCTTCAGTGTTTTCTGTTGGACTCTCAATGTCTTGAACTGGTTCCTCAACTTCAATATCTTCTATTGGTTCTTCAATATCTTCTACTGGTCCTTCGACTTCCTCCACTGGTTCCTCAGTATGTTCTGCTGTTTCTATAATCCTTTCAGGTCCCACTACTTCCTCCATTTGATGGTCCGTTTGGAAAGAGTGCTGAGTCTGTGGCCTCTGAGAGCTTAACCTCTGGGATGTCTCAGCTTTTGAAATAATATCATCGATGAAAGTTTTCCTTCCTCCTCTTCCTTTGCCCTTGCCACCTGTAGGATTAGTTTTCTTGCGTCCTCTCATGCATCCTGCATATCTACAAGAAAATCATCAGTACTTTTAAAATCTATAATTTCCTTCCCCGGCAACGGCGCCAAAATGTTGGTCACTTTAATTGCTTATTGAATTAAACAACAAAGTGCGACATTAATTGTCAACCCAGGGAAGTCTTGTTATTTCAAAGGCAACTGTGTACTATATGCACTCAATTTTAAAAGCAACAAAAGTTGTAGTACAAACAAATCACACCTTAAATTAACAACCTGAAGCTCCACTCTGCATTACAACAATTACACTCTGTTGCAGATAGCTACCAGAGAATGCTTAATTCCACTCAAATAATCAATATGCAAAAGAAAACAATGGCTATGCTGTAACAAAGAGTCAGGACCCTATCCCCAGAGCGGGAATCTCCAGCACCTGCCTCTGATTAACTAGCTTGCCAATTTACTCTGTAACTTAATCACCGGTGAAACACTCATAAATTAACTTTGAATAACACAGCAATCAATTGAGAAAGAAACAGAGTTTCAGCAAAGGTATTATAAACAATATTCAGCAAACAGTACTTGTTAACAAGGCATGAATAAAAGACACACTTGACACACTGCAGAAATGAAATGGGTGAATCTTGTGATGAAGGTGGGCCCTGTCCTTCTCACAAGATTCCCCAGGAAACAAGAACTAGAAAAAAATGTTCAGAACAAAATTGTATTCATCCATCAATATGTCATATTACAGAAAGAATTCCAATCCTGTTCCTTCAGCTAAGCCTTTTTCCACAATCTGTTGCCCCCCTTCTAATGTAGATGTCTCCTCTTTATAAAGAGGAGACATCTATTACAAAAGATTTACTTTGTTTTAACCCATTATACAAAAATAGGGAAATCAATTCTCTGTCAACAAAATGTTGTTACAATAATGTTGTCTTTAGATTATAAGCGTTACATCCAGTGTAACAACTTCCTCGGTGATCAGTTCTGGTTCCTTTGCTACTTTCAAATTTAGAACGCAAATCTCAACTGTTTCAACATCACAATTCGCGTGCCGTTTCTGCTGTTTCAGCAACTGCAAAAATAGTCTTCCAGGTTGTTTCAGCATCGCGGACTGCACATCATTCTTTAACTATTTAGCACTTAATAATTCAAAGATTAACTATGAAGATGTCGTGATTATATGCTAAATAATTAAACGTATAGTGATGAGAAGAATCATTACATACCTTTGAGATAATTGGGTTAGAATACTAAAAAAGGCTTTTAAATATAAATTGAAAGGGACGATATCATAGCAAAATATATGGTCAAAAAGGGACAATATGAGGTCCTAACACCTTCTATACTAAATCATCAAATAGGAATCTAATGGTCTAGTTTTTAAGTCAAAATGAATGGATAGAATTTTATTTAATGTGGGTTATGCAAAACGTCATTCATCTCCTTGGTTTCAAACCTATGGTCATCCTTCCTTGTCCACTCTCTCTACAGAGTTCTCAACCAAACATACTAACAAGGAAATATCCATCCCATTATCAACCCATTTAAATCCACAATCAAAACATAAAGTAATTCTTCTACCATACCAGCATGTCTTCTTACTATAAAGAACTTTGCTGTGAATGAATTTCCTGCATGACCTACAAACAGACCCCAATAACTGAAAATACACGCAGGGGTCAAGGGCAAGACATTTCTTAGCATCTATCATGTGGGAGACCTAGAATAAGGGGCCATCCAAATTCGATGCATATGATACTTTTCTTTTTGCTATTAAATATTCCTTCTCAATGTAAGATCCAACGTGCATCCTAGTGCCATCCATCCTATTGTTTTTTTTCACCATTGGTTGGAACTTTGAAGGGCTTCTTAACTTGCACACAAAACATTGTCCTATTTGTCGTTTATATTGAAATGATTCCATTTGTCTGACCTTTGGCGAGATGATTCTTTCAATTGAGCAAGGTGATTAGTAAGTTCATGCCATGCTAACATAGGTCATTACAGTTTTCATAAAAGCCTGTCACTTATCTACGCCAACACATGGGAATGGGAAGATTTATCAACCTTATATCACTCTACAATTCATGAACTTGCCCTACTCATCCAAATAGAAGTTAAATCTCACTATAGAGAGGTGTTATGGTCATGAGAGTATGATAGGCCAATTATTTACAAAATATCAAAAATGATTAATTCACCTTGTTGTTACTGAAGATGTTTTCATCTCAAACCGTTTTGAGAATCAGTGCCATGCCAACAAGTATCGTCAAATTTCTACCATGACAAGTAATATTCTCAAATTTCTCATCAGTTTACAGTGACTGGATTACATTATAAAATCTTGACACGCCTTTACAACTCCTGATATCTGTGGAAGCCCCTCTCTTCCAATAATTGCATTGAACCCAACCGATCTGCGGTAGGTAAATTGAATACAAACATAGTATAGCAGAGCAAAACCTATAGCACACATAATTGAATTGGAATTCTATGGGCAATGTAATAGGCATTTTACAATGTGAAAAATTGAATAAATGCAGAAAGAACGTAACTATTACTTGTTCAACATTCATAAGATTTAATATGTGAATCAAATGCAAATATAAATATAAAAGAGATTTAAACATTGAATGAACTTCAAAATAGCAAGTCTCGCTACGACTAAGACCAAGTTGTCAATACATGCAAATAAGCATGTGAAAAACTAAAGAATTGTTGTAGTGGACAAACTCTCGCTTGCAGCATGGAATAAAGGGACACATAGATATAACATAGGTATATAAGAAGAATCTTGACAGGTGTAGCCATTATAACAGAACTCAATACCCACCTACCTTACTCACTGAAGGACCGAAATTTTCCAAGGAAACAAGTATTAGCTGTGTAACCTTATATAGCATCCTCTTCCAAGTATTGCAAGGCCTCTAGTCATGATGGAATTTTTCAAAGGGCCACATTTAGGTTTTGAGTACTCTTTTAAAGGGTATGCAAGAAACCTAGGTTTGCAAATGGCTTCAAAGAATTCCCAGAATTGCTAATATAACTCATGTTCTGGATAACTGGGATCTATACCTGTTTTACACATGTTAGGATGGCCATCAAGGTGGCAATTTAAGAACACACAATTTTGATCCTCAGCCTTCCCATCAGAAGAAAATGTGAACTGACCCTCCTGGTTTGAGCTCTCTCTCTCCCCATCACTTTTTTCAGAATGATTAACCACCTCTGAAATATCTTCTACAGAGGGGAAAAGCATAGTTGTTCTAACAGCAAAGAGAAAATGTATAAGAGATAATGAAAAACTGGAAGCAACCGATGGTAAAGCCATAGAGGGGAGCTTATTTGAGGGTTTTGTGTCTATGGTTACTTTATCAGCTATAGTAGCTTGTTTGGAAGACAAGGTTGCTAAGGGTAAAATATTGTCCTCCTTCACTTGTTTTTTCCCATGTTTACTTTCATCTATTTGTTGGCAGTTGGGTTGATCACTATTGTGCTAAGCATTTAGCTCTGACGCCCTACCAAGGATTTCAACATCACCTTTTACTTTCCTTGCTTTTCTATTTCCAGACTTGCATTCATCTCCATCCACGCACATAATGGGTTGGGCACTACCTTTAATTCCATTAGACTCTGCCATCCTATCAAGGATTTTGGCATCCTATGCTTTCTTAGCACCTCCCTTCAATGGCTTTGCTCCAACCAATTCATGGCATGAACCAAACCTAGGGTTAACATGCAACCCATTCAATTCTTTCCCTTTAGTAAGAACAACAACATCTGCTTTTGACATCTTCTTTCCCATTTTCTTCAATGGCTTCTCCTTGTCTGTCTACTCATGTAAACCATACTGTGAATTGCCAACTAATGTATTTGAAACTACCCCAACAACTATTTATGCATCCTCCTCCAAGTTAGTATTCACTCTTTTATGCAGAAACTTATCTTCACCTAACTGTAGATATAAAATCATTTGAGCATCGTTGTGAATGTTTGAAACTAGTTTTGTATCACCAATTCATCAACAACCTGATATTCTTAGGTCCGAGATAGAAGAATTTCATCTATCTCACTTTTCTCTGAGTCCTTCAATTTTCTTTGAAACCTTTTTGGAATCTCTGTATGCTCTTTGGGGTTTTCTGAACATACTAATTCTTCAAGCTCATTATTAATTGGTCTTTGATTTCTTTTCTTTTTCTTCCCTTCATCAGATCTTGGGTTACCCAAAGAAAAACTAACACCCAATACATATCTTCTATTCTGTGCAAGTGCTGACTGAACTTCTAGACACTCTACCTGGTGCTCTCCCAAGGACTGTTCAATTGATTTCTTTTTCTTTGCTGAGATCCTCAACAGATCTTTTGATGATTGATTGATTGCTCCATTCTTTTTTTTTAAGTTTCTTCAAGTTTTTAATATAGTTAGTTTATTGCTAATTGCTAATAAACTATGTTGCTAATTGCTACTAAATTTCTTAATACTTTAGAGAAATTTTGTGTGCACAATTGATACAAGAGTCAATCCATCTATCACTTACAAGTGAAATGTTGAACATGGAGAACATCTCTGTCAACTTAAGTTATTCATTACAACCTTAAAATCACACAAAATTTGATGAGAGATGTCAGATACATAGGCCATTACATAGTGATTATATGTGACTAATACTCAGAGATAGACCTCCACAAGCACAATCATCCCATGGAAGCTCAAAGATCTGCTTTGAATATAACTCCAACCATTTCCAAAAATTTGGAAGTTCTTTAGGGGTCAAATATATTTGGAGTCTGAATTTATTTGTGCAACTATTACTCTATATGACAAGACTTTGTGGAAGTTGTGGCATTTCAAATGTGCTCTATTGGCTGCAAAAGATGTAACACAATCCATTATCCATAAGAAATTGGAAATTACCACATGTTCCCTCTCCACCCCTTCGTTTCTAGTAGTATCTAGGTTGATTCCTTCTACCTGTATTCATACACTCCACACTATACATTCTCTTTGATACTTTTAGCAACATGAAATCACAAAGATTAAAGTGATAACAATATACAGTAAAACAAAGATATACTCAATTGAAACAGAGTATAAACCTACATGATTAGATTTGTCTTCACTGTGTTTATTCTTACTATTAATGGTTGCTTCCTTAACTGGACATAAACAATATTTATAACCTGTCATTAAGCAGTCAACAAGACTTTTTACACTCTAAACTAAGATTCTTGTATGAATGTAGATTTACCACAGGTCTTTCAACATGATTTATGCCAAAAATTTATTAGAACAATGGTAAACCTTTTGATGAGTTCAATATCTATTCAGGACTGTGTATTTTGATCTTCAGTACATTTTTGGAATGCAAACAAGTAACAAGTTTGGTCTAAATAGGATAATTTTTTTATAGATTACTGAATATTGTTGTTTCCAATTGTTCCAAACAAATTTCCAATAACTATCAAGGTAAGCTCCCCTGTAATATATTTACGTATATCAGAAACCAACATTTGTGTAGTAATTTTAGCAAAACCATAGGTTAGGACCTATGAAAAAGGGTACTAGGAAGTAGGTATAGGAAACACCATGGGATAAATTTATTGCATGAGGCAAGCAACTTTCATTTCATGCAACAAAACCCATGCAAGTCATGCAACATGCACCATGACACTAGCTTGACTAATAAATCACATAAGTCATGCAACAAGCATCATGACACTAGCTTGAGTAAATTGTGTAAGTCATTATTGACCATGCAGGTGCTTACATGAGGTCATTTTGGTAAGACCATGTCACTGCTTACATGAGGTCATTTTGATATGTCAAGTCAATATTTGACATCTAGTGACCCAGATTAAAGGGAACATTCAATTTTCATTCCCTATGAGCAATAATATTGTCCCATAGATTTATATGTTGTTTCCCATAATCTGTAAACCATTCAGCTTTAGGAAGTACATTTAGTATATGGGTAGACAACCGTGCATAATGTACAACATTACCCATAACTACAAAATCCATCTCCTTCCATGTAAACTAGGAATTACATACAGTACCACAAATCTTGAGCCCTAGTATTTGGTGAACTATCCAAGTGATTCTGGGCATGATAGTCAATCAAGTACTTAACTCTGGATGACTCAGAATGGGCATTGAGATAAGGTTCGTAATTTTCCAAAGTAAAAATCAAATCAATGATAAGATAATTCCAATGACAGTTAACAACACTTATGGGAAGCTTCATATTAGATTATCACTTTGTCTAGTACACATTTATACTTTGTCCTTTTATGTCGACAATAAGATCTCAAGGCAGTGAGTATCAATCCACTTAAATTTTGTATAGTAATTCTGGAAACTCATGTTGTTATATGCCTAAAAGTACATTGTTCATTAGGGTTGATATCTATTAAATTTTGGTATGTTCTATGCTTAGAGTAATTTACTTCAATTTTTCATATTAGCCCAACGACAATATTTAGATTAGCAATCACATCAGCATGATAGTAAAGTGCAGATAGAACATAAACAAAAACAGCAGAAGACAAGCCAAGACAAGAGGACACAAGATGTGGCACCAGCTTAGGACAAACCCCAATGTGGGGAAACCCTTGATCAATTCTTCTTATATTCTTCAATAGTTCAGCAAAGAGAAAGAGATAGAGTACAATGATTTGAAGTCAATACTTGACTTGCCAAATAGGAGATCAAATATATTCTCCGTGACAATGACACAATGAGGTTGCAATTCTGATATCAAGTACTGAAGATATGCAGTTCCTTCGCTGCTTCACTAATCATGACAAGGTTGCTAATCTGGCACCTTTCATATGCTGCAAGGACTGGTGCATTTCATGGTAGACTTGGTCACTGGTTGTAGAAATTTTGAATAATATGATACTTATTCACAGAGATTATCCCAATTGTACACTATTGCAGAATACATGCATAATACATAACCTCCTCTACGTTGATCATCAATTTAGCAACATTAAAAACAATGAAACATCAATCGCATGCGCACATTAACACAGTATGTAACCTGGGGAAAGCATACAGCTGAAAACCCCACACTATCTATATATTACAATGATTGAGAACATGTAACAATACATAGTACAATACTCCTCACAAGTACTCAGTACTATCTCCACTTGTTACACACAAAACTAGCTCAGATCCGAACAAGTCACAGGTTCAAATCTCCTCCGCTGCTTTGCCTGCCTCCTCTGCACAATGCCAAGTGAAAATCATGTGAGCACAGGCTACAATTGCCTTGATATTGGCCCACACTGCGCAGTCCTCATTGGCATAACTCAATCCCATGCATGTGCAAATCTCATGCACAACTGATAGTCACAACTCACCCTTTCACTTACCTCTAACACCTATCTTTGTTGAACTGTCCATGCACTGAGTTAACTGATGTATTCTTTAGTTGCTTTATGAGTTAATAATTAGTGAATTAATTAACAATCAATTCACACAACTCATCACTAGTGTATTCTTTAGTTAGACTAAATACAACTAGTTCAACTAAGTCAAACTGAACACAACTCCATCAACTCCACATCCAACTCCACAGAACTCACGTGCATGAGTTCTAACTGAAGTCCTCCATGCAATAGCTCAACTAACACATAAGAAACCACGTGATTCCTTCCGTTAGCTGCATGTGCCACATCCGTAGCTCGAACTGAAGTGCTCCAAGAGAATAAGATAATGTTTTGAGTCCAAATATTACTAAGGGCTAATAATATTTGACTGTCTCTATTTTTAGCCTGGCAGTCTAAAAATAGACTTTGATCACTCCGCTGTGAACCAAAAATAGAAGTCCATCTATTTTTCCCAACATGACCAATCATCCATAAACAGCATCCTGCAACTCATAGACCATGATCCATATGTCTAAAAATAGACATAGTTTATAAATAGACTTTGCGCCAAAAATAGCCTGCGGGCCCACTTAGTGAAGGCGACTCCTTTCCACTAAGCTCCATCATCTTGTTTCATTTTCAACATTCCCTCTCAAAAAGATATGGATTATCTGCA
This sequence comes from Pinus tabuliformis, assembly GCA_031772625.1. Classification (NCBI taxonomy): domain Eukaryota; kingdom Viridiplantae; phylum Streptophyta; class Pinopsida; order Pinales; family Pinaceae; genus Pinus; species Pinus tabuliformis. The sequence goes on along the minus strand of CM062819.1, from coordinate 1,570,796,369 downwards.
ATGCCTATCCTGCCTCTAGAATGTTCTGTATGCAACACATTTGCCCGGTCCACTTTGCTCCAACAACACTTGGAATAAAAACACTCCCAATTGACCACTCTGTTGGGCTAGGAACATACTCTAATGTTGAAGCTCTACCTGCTGCTAACAAGTGCTCCCTCTCTGACATCTGTGCTACTGCAACATCTCCATGCATCTCGCACCATTGCACACCTCTCTGTGCCACCTAGCACTGTGCAAAACACTTGTGCCTCTCGCATTACTGCAGCCTGCTAGCTATGCGTTGTCCTGGGATTCCCTACACTGTCACTCTCTCTGCCGCTCCATCCACATCTGTCTCTACCTAATCAGTCAGTTCCTGCTACTCCACATCGGGGCTCCTGTAGCAAGGTCTCATCCAAGAGGTTGGGTACCTCAAGGATCCTGCCCCTCCTCCTTGGGATGATCACTCTATATCGCCCCACCTCCTTCCTGGAGGTATGGCTGCATGTGATCCCTCAGCCCACCTGGCTCGAAGTTTCCCCCTACTGGAGGTCTCTTCATGAGTAGATGTCTCTACTCGATCTCCTCTCACCTTCCCTTGTTGTGGCTGCTCCACAACCTCCTGAAGCTGCTGCACCAATCGTGGCTCCTCCACAATCGTCTGAGACTTCTTCTGGCTCTGCATGTTGAGCAGTAATATACGCTCCCTCTCAACCACCAAGTCTCCATCAGTTGCCTTGCTGCTTAAGGCTTTGCATGCATCTTGAACCTCAAGAGCATACAGGTTCTTGACCCGTGAACCAATCTGCTTCACCTATCTAGTGATGATGTGTCTAAGGAAAACCTTTCCCTTACTGAAGACTACATCATAGCCTCTGTCTTCCAACATCACGATTGACACCAAGTTTCTCTTCATTCCTAGTACATACTTGACATCGGTCAAGGTAAGGCGAGCTCCATGCTCCCTCTGAAAAGTAACCGTGCCTACACCTGAGACACTATACTTCTCATCATTACCCATCGCTATGAGTATCTGGAGATCTTTCTCCTCCAAAGTACTAAACAAACTCTTGTCACCGTTCATGTGGAAAGAAGCTCCACTGTCAAGAAACCAACCACTTCCCACCATGGATGAAACCATGCATGCGAAGAGTGTGAAATCCAACTCAAACTGTAAAGCAAGTGCCTCACCTTCAAATCCTTCCCCAGATCCCTTCTTTGATTTCTTCTTTGGGCAATTAGTAACATAATGGCCCAACTCATGACAACGAAAGCATCTCACCTTTGACTTGTCAACCTTCTTCCCATTATTGGAAGAACTGGATTCGGAAAGAGAACCCTTCTCCTTCCCCTTCTTCACCTTACTCACTGAGGCATAGTTCTCCTCATCATTCATGGATGAAGAACTGTCTCTGGTGCTCCGTCTGATCTCCTCTTACACAAGATCCAACCATAGTCTCTCCCATCCTGGCAATTTCTCCCTACCATTGACAGAGTCCTGATAGGAATGCCAACTCTTCGGAAGACCAAGGAGAGCCAAGCTCACCAAGTCCTCATCATCGACAGTCACCCCCACACTTCCTAGCTCATCCCGGCATTGGGTGAACTTCGTGAGATACTGGGGCATAATGTCTCCATTCTCACACTTAGATGTTTCTGAGTTTATCCTTGAGCGCCATTCCACCAGCTCAAAACTCAACCGCTTCTGATCTAAAATTCATGAGAACAAAGTATTTCTCGTACAGAGATTGACTGTATGGGCTTTTATCGGATATCTCACCTTCCAAAAGAAGGATGAATCTAGAGGCTACCTGGCCCGATTACAGACTCTGCCTAAAGAAATAAAATGTAATCACTTTCTGAATAATAGTTCTAATGATCAATCCTCGCTTTGATATCCTGTAGAACTTTTTCTACAAATCAACCAACTCTGATACCATGTAGAAATTTTTAATAATATGACACTTATTCATAGAGATTATCCCGATTATACACTATTGCGGAATACATGCATAATACATAACCTCCTCTACATTGATCATCAATTTAGCAGCATTAAAAACAATGAAACATCAATCGCATGCGCACATTAACACAATATGTAACCTGGGGAAAGCATACAACTAAAAACCCCACACTATCTATATATTATAATGATTGAGAACATGTAACAATACATAGTACAATACTCCTCACAAGTACTCAGTACTATCTCCACCTGTTACACACAAAACTAGCTCAAATCTGAACAAGTCACAGGTTCAAATCTCCTCCTCTACACAATGCCAAGTGAAAATCACGTGAGCACAGGCTACAATTGCCTTGATATTGGCCCACACTACACAGTCCTCATTGGCATAACTCAATCCCATGCATGTGCAAATCTCATGCACAACTGATAGTCACAACTCACCCTTTCACTTACCTCTAACACTTGTCTTTGTTGAACTGTCCATGCACTGAGTTAACTGATGTATTCTTTAGTTGCTTTATGAGTTAATAATTAGTGAATTAATTAACAATCAATTCACAAAACTCATCACTAGTGTATTCTTTAGTTAGACTAAATACAACTAGTTCAACTAAGTCAAACTGAACACAACTCCATCAACTCCACATCCAACTCCACAGAACTCACATGCATGAGTTCTAACTGAAGTCCTCCATGCAATAGCTCAACTAACACATAAGAAACCATGTGATTCCTTCTGTCAGCTGCATGTGCCACATCCGTAGCTCGAACTGAAGTGCTCCAAGAGAATAAGATAATTTTTTGAGTCCAAATATTACTAAGGGATAATAATATTTGACTGTTTCTATTTTTAGCCTGGCAGTCTAAAAATCGACTCTGATCACTCCACTGTGAACCAAAAATAGAAGTCCATCTATTTTTCCCAACATGACCAATCATCCATAAACAGCATCCTGCAACTCATAGACCATGATCCATATGTCTAAAAATAGACATAGTCTAAAAATAGACTTTGCGCCAAAAATAGCATGCGCGCCCACTTAGTGAAGGCGACTCCTTTCCACTAAGCTCCATCATCTTGTTGCATTTTCAACATTGGTTAGGGCACATGCTTTGAGTGCTACAACAACCTAAACACACCCCACAATTCATCTATTTACTATGTCTAGCCTTCATACAGTCCTCCAATGATACGCTGCCTAATAGGGTTGCTTACCTTCTGAACGCAGCTACTAAAAGGCCTCCAACTGCTAGCTATGGCATGTGACCTAGCTCGGTAGTGGACTGTAGATTTGATCCCTTCAATCAGTGATCCAAACAACCCTTAAAAAGCAGTACCTAGCTCCTCCTTTTTGTAGATACTTCTGCCCTTCAAATTGAGCTCAAGAACAACACTAACATACCCAAACAACCTTGCATTATACCATGTTATCACCTACAGCATTGTGACCCTTCACATTGATGAGATACTCCTTTTTGTTGTGGCTAGGTTCACTTTTTTGGCTGCGTCTAAGGGTCCCTTACATGTTGTGATAAGGGCTCCTCTAACTGTGGCTTTAGGCCTTCATATGCTGTTGGTTAGGGCCTCTCCAATTGCGGCTAAGAGAGCTACGTATAAAGTATTTTTATGATACCAAATATGATCTTCACAAGACTACGTATGGTTCTCTCTTAACAATGGATTAGGACTGCTGATTAGGCCTCTTGTTGCTACAGAATAAGGCCTGCATTTAGGACATTAGGGCACCTCCAAGATAGCAGCTATACATACTTTGTGACTGCGTTTAGGGCATGGTCAGATATCCTTTTAGAACAATGACTAGACTTCCTCCTTGAGCTATGAATATAACTCCCTCTTGACAACGTATAGATCTCCTCTTACCTGCAAAAAGATCTCCCCATAAGACTGTGGCTAGAGATCTTTAGTTCTATGACTAGGGCTCTCTTAGAAGGCCCTTTCTTCACTGCATCTAGGGTTTCTCCCTTTTGATCTCTCTGGCCACCAAACCCAAACGAGTGGAGAGAGATCTTAGGAGAAGTGTGTGTACAAAATGACTTGAGGACCTCTTCTATTTATAATAAAACGTTGAGGACAAGTTGGGGTAATTTGGTTGTTGGCCAACCTTGACAAATTGTCAAATAACATAAATAATTTCATATCTCCATGAATACATGTCAAAATCGGATGATCTTTAGATCAATTATACACCTCTCAGCAAGAGGAATCCAACAAAAATATCAGCTGCCATAAATAAGAATTCCCACATGGAGTTTGGCACTAGTTGCCAATTTTAACAATATCTAAACTAAAAATGACCTAACACAAACCTTTTGATACCTTTTCTAACACATCTACAATAAATGGTCCTATAAGTATAATCAAAATTGATCATAGGAATCCAATTGGTCTTGAATTACCATGCCATTATTTGTGACAGCCTGTAGCCTTTGAAAATTTCACCATATCCTTGTCAACCCTATCCATACATGACAATGTAACATTTCCATCATCTGAAATGTATCAATCCTAAATCATAATAAATGATTCATCACATTGTATTTATTTTTCATATCACATTTGGGCCATTGTTACCTTAACTGGTAAAGAAACTTGTAGCCATAGTTACCAGATTCAGCTGAGCTTACGTGGTTAGTCTAACTCAGTTGGGATCTAAATCTGAGCAGATTAGATGGAGTTGAAGCTCAACTTGGACAAAATTCAAGGTCTAACTTAGAATCGAGCAGAACTATCTCATGATCTAACTTGGGCTTGGGCAAGAATCGGGTAAAACTTGACAGTTTAAAAATAAAAGTTTTGTCCAAGTTATTTTCTTTTGACCAAATTTCCTGAATTAACTCTTAAGTCTTGCCCGATTTTAAGTCAAACCTTGTTTCTTTGTCCATGTTGAGTTGGACCTAAAGCTTTATAGAAACATTTTCCTTAATGCTATTTCATAGAGACATATAATCGAGCTTAGGATTAGCGGATGCTTCCATCACTGTGTCTATCATTTAGAACCAAGATACAATACATTCATCTATTTGAAATCTGAGTGCCTTTAGAGCTAGAACTTTGTAGCAGTACTTGCAAGAGTATCAAACTTGAGGGCTTCCTATGAAGACACATGAAGAAAGAAGAGTGTGTATAGGGAAGTGTAGTATGCATGTTTGATACTTTCACACATTTTGAGGACATTCCAATAGAAATGTCATTCTTGTTGCATACATTGTTGTTGGTTAGTTTTAGGAAAGTTCTCTATCGAATATGTTGTTTTCATGAGGTAATATTTCCAACCAAGAGGATAAATACTTGGCATTCATAGGACATAGTGGTGTTATTTCTTGCATGTATTTTTTATTTATTAGTATTCCACCACTAGTAACATCATTACGTAGATGCTCATTTAGTAATATATTACAACAATGACTTGTTAAAGGAAAAATATTTTGGTTTGTTTGAACGTCATAAACTGGAAGGAAATTTAGCTTTGAATTAGAAAAATGGAATATATTCTGAAAAATATGTTTTCTGATCAAATATAGGCCCATTTCCTGATCATTAAAAAAAACAATCATGACAATAAGCAATGATTTTGGACACAATGACTTACATAATTCTCCAGCTCAAAAACAAGTTAGCATATTTAGTTTTGTCTGCATTAGAGAAAAATGAATGAGTAACATTAAGTTTGCTTTGAATATTTATAGAATCATTTCAGAGATTCTAAATGGAAATTGCATGTGCTAATCTTGCTCAATTAATTACAGGGAAAACAAGGGGCATACATAATTTGTTGGCTTCTAGGAATTGGATTCCTATTCCCTCGGAATAGTACACTAACAATTGAAGATTACTATGTTGAAGTTATATTCCTAGTTAGTACCGCATTTTACAAAGTCTTGTCTTATTTTTTTTAGTTTCTTGTTGTAATCTTGTATCAACAATACTTTGCTCCACCCATTAGATTTCTACTGATCAGTTTTATTATTGAAGTGTCACTATTTCTTAAAGATAACTAGAGGAAATGATACAGCTACAAAAGTGGAGCATGAGACATTCTTAATAGAAATTGCTAGCTCTGATGTGTTTGATTATGTTGGATAAAATCAAAATTGCAATGTACCATAAACATGGGAATTCAAAATATTGGGATAGAAATGTGTGCGTCTATTTGCATTTATTACTTTAGTTGAAGATAACATTTCATGAACAAATGTTGTACACTAAGAACATAGTAGGTACACAATTTATTTTATGGTGATGTTTTATTTGCTTTGTTTATATAGGTCATCTGGCCACATAGTGGCCACTATTGCCCAACTAAAGAAAACTTGTTCAAGTTTCTTGCTTTTATGGGGAAAAATGACATTAACAATATTGCTGATGTTGAGGTATATATCGTATAAATCTTTTATAGTCTACTTTAGTTTATATTCCAGTGTTCATCGACTTTCATGTCTTATACTTTGCATTGTATTTCTTTTTTCAGGAAATGAACTCAGTATTGATGGTAAGAAGCAGGAATTGAAGAAAGAGGAGAACAATAACACTAGAGCGACAAAATGAAAATTAAAGAGAAAGAGAAGAGAACTGGTCTACTGGTACCCATAGAGCCAATATCCCGCATAAGACACACACATAAAGGCTAATAGTCAAGTCTTCAGAGTTGATGAATTCACCTATAATGCCTTGGCAACACAATGATAATGTTTTGAAGTGATGAAACACTATTTCATGTGCAAATTTTGCTCCAACCAATATTAAGTTGGAAACTCATATTGTAATACTTGACATTTTATATAATATAATTTATGTGGTTGGAATTATTTATAGTTGCACTTGATATTACTTAGTATTGTAATTAACATATGTAACTTTGCATTTTCATATTATATGAACATGTACATTGTATGCCATTTTTTTTAATTTAGTTGCAAAATCATACTAATTAATTTATGTTGATTAATAATGAAAACATAAAATCAATTTAAAACTACTAAATTAGTAGTTTATGTTTATTAATGATGAACACATAAAATGAATATATGACTAAATTAGTTTATTATAACAATTTTTAATGAAACTAAATGAAATGAATATAAACTATTAAAGTAGTAATTTATATAATGAATACGATACTACCAAAAAATATAAATGACTAATGCAAATGATAAATTTGTGATTACAAATGATGACTAAATTTTGCATATATACGACTATTATTAGCTAATTTACAGTATTTTATAACACGACTAAATTTAGTCATATATCTTTGGTCATTAATTGGTTTCAAACGATGACTAAAATTTGCATATATATGACTATTAGTAGCTAATTTACAGTATCTTATAACATGACCAACATTTTGGTCATTAATTGGTTTTCTCGGTGATCTTTTAGTAATGACCAAATCAATGACTAAATTAATGACCAAATCAATGACCAAATCAATGACTAAATCAATGTCTAAAGTAATGACTAAATATACTACTAGACAATAAAATTGAGACAACCAATTAATAACTAAGCTAAAAACGACTAAAAGTTGGTCGCGTTATAAGATACTGTAAATTAACTACTATTGGTCATCGACTGAAAAATAGTCGTTTATATGCAAATTTTAGTCGTTTTTTTAGTAACTAATTAGCCATTTTGTACTAGTGTATAGAAGAATGCCCAGTGTTGATAACTAAGATGTAGGAGAAAAAGGCGCAACCTATGCAGAACTTACAGATGATGAGAGTTGAGCTCCACGAGGAGGATCAGAGCGTGAATATAGTGCTAAGAAGTAGGATAACAATTGGTGATGACAAAGTAAAACAGCCTAAAGAGGACGGATGGGTCTGCAAGGCCCCAATATAGGAATCTTGTTTTGATTTGGCGTGCGCTAAGAAAAATTTTATGGAAGCTAAGAAAAGCTTCGTTGAGGCCTCCACCTCAAGAAACCAGAACAAAGTGAGGGAAACCAGCGCACCTACATAGGTTGATGCCTCTATCCTTACCACGTTCTTGGAGACTTACACTACATGATACGCCCGCATGAGTTAATAAACAAATTCATCGGAAAGTAAAATGCCCCTGATGGACACTGCGTAGTTAGAAAACTTAGCAAACATAAGCCTAGAACGGGGTGCGAGATGAGGCTCACTGCGCAGTTAGGGGATTATGAGATGGACTAGGTCATCTTGGATCTAGGGTCCGATGCAAATGTTTTGCCAAAAAAAACATGGGAAAGAATGGGGAGACCTACTAAGAATGGAAAACCAGTAGAAGATAATCCCTATGGGATGATTATATGGAGTAACAGTTGATATAGAAGGTGCGAGCACAATGGCTGACTTTGAAGTGATAGAGATCGTTGATGACAGTAATCCATACCGTGGGCTCTTGGGAATTGACTGGGCCATTGACATGAATGGGTTGATCAACTTGAAGAAGTGGATAATGTAGTTTGGAAAGAAATTTCTTCGAGTTATAGTGTCATTGGACCCTGCAAAAGGGGCGCGCTACACTGAACCAGTTTACGATTATGAAGAAAGTGAAGATGAGATGGCTCAGATTTACAAGACAACAGCGCGAGACCAAGACTGGATCAATCCAGTGGTAGATGGACATATTTCATGGGACCGAGAGAGTTCTTGCACCTCTGATTTAGATGAAGAGTTGGAGCATTGGCAAAATCGGTTGCATGAAGTATCGACATTGCGCTTCAACATGATGACTAAATTGTTGTGTTGTGTTTCGTCGGAGGTAAGAAACTTACCTTATTATGATGGTTTAATTGACGTGGATAAGTTTTTGGATGCATTTGAGTGTGAATTCCCTGAGCATCACCGCTTCCAAGCGTTAGATTTGGCACTACATGATACGCTCGCACGATGGTGGGGTATGCACAAGGATAGTTGTGATGGCTGGCGGGATTATAGAAGGATGATGAGGTTGCAGTTTGGTCATCCTAACACTTGGTTGACTAAGAAATATGATGGGAGGGATGATTCGCACAATCACCTAGCGAAATGGACTAAAGCTTATGGAACGGAGCCACAACCGGAGTGGGTACACTTATTATACCATACTTTGGACACAATCCCTATGAACTGGTATTTGGCAACAGAGTTGTGCCATGGCACCGCGGAGTGGGATATATTGAGAGAAGGATTCTTATTGACCTTCAGCTTTGAGGATGACTTTGTGAGCATTGATGAAGCGCTACAAGAAATCAAGTCGGTTATCTTCGAAACACTGCAATAACCTTTGGAATGGGTTCAACCAGACTAGAGCACCTAGCTACGACATGCACTAGAATGTTATAATGTGACTTCTAAAGAGGAGAATGATGATCCAAGAAATATTAATATTCTAGAGGTAGAAGGGCATTGTGAAGTCGAAGGTCCGTAAATAAAGAACCAGGGCATCACCATGCCATTGAAAACAAAGAAAGTAAAGAATGGGACTGTAGAAAAACCGAAGTTTGCAAAGATTGGAGATTACTGGGACGACGCTACTGTGGATAAGGTTGTTGAGTTACTCTGTGAATATCAGGATCTGTTCCCTACCAAGTTTTCAGACTTGAAGGGCATAATAGGATACTTGGGTGTTATGAAAATCACGCTGAAGCCGAACGCAAAGCCTGTTAAGAAGAGGTTGTATTGCTTGAATCCTAAGTATAAGGAAAAGTTTCGTCGTGATTTGGATAAGATGCTGGAGGCGGGCATTATAGAACCTGTGGAAGAATTCGATTGGGTGAGCCCGATGGTGGTTCAAGAAAATAAACAGAAGGGTGAAATAAGGATTTGTGTAGATCTGAGGAAGTTGAATGATGCTTGTGTCCATGACCCATTCTCGGTGTCATTTACATATGAAGTGTTGGATAACATTAGAGGGTAGGAGGCCTACTCGTTCACTGACGGGTTTTCTGGGTACCATCAGATCAAGATTGCGCCAGAGGATAGGAGAAAAAAAACTTTCATGGTGGAATGGGGTTGCTTCTAGTATACTTTGACACCATTTGGACTCAAGAATGCACCTGCGATATTCTCTCGCGCAGTTATAGAAGTGTTTAAGGAATTCACTCATAAGTTATTGGAAGTATACTTTGATGATTGGACGGTATTCGGTTTAGTGAAGCACCATGTAGCAAGTATGCACCTGATGTTGGATATGTGTCACAGATACCAGATCGCGTTGAACCTAGAGAAATGCTTATTCTTTGTTCCCTTTGGGATCTTGTTGTGTCACATGGTATGAAAGCAAGGATTGATGATGGACCCTATAAAGATTGTGGTGATAATGAATTTGGAGGCCCTGAGGAGTGTTAAGTAGTTGTGCGCAACGCTGGGACATATAGGATATTACAAGAAGTTCATCAAGGCTTATGCTCAGATTATCGCGCCCATGGAGAAACTATTGAAGAAGGATGCCACATTCTATTGGGATGAAGAATGTCAACACAGTTTGGATGTATTGAAAGAGAAGATGGTCACCACGCCAATCTTGGTCTTCCCTGATTGGAAGAAGGAATTCCATGTACATGTCGATGCATCTTGCATTGTGTTGGGTGCAGTGCTAACATAGGCTGGTGAGGGAGAAATGGACCATCCTATAGCCTTCACAAGTAGGAAATTATCAAAGGCTGAGAATAATTACTCAACGACAGAGCGCAAAGGGTTGGCTATGGTGTACGTGCTTCAAAAGTTCAGGCACTATCTGTTGGGCAGACATTTCAAAATGTACACAGATCATTTTGCCTTGAAATACCTAGTCAATAAGCTTGTGTTTGGGGGGGGGGGGGGATCTGTAGGTGGTTGCTACTATTCGAAGAGTATGACCTTGTGGTAATTGTGAAGCCAGGGTGGTTAAATGCAAGACCTGATCATCTATCATGAATTGAAACAGGAGAAGAGCCTACTAATTTGGAGGAAGGGTTTCCAAATATGCAGCTCTTCGCGGTGTGTGTAGAAGACAATCATTTTTTAGACATTATCCATTTTTTTACTACAGGGATGGCACTGGAAGGGTATACAAGTTAGCAAAATAAGGAACTAGTAGTGCATGTAGTAGACTTTTCAGTGATTGTGGGACATTTGTATAAGATGGGTGCAAACGAGATATTGCGAAGATATGTGCCAGATTTTTAGAGGAATAGCATTCTTGTTGAAGCTCATGGATGGGTTACGAGAGGACACTATGAAGGAAATGTGACTGCGCAGAAAATTTTGCATGTTTATGGTGGCCTACGTTGCACAAAGATTCCAAAACGTATTGTAGGGCATGTGATGCATGTTAAAGAACCGATAGACCATCGCGGAGGGACGAGTTGCCACTAAATCCTCAAGTATCTTTGCATCCATTTGAAAAATGGGCAATTGATTTCGTTTGTCCAATTCAACCCCCAGGAAAAAAAACTGGTGCACTCTATATCATCACTACAACGGAGTATCTAACTAGATGGGAAAGGGCACAACTGATAAAGGATTGTATAGGGGCTACAGCAGCGGTTTGTTTGAGTATGTTTTAACCAGATTTGGCTACCCGGAGGTGTTGATGAGTGATCGAGGTACGCACTTCCTAAACGAGATGATCAGCGCATTAACGGAAGAGCTCCAAGTCTACCATCAGAAGAGCACTACGTATCATCCACAAGCTAATGGAACAGTTGAGGCCTTTAATAAGATTTTGGAGAATGAGCTGATGAAGATTTGTAACATGCAGCAGAATGACCGGGATGTGCGTGTACCTACAGTGCTATGGGCTTACAAGACTACTTGTAAAAAGCTGACAGGGAAAACACCTTTTAGATTGGTATATGGTGTAGAAGCTATAATGTCGATGGAATATATTGTGCCTAGTCTACGCATAGCGGCACTGACAAATATGGCAGATCACGAGGCCTTGGAGAAACGACTCGCGCAGCTGATGGAGCTCGAAGAGGATAGATTTTTGGTTGGATTTCATCAACAAGTACAGAAGGAACATGAAAAAGCATGGCACGATCGACACATCAAGATTCGCACGTTCAAGGTAAATGATCTGGTTTTGTTATATGATAGTAAATTCACTAAGTTTTTGGGGAAATTTCAAATGCATTGGCTAGGGCCATATATTATCAAAGAAATTACAGATGGAGGTGCAGTTCATCTCGTGAAGCTGAATGGAGAACCTTTTCCAGGAAGAGTGAATGGAAGTCAATTGAAGCTATATACAGGGGATCCTACGCAATGACTACATGGTGGCAGAATAGTCTTAGTGCTTCAGGCAGTTGCAAGGGAGCACGGATTTATAAACTACACTGCCAGGTTCGGAGGACTATGCAACAAGCGAACGACGTTGAAAATGTTGAAGCTACAACATATGGAGCTGCACGCAGGCAGTTGTGCCACGAAGGGAGGTGTCGCGCAGCGCAGCAGAAAGTGACCTTTGGAGTCACTGTTCATGACTTGATAGCCAGAAGATGGTTAAGAGGAGTGGGCTAGTGGCATATAAGGCAAAAATATTTGAAGATATGCCGCCAAAGTAGCATTAATTGTCAAAATTTGGGGGGACGATCAGATTTGAATTCAAAACCCCCTATAAATTCAGCATGCAGGCTCAATAGAGAACACTTTGTGACCTTAGAGTTGTTATTGAAATTTGATGTCTGTCAATGAGCCGAGCATTTTGGGAGGAATTCTTCGCCCACACAAACATTTCTTTGGAAGGTCGTGAGTTGTTTATGGAGAGGATGACAACCACCAACCCTATTGAAGTTGTGAGTTTGGAAGTCGCTGTATCTGACACTCCAGGACTAGAAATCTCTAGTGTTGAAGCTAAGCCTGCAATGCCCATGGCGCCGAGGTCGCCCAGGCCAAAACAGTCCATGGCAAATGAAAAGAAACCTGTAGCATAGGAAAAGCAGAAAAATTCAGTACAAGTCCACGCCTCCCCAAGGAAGCATACCATGACACCAACACAAAAGAAGGACAAGCAACAAGCAAAAGGAAAACATAAGGTTGTAGACCTGGAGGCAGAAGAAGGCTAGGGAAAAGAAGATGTTGATGCCAAAGGAGTGGAACCTATAACAAAGTTGCCTAAGTATATCCCTTCGAGAATGGGGTAGGCAAAGATCACTAAAGACCCAAACTTGAACAAATTCACCATCTCCACGTCCATACTACCTGAGCAGGTTCCCTTTAAAGGTCCGCGGCTCACGTGAGTCCTGCTATTGAAGATGGAGGATTGGGACCTCGCAGATAACGCTAAGTTCCCTCACTTATTGACTGAAAAATACATGAAGAAAGTGTACTATGAGGAAACAGGTGTTACCGCACTGGAAGCCGAGGAATGAGTCTGTTAGGTCCCTATAATACTAGTGATCACCCCATTACTATTGTAGTTGTATCCCTTATTAATATTGTTGTGCCCCTATTGTCCCCATATTGTTATTATTGTGCCCCATATAATCCCTCTATTGTTATTTTTGTGGCTTTATATTATTATTGTTAGGTTGGCTGGGTTATATTGTGACTCCTTAGACTCCTATATATAGAAAGGAGGTTTTGTCATTTGAATCATCCAAGAATTGTTCATTTGTGTAATGTAAAGGAGGCTACCCCCTTGAAGAGGCTGAATTATAAGGCATTCAACTATCTTTTCTATCTTTTTGTGAGCTGGTTTCATAACATTTGGTATCAGAGCTTTGGATTCTAGGGTTTCACTGCTCCAAATAGGTCATTGTGACATTTTCGCTAAAAAAAATTTCTGTGACATTTTAGATGCTAAAAAAAAAAACATTTGAGATGAAATTGCACTGAACCTCGGGTTTGAATTTCAGAACTATATGTGCAGAGATGTGATCTGAGGAAGTTGGTATTTTCGCAGACTCCTAAATTACATTCCAAACAAGTGACCGGGGGAAAATCGTCATAACTTTCTCTCTGAGCATCGGATTGAAATTTCATAAGAAGGTACAGAAAGAGGATAGACTTTAGTTTCTTGTATATATTTTTCAAAGCCAAAGGTCGAAACAGTGACTCGTGGCACGTCGTACAAGTTCGCTCTACTGAACTAGTCTATAATCAGGTCACTGTGGGAGATTTGGCATAACTCTTCCCTGGAGAATCCAATTTGGATCAAACTAGTGGTATTGGAAAGAGGACGTATAGGGCTACCGCAAGTCACAATTTCAGAACTAGATCATCCAAAATTACATAGATACATCAGATTCAATATCAAGCTCCTACAAAGTGAAAAAAGGTGTGTAGTTTTATTTTAAGCTTGGTTTGAAAAAATAGTTTGAAGGAATTCAAAGGACATAGTAAAGCATTATTATTGATAATTTATGCCCCAAGGTAGGAAAATGCAAACACCTAGTAAGAAACCTGAAAGCTCTAGCATGACTCATGAAGAAGAGGAAGAAATGCAACATGATATATCAAAATTACGAGACTAAGTGCAACAAGTGTCACTTGCACAAAAAGTAACAAAATCTAAGATGGATGGTTTAAAGAAAGATGTAGAAGCTAAGATGGATGGTTTAAAGAAAGGCGTAGAAGCTAAGATGGATTGTTTAAAGAAAGGCGTAGAAGCTAAGATGCATGATGTGGAAACTAAGATAGACAATGTGAAGATAGGCATGGAAGATTTGAAGACAGGCATGGAAGATTTGAAGACAGATTTGACATAGTTTCTACAAGAAATGCTTACTAATGGTGAAAGGGTAGTAAAGGAAACTCATGATGAGAACAAAAGAAATGTTAATCATGATTTCATAGACTCTAATGTTGGATCGAAGACCCACCATATTCCAACAATCAATATGAGGAAGTTTGATGGCAAGGATCCCGCAACATGGATATTACAGATGGAGCAATTTTTCAATCTCAATAATGTGCAAAACACACAAAAGGTACGTATTGCAACTTTATATTTGGAACCAAATCAGTTTGTATGGTATCAATGGCTTTGCTCTCATAAACAAATTATCACTTGGGCAATTTTTACAGAAGAATTGACAGCACATTGTGAGGATACAAAAAGCAACACTTTTTTTAGCCAATTGATAAGTCTCAAACAGAAGGGTTCAATAATGGAGCACATTGAGGAGTTCCAAAAATTGAACATAAGGGTAAAAAATATTCCAGAGGAGCATAGGATTGATGTGTTTATAGGGACCTTAAAGGATAAGATCCAACATGATGTTTGCCTTTGGGAACCTGATTCATTAAAGAAGGCATTCAGGTTAGCAAGAAAAATGGAAAGTAAAATTATGGCAACCAGGAAGCATACCACTCACAACTATAAAGATGGAAGTATTGTTGCCCCTAGTCTTCCACAACATATAAGGTTGACACCACAACAATTGGAAGAAAAAAAAAAGCAAAAGGGCTTTGTTACAGTTGTGATAGCAAATACACAAAAGGTCATAAGTGTGCTGAGAAGAAATTATTCTACATAGATTGTGAAGAGGAAGAAGAAAAGGAGCAGGAAATGTCAAAAGAAGAGGATATACTCTAGGAACAAAGCCTAGATAAAGAAGAAATGAATCCAACCATATCTTGTAATGCATTGGCTGGAATTAACACTCCTCAAACCATCAAGATAGAAGGACAAATCAAGAAGAAAAAGGTAATAGTGTTGATTGATTCAGGAAGTACCCACAATTTTATTCATTGTAAGGTAGCAAAAGAATTGAATTGCTTCCTATATCCAGCACCAGAGTGTCAAGTGATGGTTGCAAATGGAGGAATGATAAATTGCTCTAGAAAGTGCCATAATATCAAGCTATCCATGGGAGAATATGTATTGACTAGCCCAATGCTTTCCATTCCAATGGGAGGTGCTGAGGTTGTACTAGGAGTCCAATGGCTACAATCCTTGGGTACAATAGCTTTTAATTTTCAAGAACTTTTCATGAAATTTTCTGCGGAAGGAAAGGAAGTTGAATTAAGGGGTATTGCAAGGAAACCGGGAAAGATAATCAGCTCTAACGGTATGACAAAGCTTCTAAAAAAGGAACAAAGAGGTGTAATTGCACAATTATGTTTGCTAGATGTTTCCACATCGGAATCATCTATTTCTCTAGATCTCCAAAAAGTCTTGGACAATCATTCCAAGGTATTTGAGACTCCCAAAGGTGTCCCACCTATTCATGATCATGATCATGCTATTCATCTAATTCCAGGAAGTGTTCCTCCAAACATCAAGTCGTACAGATATCCCTATGCCCAAAAGAGTGAAATTGAACGTATGGTTGCAGAAATGCTAGAGGCTTGTATAATTCAACCTAGTTAAAGTTCTTTCTCTACTCCAGTAGTATTGGTGCATAAGAAGGATGGATCATGGCACATGTGTCCGGATTATAGGGAGCTCAACAAGCTCACTATTAAAGATAAGTTTCCCATTCCTGTCATTGATGAATTACTGGATGAATTGCATGGATCAATTTACTTCACCAAGTTGGATCTTCATTCAGGATATCATCAAATCAGAATGAAGACTGAAGACATTCTGAAAACAACATTTAGAACTCATGAGGGTCATTATGAATTTTTGGTCATGCCTTTTGGCCTTACCAATGCACCTTCTACATTTCAAGGTTTGATGAATGCCATTTTCAAACCCTTCCTTAGACAATTTGTGTTAGTATTTTTTGATGATATACTAATCTACAGCAAGTCTTGGAAGGATCATGTTGAACATGTTGACAGAGTGTTACAACTATTGGAGGAGAAACATTTATATGCAAAAAGATCCAAATGTTTCTTTGGAGTACAAGAGGTGGAATATCTGGGTCATATTGTATCTCATGAAGGAGTTAAGGTAGACCCTAGCAAAATTAAAACCATTAAGGAATGGAAAATCCCCACATCCATAAAGCATCTACGAGGATTTCTCAGGTTGACAGGGTATTATCGCAAGTTTGTTAAGAATTATGGGAGAATAGCAGCACCTCTAACAACATTATTGAAGAAAGATGCATTTTCATGGACTCTAGAAGCAACAAAGGCCTTTGAACATCTTAAAGAGGTAATGTGCCAAGTACCGGTCTTCGCTACACCGGACTTCACAAAAACCTTTATTGTAGAATGTGATGCTTCAGGAAATGGAATTGGTACTATTTTAATGCAAGATGAAAGACCCATTGCTTTTGAAAGTCGTCCAATCAAGGGAAAGTTTTTACACAAAGCTATTTATGAGAAGGAAATGTTGGCAATACTACATGCACTTAATAAATGGCGACCCTACCTAATGAGAAGACACTTCAAGGTAAAAACGGATCATGATAGCCTTAAATACTTTTTAGAACAAAGATTATCCTCTGAAGAGAAACAAAAGTGGGTCACAAAGATGTTGGGTTATGACTTTGAAATCATCTACAAAAAAGGGAAGCAAAATGTGGTGGTAGATGTACTCTCAAGAAAGGATGAGGATGTGGAAGCATTGTTGTGCGCCATTTCTATTATCCAACCAGATTGGATTAATGAAGTAAGGGAGGAATGGCAGAATGATGAAGAAGTGTGGGCACTTATTCGAAAGTTACAACAAGATTCCAGTACATCTGATACATTTAGCTAGAAAAATGATTCATTATGGTACAAAGATCGCTTATACCTCTGTAAGAATTCCCAACTCAAACAAAAGATTCTTATGGAATTGCACACTTCTCCCTTAGGAGGGCACTCAGGATTTTTAAAAACTTACCATAGGGTTAAGAAGGAATTTTTTTGGGATGGCCTTAAATTGAATATTCAAAAGTTGTGGCGGAATGTTTGGTTTGCCAACAAAATAAAGTTGAACAATTAAGACCCCGGGTCTATTACAACCTTTATCCATTCCAAGCCAACGTTGGGAGGAGGTTTCAATGGATTTTATCACAGGTTTACCCAAGTCTGAGGGAAAGAGTGTCATCATGGTGGTAGTTGACAGACTTACCAAGTATGCACACTTTTGTGCATTATCACATCCATTTAAATCCAGTACAGTTTCTACTGCATTTATGGAAACAATTCAAAAGCTACATGGAAATCCAAAGATTATTGTAAGTGACAGAGATCCCATTTTCACTGGAAATTTTTGGATAGAATTATTTTCTTGTCTTGGTACTCAGTTAGCTCATAACTCATCTTATCATCCTCAATCTGATGAGCAAACTGAGATATTAAACAAATGTTTGGAAGGATATCTTCGTTGCTTTGTATTTGATAAATAGAAACAATGGGTCAAATGGTTGCCTCTGGCTGAATGGTGGTATAACACTTCCTTCCATACATCAACAAAAATGACCCCATTTATGGAACTTTATGGATATCAGCCACCATCCATCACATCATATTTAAGAGAAAATTCTAAGGTTCAAGCAGTGGAACATCACATCGAACATCAACAACAAGTCCTCCAACTCTTAAAGGATAACCTCGTGTTGGCACAAAATAGAATGAAACAAAAGGCAGATCAGCATTGCAGCGAAAGAAGTTTTGATGTAGGTGATTGGGTATTCCTACAGCTACAACCATATAAACAAATGTCCCTTAAGCAAGCTAAGAAGGATAATAAATTATCACCAAAGTATTATGTTCCGTACAAGCTGTTGCAAAAGATTGGTACAATGGCATACAAATTGGAGCTTCCTGCAGCTTCTCGAGTGCACCCAGTTTTCCATGTTTCATGTTTAAATAAGGTTATAGACGAAAAGCTCCCAGTTCAAACAATATTGCCAGAACTTGATGAGGAAGGAAAAATTATATTAGAACTGGAAGCAGTCACAGAAACAAGAACTCGACAGCTACGAAATTGATCAATTTCGGAGTACCTCATCAAGTGGAAGAACTTATCCCCTGATGATTCCACATGGGAGGATGAGAAGTTTATACAGAAGCATCTAGAACTACTCAAGCGTTGAGGACAACACTTTTTTGAAGGAGAGGGGCATGTTAGGTCCCTATAATACTAGTGATCACCCCATTACTATTGTAGTTGTATCCCTTATTAATATTGTTGTGGCCCTATTGTCCCCATATTGTTATTACTGTGCCCCATAGAATCCCTCTATTATTATTTTTGTGGCTTTATATTATTATTGTTAGGTCGGTTGGGTTATATTGTGACTCCTTAGACTCCTATATATAGAAAGGAGGTTTTGTCATTTGAATCATCCAAGAATTGTTCATTTGTGTAATGTAAAGGAGGTTGCCCCCTCAAAGAGGCTAAATTATAAGGCGTTCAACTATCTTTTCTATCTTTTTGTGATTTGGTTTCATAACAGAGTCCGCGGTGTTGAGTAATCTGGATTGCTCAACTTGCTATGGGTGCCACATTACCACTGCACCCCCATTAACACAATTTTCATACGTCAACTACTCACTTTGGTGCATGATGTGTGTTTATGGCTAGGAGGGCCTATCCCCATCACTGACATACTGATTCATAGGATTATGCACCTACTTCATGAAGGTATAAATCTGGCCAAGGAGTTTGGCGGAAAAACAAGGGAAAAGGACCTTGTAGAGAGAATGAAGAAAGAGTTTGAACTTGTGAAAAAGTCGCACAGGTATTCCATTTTTTCCATCTTAGACCCCACAGTTCAATTGGTCGTGCAAATATTGGCCAGAAAGGTGATGAGGAAATGTCACGCGGATGAAGTTCTGATGCCTGTAGTGTCTCTAGCGGCTCAGTGCGTGAAAGGCGTACTGTTCAATTGGTCCAGGTACCTATGCCAAGAATTCCTCACAAATTGCCGTGATGCCCAGGATGAAACCAAGCCATTTCATTACACTTATTTGCTGCTTTCCATTGAATTGGTTGCATGGGAACTGCCAGAGGATAGCCAGTTTCCTTCACTGGAAGAAGGATTACCAGAAACAGTTTGCATCGCTATGGGCTACAAAGGACCCCGCGTGAATTACAGAGACAAAGATTTTTTTGGTCTTAATGGAAGCAAGTCTCTGCATGGTAGTTAACTAGTGCCCAAGGTTGTCCCCAACCTTGTACACATAGCTGTCAGCCTACGCAGCATTCAAGGTTGACTTCCACCAAGTATACATCCAAGCGTGGAAGGATCCAACTTAGAAGTGGCATGACTTGCCCTATTTGGTAACAAAGACCGATGTGCAAGAGGTAGTAGCGTGATGGCCAGCAGAGTGGCACGCTCCTTTAGATCTAGCTATTGGGCCAAGCATGGGTGCTGAGAGTGTTGTCATGAAGAAGAGGAAGGAGGAAACTAAGCAAGTTGTGCATAACCTAGCCATGCAGAAAAAGAAGGATGTTGCATAGAAGGCTTAGGTTGAGAAGGAACACGCTACCAAGGAAAAGGTAGAGCAGGAGCAGCGTGAGACCCAGAAAGGAAACAAATCACCTTCGCTAGAAACTGAAACTGAAGAGCTTATAGGGCAAGGTGGCAGAGGCAAGGAAGGGAAGCACATCGCTTTCATTCTGAAAAGGTGAGAATTGGAACAGCAAGCTGGATCGAGGAAGAAGTAGAAGGCTCAGAAAACATGGGTTGATTCCATGGTGCTCATAGAGAGTGATCTGGATGAAATTGGTGATAAAGTCAGGGATGCCGTAACAGAAGTACTAGAGAAGTTGGAACAATAGTACATACAAACATTGGGAGGAGTCCAAAAGGATCTTCGAGAGTTGCAGCTCCAAGAAACCAAGATCCAAGCAAATCTTGGGAAAGTGAGCGACGCAGTAGGCAGTTCATCACGAGGTCAAAGTACAAGCATGGAGATAATTCTGTGGTCATTGTGGGATGTGCGAGTCTTCCCCTTGCCTACAGTTTCAATCTGCATCGACACCAAGGAACAGGACACCCTCCTTGATAAAGTCCCAAAGATGGATCTGAACCTTGCCACGATGCAACTGGAGTCATTGCATGCACTATTACGGGGAGCCGTGGAGGAACTTTGCATCCAGGAATAGCAAGAACTCAGTGCTGACACTGAAATCAAGGTTAATAATTAGTAGTTTTTCATCAAGAAGACGCATGTTCTACAAGAAAAGGAGGCCCTCCAGGCACACAATTCACGAGTGGAGTCAACAGTTATGGAGGCATGAAGAACAGTGCCTGAGCTTCATATTCCCGAGGATGCATAGCCAGAAGCGAATATTAGAAAATTAGTTGCTGGTGTGTGCGAGGCCAAAGCTGAGGTTAATCGAGTTCAATTTGAACTCAACATGAATATCACCGAGCTACAATTGAAGATGCAGCCCACGACTCCGTCGAAGGTCCGGGAACAACATGAAGCCACGATCAAGGAAGGAATGGCTACTCTAGATGCCACAGATGCACACTGCACAGTAGTATTTGAGAAAACCATGGAGTTGGTCACCAATATGCAGGAAGATCCAAACCTTTAGACACTGAATACAAAGATTAGGGAGCTGCAACAATTGTATGACGAAGTTAGGGTAATGGCGCGCTCAATCGCACTAGCGTGGTGCCTTGTAAAATTGTAGGAGGGGAAGCAGCTCCTCACACAGGTAGAGGCAGCACAGAAAAAGGAGGCCTTTCTTAAGGCCAGGCTGGAGCCTTGGTTAGAGGGGGCTTATCAAGTAACGACCACTATTCAGGATAAGCTAAAGGGCTTGCAACAGACGCAGCAGACAATGAGGTTGGCGGCTGAAGGACCAGCCGTAAAAAAGTTCACTGAGGAGATCAGGTAGGAAACCACTCAGAGCACTGCTAAATTCGATGTCAAGTGGAGCTGGGGGATCTTCGCAGCAAAATTTCCGCACCAACTGAGTGACTCGAGGGCGAGTCATGACCTTTATGTTGGGGGCCTATTGGGATGGGGCCCCCTGGGTCAGTTTTGGAGTTAAGATAACCCAAGTTTTGATGTAATTTTTGTAAATGATGTAAAGTCTTTGCGATTTGTGGATGCGGAGTGCATAGATGGTTAGGGGTCAAAGGGGTTTTAGCCCCTTGCTTATGTAAAATTTGATTCGGCTTTGAGACCCACTCATGGTCTACAGACCATGGGATTGTATGTAAAAGGCTATAAATAGGTATTCTAAGGCATGATGATGTTAGTAATGGGTTAGTAAGAAGAAAGTGATAGCACAGAAGAGGGTCAAATCGGAGAGAAAGGATTTGCAGCTGAGTGCACAGAGGCCTAAGTAGATTCTACAGGTGAGTGTGCAAACCCCTACAGTTGAGTGTGCGTGGTAGTTTTGAGTTTGTAAACCTGAACTGAAGATCAATAAAGAAGATTATTGAAGAATTCATGTGTATATATGTTT
The DNA here is from genome assembly GCA_031772625.1 of Pinus tabuliformis. Lineage (NCBI taxonomy): Eukaryota > Viridiplantae > Streptophyta > Pinopsida > Pinales > Pinaceae > Pinus > Pinus tabuliformis. Next base: position 1,570,774,200 of record CM062819.1, on the reverse strand, counting down.
ATTTTTTTTACTTATGTTTACGATATATGTTGTGGATGGATAATGTGTTTATGAAATATTGATCTAATGATGTGTGATTCACTTGAATAAGTCTTAATAAATGTACACAATGCATGTTAAGTACTTTCGCGAAGACTGGGATAAAATTGGTTATGTTTATTAAATACTTAAAGTAGATCTGTGCGAGCTCTGATCTAGGGTTGTTTTCTGGTGCGCGTAAGTGGATGAATAGACTATTAAGGGTACACAAAGACCGATCATGGACCTTCACGAAGGTCTAAAGGCTGTTTTAACAAAGTTGCAGTACCGAGCCCTAAGGGCTTATAGATCTGGGTGAAAGCAGATATAGGGCACTAAAATACATCACACTGATCTCTGGATGTGGAAACTTGGTTCTAGTGCCATCCCCCAATACTACTTTGGGTGAGACTGCAGCCTACCCTACACGGGTTGTTGCTGAAAGAGCCAGTAGTGTAGCGTTTCGTTGGTTGGCACAACTAACTCTAAACCTGGGTCAAGACCCCCTAAGCCAACAATGAAAATAAACGAAATAGGAGAAAAGGGAGGTGAAAAGTCACAAGTTCCATGTGAGGATGAAAATGAAGGAAAGTAATGGAAAATTGAAGAAATTAGAGACATGAATAATATAAATACATTAGAGCATCAGTTGGTAGCCTTTTTCTAGTTCAATTTTGGAATTAGTTTTCAAAGAGGATGAGATCACCAAGAGGAGAAGGAAAGCAAGCAAGAAAGAAAGGACAAGGAAAACAAAGGAAGGATAAGGAAAGACAAGAAAGGACAAGGAAAGCAAGGAAAAGTTGGATCAAGCAGCTTGAGTAGGAATACTTGCAAGTAACAGATTGCATGTATGATTTACTAACTGGTTTTGACATGCATGGTACATGCATGTTGGTATTTGGTTCTCTTGTTGTCATTGGCATGGATTTTTCCCAGTATGACAGTGGATTTTATCCTAGCCTTTCCATTTCTGGATAGCCATGGTGTGATGGGGTTGTTCTCAATTTGAGCTTTGGATTTCCAGAATATTTTGGATCTGGGTGAGGTGGTCTCAGGAAAATTCCCAAAGGCCTAGGAATCCCTTGACCAGTAATGGCGGGATACATAATAAAGCCTGAGGGTGGAGACAGAAAAAATCCTCAAGGTATTGGAGAATAAATTCTAAGGCATCCAAGCTCGGTTTGGTTTTGTGATCTCGACACCGGTTTAGGTGAGGTCACGGTATGGTGAGGGTGGAGGTGGTTTAACCTCTAGATTTCCTTAGTTGTTTATGGATTGGTTTACTCCATGAGATCTCACATCCATGCTTGGAATATGGCATGGGGGTGATTGGCTAAAAAAAAGATTTGGTTCAAGAAATCTATGTTCGGGTGGTATGTGGAAGTCCCGAACCTGGTTGGATTTTGCCTATGTTTAATGATAACTAAGTTCCCCCTGATTTTGATGAGTAAATGTACTTGTTATTATGTGGCTTTAATAGTTATTCTCTCATTGTTATTTATCTGGTTATATGTTGGTTATAAGCATGGTTGCTTGACAGTTCTTAGTCATGGCCTTTTCATGCTTTTACTTGTAATGGAATGAATAATGAATGCAATACCTAATTGATGTTATGAAAACTAATGTGAGGAGGCAATGACCCTTCTTGCTAAACCTCAGATAAGTTTTAAAATCATTATGTTCATATTTGCATTCATGACCTGTAGGTTGTAGGTTTACTAGGTGTTTGACGGAATGTCAGTCCTGGCGAGGGAAGGTCGGGTCAAGTCCTAGTTTCAATTTTGGTTTACAAGCATTGTTTATATGTCTTTTATGAGTTCTGGAAGTGTCATGGAGTTCTGGGTAGAGACTAGATCCTAGCCCTGGAAAATAGCCTTAAATATTGTAGTCACTGGCATAGCACTAGTAGAAAAAGGCTATAGTCACACTTAGGCAAGCTCATGAGAGTGACTGCAGACTCTCAATCACTTGGAGGGCTTGGAAAGGGAGTGATTGGGGCTCTAAGTTAGTGAAAAGGAGAGTCATCTCAGGGGTTGGGCACCTGGAGGGGTTGGGTTGCTCCTGAAGGTCCTGTAGCACCTGAGGGAAGTCAGTAAGGTTTCAAGTTGTCGACTCCATTTACTCAAGGTCATATAGGAGGTTAAGCCTTATCATAGTGACCCTCAGCTCATATTTACCCCGGGTAAGCCAGTGAAAGTGGGTAAATGTGGGAGGAGTGGGTTACAAGTAATGTGATATTACAAGGTGAAGAGACTTTGATAAGGATGGTGATGTGATATTAGGAAGTGAAGATAAGTTTGAGGGAATAAATTAATGATAAAACATGAAAATATAATTATATTTATTATATTTTATAAATAATAATTTTATTTATATAGTTTGAGTATATTTAATGATTAAGAATATATATAAGATATATATATATATATATATATATATATATATATATATATATATATATATATATATATATATATATATATATATATATATATCAAAGAACTAGTGTGTGTGTGTGTGTGTGTGTGTGTGTAAAAAAGAAGTATTTTGTTTTACAGACAAAAAGTTCTTTATAATGTGGGAAAATCTATCATAATTTATTTGTCAAGGCATCATTTATTGTTCTCCCTAAATGCAGGTTGATTCATCACTATTATTCAAGGAAAATCACATCACCTAAAATTACCTGTTGGTGGTTCTTAAGGGGGAAGCTTTCGTTCATGTTTCTTTCTTGAGAAGAAGACGAGCTTTTAGCCAAGAAAAAGAATTTTTAGAGCATACTCCAGCCCCAACAAACAAAAAGTTATTACATATTAATTTAGTAATTTTAATTAGAATTTACTTTTTTCCTTTTGATGAGAAAATATATTTATATTCCTAATGAGGAATAAATTTTTCTTCTTGAGGATTATTAAAATAACCAGACTTGAAACCATGACAAAAAAAATATGTAATATAAGTTCACCCTTAATTGAACTAGTAGAAATTATATCAACAATTCTTTATTGTTATTATTATTATTATTATTATTATTTTTTAAATCAATGATTCTAATTTAATTATTTATTAATAATTAAAATATTTTATTTTTTAAATAATATTATAATTTTTTCCCCATAGAAAAAGTCGTAATTTTCATTAATATTGTGAAAATTACATTTTGTAGATGCAAAAGCATATGCAGTATGAGAGGCATAGCCTGTCCAATATAAGTTAACAGTGATAAAAGATACTCCACGCAGGGAGCAACAATTGTTCAACAAAATACAAAAAATAGTCTCTTCGCAGAGAGAGTATAGTTTCATCTTAGTTCTGCTGACATAATAACATAAAAAACATAAATATTTACATATATTCAAAATTTTCTACCTGGCTCATGTTGAGCCAACCAGTTATGCAGTGAGATCTATGAATGGTCTATGATAGTGCTGGTAGATAACACCATCCTTCTCCTCATGAATCAACCAAGTGCCATCATGCCTGTGCGCTGCCTCCTTGTGTTGCGCTCCCTGAAAATATGATGGCAAACAAAAGTATCAAATATCAAGATAAGCCTGTGGATTTCATCCAAGATATGTCTCAATGTGTATGCATTACAATTTGATGATTTATTTATCCAATTGCATACTAATTTTGAGTCCCCAAAAAGTTGTAGTTTCCTGCATTGTTTGTCCAATGCAAATTGAATGAGGAATTTGGCCGATATGAGCTCTGCATAATTATTAGTACCCCTTCCTAGGCCCATTTGGATTTTAAATATATGGGATTCTGATATATGAAGTATGGATCCCCCCCCACAGCCTATCTCCTGGGTCGATCAATCAAACTATGCCCACGGTATAGAGGTATTTATGGCTTCAAGTATGATATTCCTGTTGTGCATATGGGTGGTCTCATCTGGGATGAGATGATAGTCAGCAAGTATCCTTGACAGAATAGAGGGCTAGTGGGGAGCCTTCTATTGAAAGATAATATGATTCCTGGCTATCCAAATAGCCCAGCATGTAAGTAATGGCAAGTTCCTCTCCTTTCCTGAGGTGGCACTCCACCAATTATTCCAAGCTTCTTTTATATTTGCACCCTGCCACCGACATAGTGAGGGGAACGATGTATGAATGTTATTCCAAAGCTCCTGTGTAATAGAGCATTCCAGAAAAAGATGATTATTGTCTTCACAACAGTTCCTACAAAGATGACACCAGAATGGTCCTTGAAAAGATCGCTTCATCAGATTTGCACCAGTCGGGGTTTTGTTGAATAATATTGACCACATTAGCAGCCTAGTTCTGGGAGCCGCTTTGAGTTTCCACAACAAGTTCCACCAAGGCTCAATGATTTGTGGTTTATGTGGTTCCATTAATGCCAGATATCCTTCTTTAGGTGAATATGAACCATGTTTGGCATGTGCCCATATGAGTTCATCATCACCTTCTATAATCCTGATGTGGGCCTCCGTCAGTGCATTTGTATAGTCGTGCCAGTACTATTGCTAGTGCAGTGGAATATTTAAAGTATTCCCCGATTTCCAAGCCTGTTGTGTCATGATAGAACGAGCATTGTCAGCTATATGACATATATGGGTGATGCCTTGTTCAGCAAGGTGTATTTTCAACTCATCGGGTATCCTGTGTGCATTTCCACAACCGACCCAGGGATCTTCCCCAATGCGGACTGATGATCCAGATCGAATTCTCCAAGTCAGACCATTCTGAATGAGACTCATCACATTTATAACTACCTTCCAAATGATAGAAATGTTTGAAGTGTTCCCCTGTGCTTGTCTGATCCAATCAAGTGTGTTAGAAGGGGCAATATAATTGGAGACTGCTACCTTCATCCATAGATTGCAGGTGTTGATCACTTTCCACCCCAACTTTACTGCCAACGCTTTGGAGAAAACATCCAGTCTTTTAATCCCCCATCCTCCCCATTTCTTGGTCAAAGCAAGGGTCTCCCATCTGACCGATGCAAATATTCTCCCAGGTTGTTTCCCCTTCCATAAGAACCGAGAGCAAATATTTTGTAATCTAGCCAGAATCCCTCTAGGAATCCAAGCCAACGTCATCTAGTATACTAGTGTAGATTCCAATACAACCTTAATCAGGATCAATCTGCCATCTCTTAACAAACATTTGTGGTACCATATATTGAGTCGTTTTTCTACCTTGGTAATAAGCCAATTCCAATCAGCAATTTTGTATCCATGAGGCTTAAGTCGATAACCAAGGTACCTCAGGCCATCTTCCAAGGGGAGGAAAGTAAATGGAAATCTCTGAAGCGCATATTGTATTTCATGTTGTGAGCAACCTGTAGCTGTGATGGTGGACTTTTCTTCATTCAAAACCATTCCCGTGGCCTTTTGAAATATTCCAAAGGCATTGTGCAATGATGTTAAGTCTCCTATGCCCCCATTAAGGAAGATAAGTACATCATCAATGAAGAGTAGGTGTGTCAAAATACAAGTGTCAGTGATATTTATTCCTGCAATCCGTCCTTGCCTGTGTTCTTCTCCAATAAGTCTACTAAGTCCCTCCATGATAAGAAGAAATAAGAGAGGAGATAGAGGGCAGCCCTACCTGAGACCTTATTTAGCGTGGAAAAAAGGGGATGCAAATCCATTGACAAGTACGCTGTAAGTAACATTGGTTATACAACACATGATCCATTTAATGAATGCATAAGGGAATCCCAAGTGTGTTAACAACATTCGGATGTAGAGCCAACTTACTCTGTCAAACGCTTTTGATAAATCAACCTTCATTATCATGCCTTTCAATTTTTTTAATTGGACAATGTGAAGAAGTTCTTGGGCTGTACCGACCACCTCATGTATCTGTTAGTTCTGAAGGAAGGCAAATTGTTCAGGGGAGATGTGCGAATGATAATAACAAATTCTACCACAAATTTGCCAATTGTTCAGGGGAGATGTTCTGAGAACTAACAGCACTGGCTAACTCACATTTTAAGGGGAGTTAGTGAGGCAATATTCTCTATCCTTTAGGATTTGTGTCCTCTTGTGCATTAGTGAGGCAATCTTGTCCTTGTGCTCTTGAGTGGAAAAAATCCCTCCATTATTCTCCTCATATGTGTAAATTTCCTCCTTAGCTACCCTGAGTGTGTGATCATCTTGTATTCTTTTCCTGTGAGCCCAGATTTTGGATAAGGTTTTCAGCTCCCTCAGATTGTGAGAAAAATATTCTGTAAAATTCCCATCAGCACCTGGAGGATGAGCCTTCCAGTAGTCAGTCACCATCCTCATATAGTCTACATCCCTAAGCCAGGAGGAGTTAAATTTAAATGGGGCTTTTGGCTTATCAATGGCATCCTTCAATTCAAGATATATTGGCCTGTGATCAGATATGCCCCCAGATCCCACCCATTGTCTGATGCGGGAACCTCTATTGACCAAGGGTTCCTTGATTAGGAATCTATCAAGCCTTCTGGCAAGGCTAGCCTCGCCAGTTCTGTTGTTCCTCTAGGTAGGCTGGATCTTTGCAAAGGGAATGTCAACAAGATTATGGTCCTCCAGGAGGTTTTCAAAAAATGCTGATAGCATATCCACCTATGCTTGATGGCCCCATGACTCTGCAAATCCAATGGAAAAATTCGGATCCCCTCCCAAAATGATATTATCTTGCTGGAGTATGGATGAATTTAATAATTTCCTCTAGAAATCAGCCCTATCATGACAGGGGCCATATACATTGATAATTTTGTAATCAAATTCGAGGGTGGATGAGTATATATCAGCTCCCATGAATCCATATCCCCCCCATACCCTATCCAGCTTAATGGATCGATTGTTTATGCCCAAAGCCATCCCCCCGATCTTCCAGTGGTGTCCAGAGAATGAAATGACCATCCTGGTAACCATGATTCAAGTAGAGGGGTAATAGTGCTGGCAGGGCCTAGGGTTTCTTGGAGAAAGAGAATATCTACAACTTTAGAGGCAATCAGTCTTCGCATGGTTAATTTTTTCCCAGGGCTAGCCAACCCTCGATAGTTAAAGGAGAGCATCTTCATGGTGGCCAGGGGGGGGGGTGGATCAAGGGTATGCTTTGCTCTAAGAACCCAGTCTAAAGTCTTATATTTTCCAACAACAATCTCCTCCCCTGCCAGATGTTTAGCTTTGGAGAGTGAGGAGGGTCGGCCCCAAGGTTGTTTTGGAAGCAAAGGGGTAAAATCAATACCAAATCCAATGGCATCAGGGCCTCATGAGCATGCCCTCGAGCACAGGGGGTATCGAGGTTTAGAGCTCATGGATGGATCATGTAGGGGATGCAAAGGTACCTGCGGGATGTAAGGTTGGGAGTTAGAGTAAATACAAGGGGGTGACCTGACAAGGCAATTCAGATTAATGGAGGATAACAGGTTGAGGCCAGAGGGCTGATGTGTGCCTAATGCACGTGCAATGCAATGTGGTGCAGCCGAAGTAAAATCAAAGGATATAGCAGGGGAGTATGTAGAAGAATTACATAGAGATGTAGTCAAAATAAAAGTAGTGGAGAGTGTAGGAATTGACATACCCGTGGAAAATGCATCCCCTGTAGCCGCCCGATCTCTCATCAGAAGTGGAGAGCGTGTCCGGGGTGGTGCTTTCCCATGCTTCTTCTTTGTCCCTTTCTCATGTGCCTTCTCAGCTCCTTTTGGTGTCTGGTGTAATAACTTTTCTTCTTCCATTACAAACTGCTCCTGTGCCTAAGGTTTTGGTACATCCACTTCCTTTTCATTCATCCTCTATCTTGCCTTATTGTTCAAAGGGCAGTCCCTGAATATGTGTCCCACCTTATGGCATCTTCGGCATCTGTAAGGTACCCCTTCGTAATCCAGAAGTTGTTTCCAGGAGTATGACCTCCATTGTATAGTGATATGTTCTTGTAATCCCCCTCTGGTATCCATGTGTAACAATATCTTGGCATAGGCCATCATGCCCGTGGACTAATAATACTTGTCATACTCCAGATACGTGCCGAGAGAATTCCATATGCGGTGAAAGATGTCTTTAGACCAAAACTGTAGTGGGAGCCCCGACAACCTAATCCATATGGGGCCAACCCCAATCTGCTCTGTTTCCAGGTCAAATAGTGGAGTCCATCTCTTCAGAAGGACAGGCGCATGCTCAAAGTGCCAAAATGAAGACAATACCCAATTCGTGTGATCAGGTCTGGCGAACCTTAACACGAACCAACCCCTCACAAAAGTTTGCACAAAGGGTATGTCAGCCAAATGGTGTCCCCAAACCTCAGAAGCCCATGATTTTAAGCGAGCCACAGAGTAATTCCGTCCTCAGATTCTTCCAACAAGGACTCTATCTGCAAAGTCCATAGTATCCCCCAGTTGAATGTCCTCCCCAAGCCTGAGTATAATGTCTTCGGCTTTTGATCTAAAACACCTGTATTTCTTGTGTGGCCGCGGTTCAGCTGCAATATCCCCACGCCGGTCAGTATTCTTCCTAGGTTCAAGTGGATCCTCAGATGAAAGAGGAGGGTCAGATGGGAAGGCGTCCGATAAGGGTGGGATGACCGTATAGCTGCCAGATGGGGGGGCAGATGTAAGCGGCGTGATCAGGGGTTCATGGTCGGTGGCAGCAGAGGAACCGGGAAGAGGGTTATTGACACCAGAGGACAATGGGTGAGGGGGTAGGTCAGAACCACTATCCGCAGGGTTAGGGTTAATGCAACCCGAGACAAACCCTAGTGAGGATGGTGATGGCAGAGGAGTGGAAAGGGCCAACCAGGTCGGGGGGCGTCCGACAAGGTCACCAAAGCATTCGAAGGGCTCGAAATCAGACGTAAACCAACAATGGTGTCTATCAATATATAGCTGTAAGGAGTCATACCATCTGTGGTTACATGTGAGGTCAACCAAATAGAACCCTTCACCAGTAATTCTTCCGAGTAGTCAACAAGGTCGAGGTAAATTGTTGTTGGTTAAAACAGTTCGCCAGCTGCCTGAAAGTAACCGTAGGGGAAAACAGGGATTAGAGCAAATAATAAGGCGAATAACGAGGGCCTGTACACCATGAGTAGGGGAGATAGGGTTATGACACACAACAACTGCAGTAATACATCCATTATGGTAAAAAACAAGGAGTATAGGTTGAGCACCCATCGTTTCCGTGAGTCCAACGGATGTTCATTCCATCCGTGCCCAACGTTGTCTGTCGAGATGGGGAAACTGCCAGCTGCAGTAACTCGTACTGCATATTTGAAGCCCTGACCATCTCTCCTTCACTCAAAGTAATATTATAATATTACAATTAAATTCTAATAATTTTTATTATTTTCATAATTTTAAATTTTATATGTATTATAATAGTGATAAAAACAAAAATTTCATTCACTTTGAGTGTCACTAGTATTTAATTGATATGCAGTTTGATGTTTTAAAATATAATTTAAGCAACTTAAAATTGTGATTTGACTAACAACCATGTTATAATATTTCAATGATATTATTAAAATTAGTGTAAAATTATTTTAATTATGTTGATAGGCATGTCTATTTTGGAATAGGGCTTCCAGAATTTTAATTTACTTATCAATAATTATTAGATAGATGGTAGAGATTTAATTTGCATGGAATGTTCTAGAATATTCTGAGAAGTATACACAAATCAAAAGTTAAGATTTATTTTTGAAACAACTATGTCTATTTTTCTTTTTTAATTGCATTGATTAATTAAAAAAATGTTATATAAACAGAGGCCATGCAAAATGAGCTGTAGTTTTTTTGGGTATATGATATTGATAAGTCATAGTATTGGCCCATGATATTTCAACAAACCCTATTTATAGATTAAAAATCTCATGATAAAGTTAGGGTGAATCTTCATCGTTAAGAATCTTGTTGTGTATATATATATATATATTCTTCTTATCATTAAAAATTATTATTATTATTATTATTATTATTATTATTTTAAATAAAGTTATAATTTAATTAATTCTTATGAATATTTTAATTTTAAGAACGTGAGATGTATACAAAGGTAGATGTTTTGATGTTTGTCGATAATTTATGGGTACTAAAATATTTTATTCAAAATAAAACATTTAATTCAATATGGGGTACTAAAATATTTTATTTATGGTCTTCTTCAAATTAAAATGTTATATTGATTTTTTTTGTTATTATTATTTTTCTTTGTCAACTTTATATTAAATATAGAAGGAATTACACATTTTCCTCCTATAGTGAATTAGAAAACACCTATGAATGAAAGAAAAATATCTCTCTTTACTTTTACATGTACAAAAGGAATTGATATTAAAGTATTTTATTTATGATAAACACTTTATCCTTTTAGTTATTTATATTTTTTAAATGTGACCAATCAATTTCATATTAAAAATTAAATGAATTATACATTTCCCTCATATATGTATATGTATAATATATAAAATAACTTAAAATAACTAAAAATTTATATTATTACTTTTTATTTATGTTTTTTCAATTAACTTAACATCATAACTTTTTAATAAATAAATAAAATATTTTTAACATTTCATTCCAAAATCTCCTCCATATTATTTTGTAAATCTCCTCACAGCACCCCACCAATAAAAAAATACACTAAATAATAAAATATTTAAATTTATCTTTAAGCAATAAAACTATATACTATAAAACAAGTCACTTATGTGAATGCCTTTAAAATGTTACTTATGTGAATGCACTTATAACATATAAATTTAAAATAGAAAATAGAAAGTCACTTATGTGAATGCCTTTAAAATGTTATTTATGTGAATGTACTTATAACATATAAATTTAAAAATGACTCTAGTATTTGATTTATGTGAATTCCTTTAAAATGTTAATTATTTCTATTTATAACACATAAAAATTTTAAATGATTTTAATATAAATACACATAAACTTAAAAATGATTTTAATATTTGATTTGTGCATTGATCACTATTAATTTAGCATTGACTCATATAATTTATAATCTTTAATTTTGAAAAAAGAAATATTTATTTTTTAATACTATTAAAAAATTATTTTTCAAATATTTAATTGGACCATAACTTGAAGGTCTTATTGCAACATTTTCACAATATAATATTGTGTGGATAACTAAATCATATATTTTATGATTGCAATATTCGTACATGATTTTTATAGATCTGTGTAAAGTGATTTTTTGTTCTTAAGCTTTGCATAAAACCATTTAAAAATAAAATCCTTAAAATTCCCATTGTGATTAAAGTCTTCTCATAAAAAATGAGTAGGAATAAAATATAAATAAATATACTTACCAAGTGTTTCTTACTATCCACTAAAGTTTATACAAGTCTTTGTGCTTGAGCAAGCAATTAATTTATCAACTTCACATTTCAAATTATTAAAAATTAATAATTAATAAAAACAAGACTATAAAATTCCACTTACCTATTAATCATCATAAATTTAATATTAACCCATATAAATTATAATTTCTACCCAACAACACTAAATACCCTAAATACCATGCCGTATTTCTTAATAAAATAATTGCTTATGCATTACCACTAACCTAAATACCCTGCACCACTTCTTAATAAAATAGTTATTATACATTACCACTAACGGCAATTTGATCTCTACTCGATCCTAAAAATGACGAATTTTCGGAAAAGAAAAATTAACTTACAATCTAGCTTGAGACTGTTTCTGTACCAACGAAGTTATGTGCTAGGTCCGAAGGTCGTCGTTGATTAGTGTATAAATATTTTCTTCAAATATTTTCATAGCCTCCGACAGCAAACAAACAGGAACTTTGATTCCTTCACAATTGTTCTTCGAGGGCCTCATCAAATACGAACGGTTGGGTACCGGCGATGAAGCAGGACACACATACATTGTTTTTCCCCACCCAAAGTCGGCATTTGCGAAAGCCCCTACATTACTAGAAATATCCGAAATGATATAACAACCACACGGTGGGCTGAGCGGACACCCATTCAGCTCCACCAATTCAACCGTGGATCGCTATAGCGTGGTCGACTACTATTACGTTTCAATAGATGTGGCTTTGTTGAAAATACATTGTCCTAGCTGCCCATTTTGTAGGATCTTCTTTCTAACGATTAAGCTAAGTCTTTAACGACCTGTTTTGATATCAATTGTTAGAAACACTGAGCGGAGTGAATGAGTATTTCTTGATGAATCAACTTTTATTTTGATTTTAATTTTTATCTACAAACATCTTCAGCACATTCTGCAAGTGTATAGTCTATCCCTTTTCCCGACTTGCTGAACCTGTCCCAACACTTAGCCAATTTCAAGCCTTCCCAAGATCATATTTCCTTGTGTTGTTCCCTTGGGAAATTGCCCCTATTTTTTAGGAATTTCACACCAAGGAATTATGCAATAGTCTTAGGTCAATCTCTCACTATATGCACCACCTGTACACATGGGAATACGCTACCACTGATACTACATTTCCTTGGAATCTCCATCTCAACAAGGTAACTTGAATTCTCTGCATGCAAAAATTATTTTGAGATGATTGATCAGTTAATTGGTTGATCACTGAGTGTGGTTGAAGTTCCACTTCCACAACTTGACCTCCACTAGTTATTCTGACAGTTAGCACTGACAATAACTCAAATTAACTGAAATAGATTGCTACAAATTAGCAAACAATCATGTAGAAGAGAACTGAAGTGTCTCCAACTTGAATTTACTGAGTTAACTGAGTGACAAGAGCCATGTCACCTCAATTAACTACCTCCAAGTATTCTGCTGAACTAGAAATTCGAATTTTAATCTAGTTTGCCCGAGGCATTTTCAACACTCCCTCTCAGCAAGAAATGGATCATCAACCACCTCTATCCTATACCTGTGGAACTCGGATTTTCCTATTGACAAAGCCTTTGTCAAAATATCTACATCTTGTTCCTCTGTCAGAATGTACTGCAACCACATAATCTATCTCTACACACAATCTCGTAGATGGTGATACTAGATGTTGATATGCTTGGATCGATCATGAAATAAAGGATTCTCAAAGAGCTTGATACAATTCTGATTATCACAATAAATCATAGTAAGATCCATCATCTGACCAAATATCCCCACAAGAATATTTCTCATCCATATTGGCTCACATCTTGCTTAACTTGCAGCCATGTACTTTGCTTCTACTGAGCTGAGTGCCACTAATCTCTGTTTCCTGTTGTACCAAGAAACAATTGTGGTCCCAACATTGAAAAATCCCTCTGATGTGCTCTTCATGTCTGATGGATTCCCCACCCAATCTACATCTGTGAATCCTTGCAGCTTCACTCCCTTTTTTCATCTATACCAAAGACCAAACTGAGTAGTGCCTCTAAGGTATCTCAACACATGCCTTGATGTCTTCCAATACAGTTTGATTGAATTAATTATTGCTTGACTAAAGTGGTTAACTGCATAACACATGTTTGGTCATGTGTTCACCAAATACATGAGTGAACCCACAAGCTCCCTGTAAATGGTAGCCTCCACTACTTCAACTGAAGTAGCATCCTCTTTTCTCCATTTTCCTACTAGAGGAGTCTCCATGGGTTTGCACTTGTCCATGTGAAACCTTTAAAGTATCTCGTTAGCATACTTTCCTTGAGAGACAAACAGTTCCCCATCACCTTTCCATACTTCCAATCCAAGGAAGTAGTGCATGAGGCCCATGTCCTTCATCTCGAACTCTCTTGCAAGGTCCTCCTTGCAAGATTTAATCAGCTTCTCATCACCAGTAAGGATCAAGTCATCAACATATAAAACAATAATCAATAATTTACCTTCTACCATAATGTGATAAAGGTTTGCATCTACTTCACTTTTGGTGAAGCCCAAACTGGTGAGATAGCTATCGATCCTGGTGTACCAAGCACGGGGTGCTTGCTTGAGTCCATACAATGCTCACTTGAGTCTGCACACATGTGACTCTCTATCAAAGGTCTCAAACCCCTCTGGTTGCTCAATATACACCTCCTCCTCAATAAATCCATTGAGGAATGTTGTCTTCACATCCATCTGGTGGATCTTCCACCCCATCTATGTTGACAGTGCTAGAATTGACCTGATGGATGAGTACCTTGCTACTAGAGCAAAGGTCTCCTCATAGTTAATTCCCTCAACCTGAGAGAACCCCTTGGCCACAAATTTGGCCTTTTGTTTCTCTATGCTTTCGTCTATTACATACTTTACCTTGTAAAGCCATCTCGAACCAACCACTGATTTGTCAACTGGTCTTAGGACCACTTCCCAAACCTTGTTTCTGAAATGGAATCATATTCCTCTACCATAGCATCAACCCATATCGGTTGCTCTACAACTTCCTTGAATGATGGTGGATCCATCTCTACAAGCTCACTCATCATAGCCATGTAGCCAGTGTATTGATCTGGTGACCTCCTCTGCCTATTTTGTGATGTGGGTGCTCCCACTTTCTCTCTAGAATCCTGCAATAATTTTCCATCTTTCCTGGTTCACTTCCTTCCTTCTCTGTATGTCTCTACTTCAGTGGACGTCTCCACTCTCTACTCCTCTGCTTGTGGATGCTCCACAACTTCCTGATGTTCTTCCTTTGGAGCCAAAAGCTCCTAATTAAGCTGTAACTAAAGCTCCCTCTCAAGATAACACCTCATTACCTTCTCCTCATCAAACTTCACATCCCTTTTGACCATTGTCATCCTAAGGGATGGAAAGTACACACGAAAGTTGTGAGATGTTTCTGTGTACCCCACAAATATGCCCAACTTTGTTGTTGGCTCTATCTTTTTCCTTGCTTCCTTGGAAACATGATAGTAAACTGATGTTCCAAAGATCTTCAAGTGTGACACATCTCGTTTATTCTATGAAAAATATTCCTCGTGTACTTAAGCGAAGAATCCTATGAGGACTCTTGTTCTGCAAATAGACTGTTGTGTTGCATGCTTCGGCCCACAAGTGCAAAGGTAGGCTTTGGTCATGCAACATCACCCGTGTTTCTCCCACAATACTTTTGTTCTTCCTCTCAGCCACCCCATTCTGTTGTGGGTTATGAAATGTTGTCAACTCCTGTTGAATGTCTTCTTTTGCACAAAAATTTTTAAACTCATTTGACACGTACTTGCATTCGTTATCGCTCCTGAGATCCTTCACTTTCTTGTCAGTTTCTTTCTCAACAAGTGCTTTAAATTCAACAAATTTGGAGAATGTTTGATCTTTCTTCTACATGAAGTAAATTTAGCACTTTTGTGAGAAATCATCAACAAATATAACATAATACATGTGTTTTGGAGTGGAGGTTATCAAGAAAGATCCGCGGACATCATAATGGATCCTTTCAAGGATTGCATGCACTTTGTTGTCCCGATCGTTAAAGGTGGATTTTGTGTACTTCCCCAATGTACACCATTTGCATGTATCCCATTGCTCTAGTGTTCCTTTGGAGAGGCCTGTATAAATCTATTGCATGATCTTCAAAGCACCATGATGAAAATGACGAAGTCTTTTATGCCATAATTCATCGACATCTTGGCTTTGCACCTTCTCTACTTTTGTGATCAATGTTGCACAGTCTTCCACATCTAATTTGTAGAGGTTCTTCACTCAAACCCCAATCTGTTTCACTCGTCCTGTGGCGATGTGTCTTAGGAAATCCTTCCATGTACTGAATATCATATCGTAGCCACGGTCTTGCAACATAGTTACAAAAACTAGATTATTCTTCAAACCTAGTACAATCATCACATCCTTGAGCCTAAGATTGGAACCAGGTTCCCTCTGAAAAGTAAAAGTACCAACACCAACTGTGTCATACCTTTCATCATCTCCCATCTTGATGTGCATCTAGAGATCCTTCTCCTCCAAGTCACTAAAAATTTCTTTATTCCCCGTCATGTGGAATGAGGCACAGCTGTTGAGAACCACACACTACCCATCATTGTGTTTCCCATGCATGCAGTGAGTGTAAAATCAAGTTCTAACAGTGAAGCCAAGGCTTCACCTTTTGCTCCTTCTATGATCTTCTTGCTTGTCTTCTTGTGTCTACACTTCATTGCATAGTCCTTGAATTCATGACAGTGAAAGCACTTGATTTTGCACAAGTATTTCTTCTTGCCCCCTTGACTCGAATCTGCTTTAGATTGGAATTTCTTTCCCTTCCCTTTCTTTGTCTTTCCATCCAATGCACACTTCTCCTCATCCTCACCCTTGGATGAGGTCCCATCTTTGGTGTTCCGCCTTATTTCTTCCTGCACTAGATTGGACCATAACTGCTCCCAAATCAGTAGTTTCTCTCTACCATTTACCGAATATTGATAGCTATGCCAGCGCTTAGGAAGGCCCAAAATGGATAGAGCTACAAAGTCTTCTTCAGGGACCCTGCCAAGCTCATCACGACACTATGTAAACTTGCTCAGGTACTATGGAATTGTGTCATTCTTTTGCATCTTGATACTTCGAAGCTTGTCCTTGAGTGCCAACTTCCTGTGGTCACTATTGTTCTTGAAAAATTATGTCAGTGCTTTCCATATCATGGACAGAGTCTCTTTTCCATGGAGATTTGAGACAATATGATCCCAAACTCCCTCCAATATGCTTTGGCCACATCCCTCTTCCACTGAGCAAGATTATGGGCATCAGATGTTTGGGGTTTTGTTACATCTGTCTTGATGTTTTCTAGTAGCCCATTATCATACAATACTGCCTCCATGTGGTCCTTTCATGCAACAAAGTTTGAGGTGCTTTCCAAGGCATACTCAATCCTGATTCCATTGAAATCCATATTCTAAGTCCTGAAGAAAACCTGCAAAATTGATCTTCAAATTCGAATCTATTGCAATGACTTCAAAAGCTCTGCTCTATAGCGATTCCATCTCTTATACCATGTAGAAATCAATGTGTAGATTCAATATTGTTCATGAAATATACTAAATAACAAGATTTGAAGCTACTTTATTGATCTACGGAATTTAATTCACCATCAAAAGCAAGAATCATAGACATGCAAAAGGAAACATCACATATGCACAGATATTTATCTAGGGGAAAGAAACTTCTCAAAACCCCTTACTATCTATATCATATTAATTAGAGAATAGAGAAGAAATACAATGCTTGCTCAAGCATGAGCACACCCTGCAAGTGTATAGTTTGTCCTTCTTCTTGACTGACTAAACCTAGTCCAACACTCAGCTAATTTCAAGCCTTCCAAGATCTTATTTCCTTTCATTGTTCCCTTGGGAAATTGCCCCTATTTTTTAGGAATTTCATACCAAGGAATTGTGAAATAACCTTATGTCAATCTCTAACTGCATGCACCACCTGTACACATAGGAATATGCTACAAATGATAGTACACTGCCTTGGAATCTCCATCTCAATTGGTTATCTTGAATTATTTGCATGCAACAATTATTTTGGGTTGATTGATTAATTAACTAGTTGATCATTAAGTGTGGTTGAAGTTCCACTTCAACAACTTGACCTCCACTAGTTCTTCTAACAATTAGAACTGACAATAACTCATATTAACTGAAATAAATTTCTACAAATTAGCAATCAATCGTGTAGAATTGAACTCAAATGTCTCCAACTCGAATTTACTAAGTTAACTAAGTGACAAGAGCCATGTCACCTCAATTGACTACCTCCAAGTATTCTGTTGAAATAGAAATTCAAATTTTAATCTAGTTTGATGAAGGCAAAGTCAAAACTAGATTTTCTTACTGCATTTTCAACAATATGAATCTTCCCCTGCAAACATAGAAATATTATGTCAACAATCCTCTATCAAAATATCTGCAACAGTCACATTTATAATCTTAGTGCATTCCTCATTTAAACAAATCTACTATAGGTATATGATTTTTGCCATACACATTGATCACCCATCAAGCCTCTATCTAACATATAAGATTTGTCTTTGATTTTTCATATAATAGTTATATATCTATACTAATGGACCTCTAAAACTCAGTTACAAGTGTGGTTTGTTGATGCCAGCCTAAGCTACATATACCCCAATGATGCAGCCTAAGCCGCATATACCTACAGTATGCAAATTCAATTGCATGTCACATTATGTGTGTCCCAGGAATCCTAAATATTCCATGCTTAGGAAAATTCTCTTAAACCAAAGTTTTAACCAGCGAAAATATAACATTTGATGAAAACCCACTTTATCAAAGTTTAAGTCCTTAAGTAGAAATATATTCGTCTAACTATCCCAAGTTTAGACTTTAATAAACCTTTGAGCGGAGCCTTACACAACCCTTCATAACTTTTGGTTAATTCTTATTACCCGCGCATGTCAACCATACCATGGTCTTCAGACTTTGGTTAAAACCCAAACTTAACCCATAAAACATTAACTCTGCTCATTTCTATTATAATTCTCATATAATAGAAAAATTTCATAAACACACTTAATCCTTACCTTTCCACCTTTCTTTAAACCTTTTGCAAATATATCGATGCTTTCCTTAGCGCGTTCAATCTCCACTGTCGATCTCATTCCTTGATCCAATGATTATTGCGTCACCTGATCATTAACTATCCCAGACGATCTCCACCGTTGATCTGCTCCGCCCAATCCAACGGTTGTCACGTCACTCGATCGCCAACAAGCTTGGTTGATCTCCACCGTTGATCAAACCCGCTTGATCCAATGGTTATCACACAATCTCGCACAAATACTTGCATGAGTGATATCAAATCGAGAACACACGAGAAAAGTGGTTTTCTCTCTCCATTGTTTGCTATGTGTCATCCGCTAAAGGTAATCGCGTGAAATTTTGGAAGACCTCTTACCACCTTTAGGGCGCATGAGAAACTACTTCCTGTCTTTGCAAACTACCCACGTGTTTAATACAAAACTTAAAGAAACTCGCTTAGTAAAGGGTTAGCGCTCAATCTCAGTTGTTCATCTTCTTCACTTTATTTTACGCGACTTAATCCTAGTCGCCTATCGCACACAACCTCGTTCGTTGATCTGATTGATCCAACAACTGTGCTCCGTTGCTACGTTCTTTTGTCTCTTACTGTGTAATAGCTCATTCATTTGGCTTTCTTCTTATGTATTTGTCTTCAACTCATGATCTTCACTTGTTTTGATCTCGATCTCCGCTTGCACCTTTATGCTTCCTTCACCTTTGTTGTAACATTAAAGGCTTTCTCCAATACTATCTGTGCGCAATAACGTAACACACTTCTCTGTTACTTCTTCTCTGATTTTTCACACCTGCAACCTAAGTTACACATAATTACTCTAGTAACACACACAATCTATAACTCAATTACACAGTACACATCATACAAACTCATAATCAAGTAATCTATATTAACAAAAAAACATTTACACAAGAATTTCTTCCTCGGCCTAATCTTCTATATTAATGGCCTTTCCCTATCTTGCCCGTAGGCTTAACTAACTGACTAACTCTGACTAACTCTCTCTCGCTCTACTATGCCTTTTAGGTTTACATTTATACAAAAGGTTTTGTTTAACCAATTCTGGTTCAGATCCTTAATCTGTTGAACTAAATCCTGAATATCCTCTAAGTCCACTTTTAACTCCAGTAATCCATAAGAATTCTCTCTAGTTCCACGAATCATGACACCACTTTCTAGTCTAAGAGTTACAACTGATTTCCAACTCTCTCATCATCACTCATGTTTTCCTACATTCGAGAGCATGTACAAATATCCTCACAATATCTAATTAATTCCTATTCTAATCACTCAAAACATTAATAATTACATACATAGGAATCCAACTTCCTTGAAAACACAAGACCCCCTAAGTTAACTAGAACATGATGAAATTGTTGAGTTTTATACTCCTGCATCAGACTCCCAAGGTTAAAATAATCATGATCTCCTGATCTTGTGCTTCCAACCTTTTTCTTCCTAGATCCCATATTTTGTTCTGTAATTTTCCTTTAGTTGCTACTATTGTTTTTTGCTATTCTCCAGGTTTCCACACTTTATGTTGCTTTGCTCCACTAGCTATGCTTTCACAGTCTGTTGTTGTCTTTCTCTTTCTGTTGCTTCTTGGCCTTCTTACTGTTGTTTTCTTTTGAGGCACCTTCATCATCAATCTTATTATTCTTTCAATCTCTATGTCCAATTTATCTTTTGACTGATAATTACTTTGCCATTTGTTGTTGTACTCTGTCCACTCATCTTCAAACTGTTGTTTGTTGTCTTCTCTTTGAAGTTGTTGGATCCTTACTACCGCCCTTTCATTCTTACCCTCTTGTTTCTGTCCAAACAACCTCTGTTCAATATCTGTAAATTTACTTTCAAAAAGTAAATTGTCCTCCAATATCCTTTGTACTTGATTCCCCTCAAATACATCACTATGTTGTTCATTGATTTCAGCATATTTTCCTTCCTCTTCTTTGACAACCCTCAGTAATTGTCCTTCACTTCCTTGACTAATTCTGACAATCAGTTTAACTTCTTCAAGCATGGTATCTTCATGCTTTTCATCTTCCTCATCAGCATGTCTATCCTGGCAACTTCCAGTCTTCTTCAGTTCTAAAACTAACTCTTCAACTTGAAACATGTATGTCTCATCTTCATCAAATCCTATAATCATAAAACAATTATTAAAATGAAAAACATAAGGCCTTAGTGCCTCTTCTTCGTCTGGCAACATCTAAGTATGCTGCTCTGATTTTTCCTCCTCTATCAGCACATCAATATGTTGATTCAACCTCTCTAAAGAATTCTCTAAAGGACTCTTGAAGCTGTCAGCAAGTCTCTCTTCCACACCATCTGCTTCAATGATGCCTTTCTATTCTTGTCCACTGTAGTGAACTCCTTCCTTTGCAATCACATTATCATACTCTGAGTTTTCCAGTAAGTACTCCAGCAATTCAAGTTCTCTGTGACACTTCATAAGTACTTCATCATCACTTATAATTCCTACATTTGTACACAATTCATTAGGTTGAGAATTATAAGGTTCAATAGTCTCAACTGTTGCTTCACATATTAGCTCTTCAGACTAAATCTCATCTCCTTCTTTCACAAGAAATTGTTCCTAGATTGTAACAGCTTCAAACATAAATGTATTACTACATTCTTTTGGCTGCCATAATTCACTGTTTTTCCCATTTAAGAGACATTCCCCATCCTTCTTTACTTCAGAGTATTTATCTTCTGAAAGATACTCATACCTTTGACAGCTTCAAAAGACTGCTCATCCTATGTAAAACCTTCCTTTGTTAGTGACCAATCATCAAATGTCCTTTCTCCCTTTGCTAAACCTTTAGCATAGACTTCTTCTTTCTTAACATCTTTCACTAGATGTCCTTCTTCTTCAATACATTTTTCCTTGTTGTCTCTCTATAATCCTTCTTCCATAGCTATCCTTGTCTCATCATCTACATTAATATTCTCTTGCATTTGTTCTTCATCAATAACATTGATCAAATTCATTAGATTACCTCTCTGAGACAATATTCCTTCATTCTTCATCAGAATAAGATCTTGATCTTCCATCTCTATGACAACTTCAAATGACTATCTTCTCTCATGGAGTAACTCATCCATAGACTCTTTCTCCAATTGAGTTGCAAATTCAACTTCATGGAATGAAAAACAATCATCCCAATTTCCTTCAAGTTCACAAAAGACTGCTTGATCATAACAATGGTCATTAGTTGTCTCTATAGCAACAAATTCCTTATTTAGTACCATACCTGCATTCACAGACAAACTATCAGTTTTAAAAACATAAGACCTTGTGGTCTCACTTGATGCTTCAATCATCATATCTCCTTGTTGTCTTGAATTCTCATAATAATTCATAAGATCTTCCACAGATCTCCAGTCTTTATCTTTACCCAGAACTTCACCCTGTTCTGCTTCACAAATGGAAACTTCCATTTCCAACTTAGCTTCTCTGAGTTCTTCCACCAACCACTTCACTTGCCTTTGTTGTAGCCTTCTCTATAACTCAGACCATTTCACTGCCTTTTTCTTCAAGACCCAACCTTGTCTTTGGTTTTCCTCTAGTATCATCCTTAATACATTGAGTTGTTCTTTTAACTCTGAAATCTCCTTGTCACACTACTCTTGACTCATTCTCTTTCCATTTGCCTTGGCATCCTCCTTCTTCACTTTTCTTCTGTTGTGGTCTTCCTCAGAACCTCTGTTACCTCTGTTATGACTATCAGTAGTCATCTTCTTCTCTATTTTCATGAGTTCCTCACTCACTTACTATGAGTTGTATTAAAGCCTCTGCCACAACAAGTCCTCGCTGCTGCCACTTACCTCACCAAGATTTCCTCTGTACCTGGTCTTTTGGCAAGTACTTGGTTCTTTATTCTCTAGAACCTATTTGAGCACTTCTCTCTACTCCTTCTAGGCTTCAACTCATCTGCACTTTTTAAGAACACAATTATCCTCTTGTATTTCAATCACAAATGAAGTACTAGGTTCTAACCACCTCTTCTTTCACTCAGAAAGTCTTACCATCTTTCTTCATCCCTTAGAAATTCTACCCACATCCTCTGTGGAATTGCCTTTATGATATTTCTTTTGAGCTACAACAAAACCTCTGCAGTAACAAGTCTCCTTCTTGCTACACATGCCTCACTAAGCTTCTCTCCTATGAGCTCAGTCTTTTGGCACTTCTCTGGTTTTCTCCTCTGGAACCAATTGAGCACTCCTTGCTCTAGGTTGTTGCAATCTTCACACCTGCTATCTTCAATACCTCTGCATAATCTTGTTCTACCATTCACTTGCACTTTGAATGGATTGTTCTTTGTTTCCTTTGCATCTGCAAATTCTGCTACACTTTATCTCTGTGTGCCTACTGTTTGTCAGATTTAAAATCTGATCTCCTCTTGCGTTCATACATACCTTCAAAACATAACTCTTAGAACAGGGTTCTCTCAAAGAATTCTTACATGCAGAATTTCCTTGTTCTACTCTAATACCAAATAATGCTAGCCTAAGCTGCATATATCCCAATGATGAAGCCTAAGCCGCATATACCCACAGTATGCAAATTCAATTGCATGTCACACTATGTGTGTCCCAGGAATTCTAAATATTCCATACTTAGGAAAATTCTCTTAAACCAAAGTTTTAACCAGCGGAAATACAACATCTGATGAAAACCCACTTTATCAAAGTTTAAGTCCTTAAGTGGAAATATATTCGTCTAACTATCCCAAGTTTAGACTTTAATAAACCTTTGAGCAAAACCTTACACAACCCTTCATAACCTTTGGTTAATTCTTATTACCCGCGCATGTCAACCATACCATGGTCTTCAGAATTTGGTTAAAACCCAAACTTAACCCATAAAACATTAACTCTGCTCATTTCTATTATAATTCTCGTATAATAGAAATATTTCATAAACACATTAAATCCTTACCTTTCTGCCTATCTTCAAACCTTTTGAACATATATCAATGCTTTCCTTAGTGCGTTCAATCTTCATTGTCGATCTTGTTCCTCAATCTGACGGTTATCGTGTTACCCCATCATTAACTATCCTGGACGATCTCCACCGTTGATTTGCTCCGCCTAATCCAATGGTTGTTGCATCACCTTATCGCCAACAAGCTTGGTTGATCTCGACCGTTGATCAAACCCGCTTGATCCAACGGTTATCACACAATCTCACGCAGATACTTGCACGAGTGATATCAAATCGAGAGTACGCGAGAAAAGTGGTTTTCTCTCTCCATCGTTTGCTACGTGTCATCTGTTAAAGGTAATCGCGTGAAAGTTTGGAAGACTACTTACCACCTTTAGGGCGTGAGAGAAACTACTTCCCATCTTTGGAAACTGCCCACGTGTTTAATACGAAACTTAAAGAAACTCGCTTAGTAAAGGGTTATCGCTTAATATCCACCGTTCATCTTCTTCACTTTATTTTACATGACTTAATCTTAGCCACCTATCGCACACAACCTCATTTGTTGATCTGATTGATCCAACGACTGTGCTCCACTGCTACGTTCTTTTGTCTCTCACTGTGTAATAGCTCATTCGTTCGATGTTCTTCTTGTGTATTTGTCTTCACCTCACGATCTTCACTTGTTCTGATCTCGATCTTCGCTCACACCTTTATGCTTCCTTCACCTTCGCTATAACATTAAAGGCTTTCTCCAATACTTTCTGTGCGCAACCACATAACACACTTCTCTGTTACTTCTTCTCTGATTCTGCACACCTGCAACCTAAGTTACACAGAA
Source organism: Pinus tabuliformis (assembly GCA_031772625.1). Classification (NCBI taxonomy): domain Eukaryota; kingdom Viridiplantae; phylum Streptophyta; class Pinopsida; order Pinales; family Pinaceae; genus Pinus; species Pinus tabuliformis. Next base: position 1,570,750,000 of record CM062819.1, on the reverse strand, counting down.
TTGCTCTAGTCACACACACAATCTATAACTTAGTTACACAGTACACATCATACAAACTCATAATCGAGTAATCTATATTAGCAAACAAACATTTACACAGGAATTTCTTCCTCTGCCTGATCTTCTATATCAGTGGCCTTTCCCTATCTTTCCCGTAGGTTTAACTGATTGACCGAATCTAACTAACTCACTCTCTCTCTCCTCTACTATGCCTTTTAGGCTTACATTTATACAAAAGGTTATATTTAACCAATTTTGGTTCAGATCCTTAATCTGCTGAACTAAATCTTGAATATCCTCTAAGTCCACTTTTAACTCCAGTAATCCCTAAGAATCCTCTCTAGTTCCACAAATCATGACACCACTTTCTCGTCTAAGAGTTACAATTGATTTCCAACTCTCTCATCGTCACTCATGTTCTCCTACATCCGAGAGCATTTACAAATATCCTCTCAATATATAATTAATTCATATTCTAATCACTCAAAACATTAATAATTACATACATAGGAATCCAACTTCCTTGAAAACACAAGACCCCCTACATTAACTAGAACGTAATGAAATTGCTGAGTTGTATGCTCCTGCATCATTTGTAGTGAATCCACGAACTCTGCTACATATGGCACATTGGTTCAAATCACTCTTCATAAGGTAGCCATGATATGAAGATGTCATCGCACTTCAACCCATTATTAAAACACAACGATTTTTATGCTCTTTCACTTCATTGAATTTTCTTGAACACTCTGTCACACATCAACCTCTGCATTTACTTATACACACTCCTTCAGGATATACACACTCTATCACTATCAAAATGTGTCTTGATATCTCATTGATCTTCCATAGTCACTCCTTTGCATACTAAACAGAACCGGTGCAACAACTTACTTGATCCAAATACAAACTTGTGATATTTTATCTCTGGAATCTACAAGTATCATTACTCTATTCACTTTCTCTCCATCACAGTATAGCAATCGACATCATGCAATCTTGACACTCACAAGGTAGTATGCATGTCTAACAAACTCCTGCATAGATGCCTTCAATCACTCCTCAGCTTCACTCTGATCTGGAAATATCAACAATGATTACCCTTACATAATAGCTTTAGATCCCATCATTCATCTCATGCATTATCATCAGATCTGAAAGCCTTTAATCGTGCATGTTAAAGAATGTAACTAGTATTGGTCTTCATAATTGTATTTGTCAAAATAAGATAAAATAAAAATTTTATTAAATAAATATTGACTTATTAAAGCGTGTGTTTCATGCTTAGGTTAATGGTCTATAGGTCAAGCCTCCATTGTAGGCTTCTAGGTTTTAGTCTTATGTCATAAATCAATGTCATAATGTTTAATTCCCTTCTTGAGTTTGGTGTATTAAAGAAAGAAATTTATTTGAGTCATGTTAACTCCTCTGCCATCAAGTCGGCCTCAATCAAAAGAAGTCGACCTCAAGGAGTTGTCTAGTCGGCCTCATGAAGGAACACGTCCACCTTATGAAGACTATATATAAATAAGCATTCGACCATGAAGATGATACCAATGAATCTACAATGCAATTGAGGAGGAAGTTTGTACAAGTAAGAGACACCTATGAAGAGGATTAAAGGGACTAAAGTTTATATAATTATAGGGCTAAAGTTTCTATAATTGCAGGAGATGAAGTTTTCAATGATTGCAGGAGCTGAAGATAAGATGTTTCAAGAAAGGTCAAAACTCTTGTTCTTAAAGCTCTGTTTTGGAAAGAGACTACTTCAACTGATAGGATGACTTGATGGATGGAGAGAGGTTTAGGTCAAGGGTCTAGGATGGTCTCAATTTTATTTTGATTCTACTAAGGAAGATTTTGACTGGGTTTTTCCCTAGCTGAGTGACTACATCTTGTGTCTGTTGTTGTGATCTTCATTGTTTGGCATTTGTCTTGATGAAAGGAATATAATAAAATGAAAGAATAACTAATAAGAAGAAAAAAGTAATCACGAGAAAATGTCAAAGTCTAAGAGAAATCTACCTAAAGAACCTAATCCATATGATGCCCTAGATTTCTCAACATGGTATCAGATCTTGGTTCAGTTATATAAAGTAGAGAGAAGCTCACATGAACTACAAAACTAATAAGAAATATAGTCACCTAGGACCAAACTCCTAAATGAAAGAGATTATCAATTCTAGGAACATTGACTAATCAATATCTTTGTGGTTAGGGCCACATACCCTTACACAAAAGAATAGTCATTCGTTCATGGGCTTGTACATTTTGTTCCTAGTGCTATCTATTTGTGAAAATTTGTGTAAAAGATTGTGATCAATTTTTTGTCATAATTTTTCCTAAATTAAACCCTTGAAGTTCAACTAACAGATATCATAAAATCTAAGATATGAGAAGATGGTGTTGAATCCTAATTACAAGGATAGAGTAGAGCTTATTTAATTATAATTTAATAATCAATAATTATTATGTAGATGATAGGGATCTAACGTCCACAAAATATCCATGGAAGAGAGTTGAGATTTATCAGTTATGCCCCCTTTTTTCAATTTAATTAAGAAAATGTAATGTCCACATGTTCCATTGAACCCTTATTGCTTATTGTTACTTTATTTTGTTTATCTTGTTGTACATGTTTTTTTAATGTATATACGTTTAAATCATATATTATTTTTTTGTAAGTAATAATATAATAATTTAAAATAAAGTTAAAATTTAGTTAATTTTTATTATTTGTTTATCCTTTCCATTGTAATATGTATCATTAGGTAGGTGTCTTGATTCATAGTTTATCAATCATTTAATTTATATGGTTGCGATTTTTTAAATCCATTTTTTTATTATAATTTAATTTTATAACATAATTTAAGTTATGTGGCTTCTAAGAGTTCTAGCTTCTCTTGGGTGATTTTCCCCTAGTACCTTTATGACCTCACAGCAAGGAAACCTATCCTCTTTTTCCTGAATCCATCTGCGATTTTATCGGAGCCAATTATGCCAAGGGGTGACCCCTTCTTCCACTCTAAGGATTCTCCTCGCCTTTTCCCTCAAAATGATGTGATGTGTCCCGAAATAACACTCAAGCCCTCACTTTTATGTGCATGTACCTTTATTGACAAATTGTACTCCATAAAGTCACTTCATGGACATCACAGTAAAACCATGTACGCTCTTTGACTTAGGCTTATTTTAATTATGGATTTCCCCCTAGGATTAATCTGTTACATAACTTATCCCTTATCCTACTTTCACACTCGTTGAATTTTATCCCCTCATACTCTCTTGTCTGACTTGGTCTACAATAATGATGTATTTTATTAATATGCATGTGATTTCATATTTACAAAACTAGGCTCTCTAGCGTCGAAACATATAATCACAGGAACAATATCCTAAAACATATATGTGCATGGGAACACAAATCTCAAATAGTCCATGGCTCACTAGTCTAAACATGATATTTACATCACACACACATGGATCATCCTAAGGGTGTTACACCATAGTGCATGTGGATATTATGCAAGATTTTTGGTTGTCTACAATGGTAAATGCTATTATTTTTTATCAATAATTGAATTTCTACTCATTATTGTTATCTATTGCTTACAAGTATCATCCTACACAAATAATGGTTGAATTTTTTCTTGGCGATTATTTTTTGATGAAATGTGCCTTGGTAATATCCTCGATGGGTGTGGACAATTTGGATGAGCGAGGCATTAGGGAGTGAGCCCACAACCCCATTGCCTCAAGGTGCATTTAAGAAGGGGATGGAGTGGTCTACCCCTTGTTAGCACTCAGTAATTTTCTGAGGATGCAGAAGAAAATCACCAAGGTAACCACAAACCAACTTTGGAAGCTGGGATCTAGCCCTAGTAGCTTCAAAGAGGGCTCTCTGTGTAAGATTTAGCGTTGTTTGATTGGATATTAGGCTAGTTATGAAGTTTGGGGTTTGATATGTATTTGAATGGTTGGTTGATAACTTAGATTCCATTGGGCTATGGAGTTTGTCACATAAAATATAGATTAACTATAGTATCTACAAATAGATCTCACAAGGCAAGGTAGCCAAACTGATTGGATTCTTTAAAGTCTGTGAAATGGAGAAGAAGAACAAAATAAGGTTCACTTTAAAATATAGAACATTGTTACCTGAATTCTATATTCAAATATCAGAAGAAAACATAGAAATTATTCATAGCCAGGTGCAGAGTGTAGATTTAAACAAATTCTGCCCTTTATTTATATGTTGAATAATTCATATTTGAAAACAAATATGTGCTATAAACAGAGAGGTATAAACACATAAAACAGATAGATGTACTTCACCAACAACTTGACACATGAATCCTGTGAAAGAGCTTTTGTATTACTTTGGAAAATATGTTGATGCTTAAGAAAAAGATATACAATAGTGTTTCTTCATACAAAAACCAACCTGTACTATTCAACAATTGAAGTATTTATAACTAATTTACAAATAATATCATGTCAGGATGACAAAAATGTATCTACACAATAATAGGACTGAATTAAGCTAACTTATTACAATGAAATGAGGAAAATTTAATTGTCTGAAGTGGTGGCACTAAAATGAAGAAACAGTTGGTTGTCTGGCGCTGAAAAACGGATTTGTTGTAACACAGAGTTGTGCCACTGACATTACCTTTTACTCTAGTAATTCACAGAGTTTATTCCATCGTTGTTCACTTGGGATATTCCTCTTCATTAGCTTCCTGCATACTTCGTCAACTTCAGTATACCTAGAAAATGTCGGTCGGGTGATGAACAAGTTCGGAATTGCATACTGAATGTCAAGATCATACGATAGTGCTTCCAGGAACACCTTTCCTGTCATGCTGAGTCTTCGAAATGTAACTTTTGAGCTATCTCTTGCCTTTTCATAATCCTCTCACTGTAATCTGGCCACGTGCTGAGATTGTCATTAATTACTAATAGGTTTGGAAGTCCTTTCTTATAGAGAGGCTCCAGCTTGGCAAAGAATCTCTATATTCTTGTATTCATGTTTTGACCCTTCTCTTCAAGTTGTCTCATCAGGTTCCTTTTAGTTAACACTTTCCTAACTTCCAAAATTGTTTCAGTCCTGTCTTCAATTTCTAATTCTTCCAGTTCTTGACTATTCTTGGAATTTAGAAATTTAATAAGCTCAGTGGCTTCATTTGCTTTATCTCCTAGCTACTTTAGGACCTGCTCAATGGCTTGATTTGACCTCCCAATAAGCTCTTGTTGTTCAAAAATGATTTGGATTGAAGGCCAAATTTATCCCATGTCTTCATTAATCCTTTTCCAGATATTTTCCTTCACTTGTGCCAATGTATTGCACATGGCACAGTCTTTTTCCATTTTTTAAAATCTTTGGGACAATGTCTGGGACTTCTGTGATTTTGTCAAGTAGGCATTTTCAAACCTTGTACTTTGCTCCTGTAAAACCTTTATCTCTAGCTTCAGTTTATTTAGCTCTTCTTCCTGTATTCACATATTTTCCATAGACTGAGCTAACTTAACTGAGTCATCCACAACTAATGTAGGAAGCATTGTTGAAGGCTATGTTCCTCTTGTAGTGGTTGTTGTAGGGAAACTTGTCTATAGCAGAGATGCAATAGGAATTGCATCAAGAGGAACAATTGCAAGCTGTGAATTATGTTCCTTTTCATTTACTAGCATCTTTAATTGTTGGCATATTCAATTTACTGGCATCTTCAATTTGCTAGCATCTTCAATTTTTGGGTATTATGTTGTTGGCATCTTCAATGCTTCTTTAATGCTGAAATGTTAGCATTCTTCTTTTTTATTATCTCCTCAATAGATTTTGAATTGTCTGGATCAAGGCAGGCTTTGACCACCATTTCCTCCAAGTATTTGATTCTAGTATCTTTGGCAAGTGAGGATACTTTCTCCAATTTGAGTTGAGATTGCACAATATTTAGAGTAAGTTATAGTTTTGAGGCAGTGATAGCATTCTATGTGAAAGTAGAATACAACATCTCTCCTGCTTTCCTATGCATATCTATTTGATCCAAAGGATGGACATCCTTTTCCTCAAATTCAAAAGTCGTATGTTTGAAATCTGTTGTTGACTTTGGTTGAGAGACCTGGGCCTGCAAGAATGCCATATGAATTCTTCCCTTCTCTATATCATATGCTGAGATGAGTCTATGCTGAATGGAGGAGGATTTATTTCTGAACTAAGCTGATATGTTATCATGAATGGCCTCATTCCTCTACTTGATTTCCTTGTATCTCTAAAAAATGTCCACCTGTCTCTGCTCTGTAGATGTTTCTGGTGTCTAAGGGACAATAGCTGGAATATCTTTTGTAACTGAGGAATATGATGGAGATTCTATAGTACCACTGTCCAGCTTGAAAGTCTTCAAACCTGAGAGAACAATAGTGCCTTGTGTGTCCTCCAGTGATGGAAATTCTATTTTAGAACCGAAGCCTGCTTTAAGATTTTTAGTATATATTTTAAATTCCTTAGCTGAGACTTCGGTGACTAGATAATCATCCTCTCTTTCTTTCTTATTTGTTTTCTCTTTGGGTATTGGAGTCTTTGAAGTTGTCCTAGAAAGTACCTGCTCCTTAGCCTCCTGCAATGTGTTTTCCACCCAAGTGTGTTGGTTCATATACTTTTCTATTTCAAGCCCCTAAGTGTGCACATATGGTGTAGATTTTTTTCCACTCTCAACTTGGGAATTACCCCAAAGTGGTCATAAGACCAAGTGAAACTAAGAGGAAAGTTCACTTGTTTCAGCAGGAGGTTTGCTTCCTCTCCTGTTGCTCTACTGTTGTAGATGAAGGGTCTGACTTGTGTCTTGATCCGGAATTGCGATTTCTTCTTGACTGCAACAAAATGGATGTTATCTGAATGAATTATTTGCCTGATGTATTCCAAGGCAAATATTCTCATTGGAAAATATTTGGGTAGTTTGTATGGTGGAAGCTCTGAGCAATACACTCTAATCTCTGTGAATGATTGGTAAAGGTACCAATTCCCTGTTTTAACATGTTCACTGAGCTGCAGAACCTTTTTAATTTCTTCACTGATCCTTGGAACCTACTAGCCACTTAACAAACAAGTGGTTGGATATACAAATTGGTCTATGAACTCTAAGAAGCTATATTCCTATGATTGTTTTCTGACTAAGGAAGTCCAGAAAACAACTTACTATGGCTCTCCTTGTTGATCAAGTTTCTGCATTGAGAATGGAAACTTATATGTTTGGAAAAACATAAACATATACATAAGAATTGATGAATATATGAACATTCCTTCAGTTAAAAATTGAGTTAATTTTTCATGAATTACATTTGATAAGAAGTGACCATAGTCAAAGATGACTGATGGTCCTTCTTATGAAGAAATGGTGGACAGAAAGCCTAGAATAGGCTCATCTACCCACTCATTTGTATAATAGCCAAGAATGGAAGACAAAACAGAAATAATCTATCTTGTCCTTTGAGGGAACATGGAAGAGGGATATGGGGGATTTTTCTTAGGGAGTTGAGAGTCTTCAGGAAGGAAGATTTCAAATATGGAAGCTCTCTGGGGGAAAGTTAACTTCTGGTAAATTTCTTTGAGAGCTTCAATGGAGAAAGGGGAGAGGGAATCACAGTGGGGAACCTATAGAATTTGATTAATGTTGTCATATGTGATGGTGAAGAGAATTTCACCATTTGGGGAGATAATTGCCCTCTTTCTTGCAAGGTAAGAGGCTTGGCATTTTAGAAAGAAATATGGAAAATGATAGGATTGGGGAATACTAAACAGAGGGAGTCTGGATTGCAAGAGGTGTATCTCATCAGATTGGTCCAGGAAATTACCTCAAAACTAGTAGCACAATTCGAACAAGTCGAATTCACACTATGTTTCGGTGATTTTCTAATCTCGGTCTGCAAGTGGGGTATGGTCTAAGTCGATAGGGGGACTAAGCATTGGATTGATTACGGGGGAATTTTTAGGTGCCATGGTGGTTGCAGAATGGAGAATTGAAGATTGCAACAACAGGGAATCGTTGTGTGTCCAATAATGGTGGGAATTCAGAGTGGCATACCTCTATCAATTTATGAATGATAGGCAACGGAAATGTTGCGGAAATTTTATAGCACGGAGGGACGGGAACACTGTTGAATGAGAAAGGAAAGAAAAGTGTAATCGCAGTGATGAATTTCATATTTATTTACTGTGAACTGCCCTTAATCATTGGATTAATGGTCTTTTTAGGGCATTAACTCATGTAATGGCATGGGTAAATGGATAGGGGATATATGGAGGTTACAACGGTCTCAGATGTGGCAGCTGGTGATCCAGGTGGATATTGGTGGCCACCTGCCAAGTCCACCTGGACCCCCACCATTGTCTTTCTCAGCATTTTCAGTTTCCTTAATTGTAGCACAACTTACTATTTTTAGCAGTTTTTCGGGTCCTGAACTTCCGGAGCCGTTTTGAGGCCCTAAACGACGTTTTTTGGGGAATCCAGGGGCAACATGGGCCCATGGAATGGACCGATGTTGCCCGTTCCAACAATGATAGTGCTCGGATAGATCTTTCTAATGAGCTATTGTACGCGTCAAACGGAGATCATATGCCAAAGTTACGACCCCGGGAAGTTGATGTACCAATTTACCCCAAACGGGGCCCACAGTTTGGCGTTTCATCTCCTAGGGTTAGGTTTTGGAATGTTAAGGGTTTTCCATTGTTTCTCAACAATAAATAGGCCTTCGAGCCTCATTGTAACACAGTTCAGAGGCATGTAGCCACCACATCTCTTCTCAGAGATAAGCTACCATCGCCCTAGCTGGTTTATTTCCATTTCTGATTGTAAGCATATTTCAGTATTTTCCATTAATGAAATGAAGTATTATTTCCGCTGCATCTTTGTGTATATGGTTATCTCTGTAATTTGTTGCGTTCCTGTTTAAATCCGGATCAGTGGTATCAGAGCGGTCTGCTTTTTCTCTGTTTTTCTTTGCATGTCCCCAACAAGGTCGGGATATAAGGAGTTAGGGCTTGAACTGGTTGAACCTTTGCAAGACCAGCCTCGCAAATCCCGACGGCCTCCCATGGCGGACGAGAAGAAAGACGAGGGGGCAGGAGATCCCATCAAAATCTTGCTCGAAGAAGCCCTCGAGCGGCAACGGAACGCGATGATGGACAGCTTTGCCCAGATCCTTCAGCGGCTACCCAGAAGCAACGCATCGGCTTCCAGCAGCTACTCTGGAAACGCCACACCCTTTAAGGTACAAGTTAATTTTGAAATCCCCATATTCGAGGGTCAGATAGACGCAGATGCCGTAGATAAATGGTTAAATCTGCTAGAGGGTTATTTTTCTGTTCATGAATTTTCGAGTCGGGAAAAGATTGTTTTTGCTCTTCTCAAAGCAGCCCCCCACGTCAAGGACTGGTGGGAAACCTACTGCGAGCAGAAGGATGAAAGTACTAGCTCACTATTTTCAGCCGCACCCACCTGGGATTCGTTCCGGGATGCCATCAAGGAGCAGTACTACCCTGTCGGAAGTTATGAGGATGAATACATAAAGTGGACCATGCTGCGGCAGGGAAGGGACCAAGACGTGCCGGAGTTCACCAATCTTTTCCATACCCTTCGCACAAAGTTGGGTATCAAGGATTCAGAGCAACATTTGATACTCAAATACCGTGGCTGCCTGCACAAGTACATCCAGGAAGAAATACAATTCCTAAACATCCCCTCGCTCGGCGCAGCATACCGATATGCCGTCAAGGTCGAGCAGAAGTTCAAACAAAAGAAGCGAGACTTTGGATCTGCGAATCCAAAGCAGGGGAAAGGTGCCCCTAAACCACAGAACAAAGGACAAACTCAAGGCGGGACAGCCCAAGACAACCAGCCGAAGCTGCAAGCAAAGAACAGCGCCACGAAGCCGAGAAAGGACACTGGAAAATGGTGCGAGTTCCATAAGAGCTCCACTCACAACACAAGTGAGTGTCGGGCCAAGCAGTCACTGGTGGCTGAGCTAAAGGTTTCAGAATCAGATGCATGCTCCGACTCTGAGTCAGAACCCGATAAGGGGTATGAAAAAGGGAAGCAGATCATTGATGCGGATCCCAGCGCCACTGTTGCTACCGCAAAGATCCAGAAAAATGAACCCGAAGATCCAGAGGAGGAGGAGCGTCTCTTCCACTCCCAGATGTGGGTAAAGGGCTCCCCGATACAGTTCATTGTTGATAGCGGGAGTCAAAAGAACCTCATTTCGGCAGAGGTCGTGAAGCGGTTGGGCTTACCAACCACAGCACATCCACAACCATACACCATTGGGTGGCTTCACCAAGGACGAGATCTTCGCGTGAGCCAGCAGTGTCGCCTTCCATACAACATCAAGCCCTTCACGGATGAGGTATTGTGTGACATTGCTCCCCTTGAAGTTTGTGATGTATTACTAGGACAACCATACTTGTGGAAGCGACATGCTGTGTATGAATCAAGGCCCCGTGCTGTTATTATTACATTGGGAAATAAGTTGTTCAGGATACCAGAGGTAGCACCACCTGCCGCCATCTCTTTGATTACTGCAAAACAATGCAGTAAGATCATTTCCAAAACCAGGAAATTTGTTTTCCTGATGATACGCCCTCAAGGAAAGAAGAAGACAGTGGCCGCGGCCTCCAAACGGGGACCCTCTGCACGACAACTACAGATGGACAAGATTGTGGAGGAGTACGAGGACATCTTCACCTCCCCGGCAGGGGTTCCTCTGCACTGTCAAGTCAAGCACTCCATCGATCTGACCCCAGGTGCGCCGCTACCCAATGGACCAATTTATCGGCGCTCCGTTCTGGAGAACAATGAAATCAAGAGGCAGATTCAGGAGCTCCTGCAGAAAGGTCACATCCGTCCGAGTTCATCACCCTGTGGGAGTCCGATCGTGTTGGTACAGAAGAAGGATGGGACGTGGAGACTCTGTATTGACTATCGGGCGTTGAACAAGATCACTGTCCGTAATAGGTACCCGATCCCGCGGATTGATGACCTCCTAGACCAACTAAAGGGGGCGAAATATTTCAGCAAGATTGATCTGAAGTCAGGATATCACCAGGTACCAATCGAACCCTCCGATGTGTGGAAGACTGCCTTCAAATCCAAGGAGGGCCTCTTCGAATGGTTGGTCATGCCTTTCGGATTGACGAATGCTCCTGCAACCTTTATGAGGCTAATGGATGACATCTTGCGGCCATTCACCAACTCCTTTGTAGTAGTATACTTGGATGACATTCTGATCTTCAGCCAGAGTTGGGAAGAGCACCTCCACCACATCCGACAGGTTCTCCAAACACTGCGGCAACACAAGCTATGTGCCAATTTGGAGAAATGCACTTTTGGCATGACCCAGGTTCAGTATCTAGGATACATCATTGATGAACAGGGGGTGCATGTCGATCCAGCCAAGATCCAAGTCATTCGGGATTGGCCCTCTCCAACCACTCTAACAGAGCTCCGCAGCTTTCTAGGTCTTGCCAACTTCTACCGCAGGTTTGTGTTGGGGTTTTCTCATATTTCTTGGCCCTTGAGTCAAGTCACCAAGGGCGGGGCGAAAGCCAAATTCTTTTGGTCTGAATCTCAACAGAAGGCATTCAGGGAGTTGAAGGATCGCCTCTGCACGGCACCAGTGCTCGCGTTACCAGATTTACAACAACCATTTGAGGTCGAGACAGATGCCTCCGACTATGCTATTGGGGCAGTCCTTACTCAACATGGACATCCAGTGGCATATCACAGTGAAACACTTTCAGACACAGTCCGGAAGTACCCCACTTATGATAAAGAGATGTATTCCATTGTACAGGCCTGCCGACAATGGAAGCATTACATTTTGGGGAAGGAAACGGTCATCCACACAGACCACCGACCTCTGCAGTTCATACAGACCCAAGGGAAATTGCAGAATGATCGCCATCAGAAGTGGTCTACATACCTGCAACAATTTCACTTGAATATCAAGTATAAAAAGGGCAGCACCAATAATGTTGCAGATTGCCTCAGTCGACCACCGATCATGGCGCTAACCACCGTGCTCAACTCTTGTGGGCACGAGACTTCTGATTGGCCACTTCTCTACAAAAGCGACGCAGAATTCGGCCACACATACCAGACACTCTTGGAGGGTCGGCATGTTGCAGATTTTCACCTCCAGGATGCCCTATTATGCCACCTCGGTCACCTCTGTGTTCCTTCAAGCGAGCGTGCCAAGATGATTTGGGAAGCACACTACAGTCGGGCTGCTGGGCATTTCGGGGTCGAGAAAACAGTGGCAGTACTGCAAAATTATTTCTATTGGCCGAATCTTCGACAGGATGTTGGGAAGTACATCCGATCATGTACTGCCTGTGCTATTGCCAAACCGACCATTAAGAAGCACGGCCTCTATACCCCGTTGCCTACCCATAGTCGACCTTGAGAATCCATCTCCATGGATTACATGTCAGGCCTTCCTTCCACTAAGCATGGAAATGACTGTGTTTTTGTGGTCGTCGACAGGTTCTCGAAGATGGCCATTATGATGGCCTGCAAGAAGAATATCACAGCAGAAGCCACTGCTAAACTCTTCTTTGAACGAGTGTGGGTGCACTTTGGGATCCCACAGTCTATCATCTCAGATCGGGACAGTCGGTTTCTCAGCACATTTTGGTCCAGTCTCTGGTCAATGCTGGACACCAAACTCACGAAGTCCACAGCCTTCCATCCTCAAACTGATGGCCAGACAGAGGTTGTCAATAGGATGATTGTGCACATTCTGCGCATGTATAACTCAAAGCATCCACGCACATGGGACGAGAGCCTCCCCTATGTTCAGCACAGCTACAACCGAGCTCTTCACAGCTCCACTGGCCATAGCCCTTTTCAGGTGGGTTTGGGATTCCAGCCACTATGCCCCATCGATGTGGCCATGCCACTTGCAGCTACTCACATGAATTCAGCTCATGTCCAGTCCGAAACAGATAAGGCCACCAGCTTCATTGAGCGCATCCAACATATTCGCCAGCAGGTCCATGACATTCTTGAGAAATCAAATGCCAAGTACAAGCAGCGACATGATCAACATCGGGTGCCACACAAGTTTCAAGTGGGTGACAAAGTCTGGTTGCATTTGCAGAAGGAACGCCTTACTGGAGCCTATCGGAAATTGAGACCACTCCGATATGGTCCTTACACCATTACTAAGGCTATGGGAGACAATGCATTTGAGCTCAGCATTCCCCCATTCCTTGGCCTGCACCCAGTGTTCAATGTGGACCGCCTTCGGCCATACTTTCCACCATTGCTAGACACATCCGACATTGCAGAACAGCTCAAACCCACAGAATTAAATCCAGATTGCATGGAACAAGCTGCAACTGATCGGATCATGGACACACAGATCAAGAACACTCGCCAACAGAATATCCAACTGTATCGAGTTGTCAAAGCAGGCCAACTCCTTCAGCAGGGCAAGTGGCTCACCAGGGAACAAGTTCAGCAGAAGTTTCCTCATCTCATGGAGGAGCTCAACGCAATGGGGACCATTGCTTCCTAAGGGGGGAGGAATGATCCAGGTGGATATTGGTGGCCACCTGCCAAGTCCACCTGGACCCCCACCATTGTCTTTCTCAGCATTTTCAGTTTCCTTAATTGTAGCACAACTTACTATTTTTAGCAGTTTTTCGGGTCCTGAACTTCCGGAGCCGTTTTGAGGCCCTAAACGACGTTTTTTGGGGAATCCGGGGGCAACATGGGCCCATGGAATGGACCGATGTTGCCCGTTCCAACAATGATAGTGCTCGGATAGATCTTTCTAATGAGCTATTGTACGCGTCAAACGGAGATCATATGCCAAAGTTACGACCCCGGGAAGTTGATGTACCAATTTACCCCAAACGGGGCCCACAGTTTGGCGTTTCATCTCCTAGGGTTAGGTTTTGGAATGTTAAGGGTTTTCCATTGTTTCTCAACAATAAATAGGCCTTCGAGCCTCATTGTAACACAATTCAGAGGCATGTAGCCACCACATCTCTTCTCAGAGATAAGCTACCATCGCCCTAGCTGGTTTATTTCCATTTCTGATTGTAAGCATATTTCAGTATTTTCCATTAATGAAATGAAGTATTATTTCCACTGCATCTTTGTGTATATGGTTATCTCTGTAATTTGTTGCATTCCTGTTTAAATCCGGATCAGCTGGGGGTTGGCAGATGAGTGGAATGGGACTGTTGGTGGGAGTGCCGGGGGTAGGGAGAGGTGGCGCGACAGGAGTGGTAGCTGTGAAGATACATGGAGGTGACATATGGCAGGAAGTTGAGGTTGGAAAGAATGCAATACTACTTTCGAAGGGGGGCACGGCGGTATCTGGTTTATGGAGGTGGGGGTCCAAAATCACCTAGTGGCGACACGTTGAGGGACGGTAAACCGCTTTTCAGACCCCCCTGTCATTAAGTGTTATCACTTCGGGGGGATCCGAAAACAATCATGTGCCATCGGATTTATGCGGTGAATGATCGGGTATTCGTGAAGTGTGGGGAGGTTAACACCGGAGGGCCCCGCCAAATGTTTCGAGTGCATAAAACATAACCCAAGGTCCAAGACTTTGGATAAGGGAATACTTCAGACTTATGACATAAAAATATTCATTTGCCTATTCTAATGTTATATGAAAGCAAATGTGGGTGCATTTGAGTATGCAAACCCCTTCAATTTTTATTCTAAGAGATAAAGACTATTTATTTCAAACTCTAGACTAATCTAATCATCTAAATTAATCCATATTAAACAATTGGATTAACATTATTCACCTATTTTTGCCTATCTAGCCTTAACCAAGATTAAATTGTTTGGTTAAGTTATTAATTCTAACCTAATTAACATAATTGAAAATAGCTTGAGCATGTTTAAACTATATGTCTCAAGCAGAAAGGGATTGTGGCATTTTAAACAAGTTGCACACAATCTCACAAATTTATTCTTTTACAAAGCCAGAAGGCTAGTAGTGGCGCTTAAGCTAGCATCACTTTCAGATTTATTCATTTTTTTGTGGGGTTCATTTATCATTTATCTTCTTTTTCTTTTTATTCTATTTTGTATTTATACCCTCTTTTCATTTTTTATTTTCATTTTTCTATTATTTTTTTTTGGAAATCATTTGTAGAAAGCTATATTATTTACAATCTGAAATATTGAGAGCAAATACTCAATGATCATTGATCCTATAAATTATAGGACCCTAATAGTGGCTCCAGTTAGGGATGGCACTTCCTGGTGAAGTGTCAAGAACACCGTAGACCAGTAGCCTTGAGTCCTCATCTTCAATAATCGTTGCATCTGATTTTTCCATTTTCTATAATTATGGTGGAAAAATGTCTCAAAGCTCAGGGCCTTCTCCATGGGCTTCAACTTTGAGATATAAGCTACCCACTCATGATAGTACAAAATTAAATGGTATCAACAATGAGTGTGATAAAAAACACTCTGTTAGTCCTGAAAAACATAATGCTTGAGCATCCTGCCATTGACAAGTCCTCCAAGTATTTTTGTTCCATATGTGTTCTTCAGAAAAAAGCCTATGTTACATCGATAAGAATCAATAATGTAAGGTCCCATCCACAAGCTGTCGAACTTACTATGCTTTCCTTTTTCTTCCCTTCTAGAATCCCATTTCAGAACATGATTACCAATCTGAAAGTCATCAACTTTTGTCCTTCAATCAAATGTTTTCTTGATGCTATCTTGGATCACATGGGTTTTGTTATGAAGTGCTTCTCTTGTCTGATCCAAATGGATGTTCTGGTTGATTATCCTTTGTAAATCATTTGGTTCCACCTCCAACTCTTGCATCATATTTAAAATAGGAATTCCCAACAAAGTTGGAAAAACAACATCTATCCCATAAACTAGCTGATATGGAGACATGCATATTGACTCTTTGGTAGTAAGCATGTCTGCCCACAATGCATTAACCATCTTGATGTGCCATTACTTTTTATTGTCATGCAACAACTTTTTAATAATGTTAGCCAAGCTTTTATTAGAGGATTCTGCCAGTCCATTTCCCTAAGGGTAATAGGCTGTAGAATGTCCCAATTTTATCTAATATTTGTTGCAGAAATCTATCATCTTTTTTTACTTGAAAGCTGCAGCATTGTCAGTAATAATCTTCCTAGGGCAACCAAATCTAGCAAGGATATTTTTCTCTAGGAACTTTATGATGACTGCATCAGAAGCTTGTCTGGTAGGGATGGCTTCTATCCATTTTGTAAAGTAATCAATGGCTGTTAGAATCCACTTATGTTGGGCAGATGAGGCAGGGTGAATTTCTCCTATAAAGTCAAGGTCCCATTATTGGAAAGGTGTTTCAGAAGATATAGGCCTCAATGGTAAAGGAAAAAGATTCTTTTTACCTTCGAATATTTGGCACTTGTGGCATGAAGTAACCTTCTTTTGGATATCAGAAAATAGGGTGGGCCAGTAAAAACCTGCCCTCATAATCTTATTTGCAATAGTCTTCCAGTACAGGTGTCCACCGCAGTCTCCTTCATGGAACTCTTGCATGACTTTATATGCTTCATTTTCCAATAAACAATTTAGTAAAACATCACCAACATCTTTCCAGTACATATTTTCATTCAAAATACAAAACATAACATCATTAAGTTTGATAAATCTAGCCTTTGTTTTAGTTAAACTAGGAGGAACTTGTAAATTATGTAGCACATAAATAATGTCTACATACCAGGGAGAGGTATCAAAAGCTTATGCTACCATTGGAGTCGTCAGCTCATCTAGTTCATTAAATATTTCCATAAAATTTATATTTAAAGCATGTAAGTTAGATTCTGCAATTAATTTTTCTAACCCTTGACCTTTGATGAGTTTAGTGGGTCGAATTTCAATATCATACTCTAATATAACAGCAATCCACTTACCCCTTTTCCAATCTGGATTATTTTGAGTCAATATATCTTTAACTTATTAAACAAAGTCTTTTGGTAGAAATCACATGAGAGAATTTTTTGGCCAACGCATTTCGAACCAACAAGTGTGGTTCATCATCAGGACCAGATGAAGAGGCAGACCATGGCAAAGGCTTAAATAGAGAGCAATGTAGAGACATAATTTCAAGTAATGGCTATATTTGAACAATAATGTTTAAATTATAATATTAATTTATTAATATATTAAAAACAAATATTATTAAGTAATGGCTATATTAAACGGCTAGTTTTTGAAAAATAATATTTAAATAATGATATTATTTCATTAGTTTATTAAAAATATTAATAGGTAACGACTATATTAAATGGCTAGTTTTTGAAAAATAATATTTAAATTAATTTATTAAAACCAAATATTACTAGTTCTTGAAAAATAATATTTAAATAATGATATTAGTTTATTAATTTATTAAAATATTAATATGTAACGACTATATTAAATAAAAGCAAACATGAGTTTGATGCTCTTAAATTGTTAAACGATAATAAGAATATTGTTGTTCTCAAAGCCGACAAAGGTGGTGTTGTGGTTATTCTTGATAAAGATGATTACTGTCGAAAGATGTTGGACCACCTCCATAATAGCGGAAGCTACAAGAAACTCAACAAGGATCCTTTGAAGAAGATTTCCAAAAGTGTGGCTCTTGTTATAAAGGCTAGTAGCTCGGTCAACTCGTTCAGTCATAAGCTTATTGAAAGTTTCCCTCTTACCCCGCCAAAGATTTATAAGGAAGGGGCTCCTCTGAGACCCATTGTCAACACGAGAGGAGGGCCAACTTATCTTCTTGCTAAATATTTAGCCCAGAAGCTTAAGCCCCTTGTTGGCCATATAGAATCCTTCCTCAAGGACTCTGCATCGTTTGTTAATGAGTTAAAGAGTTTCAAGCTTGGATAAGATTGTGAGCTTCGATGTGGTCTCTCTCTACACTAATATCCCTATCAACGAGGCCATCGAAGTCATCAAGTGCATCACAGATCCTGATATAGCTTATTTAGTTGGTATTTGTCTTACTTCTACTTTCTTTTCATTCGATGGGGAATTCTATGAGCAAACTTGCAATGTCGCCATGGGTTCCCCCTCTCCCTTGTGGTAGCTAATCTATTCATGGAGGATTTTGAATCAAAGGCCTTAGCCTCTTCTCATCTTCTACCTAAGTTGTGGAAGAGGTTTGTGGATGACACTTGTATCATCTGGTCCCATGGTAAAGAAAAGTTGGAACTATTTTTCCTCCATCTTAACAATCAATCTAGTTCTCTAAAGTTCACCATGGAATTTGAATGTAACGGTAGTCTTCCCTTCCTTGACGTCCTCCTCTCAAGGAATGATAATAGCTCTTTCTCTCATCAGGTATATCGTAAGAAAACTCATACAGAACAATATCTCCATGCTAATTCTCATCATTTCCCAGCTCAAAAGCTTGGTGTTCTCAACACCTTAGCGACTAGAGCTTTAAGAGTTTCTGATGAGAACCATCTCAAGAAAGAGAAAGCACATCTCCGAAGTGTTTTCATTAATAATGGGTATAATAGACATCAATGTACTGAGGCTTTCCTTAGAGCTGAAAAAGGTCCTAGTGCTAAGAAACACACCAGGATTGATTTTTTGTTGTTCATCTTCCTTTTATCCAAGGGACCACTGACAAGATTGCAAGGATCCTAAGGAAGCATAAGGTGGCTTCAACCTTTTGGCTGTTAAATACCATCTGGAGCTCCCTTAGATCCGTAAAAGACCCAGTGGACCCCAAGAATATGAAGGGTGTTTACGTTATCCCATGCTCTTGTGGGACTCCCTACATTGGTGAGACTAGTCGCTCGATTAATCAAAGGATTCGTGAGCATGCTACTGACATCAAGCATGGTAGGACCCGCTCCTCTGCTTTGGCGGAGCATGCAGATAAATCTAAGCATCACATCTGCATTGAGGAGGCCCAAGTCATTCCTAAGGTTAATCATTTCCATCATCGTAAATTGAGGGAGGCCTTAGAAATTGAAAAAAGAACCAATAATTTGAAAAGAGATGATAGTTGGAATATTAGTAGAAGTTGGGTCCTTGTCTTGTCCTCCTAATTTTTTTTTTATTTTTTTTTTGTCTATGTAGATATTGGCACCATTTTTATAGTATTTTTTGTTTATTTATCCTTCATTAGAGTTTATTTTCTTGATCCTTCGTGTTTTTTATGTATTTTATCATCCTATTCATTCTTAACTACTTTTAATATTTTTTTTATTTGTTTAATGGGCCTGAGCCCCATATTTTATTGTTGACCCCATTTTATCTATTGATTATATTTTCTTTGGATATATATATATATATATATATATCTGTTTTTATTTTTTTATTTTTATTTTTATTTATTTATTTATTTTGACTTGTGTATATTTTTGTTTTATTTTATTTATTTTTCCATTAATTATCTTTAATTTATTTTATTTTATTTTATTTCCATTAGTTATTTTATTTATCAAATGATCTTATCTTGATTAGGGTCTTCACTCGTTTTTATAATTTTTTACTCCCCTCCTTTAAAGTTTGACTTTGATTATTTATTTATTTATTTTAAAACTAGCTATTTAATATAGCGGTTACTTATTAATATTTGTTTTTAATAAATTAATAAACTAATATCACAGTGTAAATATTATTTTTCAAAAACTAGCAATATTTGGATTTAATAAATTAATTTAAATATTATTTTTTTAAACTAGTTGTTTAATATAGCCGTTACATATTAATATTTTAATAAATTAATAAACTAATATCATTATTTAAATATTATTTTTAAAGAACTAGTAATATTTGGTTTTAATAAATTAATTAAAATATTATTTTTCAAAAACTAGCCATTTAATATAGCCGTTACTTATTAATATTTTTAATAAATTAATGAAATAATAGCATTATTTAAATGTTTTTTCAAAAACTAGCCGTTTAATATAGCCGTTACATATTAATATTTTAATAAATTAATAAACTAATGTCATTATTTAAATATTATTTTTCAAGAACTAGTAATATTTGGTTTTAATAAATTAATTTAAATAGTATTTTTTTAAAACTAGTCATTTAATATAGTCGTTACCTATTAATATTTTTAATAAACTAATGAAATAATATCATTATTTAAATGTATATGTTTTCAAAAACTAGACGTTACTTAATAATATTTGTTTTTAATATATTAATAAATTAATATTATAATTTAAACATTATTGTTCAAATATAGCTGTTACTTGAAATTATGTCTCTACATTGCTCTCTATTTAAGCCTTTGCCATGGTCTGCCTCTTCATCTGGTCCAGATGACGAACCACACTTGTTGGTTCGAAATGCGTCGGCCAGAAAATTCTCTCATGTGATTTCTACCGAAAGACTTTGTTTAATTCATTATGGATCACAAAAGCTTGAATACAGAAATATCTTTAACTACTGCACTTAGAACAAAAGCAATGATGTGTGAATGGAGAATATACACTCTAAAGTCTTTTATAGACTTTACCAGGGCAAAAGCATGTTTTTCCATAATTTCATACTTCAAGGCTGCATCTCTCAAAGCTTTGTTGAAGAAAGAAATGGGTTGTTCATGGCCCTCATCGTTCTTTTGTAGGAGAACTACAGCAATGGTGTGTTTTGAAGCAAATGAAAAAATTAGAAAATCTTTAGTAAAATCTGGACTAATTAGCACAGGTGCCTGAGTTAAAGTTTGCTTTACATTGTTAAATGATTGTCTAACTTCCATGTTCCATTTCACCTCAGTATCCTTTTTTAGCATATTGGTAATATTCTTTAAACGTTCAACCAAATTCAGAATGAATCTCCTTAGAAAATTTATCTATCCAATAAAAGATTGAACTTCCTTTATATTCCTGGGGGGATTAATTTTGAGTATAGCTTCGATTCTACTGGGATCTATCTTGATTCCTTCTTCCAAAATTATGTGTCCCAACAGTTTTCCTTCTTGCAAACCGAATAATGTTTTCTTGGGGTTGAGGGAAATGCCAAATTTTCGACATTTTTCAAAAACTCTTCTCAAGTAATTTAAGTGTTCATCATCTGTTTCAAAAAAATAGTGATTTCATCCAGATATATCACTATGAAATGACCCATTTCATCAACAAAAGTGAAATCCATGGCTCTCTGAAATGTTGCTCCAGCATTCATTAGACCAAAAGGCATTTTCACATCCATGAAAGTGCCCCAAGGTGTAGTAAACGTTGTTTTCTCTTTATCGTCTAGGTGAACTAAGACCTGGTTATAACCAGAAAAGCCATCCAACAAGGAAATCATGTTGGATCCAACTACCTTTTATAGGATGTGGTCCATCTTAAGCCGAGGGTAATTGTCTTTTAGAGAGGCTTTATTTAAATTCCAAAAATCAATGCAGAGTATGATTTCTTCAGTCTTTTTGCGAGTGGAAAACAAATTGGACACCCATTTGGAATATCTCTGAGGTACTATGATTTTTGTATCATACATTCTCTTTACCTCTTTTTCAACTAGAGGCATAAGCATTAGATTAATCCTCCTTAATTTTTGTTTAAAGGGTTTATGATCTTCTTTCAATGGAATTTTGTGTTGTATGATACTGGTGTCATAGGATTTTAGGTCCTCATAACTCTAGGAAAAAACATCAATGTATTCTTTGAACAATTTAATGTACTTCAGCTTTTCAGTTGGGGGTAATGATTTAGACATTTTGATAATTTTGGGTTGAAGTTCAGTCCCAATGTTATGTTCCTCAACACCAGCTCCAGTGGGTTCAATTTTGGGTTTCTTCGCTACATCATTAAAATCAAATAAATCTTCTAATGGAACAAGCCCTCTAGGCAGGATGTTGTCTTTCAGTTGTAAAATATTTGTTTCTTGTTTTTCTTCATTTATTTTATGCAATTCTAATTTATTTACACTAGTATGTACAATATCTTCTATATCAAATTCTACATCTATATTAGTATCTTCAAATTCGTCTTTAGACTGCAAAAAGTTTTCAATCTGAGCATCATCTCCAAAAACCTACCAGTATCTAATGTTATCAAGTACAGTAGGTCTATTCTTCACTTTGACTGTATATGGATGAGTAGGATGAAATGGTAATTTACAAGTACTTGCCAAAGTAGCACGACCATCAGGTAGTATATTTTGATCTCTTGAAACCGCAGACAAACTATATTCAGTGAAAGAATCTAGAAAGTCTAACACAACATTCCTATAAGCTCTCATCCTAGGATGTTTTACAGAGTATTCTCATTTGATTTGTTTTATCACTAACTCAGAATCTCCATGAATGGAAATTCGTTTAGCACCAAGTTTCTTCAAGATTTATAAACCTAAGATTAAGGCTTCATACTCTACAACATTATTAGAACACTGAAAATTCAATTTGTAGGAGTGACCTTTTGAGTGATGAGTATATGAATTAGAAACCCATACACCAGCACCAACTCCTTCTTTACTCATTGATCCATCAAAACCAAAATTCCACAAAACTTCATCTGAATTATCTTGCTCAGTGATTAATGTTTGACCATCAACATTGAGACAAAAAGCAGTACTATGGTTTTGAATTTGTTCTTGTGTGCTTACATCATTGTAAAGAATAAATGAGTCCAAATCAGAATGAACATAATATATAGGATAATTGTTAGGCCTATCCTGAGTGGTGACCATGAATTTCATGAGTTTGTCTCTATAGAGTCTTATTTTCTGACCAAAGACAGGGATTGTTGTGTAAGACATATCCATCTGTAAAGTTCCTTGGAGTTTGGCTCCCCATGAATGGGAAAGAAGCATTCCATATTTGGGTGGGATATCGGCAACAACTATATCCATAAGTACACTTTTGGCAGGGATTTGGACTAAATTTACACATAAATATTTTATAAGTCCAAGGCACTTAACTTGACTAGAATCAAATGAATACAGGTCTTTATACCTTTTGGTAATATCTAATCCCAACTTCTCCATAATTACTTTCGGCATAAGATTGTGGGAGGCCCCTGAGTCAAGCATAGCGTTGTGTAAGATTTTATCATGAATAGTTAAGCTAACATAAAAGGGAGGAACATCTCCCTCTTGAAGTTTGCCATCAACTCTGGGGCCAAATAGTAATTCAGATTGATCATCTGATACATTAACTCTATCATTTGTTTATCCTATGCTCAATTCTTTCATTACCTGGGATCTGTAAGGATTTGTATTCATCAATTATGTCAAAGGAATAGGGATTTTGAGTTTTGTCAATTCGTTTTCTATATTAAATGATGTCTGTGTTTTGTTTGAATTGACAACTTCTAGTTTATTAGCCACATCTCTTTGGGGTATATCTCTTGGTTGGATGGTACAAGGATCATTTTTTTGAATTGTTTTGGATGTAATGTCAGGTTTTTTCTGGATTATAACATCAGGATTCTTTATAGTAAGAATCTCAACATTCTTTTTGGCAGGTGTTTCAGCTGGTTTCTTTGGAGGAGTATCAAGTGTTTTTCTACTCCTGAGGTTGTATTGTTTATGAACTTCCATAATGGCATTCTCAAAGACTTTCTTGTAATCCTTTGTTTCTTCAGGTTCTATTTCATTTTGGGATAACAGGAAAAGGTCTTGATCTTCCTCAATAAGAAAAATATAGTCATTATCATTTACTCCTAATAGATTTATTTGAGTATTCTATGTATCATCAGCTACTTATGCCTCCTCATGTGTATAATTTTCTTGGAAAGGAGGTGTTACCTGTTGGTCTGGACCCTTTTGGTCTCTTTGTTTATTCAAGGGTTGATTTATTTGATAGTTTGGATTTCTTAATTGCCCAGTTTGATTTTTTCTCTGAGGAGTCCTATCAGCTATATTGATTATGTCCATCATTTTCTCTATTGTTCTCAGTAGACTGTCTAATTTATAATCAACAGAAACAGAAGATGAAGGTTCCTCTTTTATCATTACTCTTTTTTCAGCCTTTAACTTAGCTTTCTTGGCTAATAAATTAACCTCTACTTTAAGTGTGTTTTCTTGCATCTCCTCTAAGGTTAAGGGATCTCTTTCTCTTAGTTGATAGACCATATCAACATCGAATCCTTTTGGGAAATGTATCAGGGCCAAGCCCGAGGGTGGTTTAATGGCAATGGGAATTGCATTGTAAACCCTATTGAATATGTCACAGTACTCTTCTACAGTTTCATTTGGACCTCTCTTAAGGTTTTTATAATCATTAAGGATCTGCAAAGGACTCTTTTTAATTTCCCACCTAGTTAGGAAAGATTGGTGAAAAATGGAAAGGTCAGTTATATCACCTGTTGTTAGGTATTTGAACCACTTTTGACTTATCCACCTAAGATATGGGAAAAAAGCCTCAGTTTTACATCATTCTCATCCACTTCATGCAATCGAAAAATTCATTCATCCTATCTATGTGTTGTTGTGCAGTAACAGGAATAGTACCATCAAACTGGGGTATCCTAGTCTGATAGTCTTGGGCATATTATGCAACTGTGCAGGTAAAACCAGAGGTGCATAGTGAGCAGTCATGATATTTGATCTTAAGGGGGAAGCAGATATAGGATTTGTGGGAACTAATTGAGTGACTGCTTGTGACACTACTGGATGAGTAGTTAAAATTATAGAAGAGGAAGGGCCAACTGATGGTGGATGAACCAATTGGGAGGATGAAGCAGATGTTGCAATGGTAAGAGAAGAGATCTCAACAGACTGTTGTATGTAAGCTTGATGTACAACCTAATCAATGTTGAAACAAGATCTTGCAGTTTTTCAAACTCCTGAAGGGCTTGTTGGTTTGAATCAGGTTCAACAGATGGTTTTATTGGTTTATATGGTTGAAGAATGACTTCATCAACCACTGTCTGATCAACAAAAGATTCAGACTTAGTCCTAAAAAGACTGTGTTCGAAAGGTAGGTCGAATTGAATATCTTGAATGGTATCGAGGTTCTCAGGAAGAGAATTGGCCCTTGAAAGGGGGCTATTGCTTCCCTGGCTTTCAGCTAAACTTCTCCTTCTGAGTATTCTTTCAGGATTGTCTAGAATTTCAGGTGGGTCTGGATCAGGATTGGCTCGAGTATAAATTATTTTTGGAGCCATACCTTTAAAAGTAAAAAACAACCTCTAATCCTTTATTTCCAATGTCTTAATCATTAAAATTTATTGAAATAAGGACATAGAAACTAGGGAAATAATCTTATGATTATGAAATAAAGAATTATTTTTAAGTCCCCAGTATGGTCACCAGAATGTTAACACTCAGTAATTTTCTGAGGTTGCAGAATAAAATCACCAAGGTAACCACAAACCAACTTTGGAAGCTGGGATCTAGCCCTGCCAACTTCAGAGAGGGCTCTCTCAGTCAAATTTAACTTTGTTTGATTGGATATTAAGCTAGTTATGAAGTTTGTGGTTTGATTTGTATTTGAATGGTTGTTTGATAACTTAGATTTCCATTGGGTTATGGAGTCTGTCACATAAAATACAGATTAACTATAGTATCTACAGATAGATCTCACAAGGCAAGGTAGCCAAACCGACTAGATTCTTTAAAGTCTGTGAAATGGAGAAGAAGAATAGAATAAGTGTTGGGCCTTGAAATTGTCATTCACTTCCATTACATTTTCATTTATATTTCCATATTGTCACCTTCACTCCACCTCTATTTCATTACATTTACCTTACCATTATCATTATTGGGTCACATTTATGTTTTTCCAAACTTTATTAATTCTTAGCATTTTTAAGTGAATTTATGGTTAAAAATTAGAAAATAATGTGCATATGCTTCTACCTAACAAGTGGGATGAGATTTTTCACATGTGTAGGTCAAAAGGAAGCTTTTAAAATACCCTTATGTGGCCTCCCAAAACCAAATTCGAATTTGAGTGGAGAAGATCATGGGATCATGAGGATATGTGTCTCATTTCCTATTTGTATTGAAACTCTAAGAAGATGTGTCTTATCATTTCCTATTTTGGTTGTAACTCTAGAGATATGGGGAGAGATTCATGGACTCTCATTAATGAAATAGCTTCTCATCTTTTTGTATAAATAGGTGAAGTTTTCTCCTATCATTTTGATGTGTAAAATTGGAGTTATGCTCAAGCTTTGAATACAGAATTAGATTGTGGCACCTTACTCATGAATGTTCCTTCATTTTGACTTGGTTTTGCTTACATATGGAGCATCTTGATTTACCATCTCTCACACTTTTAGATCAGCTACCTAAAATGTGTGAGATTTAATTGCTTTTATAGATTAAAGTTCATTTGCTTTCTTAGTATTAGTTTTAGAATGACTGTGTAATCTTTGCTTTTCTAAAAACATTTCAATAGGAAAGATTTATGTATTTTCCAATTGGATTAAGTTTGAGGCAAGAGCTCATAGTTATTTAGTTTCCTTTCATGTTCTGTTATTTACTTTCTTAGATCAAACTATCAATTAATTGTATAATTGAATAAAAGATTAGGCCAAGAAGGTGACTTCAAATTGGGTGATTGAATGTTCAACCTATACAATCATTAAGCTTTAATTTTTCATGATTTTATATTTGCTTTTAAGATCCTCATTTAATTGCATTAGCCGATATTCCTAAAGATCATTCTAAGAAATTGATTTAATCATATTTCAAGATTGAATGGTTGAATATTTAATACATGCAATTACTGAGTTATTTTCTGCACACTTTACTTGCTTTTCTAGGACATTAAAAGTTAAAGTATAAATAGTTGCTTACACATCATCTCAAGAAGGTAACACTTCATAATTGAATGCTAGAGTAACTAAGTATACATTAGTTGTTTTTTATTTCACAGGTTAGTTGAATTTCATTTTCATTATTTGATTTCATAGATTAGATGAATTGATTTTCGTTATTTTGTAGTTAGATTGATCTAAACTGAAAGACAATTTCTAGCACATACAGTGCATGCATACTTCACAAGTTTATGAAACCTCCGGGTTGACAAATTAAATGACAGGCAATCACTTTGCCCCAACATTTTTGCGCCGTTGCCGGGGAAGTGTGCATAGGAACTAGCTTTCAGTTTAGAGTGTATTTTATTTTTTTTATTTTTACTAACCATTTACGGACAAAGGGTCTAGAATGCAGCCCAAAGACTACATTGAGGAATGGTATCAAAAAGCAATTATGCCACAATATTCATCAATTCTTCAAGAGATCCTTGCGGCAAATTGAAAGGTCAAGTTGATTTTGCATATCCTTACAAACAATCAGGTACATTTTTCAATTTTGGATATGAGCATTTCAAAAATTCTAATCGGTAAATGGCTTCATTGGAAGCATGAACATACTTTAAAAAAAATGGTTTTTAGATAGATAGAAAAAATAAAAATAAATTTTTATAGTTTGTAGGATAAATTTGATGTTTTATGGTGCAGTAAGAACCACCCATCTATTAACCCTTGGTAGGAAAAAATTGCAATAAAACAAATGTTTGAAAAAAAGGAATGCAAGCGAAGATCACGAATGATAATTTAAGGTGTGAGATCAAGCCTTTCCATTTTATTTTTGCAAAATTTACAGAGGAATCGATTGATAAAATCTTGACTATGCTAACAAAATAAATCTCTCAAGTATGCTCTCCTTCTGCACTTTGTGTGACTTGGAGGCTCAGAAAAAGAAATTGTTTTGTTAGTATATCATAAAAATTATTTAGCTACTACAAGACTTGAAAATCCATGTGCAAAAATCCTTACCTTTGTAATGCAAGAGTTTTCTACGGGATTACAAAAATGATGCGATTAGGTTTCTTCAAAGCGTTGTCCCATATTTTATCTCATTCCAAATTTCGAGTCCCCCAAAATTGTCTATAGGATGATTGATATATGTAGATCTTCCCTTTTCCTTTGCTAGAAGGCATCTACGCAACCACAAGCCCAACCTTCAAAACCTGCAAATCAAAAAATCACCAGAACATTTCTAAAAAACGCAGCATCATAAACAAATGATTTTAAAATGCAAATTCTGAGCAAACCAGGGAAAATTAGATCAAACTGAGACATGGGTTTTCTCTAAAACGGGGGAAATTAAGTAACTAATGAGCGGTTTTCTGGATTTTGTAACCGTTTAGGAGAAATTTGAAATTTATTTTTGCAGAAAATGTAATTGCCAGAAAACGTAACTGTCTTGACACCCAATTTTAAAACGAATTTTTTGAGCAAACCAGGGTGAATCTAAAAACACTGGGACATGGATTTTTTCTGGAATGGGATGAATTAAAAAACCCAAAAACCATTTCCTTGGATTCCTAATCGTTTGGGAGAAAATCGCAGTTCTTTGGGACCCTATTTGGTGACTGCATGAGGAAAACGAATTATTTTTTTTCATGCACGAGGTTTTGCTGGCAATAACACATTTAATTCACTAAGACTTCTAATCAAACAATGACTCTTGCTCCTCCTCAAAATTTCAATAGATTTACCCTCCTTACATCCTTGAACACTTGGAAGAAATTGCTAACTTAATGTTGCACCCATGTGTATACTCATTTCGTCATGTGCCAGTGTAGTCAGGGAGTGATTTTGTTTTGAATGCTATGAAGCATGAATACACAATCAGTGAATTCAGATTTGTGGTTGATACATTAATACGACTTGTGCCAGACATGCAGATAGCGACTGATGTGATATGTGGATTTCTAGGCAAAACAAAGGAAGATAATTTCGAGACCACTATTAATCTGATCAAAGAATACAAGTTTCTGCATGTTCACATTTCACAGTTTTATCCAAGGCCAAGAATGCTAGCTGCTAGAATGAGAAAGGTCCCTACTTCTGAAGTAATGAAACAAACAACAATAATTTTCAAAAATTGAATGAAAGAAATCATTTTATTTGTGAAAATAAATAAATATATATATATATATATATATATATATATATATATATATATATATATATATATATATATATATATATCGTGATGATTAATACATATGCAATCAATTTATTGAAGCAATTTATAAAACAAAAAATACTTGCAGAATTTGATTGAAATAATTTGTTTTTTGTACAAGTACTTTTTCATATTTTTGTCACTTCAAATATTTTTGATAGCATGTTATTTTTGCAGCACAAATGAAGATTCAATAATGGCTTGCAAAACAATTGGAAAATTATTTAGATGATTTATGAACATTTGGCATTAATATTGTTGCTGTGTATTTTTCTATAAAGTTTTAACTTGCAAAGCACAGCAAATCTTTGTGATGCCAATCGTTTTACTGAGCACAGTGCATGAAGTCATCCGACAACAGGGAGTTAATTTATTTTTCATGGTTATTTCTTAAAAAATGGATTGTTATCAATATCATGAATTAGACTTAATATAATACTTTTTGATTTTCCTTAGTCTGTTTCATTTGATATTTTGTGTAAGAATCAGAAAGGCACTGATCATTTCTTTTTTAACACACTTATGTTCTTTATGTCAAGTTTTTTTGCAGGTTTGGGATGATCGAATGATCATTTAAGAAAACCAATTGTGTGCACAATTGGTCTTCAAAGGACTGATTCCATGAGAAACATAAGAACAAGTCCATGTCCATATCCATCAAAACCATTACCTTTCCTCCCTTTTGAATTATAAATCCAACCAAGCAATTCAAAGCAAGCCACAATCATTTTTCCCAGCAAGAGTTAGTTGTTCATTTTCCTTTATTCACATACACTTTCCACCTGACCCACAAATAAAAGCAAGAAGCTCACTTACAAGCTTATTACCCATTTTCATTGTTATTTTCCATTGTCATCTTCCATTTTCATTTTTCCTTTCCTACCCTTTTTCATTTCGCAAATAAACCCTACTTCAATGAAAATTATTGAGTCCATAGTTCTTTGAGTCTAAAATCCTTGCAAAAGCACCTTGAGGCTTGCATGCCTTAATGGAAAGTCCTCATGCCGATGAACAATGGGAATACATCAATGTCCCTTGTTCATTGGATCTTCTAGGTACTTGACAACAACAAAATTATCCGTACTTAGCAGGATGTATTTGGGCATCTTGACTCTCATTGTCATCAATGGTGAGAGTTCTTGTGTTGACTAGTGGCATCCATTAATGGCCACTAAGTCAACAATTTCCTGCTATGTTCGACATCAGAACATTTATTCACATAACAGGAATTGTGCCAATGAGTTTTGAAGACATGAAGACTATCATTTTCAGCATTTTTGAGCAAATGTAGAAGATATGCAGCTACAGAACCAGATGACAGTTGCGAAATCAGACAGCAGTTGCAGAATCAGATGATAGCTGCAGAACCAAATAACAACTACGAAATTAGATGGCAACAGCAGAATCAACGCTATTCCGTAGCAGATTCAGCAAGTTTTAATAAAAGTAAATAAAAAGTCATCTTGACTCTTTTCTCCATGACTTGTCCAACCACTTGAAGAAGATTATGATCAGAATTTTGCAGCCACCACACATGCAGCTCATCCATTTCTAAAGGGTAAGTTAAGGTATGTCATTTTCTAACTTTTTACCATAAAATTCCTTGAAAAGCTAGAATGATAATTTTTGGAAAAAAAAACATTTCTCTTCCTCATCTCATAAAATTGCCAATATCATCAGTTGGGGGGGGGGGGAATACATTCATATTCATATTTTGCCATATTCATATCACATTCAAAATCCCACATACTTTCAAAATATATTAACTATTACATTATTGTTATGAACATACAAAGGCTTGTCAAAAGTACTAAAAAGATAATCGGATACAAACACAATCATGATTGTCACACAAGAACCAACTATGATACAATCCAATAAAGATATACTTTGCAACAATAATCAAATTATCATTATGCAAAGTTCAAAGATCAAAAATGAATGCAACAACAAAATATGGTTGTAACACAAGAACCAACCATGTTGCAATTTAACTAAAAGATTTTGCAGACATATAAATTTATCAAATGATATCATGCAAAGTTAAGTCAAAGCTCAAGGATCAAAAAGAATTAATGTAATAGATTGCATGAGGAAGTAGTTTCAGTTGGGGAGTATGTTGGGCCTTGAAATTGTCATTCACTTCCATTACATTTTCATTTATATTTCCATATTGTCACCTTCACTCCACCTCTATTTTATTACATTTACCTCCATTTAATTACATTTACCTTACTATTATCATTATTGAGTCACATTTATGATTTTCCAAACTTTATTAATTCTTAGCATTTTAAAGTGAATTTATGGTTAAAAATTAGAAAATAATGTTCATATGTTTATACCTAACAAGTGGGATGAGATTGTTGACATGTGTAGGTCAAAAGGAAGCTTCTAAAAGACCCTTATGTGGCCTCCCAAAACCAAATTCGAATTTGAGTGGAGAAGATCATGGGATCATGAGGATATGTGTCTTATTTCCTATTTGTATTGAAACTCTAAGAAGACATGTGTCTTATCATTTCCTATTTTGATTGTAACTCTAGAGATATGGGGAGAGATTCATGGACTCTCATTAATGAGATAGCTTTTCATCTTTTTGTATAAATAGAGGAAGTTTTCTCCTATCATTTTGATGTGTAAAATTGGAGTTATGCTCAAGCTTTGAATACAGAATTAGATTGTGGCACCTTACTCATGAATGTTCCTTCATTTTGACTTGGTTTTGCTTACATATGGAGCATCTTGATTTACCATCTCTCACACTTTTAGATCAGCTACCTAAAATATGTGAGATTTAATTGCTTTTATAGATTAAAGTTCATTTACTTTCTTAGTATTAGTTTTAGAATGACTGTGTAATCTTTGCTTTTCTAAAAACATTTCAATAGGAAAGATTTATGTATTTTCCAATTGGATTAAGTTTGAGGCAAGAGCTCATAGTTATTTAGTTTCCTTTCATGTTCTGTTATTTACTTTCTAAGATCAAACTATCAATTAATTGTATAATTGAATAAAAGATCAGGCCAAGAAGGTGACTTCAAATTGAGTGATTGAATGTTCAACCTATACAATCCTTGAGCTTTAATTTTTCATGATTTTATATTTGCTTTTAAGATCCTCATTTAATTGCATTAGCTGATATTCCTAAAGATCATTCTAAGAAATTGATTTAATCATATTTCAAGATTGAATGGTTGAATATTTAATACATGCAATTACTGAGTTATTTTCTGCACACTTTACTTGCTTTTCTAGGACATTAGAAGTTAGAGTATAAATAGTTGCTTACACATCATCTCAAAAAAGGTAACACTTCATAATTGAATACTGGAGTAACTAAGTATACATTAGTTGTTTTTTATTTCACAGGTTAGTTGAATTGCATTTTCATTATTTGATTTCATAGATTAGATGAATTGGTTTTCGTTATTTTGTAGTTAGATTGATCTAAACTGAAAGACAATTTCTAGCACATATAGTGCACGCATGCTTCACAAGTTTATGAAACCCCCGAGTTGACAAATTAAATGACAAGCAATCACTTTGCCCCAACAATAAGGTTCACTTTGAAATATAGAGCATTGTTACCTGAATTCTATATTCAAATATCAAAAGAAAACATAGAAATTATTCGTAGCCATGTGCAGAGTGTAGATTTGAACAAATGCTGCCCTTTATTTATCTATTGAATAATTTAGATTTGAAAACAAATATGTGTTATAAATAGAGAGGTATAAGCACATAAAACATATAGATGTACTTCACCAACAACTTGACACATGAATAATGTGAAATAACTTCTGTATTACTTTGAAAAATCTATTGATGCTTCAAAAAAAGATATACAATAGTGTTTCTTCGTACAAAAACCAACATGTACTACTTCAACAATTGAAGTATTTATAACTAATTTACAAAAAATATCATGTCAGGATGAGAAGGATGTATCAACACAATAATAGGAATGAATTAAGCTAACTTATTACAACGAAATGAGGAAAATCGAATTGTCTGAAGTGGTGGCACTGAAATGAAGGAATAGCTGGTTATCTGGCACTGAAAAACTAGATTTGTTGTAATGCTGAGTTGTGCCACTAAAATTACCTTTTACTCTAGTAATTCACAGAGTGTATCCCAATGTTGTTCGCTTGGTATATTCATCTTCATTAGCTTCCTTTATACTTCATCAACTTCAGTATACCTGGCAAATGTCGATCGAGTGATGAACAAGTTCGGAATTGCATATTGAATGTCAAGATCATATGATAGTGCTTCCAGGAACGCCTTACCTATCATGTTGAGTCTTTCGGTTTTAAATTTTGAGCTATCTCTTGCCTTGTTCATAATGTGCTCACTGTAATCTCACCACTTGCTGAGATTGTCATTAATTACTAACAGGTTTGGAATTCCTTTCTTGTAGAGAGGCTCCAGCTTGGCAAAGAATCTATATATTCCTATATTCATGTTTTGACCCTTCTCTTCAAGTTGTCTCATTTGGTTCCTTTTAGTTAACACTTTCCTGACTTCCAAAATTGTTTCAGTCCTGTCTTTAATTTCTAATTGTTCTAGTTCTTAACTGTTCTTGAAATTTAGAAATTTAATAAGCTCAGTGGCTTCATTTGCTTTATCTCCTAGCTGCTTTTTGACATGCTCAATGGTTTCATTCGACCTTTCAATAAGCTCTTGCTGTTAAAAAATGATTTGGATTGAAGGCCAAATTTCTCCCATGTCTTCATTAATCCTTTTCTAGATATTTTCCTTCACTTATGCCAATGTATTTCCCATGGCACAATATTTTTCCATTTTTTGTAATCTTTGGGACAATGTCTGAGACTTCTGTGTTTCTGTCAAGTAGGCATTTTCAAACCTTGTACTTTGCTCCTATAAAACCTTTATCTCTAGCTTCAGTTTATTTAGCTCTTCTTCCTATATTGACATATTTTCCATAGACTGAGCTAACTTAACTGAGTCATCCACAACTGAGGTAGGAAGCATTGTTGAAGATGATGTTCCTGTTGTAGTGGTTTTTGTAGGGACGCCTGTCTGTAGCAGAGATCCAATAGGAACTGCATCAAGAGGAACAATTGCAAGCTGTGAATTCTGTTCCTTTTCCTTTATTAGCTTGTCCATTTCTGCTTCCATTTCTTTAATTTGGGCACCTTGCTCCACTAGAACTTTTAGCATCTCTTCCTTTTGTAGCTTTGTCTCTCCAAGTTCCTTGGCCTGGGGGTCTTCTATTGCTGGCAGCTTCAATTGCTTCTTTAATGCTACAATGTCAACATTCTTCTTTCTGATTATCTCCTTTGTAGATTTTGAATTGTTTGGATCAAGGACGACTTTGACCACCATTTCCTCCAAGTATTTGATTCTGGTACCTTTGGCAAGTGAGGATATTTTCTCCAATTTGAGTTGAGAATGAACATTATTTAGAGTAAGTTGTAGTTTTGAGGCAGTGATAGCAATCTGTGTGAAAGTAGAATACATTATCTCTTCTGCTTTCCTGTGCATATATATTTGATCCAAAGGATGGACATCCTTTTCCTCAAATTCAAAAGTGGTATGTTTGAAATCTGCTACTTACTTTGGTTGAGAGACCTGGGCCTGCAAGAATGTCATATGCATTCTTCCCTTGTCTATATCATATGTTGAGATGAGTATGTGTTGAATGGAGGAGGATTTCTTTCTTAACTGATTTGACATGTTATCATGAATGGCATCATTCCTCTGCTTGATTTCCTTGTATCTCTGAAAATTTCCACTTGTTTCTTCTCTATAGATGTTTCTGGTGTCTGAGGGACAGTAGCTAGAATATATTTTGTAACTGAGGAAGATGATGGATATTCTGTAGTACCACTGTCCATCTTGAAAGTCTTCAAACCTAAGAGCACAATAGTGCCTTGTGTATCCTCCAGTGATGGAAATTCTATTGTAGAACTGAAGCCTGCTTTAAGCTTCTTAGTATATATTTTAAATTCCTTAGTTGAGACTTCAGCGACTGGAGAATCATCCTCTCTTGCTCTCTTATATGTTTTCTCTTTAGGTATTAGAGTGTTTGAAGCTGTCCTGGAAAGTACCTTCTCCTCGACCTCCTGCAATGTGTTTTCCACCCATGTGTGTTGGTTCATATACTTTTCTACTTCAGGCCTCTGAGTGTGCACATATGGTGTAGCTTTTTGTTCCACTCCCAACTTGGAAATTACCCCAAATGGGTCATAAGACCAAGTGAAACTGAGAGGAAATTTCACTTGTTTCAGCAGGAGGTTTGCTTCCTCTCCGGCTATTGTTGCAGATGAAGGGTCTGACTTATGTCTTGATCCAGAACTGCGATTTCTTCTTGGCTACCACAAAATGGATGTTATCTGAATGAATTATTTCCCTAGTGTATTCCAAGTCAAATATTCTCATTGAAAAATATTTGGGCAGTTTGTATGGTGGCAGCTCTGAACCATACACTCTAATCTTTGTGAATGATTGGTAAAGGTACCAATCCCCTGTTTTAACCTGTTCATTGAGCTGCAAAACCTTCTGAATTTCTTCACTGATCCTTGGAACCTGTTGGCCACTTAACAAACAAGTGGCTAGATATACAAATTGGTCTATGAACTTTGAGAATCTATATTCCTGTGATTGTTTTCTAACTAAGGGATCCAAAAAACAACTAATTGTGGCTTTCCTTACTGATCAAGTTTCTGCACTAAGAATGGAAACTTATCTGTTTGGAAAAACATAAACATATACATTAGAATTGATGAATATCTGAACATTCCTTCAGTTAAAACTGAAGGAATTGTTCATGAATTACATTTGATAAGAAGTGACCATAGTCAAATATGACTAATGGTCCTTCTTCTGAAGAAAGGGTGGACAAAAATCCTAGAATAGGCTCATCTACCCATGCATCTAAAAAATAGCCAAGAATGGAAGACAAAACAGAAATAATTTGTCTTGTCCTTTGAGGGAACACAGAAGAGGTAAATGTGGGATTTTTCTTAGGGAGTTGAGAGTCTTCAGGGAGAAAGATTTCAAAGATGGCAACTCTCTAGGGGAAAGTTAACTTCTAGTAAATTTCTATGAGAGCTTCAATGGAGAAAGGGGAGAGGGAATCACAGTGGGGAACCTGCAGCATTTGATTAATGTTGTCAGTTGTGATGGTGAAGAGAATTTCACCATTTGGGGAGATAATTTCCCTCTTGCTTGCAAGGTAAGAGGCTTGGCATCTTAGAAAGAAATCTAGAAAATGAAAGGATTGGGGAACAACAAACATAGGGATTCTGGATTGCCAAAGGCGTATCTCATCAGATTGGTCCAGGAAACTATCTTGAAACCACCAGCGCAACTCGAACAAGTCGAATTCACATTGTGTTTCTGTGATTTTATAATCTCTGTCTGCGATTGGGGTATGGTCTAAGTCGATGGGGGGAGTAAGCATTAGATTGATTACGGGGGAAATTTTAGGTGCCATGGTGGTTGCCGAATGAAGAATTGAAGATTGCAACAACGGGGAATCATTGTGTGTCCAATAATGGAGGGAATTCAGAGTAGCAGACCCTAGTCAATCTATGAATGTTAGGCAATGTAAATGTTGCAGCAATATTAGAGCATAGAGGGATGGGAACACTATTGAATGAGCAAGGAAAGAAAAGTGTAATTGTAGTGGTGAATTTCACATTTATTTACTATGAACTAGCCTTAACCATTGGATTAACAGTCTTTTAGGGCATTAACTCCTTTAATCGCGCAGGAAAATGGATAGTGGATTTATGGAGGTTACAACGGTCTCAGATGTGGCAGCTAGGGGTTGGCAAATGAGTAGAGTGCGACCGTTGGCGGGAGAGACGGGGATAGGGAGAGGTGGTGCGATGGGAGTGGTAGCTACGACGAGACATGGAGGTGACATATGGCAAGAAGTCGAGGTAGGTGAGAATACAATATCGCTTTCGGGGGGTGTGGCGTTATCCGTTTTATGGAGGGGGGGTCTGAAATCACCTAGTGGTGACAGGTCAGGGGGCGGCAAACCACTTTTCGGACCCCCTTGTTGTTAAGCGTTATCACTTCGGGCAGGTCCGAAAATAATCGTGTGCCATCGGATTTATGCGATGAATGATCAGGTGGTTGTGAAGTGTGGGGAGGTTAACACTGGACGACCCTGCCAAATGTTTCAGGCTCATAAAACATAACCCAAGGTCCAAGACTTTGGATAAGGGAATACTTCAGACTTATTACATGAATATTCATTTACCTATTCTAATTCTATCTTCAAACAAATGTGGGTGCATTTGAGTATGCAAACCCCTTCAATTTTTATTCTAAGAGCTAAGGATTATTTATTTCAAACTCTAGACTAATCTAATCAATTAAATTAATCCAGATTAAACAGTTGGATTAACATTATTCACCTATTTCTGCCTATCTAGCCTTAACCAATATTAAATTGTTTGGTTAAGTTATTCACTCTAACCTAATTAACATAAATTGAAAACAGCTTGAGCATGATTAAACTGTATGTCTCAAGCAGAAATGGATTGTGGCATTTTAAACAAGTTGCACACAATTTCACAAATTTATTCTTTTACAAAGCCAAAGGCTAGTAATGGCACTTAAGCTAGCATCACTTTCAATTTTTATCATTTTTTTGTGGGGTTCATTTATCATTTTTTTTCTTTTTATTTTTCTTCTATTTTGTATTTATACCCTCTTTTCATTTTTTATTTTCATTTTTCTATTTTTTTTTGGAAATCATTTGCAGAAAGCTATATTATTTACAACCTGAAATACTGAGAGCAAATACTCAATGATCATTGATCCTATAAATTATAGGACCCTAACACCCCCCACATGCATGTGCATGTGATTGCTACAAAAGACAATGGAGTGGGTTATTTCTATTCTAGACCTAGTTTTAAACCTCACATAATGGAAATGGAAGAGTAAAAAAGGTGGTTCAGACCCCTCTCTAGAACAGGCAAGGTAGCGAAAAGGGAATGTCTCCATGGGAATATTGCATAGAAGCCTTATCCCCACAATGACAGTGTTGTTTCTTGTCTCTCACTCGGCTTCAGCTTAGATAAAACACAGTTGGGACATTGTAGTTATGGCAGTCTACTTTTCAGAAATTGAAGAGTGTATGCTTGAGGAAATTTCCATTGACATGGAATTGGAAGTGGTGGAGTGTACTTTGGTTCCTTTCTATGTGAGTGAAGCAGAATTGGCATGTGATTTTGGGAAAATAGGAGTCTATGCGGGGTGTAAGTCTAGTGGCAGAGAAGTGGAATTTAGGGGGTCTAGAGTGAGCGTGGAGAGATGGGGGAGATTCTAGCAAGGGTGGTGTCCTCGGGCTGGCAAATGGTGGTCATCTTCGCCATTTCTTTTATTCTTAAGCATTGGTGGCTTAATAGCCACTCTGAGAAGGGTAATTCTAGTGCCCCTCATTTTCTCTATTAATATATATGATATTGAGTTGATTGGCCTTAGCTATTTGATTATTAATATTACAGTTTATCGTGGTGGTGGGTGGTTATTGTTCAGTGTGTTTGCATGTCTACAAGTTTCGTTGCATTTTCAAACACATTGATATGGGAGTTTCTACATCCTCTCTTCTTTTGTTTTGTCAATCATATTGGTAGGAAGTTTAGTAGTCATGGAGGTCTAGAGATTAATATTCTAGTGTGGTTTTGGTACTCTAGGAGAAATTTACAATAAAAAATATAGTGTTTTCTCTGGTATATAGTGGGGTATCCATTCTTTTGGTTTCCACTTATCCAGTTTTGGGCCTACATACTAGTATTTTGGTGCTACATTTCTTTTGAAGGCTCAACTTAGTCTATTTTATCTTATATATACCTGTTATTATTTTTCTTTGTAAGGAACTTGGGAAAGTGAACCCTCTATGAAATATGTCAAGGTAGTGTATGGACAGCCATAGGGGCAGGGGAAGTCAGGGCTCCCAGGGCAAGAAATGAGCCCAACAACAAGGTCAGGAAGAAACTGCCACATTCTAGTTCATTTTCGCCCCTGAAACTTGCAATGAGATTCACAACCCAGAGTCTTTGGTTGTTATGGACCACCAAGATTTTTCTCATACGAATATTTTGGAAGAGGTTTCTCACTAGGTTCCTTGCCTTGGTCATAAAAAGGGACAAAGGAAATAGAATTTCAATTCCATATCTCTTCATTTGCAAATGAAGAATCTACTTGGAAGGGTTTTAAAAGAAAAACAAGAGGAGAGATACAACATTTTTTTCTTCTCTAAAAGACATAAAATGGGCTGAGAGGAATAAATGCTTTTACTTGGAAAGACTAGATGCAAGGCTTGAACATCTAGAAAGTCATTTGTAGTGTGAAGTTAGCCCCCTTTCTCCTCCAGGATCCAATACCAAGGACCCTGCACCTATTACATCATATGACTCTTGAATGATTGCAATGTTTACTAGCAATTTTTTGCATTACAATATTAGAGTAGTTAGGTTTATTTTGTTATATATGTTTTGGACTATTTTCTTTTCACGTAGGTAGTATAAAATATATGGTTTCCCTCAATGCAAATTGAAACAACCTACGAAGGGAAATGGTTAATCTATGATTGGATAGATGATGCACTTTGCTTTGATGATATTCTAAGGCAATAAAAAAATTAACTTTCAAAAAAAAATGTACCTTGGTAATAAATGATGTGTCCCTATTTTAGTAATTCTTACTAAACTTAGTTTTAAGTGATTGAATAGACTTTGAGTGTTTTATATAATTAGTTGGACTCATCTATCAAGATGATTTCTTGTTGGAAATTTACCTAACATGGAAAGAGGTATGATTTTTTGAATATATCCTTGATGGTTTATGATGGATGACCTTAATTGATATGATGTTTATATAATATGTCATGATGTATTTGTGCCTTTGTTTGAATAATAGGAGATATTTTTTTTGAATCACCATCCCCTTTTGCTTGCTTCTACTTATGATTAAGTAGGATGGACCTAGACACCTTTGTGATTGCCTAAATTGTGATGAGTTATGATTTTATTAATGATATCTTTAAATATTCTTGATAATGGCTATGAAGCATTGGTATTTTTTATGACAGTTGTGATGACCTTTGATGATAATTTAAAATAGCATTCCCTTGTTAGCATATGATCAATGATGTATGCATGTACTAGATACCTTTCCATTGATATGCTTAATCTTATGATTTATGATATATGCATATGCCAAATGCATTATTATGATGTATATATGTACAAGATGTTTTGTCATTAATACACTTCATATTATGGTGAGATTGAGTATGATGAAGATGTTTCATATACGCATTGGTACATTGGATGAACTAACTTGTTACAGTTAAGATTTTGGTTGATAATGGAGAAATGCACTCAAGGGAAATGTTGTTGCCTCAATGATGATGACTATGATATCTTTGTGCCCATGAAACCTGGGAAATGGGAATTTTTTTGTGAAAATAACCTTGTATAAGGAGAAAGACTTTTATTTAACTTTTTCCTAGTTTTGGACACTTGTAAAGTCACTCTCAAGACCAAATTTTCCCTTGCATTAATAGGGGGAAACCAAGAGACAAAATATTGGGAGGGTGTTACTTGATTTGGAATAATTAAATCAATTACCTACCTCTTATTAGGGGCTACCACATAGGGAATTTCCTCTAGGATATTTGTATTGTGGAGGTACTTGTGCTGCGATATTGGTGAGTCTGGAATAATTTCGCCTATGTTAACTATATCTATGTGGATTAAGGGGTTCAGAGTGTAACTACAATATGAGGGGGTACTTAATCTTTGTATGTCTAGTTCCTTGTATTATTTTCTTTTGGGCCTGTTATGAAACCAGCTCACAAAAAGATAGAAAAGAGAGATCCACGCCTTAGAATTCAGCCTCTTCGAGGGGGCAACCTCCTTTACATTACATAAATGAACAATTCTTGAATGATTCAAATGACAAAACCTCCTTTCTATATATAGGAGTCTATGGAGTCACAATATAATCCAGCCGACCTAACAATAATAATATAAAGCCACAAAAATAACAATAGAGGGATTCTATGGGCACATTAATAACAATATGGGGGTAATGGGGGCACAACAATATAAATAAGGGGTATAACTACAATAGTAATGGGGTAATCACTAGTATTATAGGGACCCAACATGCCCCTCTCCTTCAAAAAAGTGTTGTCCTCAACGCTTGAGTAGTTCAGGATACTTCTACATAAAATTCTCATCCTCCCATGTGGAATCTTCAGCGGATAAGTTCTTCCACTTGATAAGGTACTCTGAAATTGATCGATTTCGTAGCTGTCGAGTTCTTGTTTCTATAACTGCTTCCGGTTCCAATATAATTTTTCCTTCCTCGTCAAGTTCTGGCAATATTGTTTGAACTGGGAGCTTGTCGCCTATAACCTTCTTTAAGCATGAAACATGGAAAACTGGGTGCAATCGAGAAGTTGCAGGAAGCTCCAATTTGTATGCCATAGTACCAATCTTTTGCAACACCTTGTACGGACCATAATACTTTGGTGATAATTTATTATCCTTCTTAGCTTGCTTGAGGGACATTTGCTTATATGGTTGTAGCCGTAGGAATACCCAATCACCTACATCAAAACTTCTTTCATTGCGATGTTGATCTGCCTGTTGTTTCATTCTATTCTGTGCCAACACGAGGTTATCCTTTAAGAGTTGGAGGACTTGTTGTTGATGTTCGATGTGATGTTCCACTGCCTCAACCTTAGAATTTTCTCTTAAATATGATGTGATGGATGGTGGTTGATACCCATAAAGTGCCATAAATGGGGTCATTTTTGTTGCTGTATGAAAGGAAGTGTTATACCACCATTCAGCCAGAGGCAACCATTTGACCCATTGTGTCTGTTTATCAGATACAAAGCAACGAAGATATCCTTCCAAACATTTGTTTACTATCTCAGTTTGCCCATCAGATTGAGGATGATAAGATGAGCTATGAGCTATGAGCTAACTGAGTACCAAGACAAGAAAATAATTGTGTCCAAAAATTTCCAGTGAAAATGGGATCTCTGTCACTTACAATAATCTTTGGGTTTCCATGTAGCTTTTGAACTGTTTCCATAAATGCAGTAGAAACTGTACTGGCTTTAAATGGATGTGATAATGCACAAAAGTGTGCATACTTGGTAAGTCTGTCAACTACCACCATGATGACACTCTTTCCCTCAGACTTGGGTAAACCTGTGATAAAATCCATTGATACCTCCTCCCAACGTTGGCTTGGAATGGATAAAGGTTGTAATAGACCCGGTGTCTTAATTGTTTCAACTTTATTTTGTTGGCAAACCAAACATTCTGCCACAAACTTTTGAATATCTGATTTAAGGCCATCCCAAAAAAATTCCTTCTTAACCCTGTGGTAAGTTTTTAAAAATCCTGAGTGCCCTCCTAAGGGAGAAGTGTGCAATTCCATAAGAATCTTTTGTTTTAGCTGGGAATTCTTACAGAGGTATAAGCGATCTTTGTACCATAACGAATCATTTTTCCAGCTAAATGTATCAGACGTACTGGAATCTTGTTGTAGCTTTTGAATAAGTTCCCACACTTCTTCGTCATTCTTCCATTCCTCCCTTGCTTCATTTATCCAATCTGGTTGGATGATAGAAATAGCGCACAACAATGCTTCCACATCCTCATCCTTCCTTGAGAGTGCATCTGCCACCACATTTTGCTTCCCTTTTTTGTAGATGATTTCAAAGTCATAACCCAACATCTTTGTGACCCACTTTTGTTGCTCTTCAGAGGATAATCTTTGTTCTAAAAAGTATTTAAGGCTATCATGATCTGTTTTTACCTTGAAGTGTCTTCCCATTAGGTAGGGTCGCCATTTCTTAAGTGCATGGAGTATTGCCAACATTTCCTTCTCATAAATAGCTTTGCTTAGAAACTTTCCCTTGATTGGACGACTTTCAAAAGCAATGGGTCTTTCATCTTGCATTAGAACAGCACCAATTCCATTTCCTGAAGCATCACATTCCACAATAAAGGTTTTTGTGAAGTCCGGTGTAGCTAAGACCGGTGCTTGGCACATTGCCTCTTTAAGATGTTCAAAGGCCTTTGTTGCTTCCGGAGTCCATGAAAATGCATCTTTCTTCAATAATGTCGTTAGAGGTGCTGCTATTCTCCCATAATTCTTAACAAACTTGCGATAATACCCTGTCAACCCAAGAAATCCGCGCAAATGCTTTATGGATGTGGGGATTTTCCATTCCTTAATGGCTTTAATTTTGGTAGGGTCTACCTTAACTCCTTCATGAGATACAATATGACCCAAATATTCCACCTCCTGGACTCCAAAGAAACATTTGGATCTTTTGGCATATAATTGTTTCTCTTCCAATAGTTGTAGCACCCTGTCAACATGTTCAACATGATCCTTCCAAGACTTGCTGTAGATAAGTATATCATCAAAAAATACTAACACAAATTTTCTAAGGAATGGTTTAAAAATTGAATTCATCAAACCTTGAAATGTTGAAGGTGCATTGGTAAGGCCAAAAGGCATGACCAAAAATTCATAATGACCCTCATGAGTTCTAAATGCCGTTTTCGGAATGTCTTCAATCTTCATTCTAATTTGATGATATCCTGAACGAAGATCCAACTTGGTGAAGTAAATTGATCCATGCAATTCATCCAGTAATTCATCAATGACAGGAATGGGGAACTTATCTTTAATAGTGAGCTTGTTGAGCTCCCTATAATCCGGACACATGCGCCATGATCCATCCTTCTTGTGCACCAATACTACTGGAGCAGAGAAAGAACTTTGACTCGGTTGAATTATACCAGCCTCTAGCATTTCTGCAACCATACGTTCAATTTCACTTTTTTGGACATAGGGATATCTGTACGGCCTGATGTTTGGAGGAACACTTCCTGGAATCAGATGAATAGCATGATCATGATCACGCATAGGTGGGAGACCTTTGGGAGTCTCAAATACCTTGGAATGATTGTCCAGGACTTTTTGGAGATCTGGAGAAATAGATGATTCTAATGTGGAAACATCTAGCGAACATAATTGTGCAATTACACCCTTTGCTCCTTTTTTAGAAGCTTTGTCATACCATTAGAGCTGATTATCTTTCCTGGTTTCCCTGCAATACCCCTTAATTCAACTTCCTTTCCTTCCACAGAAAATTTCATGAAAAGTTCTTGAAAATTAAAAGCTATTGTACCCAAGGATTGTAGCCATTGAACTCCTAGTACAACATCAGCACCTCCCATTGGAATGGAAAGCATTGGGC
Organism: Pinus tabuliformis; assembly: GCA_031772625.1. Taxonomy (NCBI): domain Eukaryota; kingdom Viridiplantae; phylum Streptophyta; class Pinopsida; order Pinales; family Pinaceae; genus Pinus; species Pinus tabuliformis. The sequence continues at coordinate 1,570,705,783 of CM062819.1, read as the reverse complement.
TAGTCAATACATATTCTCCCATGGATAGCTTGATATTATGGCACTTTCCAGAGCAATTTATTGTTCCTCCATTTGCAATCATCACTTGACACTCTGGTGCTGGATATAGGAAGCAATTCAATTCTTTTGCTACCCTACAATGAATAAAATTGTGGGTGCTTCCTGAATCAATCAACACTATCACCTTTTTCTTCTTGATTTGTCCTTCTATCTTGATGGTTTGAGGAGTGGTAATTCCCGCCAATGCATTACAAGATATGGTTGGATTTATTTTTTCTTCATCTAGGCTTTGTTCCTGGAGTATATCTTCTTCTTTTGACCTTTCTTGCTCCTTTTCTTCTTCCTCTTCACAATCTATGTAGAATAATTTCTTCTCAGCACACTTATGACCTTTAGTGTATTTGCTATCACAACTATAACAAAGCCCTTTTGCTCTTTTTTCTTCCAATTGTTGTGGTGTCAACCTTATAGGTTGTGGAAGACTAGGGGCAACTGCCGTTCCGTCTTTATAGTTGTGAGTGGTATGCTTCCTGGTTGCCATAATTTTGCTTTCCATTTTTCTTGCTAACCTGAATGCCTTCTCTAATGAATCAGGTTCCCAAAGTCGAACATCATGTTGGATATTATCCTTTAAAGACCCTATGAACACATCAATCCTATGCTGCTCTGGAATATTTTTTACCCTTATGTTCAATTTTTGGAACTCCTCAATGTGCTCCATTATTGAACCCTTTTGTTTGAGACTTATCAATTGGCTAAAAAAAGTGTTGCTTTTTGTATCCTCATAATGTGCTATCAATTCTTCCGTAAAAATTGCCCAAGTGATAAATTGTTTACGAGAGCAAAGCCATTGATACCATACAAATTGATTTGGTTCCAAATATAAAGTTGCCATACGTACCTTTTGTGTGTTTTGCACATTATTGAGATCGAAGAACTGCTCCATCTGTAATATCCATGTGGCGGGATCCTTGCCATCAAACTTCCTCATATCGATTTTTGGAATATGGTGGGTCTTCGATCCAACATTAGAATCTATGGAATCATGATTAACATTACTTTTGTTCACATCATGAGCTTCCTTTACAACCTTTTCACCATTAGTAAGTATCTCTTGTAGAAAATTTGTCAAATCTGTCTTCAAATCTGCCATGTCTGTCTTCAAATCTGTCTTCAAATTTGCCATGTCTTTCTTCAAATCTGTCTTCAAATCTATCTTCAAATCGTCCATCTTAGCTTCCATGCCCTTTATCTTAGATTCCACGCCATTTATCTTAGCATCTATTAGCTTTTGTGAGCGTGACATTTGTTGCACTTGTTCTTGTAATTTTGATATATCATGTAGCATTTCTTCCTCTTCTTCATGAGTCATGCTAGAGCTTTCATGTTCCTTACTAGGTGTTTGCATTTTCTTTCCTCGGGGCATAAGTTACCGATAATAATGCTTTACTAGACCCTTTGAATTCCTTCAAACCAAGCTTATGCAAAAATAAAAAATAAAAACTACACACCTTTTTTTTACTTTATAGAAGTCTGATATTGAATCTGATGTATCTTTGTAATTTTGAATCATCCAGTTCTGAAATTGTGACCTGTAGTAGCCTTCTGTGTCCTCTTTCCAATGCCACTAGTCTGAACCAAATTGGATTCTCCAAGAAAGAGTTATGCACAATCTCCCGCAGTGACCTGATTATAGACTAGTTCAGTAGAGCGAACTTGTATGACGTGCCACGTGTCACTGTTTCAACCTTTGACTCTGAAAAATATATAAAAGAAAACTACAGTCCGTCCTCTTTCTGTACCTTCTGACGAAATTTCAATCCGATGCTCAGAAAGAAAGTTATGACGATTTTCCCCAGGTCACCTGTTTTGAGTGTAATTCAGGAGTCTGCAAAAAGACCAACTTCCTGAGATCATATCTCCGAAAATATCGCGCGAAAAGCTCTGAAATTCGGACCCAAGGTTCCGCGAAATTTCTTCTCAAATGGGTTTTTTTTGCGACTTCTGAAACGGCACAGAAAAAAAGTTATATCGAAAATGCCACGATGACCTGTTTGGAGCAGCGAAACCCTAGAATCCAAAGCTCTGATACCAAATGTTATGAAACCAGCTCACAAAAAGATAGAAAAGAGAGATCCACGCCTTAGAATTCAGCCTCTTCGAGGGGGCAACCTCCTTTACATTACATAAATGAACAATTCTTGAATGATTCAAATGAGAAAACCTCCTTTCTATATATAGGAGTCTATGGAGTCACAATATAATCCAACCGACCTAACAATAATAATATAAAGCCACAAAAATAACAATAGAGGGATTCTATGGGCACATTAATAACAATATGGGGGTAATGGGGGCACAACAATATAAATAAGGGGTATAACTACAATAGTAATGGGGTAATCACTAGTATTATAGGGACCCAACAGGGCCTAAGTTACAAGACACCACTACAGTTGTGGTTGTCATCGCTAGCTAAAGGTGGTGATAAGATATTTGTAGAGCATGAAACCACCATTACTATGGTTGTGATCACCAATTAAAGGTGGTAGTACGATCCTTGCATGAGGGTTGGCACCACTATGGTTTTTGTTGCAATCACTGACAAATGGTGGTATTAAGAATCTTACACACCATAATCCCATGGGATTTAGAGGTGTTGCAAGGCTAAGAACCCCTCCACCACATGTAGATTGAATTGTTATGAGCCATTTTAATTATTCTTGAATACATTGGGTTGGATTGTTGAGATTTATTATGAGTTTGTGAGCCCTGCTCTAGGGAAACACTAATGAAGGTTGTTCTAGTGGTTTGATAAGTGATCACTCCTTATAGTGATTTTCCCTTACATTCATTTAATATTAGTTTGTAGGATCATAGTGATACCTGGTTCGTGGACCCAAAGGTGTGGTTGGCTCAATTCTTGGACTTATAAGAGCTAAATGTTATATCAATATTGTGTATTTGAGTATTTAACTATGCATTTCGGAATGATGTATAGTTGCACAGTCTTTATGCAGCTTTGGCATGGCTTCTTTGATATATATGTTTTTAGGGGATAGGTTCATTAACTTATTCCTTACATCTTAGGAAAATAAGCTATTGAGAAATCATTAGTACTTTTAAGTCTTACTCTAAAACTAAAAAGACAATTTCAACTTAGATGACATAAAAAAAAAATCAATACCTCAAAATAACATTACTAAAATTATAATAATAAAATCATATACTTTCCAATAACATCTAATTTTAATCATATAAGTGAAACCAAATACTAATAAAATTATATATTTTTAAATAATATTTAATCTTAATTCTATATATATATAACTAAATAATTAATATGTCTCTTTTTATTTTTATTATTCTTTAATAAATATCCAATAAATTAAATCAATCAATCAAGATGTAAATTAATAAAATATATTCTCTTATCAGCCTCATGATAAATTATATTTTATCAACTACACGACAAGGTAGCAGCTTCTCTTCCCTTTATTCATTTTCTTTTAAATATTATTTATAACGTTATCCCTCCCTCTCCCTAGAATGATGAAAAATGGCATAATATACTAAGATACGAGGGAAAATAACCTATAACCTAACAATGTCATTTCACATATTACGGTGAAAAGGATAGTGTGTGATATTACGAGGTGAAGACACTTTGAGAAGAATGGCGATGTGATATTAGGAAGTGAAGATATGTTTGAGGGATATAAATTGATAAAACATTAAAATATAGTTATAATAAATATAAATATAGTTCGAGTATATTTAATGATTTAGAATATATATTTTTATAAAAATTATAATTTCACGTTAAAGAGTGTGTATATGTGTATATATATATATATATTTTACAAAATAAATTTTTTTTTTTTTGATGGGGTGATTAATTAAGTTAACGACGATACTGAGGTAATACGTGGGCATTCATGAATACTACATGACTAAAAGCACGGCGACCGGCCTCTCCATCCTCTCAATGCACCTTGTGTACAGGAGATGGTAATGTAACTTGTGTGAGACCTCAATCAGTCTTGAAACTCGTTGGAGGTGGCATCCGTCGATGATTTATGGAGGGTGGCGAGGTTTGCTGTCAGACATTATGGGTTTGGTCTTGTTATGGTAAATGTAGTTTGAGCTTTGAGCAAGGAAGAGATTGTTTCGAGGGCACCCTATCTAGGAGAGGTGGCGTCTTCGTCATCAGCGCCCCCTCCTCCACTTACGGGTGTGCATTCTTGTTAATTGTCAGTTTGGTATTCGGTTTATGGTCATCACGCACAGGGAAGGATTTAGCCAAGTTCTGGCACTGGTTTTGTTTTGCTAGTCTTGTTGGGGTCTAGTAGCATCCCCCTTGTACTAGAGTGAAATTTGGCTTGCTACCTTTAGTGGTCCCCTCTCGGGGTCGTGCAAGGTCAAGCAATGTTTGTGGAGCACGTGTGCTGGATTTTGGGTGGTTTGGTTAGCGGGGATCCTATTCAAGGAGAGGAACTGTGAATTGTAGAGCCAGGTCCTCATTGTCAGGTTGGAATTGTGGTTCTTTACATTCATCCTTGGTTGGTTGGTTGTGGTCTCGCCGGCAGAGGTGGGGTGTTTCTCCTCGATGACAGTTGAGTTTCATGAAGTCACCTATTGGTTAGCTTCAACTCATCCCAGTAGTGTAGGGTTGGTCATAATGCATCTGACTTCCTGTTTTTCTCATTCCTCTTCGCAGCTTAAGCCCAATTCAGGTAGCCCGGGGGGCTGTGTGTCTCTCTCGCAGATGGAAATGGCAACCAGTAGCTCTAGGCAGGGTGCTATTATTGCAGGTCACTCGGGACGAGTGGTCTCTGGCAGTTGCGCTGGCAACAGGGTGGGTCATTCTGGTCGGGTGGATTATGAGGCATGTGGTGGTCGCTGTCATCGTGGCTCAATGGCTGGTCGTGGGAGTTGCACCCCACGGAGCCAACAACGGGGTGGGACGATTCATTGTGACGGTTCGGGGCAACAAGGGAAGGCTCGTAATTTAGGACGTTGTCAGAGACAAGATTGGTGTTTAGAGCATTGTTGAGATTTGATTCAGTCGGTACTTGAACACTTGGAAACCTCGGAGTAGTTGAGGCGAGAGGAGCATGCAGAGCTCATTGCCACTTTGAACAAAATGCACTACTTCTAGTGCCAAGTCCGAGAGTGCGTAGTGGTGGTCTGGCGAGGCCAGAATATATTATCTGAGAAAGTAGAGAAGTTGGAGGCTTGGATGGCCCACTTTGAAGAACACGTTCAATGCTCCTTTTGTCCTCCTCCTCCTCCAAGAACAACTCTAGACAACCCAGCCTCCATCACTTCTAATGACTAGCATGGTTACAGGTGTTTACTGGTGCTTTTAGCCTCCTAAGTTGTGGACTGTGTCTTTAGATGTTTTTTTGGTGAGACTACCTGCATTTTGCTATTGTTGTACCTTTTTTTGGAAGAATGAATAGAATCTTGATTTGCAAAAAAAAAAAAAAACCAGTAGTGGGGACAGTCGAGCCATGCAAGTTGATTCATCATTGTTATTCAAGGAAAATTACATCACCTAGAATTACTGGTTAGTGATCTTTAAGGGGGCGGGCTTTCACTCCTGTTAAATGCCTCTAATCCTTGATGGTTAACCATAAGAAAATGGGCTCTTAGCTAAGCAAAAGAATTTTTAAAGCATACTCCAACCCAACAAACATAAAGTTCTTACATATTAATTTGGTAATTTTAAAATTAGAATTTTATTCTTTCTTTTCAATGAGAAAATATATTTATATTCCATACAAAGAATAAGATTTTGTTCTCGAAGTTTATTAAAATAACAAAACTAGAAACCATGACAAAAAAAATAAGTAATATAAATTCAACATATAGTGATTGAATTAATGGAAATTATATCAACATTATTTTTTATTTTTTATTATTATTATTATTATTATTATTTTAAAATATTTTATTTTTAAAATACTATTATAATATTACAATTAAATTATAATAAATTTTATTATTTTCTTAATATCAAATTTTATTTATACAAGCAAGGGGGAAAGCTAAGACACCAATGTTCCAAGACAAGCAGGGGGAAAGCCCCGCCCAACAACAAAAAGGTGAACTCAACAACCCCTCAAGCATCGATAGTTATGAGGTTTCGAATAACACACAAAATAAATCTTCATTTAACAGCAAAGCAGATCTCCTAGACCAAAGTTCTTCTCCGACTATCTCCAAAAGGACGAACACAATAGATCGCGAAGCTAAGACACTAATGTCCCAAGAACCAGAAGAGACAAGGGAGATGCAAGATAAAGGAAGTTGGAAGACCGTAGAGAAGAAAAAGAAAGCTACATCACCAATCCCGCCAAGAAAGACAAGGAGCCAGACAATTAGAAATTAAGAAATTATAGGTCCGATAGACTAATTTGGTGTCAGTGGACGTTAACCATCATCATCATCATCATCATCATCATCATATTATGATACTGATAGAAACAAAAATATTATTCACGTTGAGTGTCACTAGTATTTAATGGATAGTTTAATGTTTTAAAAATATAATTTAAGTAATTTAAAATTGTGATTTAATTAACAATCATGTTAAAATATTTTAATGATATTATTAAAATTAGCTTAAATTTATTTTAATTATGTTGATAGGTATGTCTATTTTAAAATAGGGCTTCCTGAATTTTAATTAACTTATTGATAATTATTAGGTAGATGGTAGGGATTTAATCTTCATGGAATATTTTAGAATATTCTTAGTAGTATATTGATTTGTTTTCGTTATTAATATTTTTCTTTGTCAACTGTGTATTGAATATGGAAGGAACTACAAATGTACCATGAATTAGAAACAAGAATAGATCCATCTTAAATATGGATCTAGTCGGGAGAGATCCAATTACTTCACTTGCAAATATTTTTATTTAGTTATTTATTTTTAATTTTAATTTTATTTTAATCTATATGAACAAAATTTCAACTTTGATGAATAGATAGGGTTACACATCATACTCGGTTGTAGAATGAGCCTCTCGACTCAAACACCTATGGATGAAAGAAAATTCTCTCTCTTTACTTTTATATATACAAAAAGAATTGATATTGAAATATTTTATTTATGATAAACACTTTATCTTTTTTGTTATTTATATTTTTTAATTGTCACCTATCAATTTCATATTAAAAATAAAATAAATTATACATTTCTCGCACATATGTGTATATATGTATAACATGTAAGGGACTTGAAATGACTTAGAATTTATATAATTATTTCTGTTTTTTGTGTTTTATCACTTGACTTGGCATTATATCTTTTTAATAAATAAATAAAATCTATTTAACATTTCATTACAAAATCTCTTCCATATTGTTTTGAAAATCTCCTCACAACACCCCCACCAAAAAAATACTAAACAATAAAATATTTAAATTTATCTTTTAAGCAATAAAATTATATATTATAAAACAAGTCACTTATTCCCCCACCAAAAAAATACTAAACACTAAAATATTTAAATTTATCTTTTAAGCAATAAAATTATATATTATAAAACAAGCCACTTATTTGAATGCCTTTAAAATGTCACTTGTGTGAATGCATTTATAATATATAAATTTAAAATAGAAAATTAAAATATTTAAGATATATTTTAATAAGATTTTTGTTATTAGCTCTTGTCAAAATGACTCTAGCATTGGATTTGTGTATTGACCACTATTAATTTAGCATTGACCAATATAACTTATAATGCTTAATTTTGAAAAAATAAATAACTGTTTTTCAATACTATTAAAAAAATCATTTTCCAAACATTTAATTGGACCATAACTTGAAGATCTTATTGCAACCTTTGCACAATATAATGTTATGTAGATAACTACATCACATATTTTATGGTTGCAATATTCATACATGATTTTTATACATTTGTGTACAATGATTTTTTGTTCTTAAGCTTCACATAAAACCATCCAAAAATAAAATATCTTAAAATTATCTCATACTCACTTGATTCCCACTATAATTTAAGTTTTTGCATAAAAAAATGAATAATGAATAGGAATAAGACCAAAGGTTTATTACTACACACTCAAATTTATGCTAGTTTTTGTGCTTAAACAAACAATTAATTTATCAATCTCATATCTCAAATTATTAAAAACAAAACAATAAAATTCCATTTATCTATTAACCATGGTTAAATTTAACATGACCCATACAAATCATAATTTTTTCTAAAAAAAATTATTTCTTAAAACACGCTTATTTAAACTTCTTAATAAAATAATTACTTATACATTACCACTAACCTAAATACGCTGCAGCACTTCTTAATAAAATAATTACTTATACATTACCACTAACAGCAATCTGACCTCTACTTAATCCTAAAAATGACGAATTTTCGGACAAGAAAAAGTAACTTACAATCTAGCTTGACACTGTTTCTGCACCAACGAAGCTATGTCCTAGGTACGAAGGCCGCCGTTGATTAGTGTATAAATATTTTCTTCAAATATTTTCATAGCCTCCGACGGCAAACAAACAGGTACTCTGATTCCTTCACAGTCGTTCTTTGAGGCCCTCATCAAAGACGAAAGGTTGGGTACCGGGGAAGAAGCAGGACACACATACACTGCTTTTCGCCACCCGAAGTCGGCATTTGCGCAAGCCCCTACAATATCGGAAATATCCGAAATGATATAACAACCGCGCAGTGGGCTGAGTGGACGCCCATTCACCTCCGCCAAATCAACCGTGGATCGCACGTATTCTTCGTCCACCATTTTCTTCCCTTCGTTAATCAATTTCACAGCGAAAGACAATGGCTGGTCAATCAGATCTCCGGCTCTTGCTATAGCGTGGCCGCATGCTACTACATTTCCATAGTACCCCGTGGGAAGACGCGGTCGAAATCGAGAACGGGCGTTCACGGAAAACAATAATGCCGAGTCTTGGTGGGCAGGGATATTGAGAGCCTTTACTCTCGATTGCCACAAGCAACCCGCTATTACTTCGAATGTGGTGCAGTGCCTTACCTCCTTTGCCTGCCGTTTCAAAGCTCCAATTTCTTCTGGACCAAAATAGAACCATTTTGAGCTCATTCCGTCTCCTGCATGCACTGGCACCACTGATTTTCGATATTTGTCAACAAAATCATAATATAAACGGCCGATAGCAGGGGATTTCACGGTAGGCTGCGCTCTGGGTCGAAGGATTTCTCTTTTCCAAACGGGAGGAACCGTGGGTGTTGCTGCTCCTCTGGCTATTTCACTCAGACCCATCACAAACTGGGCGATTCCAACGCCATCAGCGATGCAATGGCTGAAATGCAAACCTAATATGAAGCCACCACATTTTAGACGCGTTACCTGTGAAAGATTCAAACATAAAAGTTACCAAAACCATAGTTACTAAAGTTAAGGAATCGATACGAAGATATTTAAGTCTCTTAAATCTTATTGGAGAAATATTTGGGATTATATATTATAAAAAAATCGAAAATTTTGAAATGGAAAAGAAAAATCAGGATATTTTCAAAATTGATTTTATTATTTATCAAATTGAGAGGTTTTTTATTACAAATAAATTTAAGATTAAAAGTGCAGTTCCTTATCATATTTTGTTAAGTGAAACAGGGATTGCTCCTATTGAAGCAATTGCTATGATGCGAGTCATAAGGTATTTAAAAAAAAATGAGCAAATGGAAAAGGGTAGACGGTCTAAGGTTGTCTTTAAAGATAGATTGTGCAAGAGCAAAAAACCTTGGATGTAGCGAAATAAGCGAAATAACAAATGGTTTAGTAAATGGGGTATTTGTTTGAACGCCTGTCCAGCAAAGAGATAATAACTTTTGTTATGGAAAAGTTTTACAAGTGTACTTGGGATAAGGAGCTAGAAAGAAAGAAAAAGTACTATACTGAAGTGTTTAATCTCACTCTTAGTCATCAACCAAAAGCATACATAGAAGTCAATATCTCTTGGAGAGCCAAAATTTTTATTGCTCAGTTAAGGACTAATTCTCATAGACTCCGTTGTAAAATAGGGCACTCGAGTGGAAACAGAAAAACATTTCATTTTAGAATGTGAGGCCTTCAAAGACAACACAGAACTTGGGATAATCTATTTAGAGAGGGGTTTGTCCAGAAGTTGGGAGCATTTATTTTGAAGCTTCACAGAGAAAGGGCCTAATACATCAAGCAGATGAAGAAGCAATCTGTCCCATAGGTAATACATCAAGCAGATGAAGAAGCAATATGTCCCATAGGTTATCTTTAGCCTCGTGGACGTTAAAATAATTTCTTTCTTTCTTTCTTTCTTTCTATATCGAAAGGAATCAAATTCTTACAAGTGGATGGATTTTTAATTGTTTATTTATACCGTTATTTAAAAAAAATTATGGGCCCACATTATTTAAATGTTTTGTATAGTTATTTAACTTTTTAAATTTTTTATTTTGATTTATATTTGATAATGGACCTATATCCTTACACATCATATTGGATTATAAAATATACCTCTTGAGAAAAAATATATACACTTTTTCTCTAAAATTATTGAGAAACATAATCTATTTAAATTATTAATATTAAATAATAATAAAAAAAATTAATAATATCAATAACACAATTTCAAAACTAAAAATTAAGAAATAAGAATGTAATATTAAAAATAGCTCCAAATAATTTCCATATACCAAAAATTTATGTTTTAAGTATTAAATAGATTCTCATAAACCTGAATGATATTAAGGTCGTTTATAGTAGTCAAATTTAAATGTATTCAAACAAAATTGAAATCAACAAATTAACCATTTTTATTGTTCTCCATTAAAAATGGAATTGGCTAATCAAATCCCATTGTTTCATAGTAGACGGAAACGTGGTAATTGCTATCTTTAAAAAACAATGTTTTGCCAAAAAAATGTAGAGGAGTTTTACAACTGTAGTTTTTTGAAGCAATTTTTTTTAGCGTTTGAAGAAAATTATTTTTGATATTCTAATTCATAAACGAAAGAAAAAATGTATTTTAATATTCACATAGGTAAAGATAACTAAAAAATCAAATCACTACAAAGAGAAAATTATTTTTAATATTCTAATTCATAAACCAAAGGAAAAATGTATTTTAATATTCACAGAGGTAAAGATAACTAAAAAATCAAATCACCACAAAGAAGAAAATTATTTTTGATATTCTAATGCATAAACCAAAGAAAAAATGTATTTTAATATTCACAGAGGTGAAGATAACTAAAAAATCAAATCACCACAAAGAAGAAAATTATTTTTGATATTCTGATTCATAAACCAAAGAAAAATGTATTTTAATATTCACAGAGGTAAAGATAACTAAAAAATCAAATCACCACAAATTTATATTTATTTATTTATTTTTGTCAATTTTTCAATTAAAAAAAATTGATCACTATGATACTAAACAAATTATCACAGCTTATGGACTTGCAATTATTAGTACTTGTTTTTTTGTAAGGTTATTCTTGCAGATTGTTCAACCCACGAGAATATACTAGTAATTTTTCAATAATATTCTTGCGTGTTATTCAATCCACACAAAATTTCATATATCAAATTTATAATATATATATATATATATATAATTAATTTTATTTAATTAAAAAACAAACGGATTTAGTGCAAATATAAATGCACTAACGGGAAAATCCTTATAATCGTAGATTTTAAGAATATGTTAAACCCTAAACAAAATCAAAACCACAAATACAAACCTGACACAAAAGAAGTGGAGAGTTTCTGCGGGAATATGACGCTGGAGCGTTATTTATAAACTCAAGAGCACGAGGAATAGGTGGAGACAGATCTCCCAAGTCTTCCAAGGAAACATCTGCGTCGGCCTCTACAAAGAGAACCCCTTCACCGGTGCAGTCAATGATAAGCTTACCTTTACCTTTATGGGCATTTCTTAATCTGCCAGCAAATGGATAGTAATCCACCAGAATCTTGGCCAGAGCCTCTCCAATAACTTCGACTGGATCCTGATCATTCTTGCCATTACTATTCATGGAGATTTCAGGGCGTACTGGTGGATAAAACAAGAGTGAATCGACATAAACTCTTGATGAAAATGAATCGTCCAAGTTGGTAAGATAAAGAGGCTGGGTGGGAGTCGGCCGGTTGGGCGTAACCAGGAGAGGTGGCCGCCTAGTGATTGTGAAATTGCGGGGAGACTCCTTGAGGAGACGAGGAAGCGGCGGAAGCGGAGCTGGCGGCGAAATTTATAAATGGTTGGATTGGTTGTAATCATTTAGTTATCCTACAGAGTTAAATAGTAAATTAATTAATTGTTTGTACATTGTTATTGATATGGTAAGCTTTAATAGCTGCTATCAATATTTTTGGAGTTATTTATTGCTTTATTAATGCTCTGGATTGTATATATATATGTTAACTTTAGAAGTTTCTGATATTTTTGGAGTTATAGCATATGTTGTTGTATATATAACTCTTAGATTTTGGATCAGTACCTTATATGTCAACCATTAGATTTTGGTTAAATTTTGTGTGATGTTTGGGAAATTTTTAATTTTAAGACCATAAATGATGGCTCAATGATAGATGTACATGTTTTATATTACATGATGTATATGTTAGTTTTTATTATCATTTACATAATGTATTATATGAGGTTTTGTTTTATATATATATATATATTATATGAGGTTTAATATTTGTTGTTATTCATTGTTCAGATAATGTATTATATAAGTTTTTGTTAATTTTTTATTATGAATATAAAAGCAAATTTTATTACTAAATTTTGTGTGATGTTTAGAAAATTTTCTAATTTTAATTTGACCATAAATGATGGTTCAACCAAGTAACATGATAGATGTACATGTTTTATATTACATGAGGTTTGATATTAATTTTTATCTATCATTTAAATAATGTATTATATAATTTTTTTGTCAATTTTTTATTACGAATATAAAAGCAAATTTTGTTACTATAAATTTTGTACAGTATTTAGGAAATTTTTTAATTTTAATTCAATCATAAATGATGCCTTAACCAAGGAACATGATAGATGTATATATTTTATATTACTTCAGAAATATCAAACATATTCAATTATGTTCAATTTATGGTCAAACTAATCTATGATTTGGTGCAATTATGTACAATTGTTATTTATGCAATTCCAAAGATTTTATAAATCATGCCCAGCCATTCTTGAAAAGTGAGTATCTTGGTCAAAACCATTAACTATGATGTATTTTGAAGAGGAACAATCAATCTCAACTTACAACATGATGACTTGGAGAGAAAGATGACCTTATAAATAATAAAAACATATTTGAACCCACTTCTAAATAGTTGTTTGGATCATATATTTTTAAAAAAATCATAACTTTTGGATAAGTAAGAAGGAGGATGGAGTCTCCCTTCTACACCCTAACACTTGAAAGGCCCAAACCCAATTGCATCCATATTAAAGTATGAATGTATCAAACACATTATAGCCTTGGTAACCACACATTTGAGATTCTATACACAACCATGAAATAGATCCATTTTCTAGTCAAGACCAGAAATAAATAGATCTACTCTATAAAACCTAACACTAACACTAAAGAAAATAAATAAAAACTATGAAAAACAAAACAAAAAGTTATTTAACCCATACAAACAAGAAAATAAGTTCTATTATTTATATTGGAAAACTAAAAAACCCTTCAATTTGATTACTCTATCCTCATAAGTTAGTGTTTTATATAGCATTCCAATGGCTCATGGGTGTGGGCATGCCAGACAAGTCTCAACCTTGAAGCTTCAAGCTTTATTGTTCAAAACTTAGATTCAAGTGTGCACAATGCAGAAATACATGATGTAAGTGGAGATGGAGATAGGATTTTTCTAACAAGTCCAAAGACCCACTATGGGTGAGTTTAAGCTTATCTTGGAATCTCAAACTATGGGTTTGTGAATTTTAAGAGTCTCATCGTGAGTGCTACATAGTTTGATGTTTATCTTGAAATCTTTGTTGGCTTCTTTTATTTTCTGTCATCTTATTTGGAATTTACTTATATGTATGTAAATTTTTAAATCTTTGATTTATTGACTTCTTTTATTTTTACAATCTTATTTAGAATTTATTTACATATATACATTTTTAACTCACTGAAAATTTTAAAAATTAAATAAACAATATCAATAAAATAAAAATATTAAAACAGTTAATATTTAATGGTTATATATATATATATATATATATATATATATATATATATATATATATTTAACCTCTATTTAAAATTAAATTTAAAATATTTTTCAACTATAATTGTAACTATGCAACATTAATAATACTAAATATATAATGTTCACCGTAACAACTCACCTTCCACCTTCGGCACATTAATAAAAAGCAGCTAAATGCTGTTAGCCTAACAACTTCTGATGAAAACGAAGACTGGGGTCTCCGTTTCAGTATATTTTTTCAAGCTCGATCTTGGGACCTGTGGGTTATGGGCCCAAAAAAAAAGCCTACCTGCAACTGCATTCTGATCTCACTAGCTTCATTTGGAATAGTGAAAGCCCTCGCCGGAACAAACTAGGTGACGTTCTCATCATACTTCATCCACATACGAGCTTTCTCTTCAAGGTTCTTTGCTGCTGTTACCTCCACGCATTTCTTGCTGCACCACGAGCAGCCAAACCTCAGCGACGCCATTGGCGCATCAACCTTTGGACCTTCTGTCATTCTCTTCTCCCGTCGTGACTGCAACCTCCTTTTTGGCTTCTCTCTCTCGCTGGCTTTGTCTTGCTGCCCAACTAACCCCCACCATTCACAGGAGGTCCTGTTCGATCTTCACGGACCAGTTTAACAATTATTTTTATTGTAAAACAGTAAAACTGGAGCTGGGCACCTGTCGTATAGGCGCTTTAACTTTTAATTCCGCCACTTTTGGAGGCAGTTCAGGTTTTATTATCTTCGTATTCATCCAACGTATCTCCAGCGGCTGTTGAACTCAACAAACCCGCATACACTACACTCCAGCACCGCCAACAACAGCGACTCGACTTCTTCCAGCGACACCTGAAAATGAAAACACTCTAAACGCTGGGGCCAGCACTTTCCAAAGCTAGTTCTCCACATCATCGACCGATTGAACTCACTGTAGCGCTGTCCATGGTGAACGTATCGAAGTTTAACACAATTTGGAGGCGGCTCTCCTCATGCCCTCCTTCTCTGTAATTGCAAGGAATTTAACTCTTCATAATTACCGCCAGGATTCAGCGCTCAATCCTTCACAAGACTGTATCGAAAACCCTGCAAACTGACATCCCTGTTCTGTGGCATTCATACTTTCATTCTCAACTGAAAAGAAAACCAAAAAAAACACATAAAGACACAATTCACACAAATGCGTTTTCATTAATTACAGTCTCATGTTACAATTTAAGGCATTTCAGCCTTAATCCAGATTTCTCTGGCAATTACATTTTGCCCTCTCTCACACGCACAGGGTTTTCCCTCCTCTTTTCTTCTTGATTTACTCAAGAATCCTTCAGTTCTTATTACACCTACATTCAGTTTTAACTGTTTTTTTTAACTAAAATTAGTTTCTTGAACAGAATTCAGTTGTGGTTGGCCACCTGTCCTCTTTCTCTAATTTTCTTTCATTGAGGTGTCCGGATGCTCCTGCATCAGACTCCCGAGGTACAAAAATTATGACCTCCTGGTCATATGCTCCCGAGGTACAAAATTATGACCTCCTGGTCATATGCGTTTCCTTCGCAATTCGCAATTCTATCCACTGTTTCACTTCGTCAGTGGAACTGCCTTCTGTGAGCTGCAACCAAACCTCTGCAATAGCAAGTCCTCCCTGCTACCAGATGCCCTACCAAGCTTCTCTGCTGAGCTTAGTCCTCTCGGCATCTCCGCGGTTCTCTCCTCTCGAACCCATTGAGCACTCCTGCTCCAGGTTTGCTGCAATCTTCTCACCTTCACAAGCTTACAAAATCTTCAACAAAATGTACCTCATCATTCTTCGTACCTCTTTTCTTCACATCCATAAACCCCTTTCCGCAGGAAATCTTTCCCGCTCTGATACCACTTGATGAAAACGAAGACTGGGGTCTCCGTTTTCAGTATATTTTTTCAAGCCCGATCTTGGGACCTGTGGGTTATGGGCCCAAAAAAAAAAGCCTACCTGCAACTGCATTCTGATCTCACTAGCTTCATTTGGAATAGTGAAAGCCCTCGCCAGAACAAACTAGGTGACGTTCTCATCATACTTCATCCACATACGAGCTTTCTCTTCAAGGTTCTTTGCTGCTGTTACCTCCACGCATTTCTTGTTGCACCACGAGCAGCCAAACCTCAGCGACGCCATTGGCGCATCAACCTTTGGACCTTCTGTCATTCTCTTCTCCCGTCGTGACTGCAACCTCCTCTTTGGCTTCTCTCTCTCGCTGGCTTTGTCTTGCTGCCCAACTAACCCCCACCATTCACAGGAGGTCCTGTTCGATCTTCACATACCAGTTTAACAATTATTTTTATTGTAAAACAGTAAAACTGGAGCTGGGCACCTGTCGTATAGGCGCTTTAACTTTTAATTCCGCTGCTTTTGGAGGCAGTTCAGGTTTTATTATCTTTGTATTCATCCAACGTATCTCCAGCGGCTGTTGAACTCAACAAACCCGCATACACTACACTCCAGCACCGCCAACAACAGCGACTCGACTTCTTCCAGCGACACCTGAAAATGAAAACACTCTAAACGCTGGGGCCAACACTTTCCAAAGCTAGTTCTCCACATCATCGACCGATTGAACTCACTGTAGCGCTGTCCATGGTGAACGTATCGAAGTTTAACACAATTTGGAGGCGGCTCTCCTCATGCCCTCCTTCTCTGTAATTGCAAGGAATTTAACTCTTCATAATTACCGCCAGGATTCAACGCTCAATCCTTCACAAAACTGTATCGAAAACCCTGCAAACTGACATCCCTGTTCTGTGGCATTCATACTTTCATTCTCAACTGAAAAGAAAACCAAAAAAAACACATAAAGACACAATTCACACAAATGCGTTTTCATTAATTACAGTCTCATGTTACAATTTAAGGCATTTCAGCCTTAATCTAGATTTCTCTGGCAATTACATTTTGCCCTCTCTCACACGCACAGGGTTTTCCCTCCTCTTTTCTTCTTGATTTACTCAAGAATCCTTCAGTTCTTATTACACCTACATTCAGTTTTAACTGTTTTTTTTAACTAAAATTAGTTTCTTGAACAGAATTCAGTTGTGGTTGGCCTGGCTGTCTATGTTTTTGTCCACCTGTCCTCTTTCTCTAATTTTCTTTCATTGAGGTGTCCGGATGCTCCTGCATCAGACTCCCGAGGTACAAAAATTATGACCTCCTGGTCATATGCTCCCGAGGTACAAAATTATGACCTCCTGGTCATATGCGTTTCTTTCACAATTCGCAATTCTATCCACTGTTTCACTTCGTCAGTGGAACTGCCTTCTGTGAGCTGCAACCAAACCTCTGCAATAGCAAGTCCTCCCTGCTACCAGATGCCCTACCAAGCTTCTCTGCTGAGCTTAGTCCTCTCGGCATCTCCGCGGTTCTCTCCTCTCGAACCCATTGAGCACTCCTGCTCCAGGTTTGCTGCAATCTTATCACCTTCACAAGCTTACAAAATCTTCAACAAAATGTACCTCATCATTCTTCGTACCTCTTTTCTTCACATCCATAAACCCCTTTCTGCAGGAAATCTTTCCCGCTCTGATACCACTTGATGAAAACGGATTCTGGGGTCTCCGTTTTCCGTATTTTTCTTACAAGTCCGATCTTGGGACCTGTGGGTTATGGGCCCAAAAAAACCTATCCGCAACTGCATTCTGATCTCACTAGCTTCATTTGGAATAGTGAAAGCCCTCGCCGGAACAAACTAGGTGACGTTCTCATCATACTTCATCCACATACGAGCTTTCTCTTCAAGGTTCTTTGCTGCTGTTACCTCCACGCCTTTCTTGCTGCACCACGAGCAGCCAAACCTCAGCGACGCCATTGGCGCATCAACCTTTGGACCTTCTGTCATTCTCTTCTCCCATCGTGACTGCAACCTCCTCTTTCGCTTCTCTCTCTCGCTGGCTTTGTCTTGCTGCCCAACTAACCCCCACCATTCACAGGAGGTCCTGTTCGATCTTCACGGACCAGTTTAACAATTATTTTTATTGTAAAACAGTAAAACTGGAGCTGGGCACCTGTCGTATAGGCGCTTTAACTTTTAATTCCGCCGCTTTTGGAGGCAGTTCAGGTTTTATTATCTTCGTATTCATCCAACATATCTCCAGCGGCTGTTGAACTCAACAAACCCACATACACTACACTCCAGCACTGCCAACAACAGCGACTCGACTTCTTCCAGCGACACTTGAAAATGAAAACACTCTAAACGCTGGGGCCAGCACTTTCCAAAGCTAGTTCTCCACATCATCGACCGATTGAACTCACTGTAGCGCTGTCCATGGTGAACGTATCGAAGTTTAACACAATTTGGAGGCGGCTCTCCTCATGCCCTCCTTCTCTGTAATTGCAAGGAATTTAACTCTTCATAATTACCGCCAGGATTCAGCGCTCAATCCTTCACAAAACTGTATCGAAAACCCTGCAAACTGACATCCCTGTTCTGTGGCATTCATACTTTCATTCTCAACTGAAAAGAAAACCAAAAAAAACACATAAAGACACAATTCACACAAATGCGTTTTCATTAATTACAGTCTCATGTTACAATTTAAGGCATTTCAGCCTTAATCCAGATTTCTCTGGCAATTACATTTTGCCCTCTCTCACACGCACAGGGTTTTCCCTCCTCTTTTCTTCTTGATTTACTCAAGAATCCTTCAGTTCTTATTACACCTACATTCAGTTTTAACTGTTTTTTTTAACTAAAATTAGTTTCTTGAACAGAATTCAGTTGTGGTTGGCCTGGCTGTCTATGTGTTTGTCCACATGTCCTCTTTCTCTAATTTTCTTTCATTGAGGTGTCCGGATGCTCCTGCATCAGACTCCCGAGGTACAAAAATTATGACCTCCTGGTCATATGCTCCCGAGGTACAAAATTATGACCTCTTGGTCATATGCGTTTCTTTCGCAATTCGCAATTCTATCCACTGTTTCACTTCGTCAGTGGAACTGCCTTCTGTGAGCTGCAACCAAACCTCTGCAATAGCAAGTCCTCCCTGCTACCAGATGCCCTACCAAGCTTCTCTGCTGAGCTTAGTCCTCTCGGCATCTCCGCGGTTCTCTCCTCTCGAACCCATTGAGCACTCCTGCTCCAGGTTTGCTGCAATCTTCTCACCTTCACAAGCTTACAAAATCTTCAACAAAATGTACCTCATCATTCTTCGTACCTCTTTTCTTCACATCCATAAACCCCTTTCCGCAGGAAATCTTTCCCGCTCTGATACCACTTGATGAAAACGAAGACTGGGGTCTCCGTTTTCAGTATATTTTTTCAAGCTCGATCTTGGGACCTGTGGGTTATGGGCCCAAAAAAAAAAGCCTACCTGCAACTGCATTCTGATCTCACTAGCTTCATTTGGAATAGTGAAAGCCCTCGCCAGAACAAACTAGGTGACGTTCTCATCATACTTCATCCACATACGAGCTTTCTCTTCAAGGTTCTTTGCTGCTGTTACCTCCACGCATTTCTTGTTGCACCACGAGCAGCCAAACCTCAGCGACGCCATTGGCGCATCAACCTTTGGACCTTCTGTCATTCTCTTCTCCCGTCGTGACTGCAACCTCCTCTTTGGCTTCTCTCTCTCGCTGGCTTTGTCTTGCTGCCCAACTAACCCCCACCATTCACAGGAGGTCCTGTTCGATCTTCGCATACCAGTTTAACAATTATTTTTATTGTAAAACAGTAAAACTGGAGCTGGGCACCTGTCGTATAGGCGCTTTAACTTTTAATTCCGCTGCTTTTGGAGGCAGTTCAGGTTTTATTATCTTTGTATTCATCCAACGTATCTCCAGCGGCTGTTGAACTCAACAAACCCGCATACACTACACTCCAGCACCGCCAACAACAGCGACTCGACTTCTTCCAGCGACACCTGAAAATGAAAACACTCTAAACGCTGGGGCCAACACTTTCCAAAGCTAGTTCTCCACATCATCGACCGATTGAACTCACTGTAGCGCTGTCCATGGTGAACGTATCGAAGTTTAACACAATTTGGAGGCGGCTCTCCTCATGCCCTCCTTCTCTGTAATTGCAAGGAATTTAACTCTTCATAATTACCGCCAGGATTCAACGCTCAATCCTTCACAAAACTGTATCGAAAACCCTGCAACCTGACATCCCTGTTCTGTGGCATTCATACTTTCATTCTCAACTGAAAAGAAAACCAAAAAAAACACATAAAGACACAATTCACACAAATGCGTTTTCATTAATTACAGTCTCATGTTACAATTTAAGGCATTTCAGCCTTAATCTAGATTTCTCTGGCAATTACATTTTTCCCTCTCTCACACGCACAGGGTTTTCCCTCCTCTTTTCTTCTTGATTTACTCAAGAATCCTTCAGTTCTTATTACACCTACATTCAGTTTTAACTGTTTTTTTTTAACTAAAATTAGTTTCTTGAACAGAATTCAGTTGTGGTTGGCCTGGCTGTCTATGTTTTTGTCCACCTGTCCTCTTTCTCTAATTTTCTTTCATTGAGGTGTCCGGATGCTCCTGCATCAGACTCCCGAGGTACAAAAATTATGACCTCCTGGTCATATGCTCCCGAGGTACAAAATTATGACCTCCTGGTCATATGCGTTTCTTTCACAATTCGCAATTCTATCCACTGTTTCACTTCGTCAGTGGAACTGCCTTCTGTGAGCTGCAACCAAACCTCTGCAATAGCAAGTCCTCCCTGCTACCAGATGCCCTACCAAGCTTCTCTGCTGAGCTTAGTCCTCTCGGCATCTCCGCGGTTCTCTCCTCTCGAACCCATTGAGCACTCCTGCTCCAGGTTTGCTGCAATCTTATCACCTTCACAAGCTTACAAAATCTTCAACAAAATGTACCTCATCATTCTTCGTACCTCTTTTCTTCACATCCATAAACCCCTTTCTGCAGGAAATCTTTCCCGCTCTGATACCACTTGATGAAAACGAAGACTGGGGTCTCTGTTTTCAGTATATTTTTTCAAGCCCGATCTTGGGACCTGTGGGTTATGGGCCCAAAAAAAAAAGCCTACCCGCAACTGCATTCTGATCTCACTAGCTTCATTTGGAATAGTGAAAGCCCTCGCCGGAACAAACTAGGTGACGTTCTCATCATACTTCATCCACATACGAGCTTTCTCTTCAAGGTTCTTTGCTGCTGTTACCTCCACGCATTTCTTGCTGCACCACGAGCAGCCAAACCTCAGCGACGCCATTGGCGCATCAACCTTTGGACCTTCTGTCATTCTCTTCTCCCGTCGTGACTGCAACCTCCTCTTTGGCTTCTCTCTCTCGCTGGCTTTGTCTTGCTGCCCAACTAACCCCCACCATTCACAGGAGGTCCTGTTCGATCTTCACGGACCAGTTTAACAATTATTTTTATTGTAAAACAGTAAAACTGGAGCTGGGCACCTGTCGTATAGGCGCTTTAACTTTTAATTCCGCCGCTTTTGGAGGCAGTTCAGGTTTTATTATCTTCGTATTCATCCAACGTATCTCCAGCGGCTGTTGAACTCAACAAACCCACATACACTACACTCCAGCACTGCCAACAACAGCGACTCGACTTCTTCCAGCGACACTTGAAAATGAAAACACTCTAAACGCTGGGGCCAGCACTTTCCAAAGCTAGTTCTCCACATCATCGACCGATTGAACTCACTGTAGCACTGTCCATGGTGAACGTATCGAAGTTTAACACAATTTGGAGGCGGCTCTCCTCATGCCCTCCTTCTCTGTAATTGCAAGGAATTTAACTCTTCCTAATTACCGCCAGGATTCAGCGCTCAATCCTTCACAAAACTGTATCGAAAACCCTGCAAACTGACATCCCTGTTCTGTGGCATTCATACTTTCATTCTCAACTGAAAAGAAAACCAAAAAAAACACATAAAGACACAATTCACACAAATGCGTTTTCATTAATTACAGTCTCATGTTACAATTTAAGGCATTTCAGCCTTAATCCAGATTTCTCTGGCAATTACATTTTGCCCTCTCTCACACGCACAGGGTTTTCCCTCCTCTTTTCTTCTTGATTTACTCAAGAATCCTTCAGTTCTTATTACACCTACATTCAGTTTTAACTGTTTTTTTTAACTAAAATTAGTTTCTTGAACAGAATTCAGTTGTGGTTGGCCTGGCTGTCTATGTGTTTGTCCACCTGTCCTCTTTCTCTAATTTTCTTTCATTGAGGTGTCCGGATGCTCCTGCATCAGACTCCCGAGGTACAAAAATTATGACCTCCTGGTCATATGCTCCCGAGGTACAAAATTATGACCTCCTGGTCATATGCGTTTCTTTCGCAATTCGCAATTCTATCCACTATTTCACTTCGTCAGTGGAACTGCCTTCTGTGAGCTGCAACCAAACCTCTGCAATAGCAAGTCCTCCCTGCTACCAGATGCCCTACCAAGCTTCTCTGCTGAGCTTAGTCCTCTCGGCATCTCCGCGGTTCTCTCCTCTCGAACCCATTGAGCACTCCTGCTCCAAGTTTGCTGCAATCTTCTCACCTTCACAAGCTTACAAAATCTTCAACAAATTGTACCTCATCATTCTTCGTACCTCTTTTCTTCACATCCATAAACCCCTTTCCGCAGGAAATCTTTCCCGCTCTGATACCACTTGATGAAAACGAAGACTGGGGTCTCCGTTTTCAGTATATTTTTTCAAGCCCGATCTTGGGACCTGTGGGTTATGGGCCCAAAAAAAAAAGCCTACCCGCAACTGCATTCTGATCTCACTAGCTTCATTTGGAATAGTGAAAGCCCTCGCCAGAACAAACTAGGTGACTTTCTCATCATACTTCATCCACATACGAGCTTTCTCTTCAAGGTTCTTTGCTGCTGTTACCTCCACGCATTTCTTGTTGCACCACGAGCAGCCAAAACTCAGCGACGCCATTGGCGCATCAACCTTTGGACCTTCTGTCATTCTCTTCTCCCGTCGTGACTGCAACCTCCTCTTTGGCTTCTCTCTCTCGCTGGCTTTGTCTTGCTGCCCAACTAACCCCCACCATTCACAGGAGGTCCTGTTCGATCTTCGCATACCAGTTTAACAATTATTTTTATTGTAAAACAGTAAAACTGGAGCTGGGCACCTGTCGTATAGGCGCTTTAACTTTTAATTCCGCCGCTTTTGGAGGCAGTTCAGGTTTTATTATCTTTGTATTCATCCAACATATCTCCAGCGGCTGTTGAACTCAACAAACCCGCATACACTACACTCCAGCACCGCCAACAAAAGCGACTCGACTTCTTCCAGCGACACCTGAAAATGAAAACACTCTAAACGCTGGGGCCAACACTTTCCAAAGCTAGTTCTCCACATCATCGACCGATTGAACTCACTGTAGCGCTGTCCATGGTGAACGTATCGAAGTTTAACACAATTTGGAGGCGACTCTCCTCATGCCCTCCTTCTCTGTAATTGCAAGGAATTTAACTCTTCATAATTACCGCCAGGATTCAACGCTCAATCCTTCACAAAACTGTATCGAAAACCCTGCAAACTGACATCCCTGTTCTGTGGCATTCATACTTTCATTCTCAACTGAAAAGAAAACCAAAAAAAACACATAAAGACACAATTCACACAAATGCGTTTTCATTAATTACAGTCTCATGTTACAATTTAAGGCATTTCAGCCTTAATCTAGATTTCTCTGGCAATTACATTTTGCCCTCTCTCACACGCACAGGGTTTTCCCTCCTCTTTTCTTCTTGATTTACTCAAGAATCCTTCAGTTCTTATTACACCTACATTCAGTTTTAACTGTTTTTTTTAACTAAAATTAGTTTCTTGAACAAAATTCAGTTGTGGTTGGCCTGGCTGTCTATGTTTTTGTCCACCTGTCCTCTTTCTCTAATTTTCTTTCATTGAGGTGTCCGGATGCTCCTGCATCAGACTCCCGAGGTACAAAAATTATGACCTCCTGGTCATATGCTCCCGAGGTACAAAATTATGACCTCCTGGTCATATGCGTTTCTTTCACAATTCGCAATTCTATCCACTGTTTCACTTCGTCAGTGGAACTGCCTTCTGTGAGCTGCAACCAAACCTCTGCAATAGCAAGTCCTCCCTGCTACCAGATGCCCTACCAAGCTTCTCTGCTGAGCTTAGTCCTCTCGGCATCTCCGCGGTTCTCTCCTCTCGAACCCATTGAGCACTCCTGCTCCAGGTTTGCTGCAATCTTATCACCTTCACAAGCTTACAAAATCTTCAACAAAATGTACCTCATCATTCTTCGTACCTCTTTTCTTCACATCCATAAACCCCTTTCTGCAGGAAATCTTTCCCGCTCTGATACCACTTGATGAAAACGAAGACTGGGGTCTCTGTTTTCAGTATATTTTTTCAAGCCCGATCTTGGGACCTGTGGGTTATGGGCCCAAAAAAAAAAGCCTACCCGCAACTGCATTCTGATCTCACTAGCTTCATTTGGAATAGTGAAAGCCCTCGCCGGAACAAACTAGGTGACGTTCTCATCATACTTCATCCACATACGAGCTTTCTCTTCAAGGTTCTTTGCTGCTGTTACCTCCACGCATTTCTTGCTGCACCACGAGCAGCCAAACCTCAGCGACGCCATTGGCGCATCAACCTTTGGACCTTCTGTCATTCTCTTCTCCCGTCGTGACTGCAACCTCCTCTTTGGCTTCTCTCTCTCGCTGGCTTTGTCTTGCTGCCCAACTAACCCCCACCATTCACAGGAGGTCCTGTTCGATCTTCACGGACCAGTTTAACAATTATTTTTATTGTAAAACAGTAAAACTGGAGCTGGGCACCTGTCGTACAGGCGCTTTAACTTTTAATTCCGCCGCTTTTGGAGGCAGTTCAGGTTTTATTATCTTCGTATTCATCCAACGTATCTCCAGCGGCTGTTGAACTCAACAAACCCACATACACTACACTCCAGCACTGCCAACAACAGCGACTCGACTTCTTCCAGCGACACTTGAAAATGAAAACACTCTAAACGCTGGGGCCAGCACTTTCCAAAGCTAGTTCTCCACATCATCGACCGATTGAACTCACTGTAGCGCTGTCCATGGTGAACGTATCGAAGTTTAACACAATTTGGAGGCGGCTCTCCTCATGCCCTCCTTCTCTGTAATTGCAAGGAATTTAACTCTTCATAATTACCGCCAGGATTCAGCGCTCAATCCTTCACAAAACTGTATCGAAAACCCTGCAAACTGACATCCCTGTTCTGTGGCATTCATACTTTCATTCTCAACTGAAAAGAAAACCAAAAAAAACACATAAAGACACAATTCACACAAATGCGTTTTCATTAATTACAGTCTCATGTTACAATTTAAGGCATTTCAGCCTTAATCCAGATTTCTCTGGCAATTACATTTTGCCCTCTCTCACACGCACAGGGTTTTCCCTCCTCTTTTCTTCTTGATTTACTCAAGAATCCTTCAGTTCTTATTACACCTACATTCAGTTTTAACTGTTTTTTTTAACTAAAATTAGTTTCTTGAACAGAATTCAGTTGTGGTTGGCCTGGCTGTCTATGTGTTTGTCCACCTGTCCTCTTTCTCTAATTTTCTTTCATTGAGGTGTCCGGATGCTCCTGCATCAACTTCCCTCCACCCTCATGAATGAATCTTTTCATTGCAACACAGACCACGCTGTTCTGATTGTTCACCCGCTATCTTTCCAGGAAATGCAAATATTTATTTTGAGGCTACTCAGTTGGTAAAACACATAAAATTCTAATGAATCCATGAACGGAATGGAGAACAAAAACTTTGTAATACGATATGATGATATAAAATGTCTTTGTTTTATCCACTAAGAGTTAGGAGAAGGCACTAAATCTCCATAAAACTTCATTACTGGTTCATCTTGCAAGTGGGTTACACGCTTTTGGTAAGGCTGGTATGTATTTAAAGTTTGGTGCATTATGCCTTTCATGAAAGTTTGTGTGGGGTTAAAATTGATTGATATATATTTAAGATGTATTCCATATAGGTTATGAGTTAGGATGCTTTTTTTCAAACTATAAATACTTATTGTCAAGTGGGTGTAGTTGGGGTGGGACTCAGAGCTATTATTATAATTTTTTTTTCAAAGTTCTAGTTATATTAATATGCTTGTTTTTAGGATCATTTTTATATGAAAGATAATTTGTTTATCTTATGAGTAGGTTTTTTTATAGATGTAACTAGTATTGATGTCTCGTACAATTATATATATATATATATATATATATACTTTTTTTAAATTACAAATGATATTATTTTAAATTTTACTTATATGTAATATATTTTATAATTAACATAATTATTGGGTCAATACCATAGTCTACTAATACCATATGCTCAAAATACAAAAACTCAAGTTCATATGACACATGCACAGGTGGCGCTAGGTGTAATAGGTGGATCTGACGCCAGCTAACAGAGCGTCCAAGTAGTAGCCCACAAATCAAAGGTTTTATGGACCACCATTAGTTAACAAATAAAAAAGTTATTGTAAAGTGCCAATATGTCTATTAGACACTCGGCATATTGCAGTGTTTGTCAATACAAAATTTAACTAATTTCTTTGATATCTAATATGGTAAGCCTCCAATCATGGATCTCAATCACAAGCCACTTAAGGATTGGCACCCAAGAGCTAAGTGCCCTTGGAATAACATATATAAAAAAAAATTCAATAAAAAGGCTCAGCAGATTTTCCCGAAACCTAATATGGTTGTCACACAATCAAGCCCCTAGTCACAGAGTGCTAAGGTATAGCACCTAAGGGCACTTGGATCATCAAGTGTATAGTCATGTTCTTCATATTTCTGATTTCTCTGATATTTGATATGGGAGCCTTTGGTCATGAAGGAGCTAAGGTATAGAGACTAAGGATAAGAGCGCTCAGGCCCCCAAACCATTAGTCATGTAAGCAAGTTTGTTAATATCAAAGTCACAAAGTTTTCTCGATACTCGATATCCATATTATGCATGAGACATACCAATAGGACCAATGACAGAGTAGTGATGTGGCATGCCAGGTGCAGTAGGTGATGTGGTAGTGCTAACTCGAGCAAATGATTCACCTCTATTTAGTGTTTTGGATGGCTAGTTGTGTAAAGGTAAGTGATACATGCCATGTGTTAGTAGTACCACATGGCAGAGGACTCATCAACACTCACCACGCATCGAACAATGATTGTTTTTATAAGAATGTGGTGGCAGGCTAAGTGGCCTTCGAAGCCCCAGAATCCTGGGGTGGTGTTTTTCTATCAAATCTCCTGATCACCTAATAATATATGGTCTGTAGTCATAGGTGGATGACATGCAACACATGAGGAAATAACATCCCTGGGCACCTAAGATCCCAAGATAATGTTTTACAAGGGAAAGTTTGAAAAAATTCCAATAGCTCAGGGTCACGACACATGGTTCTAGGCACTTGTTGACTTAACGTTTGGGTGCTCAATGGTATATACACAGGTGTTTGCTCCCAATTGATAGATATTTCTATATATGTCGGTTTATGGGTCTGAGGAACAAAAAAAGTTCTATATCCTAACATAATTGTCAACAAGTCTAAAGGAGATTACTTTGTAAGGGTTGATTAGTATTAAAAGTTTTCCTGGTATTTTTTGAGTTCTCGGTAAAGTTCAAATTTGAGGTCTGGGTCATACCAACCTAGTAATGGTGGTCAATAGATAGTCAAATATAAACAACCAAAATTTAAGGATTTGGAATTCTCCAATGCAAAGGCATGTGGTCATCTGCAATGGTTGGATCAAAGGGAGCTTTAAAATAATAATAAAATTTTTTCATAAGCATTGGAAGAGGCACAAATCTAGGATTTGTTGGCAAAAGTGAAAAGTTAGTTAAATTGGGGATGAAGGAAGCATCTATAAATAGAAAATACCTAGAGAGGCATTTGATCTTGAAGGAGCTAAGATATAGAGACTAAGGCTAAGAGCCCTCAGGCCCCCAAACCTTTGGTTGTTTAGGCAAGTTTGTTAATATCAAAGTCACAAAGTTTTCCCAATATCCAATATCCAATGCATGAGACATGCCAATTGGACCAATGACAAAGCAGTGACATGGCATGCCAGGTGGAGTAGGTAATGTGGCAATTCTAACTGGAGGAAATGGATCACCTCTATTTAGTGTTTTTGGATGGATAGTTTTGTAAAGGTAAGTGACACATGGCACATGTTAGTAGTGCCACATGGGAGAGGACTCATCAGCACTCACCACACATCAAACTATGATTGGTTGTTGGAAGAATGTGGTGGCAGGCTAAGTGGTCTTCGAAGCCCCAGAATCCTAGGGTGGTGTTAAGCTATCAAATCTCCTGATAACCTAATCATGTATGACCCGTAGTCACAGGGGGATGACATGTAGCATGTGAGGAATTCACATCTATGGGCCCCAAAAATCCCAAGGTAATGTTTTACAAGGGAAAGTTTGAAAATTTTCTAATAAACCAGAGTCACAACACATTGTTCTAAGCACTTGTTGACTTAACGTCGGGGTGTTCAATGGTATATACACAAGTGTTCTCTCCCAATTTCTAGATAGTTCTATATATGTCAGTTTATGGGTCTAAGAGACAAAAAAAATTCCATACCCTAACAGAGTTGTCAACAACTCTAAAGGAATTTAGTTTGTAAGAGTTGTTTAGTGTTCAATATTTTCCTGGTATTTTTTGAGTTCCCGGTAAAATTCAAATATGAGGAATGGATCATACTGACCAAGTAATGGTGATCAATAGATATTCAAATATAAACGACCAAAATTTGAGGATTTGGCATACTCTAATGCAAAGGCATGTGGTCATGTGTAGTGGTTGGATCGAAAGGAGCTTTAAAATAATAATAAAATATTTCCATAAGCATTGGAAGTGTCGCAAATCTGGGATTTGCTAGAAAAAGTGAAAAGTTAGTTAAATTTGGGATGAAAGAAGAATCTATAGATAGAAAAGTCTTGTAGAGGCATTCGTTCATGAAGGAGCTAAGGTATAAAGACTAAGGCGAAGAGCCCTTAGACCCCCAAACCATCGGGCATGTAGGCAAGTTTGTCAATATGAAAGTCACAAAGTTTTCATGATAATCGATATCTAATGCATGAGACATGCCAATTGGACCAATGAAAGAGAAGTGATGCGGCATTCCATGTGGAGTAGGTGATGTGGTAGTGCTAATTGGAGGAAATGTGTCACCTTTATTTATTGTTTTTGGATTAGTTGTGTAAAGGTAAGTGACAAATGGCATGTGTCAGTAGTGCCACATGGCAGAGGACTCATCAATTCTCACTACACATCGAACTATGATTGGTTGTTGGAAGAATGTGGTGGCAGTCTAAGTGGCCTTTGAAACCCCAGAATCCTAGGGTGGTGTTTACTATCAAATCTCTTGATCACCTAATAATCTATAGCCCACAATCATAGGGCGGGTGACATGTATAAGATTAGGAATTAACATCACTAGGCCTTGATAATCCCAAGGTAACATTTTACAATGGAAAAATTGAAAAATTCAAATAGCCCAGGTTCATGACACATGGTTCTACGCACTTGTTGACTTAATATGTTCAATGGTGTATACACAGGTGTTTGCTCTCAATTTCTAGATAGTTCTATATACGTCAGTTTATGGCTGTGAGGGACAAAATTTGTCCATATCCTAATAGAATTGTCAATAAGTCTAAAGTAAATTAGCTTGTAAGGGTTATTTAGTGTTAAAGGTTTTTCGGGTATTTTTTTAGTTCCCAGCGAAGTTCAAATTTGAGGTATGGGTTATACCGACCTAGTAATGGTAGTCAATAGATATTCAAATATAAACAACCAAAATTTGAGGATTTGGCATCCTCCAATGCAAAGGCATGTGGTCATGTGTAGTGGTTGGATCGAAGGGAGCTTTAAAATAATAATAAATTATTTTCATCAGCATTGGAAGTGGCGCAAATCTGGGATTTGTTGAAAAGTTAGTTAAATTGGGATGAAGTAAGCATATATAAATAGAAAAGGCCTAGAGAGGCATTGAGAGACAAGATGTTCATAACAATGAGTATAAGAACAAGAGAAGTTAGTGTGTCAAAACCACACGAAGAGAAGCTAATGCGCGATCTATGGAAAAAGTACATGGATGAGTAAACAAAGGTTTGATTGGGTTTTTTGAGTGCCTTAACTAAGAGATCTATGTAATGTGTGATATGTGTGCCAGTCATGAGATATTTTTGCAATGAATAGGGTGAAGCACCTAATGAAAAGATAATGTTGATGAGGTAGCTGCAAAGAATTAAAGAGGAGCTAAGCTAATGTTGTTGAGGTAGTTACAAATAATTGAAGAAGAAAAGAATAGACTAGAGAAGCTAATTTTGTTGATAAGAGATTAGTGGGGATTGATGTCTCCAGTACGTTGGTTCCTGCAAATCTGATGGGATCGGTGACTCATGTAGGTTGGTGCCTACAAAGCAATGGGGATTGGTGTCTCTAGCAAGTTTATTCCTACAAATATAAGGGGTTTGGTGTCTCTTGTACATTGATGCCTACAAAGTAGTGGGGACTAGTGTCTCCAGCAAGTAGGTTCCTGCAAATCTAAGGGGATCGGTGTATCTTATAGGTTGGTGTCTACAAAGCAGTGAGGATTGATGTCTCCATCAAGTTTATTCCTACAAAGATGATGTGATTGGTGTCTCCTATAGGTTGATGAATACAAAGAATAATTAATTAAAAGAATTTTGGTGGTTTTCTCGCTAATGAGTTTCCATATATATCTTGTGTTCTATGATTGATCATGTGATTATTGTTTTATGATGTTTGATTGGTTATAAATAAGTAAAAAATGTAATATATTAATTTCCCCTCACACTCAATATATTTTGAATCCAACATAAGCCTTATTCCAAAATAGGCATGCCTATCAACCTAAAAATTGTTGATTTTAAAATATGTAAATATGTAAATTTATAATAAGTCTACTATTTTATTTTTGATAAGTTCTTTAAATTTTGGAACAAGTAAATATATCATAAAATGATTATGCATTCATTTTCATTTCCTTTTAATAGTTCTTTAACTCTTTGGAGAAATATTAAAATTATTTCTCATACAAAAAATGTTGAAATTGTAGCAAGAAAATGCTCCATTTGACTTGTGCCTTAGTAAAATGGAGAAATTTGATTTTCCACATCAGTAGGATGACTTGGATTGCAATTAACTAGAGTGACATGGCTTTGTCTCCTAGTTAAATCATTAAATTCGAGTTACATGCTAGAAGTAGAATTGTGCATAGGTTGATTGCTAAAATTTAGTAATCTAGTGGAGTTATAGTTAGTTAAACGTAGTTAATTGAGCTCTAGTCTTTAGTGGAGTGAGTAGGAGTTCAATTGAGTAGTTATGACAATTTTTAACTCACTAATCTCTCAGTTAACTGATCAGATTACTAAAAATACTCTCAGACATGCATGGAATTCAAATTTCGTAGTTGGAGTGGAGGAAAAGGCACATTGTAATTGTTAATTATATACTGGTTGAATGTACAAGTCTTACATTGTAGTTAGTGATTAATTCCTTTAGGAATTGCACACGGAAATATGGAATTCTTCTATTTTTCCGGAGATAATTTCCTCCAAGATTGCGTAAGGAAATAGGAGGAAAGAAAAGGCTCACTTTAGCTAAGTGTTGGTCAGAGCAAGTTAGTGAGCAGGAGATCAGAATTGCAGTGCAGGGTGTGCTTCATGTGTGAAGAAATCATTCGAGTTGATCCATATTCTCATCTAAATTAATGCAAAGTAGCGGAGGGGTTTTTCCCAGTTGAGTTCCCCTATAAAATCATTGTGTTCCTTGTGTTTTGATGTTTGTGTGTTATTGCATGTGTTTATATCGTGTGTTTTCCTTTCCGCAGAATAGTAGAAGAAATTTGTGTCTCTTAATTTTAGTTTGATTTCATTAGCAGTAGAAACTTTCTTGCCATTTCTACATGGTATCAGAGCTTCAGAAGACTACATAGAAACCTTGTTCCAAATATTCTCTCAGAGAAAGTTCAATTTGCAAATTCTTTGGTGCAAATTCTCTTCAGTACAGGAAAAATGTCCTTCTATGGATTGAGGGTTGAATATGCATCGGAGGGCATTTCGAATTTGATTACTTGGAAAGATAGGATGGAAGTTGTGCTAGATAAAAATGGAGTAATTAAGTACACACAAATTAATATTCCAAAACCAGCAGTATCAAATGCACAATAGCTAGCACAATGAAAGAAAAATACTGCAAAATCCAGGAGGATTATCGTGGAGGGTGTCAGAGATCATGTGATTTCAAGTTTTCCTTGAAAGAAGAATGCTTACACAATGTGGAAAACCCTCACAAAGTCATTCAAAAGCAGCAGTGATGCCAGGAAAATGGAATTAAAAGATAAGCTCAGGAATATTTGAATGCAAAAAAATGAAACCATTCCTTAGTACCTATCCAGATTCACTCAAGTTCGAGATGAAATTGGAGGAGTAGGAGAAAATGTGTCATCATCTGAACTTGTGAGCTTATCACTCCTTGATCTTCCAAAATCTTAGCAGAATCACCAGGATTCAATTAATGGAAGAGATAAATTACCAAATTGGGAGAGACTTTGGGTTGATTTGGTGTAGGAGAATATCAAAAGAAACACTAGAGATGGTGTCACATCCAAATCTAAGGAGGAAGAAAACTTTTCTCTAGCAAGCTGAGGAAAGAAGGCTAAGGGAAATAAGGCCCAAGGTAAGGCAAAATCCATATAAAACCATGGCAGGAAGAAAAACCTTAGCAAAATTAAATGCTTTCACTGCAATGGATATGGACACTATGCAACCAAGTGTCTGCACAAGAAATCTGGAAAGAAGCTTACAGGAGGAGCAAGAGGTGACACTCTCACATCACAATTCAAATTGGATTTTATTCTAATTACATGCATGGAAAGTACTATACGAGGAAATATATGGTACTTAGACTATGTTGCCTTATATCATATGATAGGAAGTAAGGAGTTCTTTAGCAGCCTAGAGGAGAAGGAATTACAATTACACAGAGAGCTTGGATATAATAGAAGGTATAGTACCAAAGGGATTGGAACTATCGCCTTTAAGAGGGAGTCAGGCTCCCATCTTCACTTGAAGGAGAGAATGTATGTGTGTGGTCTAAAGAAAAATATTAATGTTCAGCAAGGGGAAAGATTTTTTGAAGCATGTTCCTACTGGATAAGTAAAAATAATTTTTGTTCGATTTAAAAATATCTACAAGCTAGTGGTAGATTTCAGCATTTTGCAACTATACCTCCAGGAGTGAGGTGGGGTGACGTAGATCCTTAGTCCCAGAGTTGCAAAGATTTGGGCAGGGTCCATAAGGGAGTAGTAGTAGTTGCAATATACTCTTCTCATATATCATTACTCTTGCTATAGGGGCTCATAGTATTCAATAGCAGAAGGATCAGTGTCAGTTGATGCAGTGAAATCTTCAGCAACAGTTGCAGGCTAGTAGCACTCAAAGACTTAGGAGACAGTTGAAGCTCAAAGACACAATTATTTTAGTATTTTGGATGCTTCTCATTTGTAGTTGTTGAAGTAGCAACAACAACAATGAGAGGATCGTTAATTTTTCTATAGTACATTCCACTGGAGCAAGATTGGGGTTGTGCATAACCATTTTCTTGCTAAGAAGGAGTGTTGAAATTGTAGCAAGAAAAGGCTTCATTTGACTTGTGCCTTAGTCAAATGGAGAAATTTGATTTTTCACATCAGCAAGATGACTTGGATTGCAGTTAGCTGGAGTGACATGGTTTTGTCTCCTAGTTAAATCAGTAAATTTGAGTTATAGGCTAGAAGTAGAGTTGTGCATGGGTTGATTACTAAATTTAGAAAATTAGTGGAATTTTAGTTATTTAAAATCAGTTAACTGAGCTCTAGTCTTTAGTGGAGTCAGTAGGAGTGCAGTTCAATAGTTATGACAATTGTTAACTCACTTGGTAGTCCGAAAGGTTGGGTTCACTAAAACTCTATAACAGGTCATTCCTCCTATCTAAAAATTGTTAACTCACTGATCTCTCATTTTACTGATCAATGTACTAAAAATAGTCCCAGTCATGCATGGAATTTGAATTTCCTAATTGGAGTGGAGGAAAAGGCACATTGTAATTGTCAATTATATACTAACTGAATGTGCAAGTCTTGCATTGGAGTTGGTGATCAATTCATTTAGGAATTGCACAAGGAAATAGGGAATTTTCCTATTTTTTAGGAGTTAATTTCCTCCATGATTGCGCAAGGAAATTGGAGGAAATTGGAGGCCCATTTTGGTTAAGTGTTGGTCAGAGTAGGTCAGTGAGCAGGAGATCAAAATTGCAATGCAAGGTGTGCTTCATGTGTGAAGCAGTCATTATCATTGATCCATATTCTCATATGAATTAATGCAAAGCAGCATAGGAGTTTTTCCTAGTTGGTTTCCTCTGTAAAATCATTGTGTTTCTTGTGTTTATATGGTTGCATGTTATTGCATGTATTTCTATCTCGTCTTTTCCTTTTTGCATAATAGTAGAAGAAATTTGTGTCTCTTGATTTCAATTTGATTTCATCAGTGGTGGCAAATTGCTTAGAATTTATACAAATAAAATTTAAAATAAAAAATTACTTATCAAATTTGAAATGAAAACTATTTCACAATTTTTGAATTGAAAGGTAAAGAAACTTTTTTGAATATATTTTGTTTTTCATTATTTTATTTTATTTTTCTTTACCAAATATTTTTCTATGTATTATGGCAATTTAAAAAATGTCAACAAAATTTCTCCATATCATTATAATTCAAAGAAGGAAATGTTACCATTTTTATACAATTAAATCTTATTATCATGGAGTTCATGCATCTATTTATTACCTATTTATTGAAATTATATCTTAATTGTGAGCATTGAAGTTCAAAAGCTTTGGTTGTGGTGAATCCTATTGCTACTCACAAAGGACAAAGAATACCAAATTGAATCAACTTTGCATTCTCTTATTGCTTGGATTCTTGGATTTACAAATAGTACCTATGAATCTACCATGGCTCTACTTGAAGATTTTCTTTGTACCCCACGTGCATTTTTACTATCTACCTTACTTGCTTAGATATATGAATAGCACTTGCGTGTCCTTTTTATACCTACTTAATATGAAGACACAACAATAGGAACAACAACAACAACAATAATAATAACACACATGTGCCTATAATTCTTATGACGAAATATTTAATAGTAAATTATATTTATTTTAAGGAAAATTGTGTTGTTGGAGATTTTAAATGTTATTTTTTAATAGTTATGATTGGACCAATTACCCTATAAGAAAGAAAAATAGTTTCATTGTAACAAGAAATGACTTCCAAGAGATGAAAGAGTAAATCGTATTATTAAATGCCCTCCATATGATTCCTATATAGATTATAAGTAAATGGTCCAATTGAATTCTCTTCGTATGATTCCTATAAGGATTGCAAGTAAATGGTCATATTAACTTTTGTCCTTATAGACTTTCTATAGACTATAATATAAGTGAATCAATGCCACTTATGTGTACTCGTTGAAGTGTACCTAGAGTTCTGATCTTTTTTTCGAATTCTACACAGCTTTAAGCTACTTGACGTAGTTAGAGGTATGATGTGTCAGGTATACATGAAATTTTGAATTATTTTTATGTTCACATGAAAATAATAATTTACTTAAACTTGTCAATATTAAAAAGTTAAAACGAAATTAGCTTGGAGGGTTAGCTCAATTGGTCAAGTTCTCGTTGCTAAAGAACCTCACTAATGGGAGGTCACGAGGTCAGTTCTCCTCGATGCCCTCGGGGTTAGGCTTGCTAAATAGCCATAGGTTAATAAATATTTATTGTTAAAAATAAGTATGATAATGAATGAAAAGAAAATATTAATTATGGAAAAAGCCATATATTTAAAAAAAAAAAAAACAAAACAAAAAAAACAAAACTGCAAACAAAAATATTAATTATCGAAAAATCCTTATATTTGAAGAAGAAAAAAATTGGATAATTAATTTATGAGGACATTTGGTGATTAGAGGTTTTTTTTAACAATTTTTAATTCTAAAAATTTGATTTTAAACTACATAAAATTAGTTATCCACCAATCAAAAATTAGAAATTCAAATTTTAAAAATTCAAAAAATAATTTTCAATTTACAAAAATAAGTTTAATATTTAATTTTACCAAAACTTTAAAAAGCTTCGGAAATAGTTTCTAAAATTTTGAAAATTAATTAAGAGTCAAACCCAAACTAATTACAATATACTCTGCCTTCGACAAGTATAATAAACCATCAAAAAATAATCATCTCCACCAAAATATTTCCAAAAACAAAAAAAAACCAACATACATTAACAACTAATCATCTTCATCTAAATACTAAAAAATTATACTAGCAATTGCCCCAAAAGGTGCGAAGTGGCGTTGATAGGATTGTTAACCCTTGTTTTCTTGATTGTACCATTCTACAATTATTTACTTTAGATGTTTTGCTTCTTTTTAGGATTGGATATGGTCCTACAGTTTGTTCGTTTACAATTACGTTTGTTCATTTATAGTTACTTTTATTTTTTGGGGGGTTGAAAAGCATAGACCATATATATCACCTTTTTGCAAATCAACTTTGTAGTATATTGTGTGT
Organism: Pinus tabuliformis; assembly: GCA_031772625.1. NCBI lineage: Eukaryota > Viridiplantae > Streptophyta > Pinopsida > Pinales > Pinaceae > Pinus > Pinus tabuliformis. The sequence continues at coordinate 1,570,668,890 of CM062819.1, read as the reverse complement.
TTCCCTCCTTATGTGCTACTTTTAACCTCGTGCACCACTCTTACTAGTTTAATTACATCAAAGAGTAATTGCTTGGTTTAAGATCTCATTTAGTCAACCCACTTTTAATTCGATCCGATCAATGACAAATTATTTTGATCTTGATCTTATTTGTTTTACCATGGTCCTTTTGTCCAACTGGGTTATTCAGAGATTCCTTTTCTTTTCTCTTAACTTTCTCATTTTGGTAGAGTTGTTGGAAAATTGTGATGGGAAATGAAAACTTCTAACAAGTGTTGTCTGTAGGCCTTATGTGCTTCCAAAAATAATATGTTATTCCTCTTATCTGAAGAAGTAGCTTCCTTATATCAAAATTTTATTTACTCATAATATAAGAAAAAATGAATATGTTTATTATAATAAAATATTGGAAAAATAAATTAAGTAAAAGATTTATTCCTCACATCTTGAATTTTATAAAAATAAAGTTTGCAAAATTGTTTACCCATATTACAATTTTAATATATTATTAAAATACTAAGAAAAAAAAATCATTTGAATTTTTAACTATTAACTCTATTTAAATAATATTATATATATATATATATATATATATATATATATATATATATATATATATATATATATATCTAACAAAATTACATTAATATAGAAAATCATCTAACAAAATTCTTGCCTCCCAATTTTGTGATTATTGTTGACGCAATTTTAAATGTGAAAGGTTTCTTGTAATGTAATGGATAACACATAGTGAGTTCCTAACATGTAGGTAGATGCATTGAAGGAATAACAGTTCAAGCACATGTAAACTCAACTCAGTACATGTAAACATAGGAATAAATATTTAATTGTAGTTTGGAAATAAACATTTAATCCAAAGATCACGAACTTTGAGGAATCTTTGTATACCCGCTTTCAAAAGTGTCAGTCAATCTTTCCACTAGCCCATTAATGATTGTGCTGCCTGACTTAACTCATACATTTTCTCTTATGCTTAACTCATACATTTGATTTTGCTTTTTATGTACAAGAGTGACAACATTATAAGAATAGATACCCAGTTCCTGCATCATTAAAGAAATAGGACCTTCAAACCCTGGTTTTAGATCTCACATGTTATGGATTTGCATAGTTTCTAAATATCTTCAGCAAACAAACAAATATTGTTATAGAATATCTCCCTCCCAAGTATTCCACTATATCCGATAGGAGGTTGGAGCTTGAAATAATGTAATATAAAAATTCGTTGCAGTAGTTGAAGTTAAAAGATTTACTAATCAACCAATGTTGCTTCCTCAAACTTCTAGACATTCTTTCTCCCATCAAAAACCTTAGAAGATTCAAAAGGGAGTTCACTCTACTAATGCCTTCTACTGCAGAACAGACCATTCATATGTGTTAGCCATAGAGGGAAATTCAACAAGGCTTCTACAGGATTGAGACCTCTCTGCATGTTTTAGTAAATCGATAGTGGATGTCTCAATTATTTCTAAAATGGATTCTGGTCGATTTTTGACAACATCATTCACATTATTTCAAGAGAGCACAGAAATAAAAATAAAAAGTTTGCAGTAGTAGCACTTACAATAAATAAAACATAGAAATTGTCAGCTATATACTATTTTTTTCTTCAAATTTTATATTATTATAATGAAATGTAGAAAAATTAAATGTAAATAGAAATTTCTTACATCAAAACATGTGGTGTTTTAGAGTGAGCTTTTTAATTCTATTTTTGGTTTTCATCAGTTTGTTTTGAGACCTTAGTCTCACCAAATCAAAATCAAGACAAGTCCTGCAACTCTTTTTAGTTTTGAATCATCTCGTATTTTGTCTTTGCATCAAAATTGACCTACAATTGAAGAAAAAATAATAATGATGTCAAGATCTTTGTGATATCAAATCAAATGAAATGTTTTCAAAGGTTTAGAATGGAAACCTTGGGCATGAGAACCACGGTGTGGTATACAGCATCCATAAGTTGACATTGAACGACTCTAGAAGCAGCCTGCATGAAAATCAAATAAGTAATTTGTCAATTCTCTATTCAAATATCAGAAAAGCGGGAAATGTAATGGGTTTGTGTATTCTTTATAGAATAGCACTTAGCAATGGCACTAAATTAATTGATATGGAAAAGCACAATGCTCAAACATAACTTCCATGCTTTGAATTGAGAGACCCAAATTTTCGATCATTTTTTGTTTTAAATTTCATTAATAGTGAATCCAGCAAACTAGATCACTTTAATGGATAATTGTAAAGACAGATTATTATATTTTATCATTCCCTAAAGAGATGGGATCCCTAGTCCAAACAAATTTTTAACCAATCCCACCAAAAGTTATGCATCGCCCTCTCAAAACCCAGAAATGCAAATAAAGGAAGCATAAACAAAACGAAAATATTGATCTCATTTCTTCATAGAAAATAAAAAATAACCACGTTTTCCCTCACTCCAATATAGACACAAAAAGTATAGGGCATTGAGCAGTTTGCGAAGCATTGTACCTAAAGCACTTTGCATCTCATGGAAAAAATGAAGTCCTTGTCTATAGAGCTAGCAGCCATAGTAATAAGCCAGGGAGCATGATTTGTTGGTAAGGCAAAACCCCCATCATTCCCCACTGAGAAAACAATAGTAATTCCATTATGTCTTGCATGGAATGAGCCCACTGAGATCGTGTCATTGAAGTAGTCATTTTTAGGAGGATCATGACCTAATGGAAGAGATAAGTTATCCACTCCATATTTGATGTCATCATCCAATGCTGCCAATATGTATGAATCATAACATCCAGATTCCCAAAAATTTTTGCATATTGCAATTTGAGCCAGTGCAGCTCTCACTGCATTCCCCCTCGGGGCACTTCCAACTCCTAAACCATTGTAATTCATATTTCTCACATATCTTCCAGCTGCACTAGAAGCAGTATCGATGCCATGCCCTGTGCTATCTCTTGCATATATAAATTCTTTGTTAGTCATCAAACTCATTGTTTTCAACGTTTCTCCTTTCTTATCCTCCATTCCATTAAAACAATACATGGCGCAATTCAATTTCCTGAAATAATCCATGGAAATGTCAATGATATTTCTTTAAGTGCTTAACAAAAAGATTGCAATATCATAGGATGTTAGAATTCATGCAGCAATATGAACTTCAATGGAGCACATTTTACCTGTTGAATTATGGAATTGTTCACCACTTTTGCATACTCCCTTCCAAAGTGAAGGGATAGGATACATTAGATGGTCGTTGAAACTTGGGGATTCAGGCCATATACCTATTCACTAATATGTAAATGTTGAGACTCCCTAAGAGGACTCTGTTATTAATTACTTCAAATTTTGAGCACTATTGTGTCACTCCAAATAATCATCAATTCAGAAATTAGGATATATAGAAATCCAAACTATATAAAAATGAATTCAAATGTATATTTCTAGCTATATTGTTAATCTAATTCCATACAATATGTTCCCTACTATTTTTCCACCAAAAAATGGAGTATCTGATAATGTGCCCAATTTGTTGTTTTAATGTCTGATAGAGAACAAATCTAGGTGGTTTGTTCAAGGAAAGCGTACAAGTTTGTTACACAGTATTTTATCATACCTCCTTTTCTCCCAAAGTGCCAAAACATTGACTCTATGCAGGATATCCATCATGATATACAAATCAAAATCTCCCTGAAGAATCAAAATAAAATTGCCCTAAACCCATTCTGAAGAAGGTTGCCTAAAAACCTAATTTTTCGCATCAGCACGTTTTACTTCACTGCCTGCCCGTGATGATGGCAGGTTGCTCAGTTATACACTCGCGATGAACCTCTTCTGGTAGTGTTTCCCAAATTGGGGGAGAAACTTCGCCCTCGAGAACCTTAGGGAACAGCGAGGTGGATATTGGTTGTTGTTGATATGGTCGAGCTCTCTCATTTGGGCCTCTTGATATTATCATCATGGGATTTCCCCTTGAGATGTGTAACTTCCTCCCTCTTTTTTTGATTCCTAACTCCCTCTCCTTTCCTATAAATTCACTCCCTTCCATTCCCAAATGGTTGGTCATTAATTTATGCATCCCTATGCTGAGATTATGCTTACATGCTATCCATTCTAGCTTTGAGAAGGAGTGTTTGAAGAGCCTTTGCTTGGACTTGTACATCCAGCAAAAGGAGGTCTCCAACATCAAGGCATAGGTTGTATGCTTCCCTTTTAGTTTCTTAATATATATATCTGATGTTCACTTTCCATAATTGTGTAAATGTTTATGCTTTTAGCTTAATATTACTTAATCGATTAAGTAGTTTATGTTTGATGTATGTCACATATGCTCTTGTATCTTGCATAGTACTTTGATCTTCCTTGTAGGTACTCGGACATGAACAACAAGTAAGGGGCGAGGCCTAGAGAGAAAGATTCAAATCCATCTCCAAGGATCGAGTGATTAGCATCAGAGTGAGGTAGGTTTCTCCTTCTCTTTGCATTTGTCGAACATAAGCTATGAAAGTGTATGTTAGTTTGTTTAGTTTGTTTCTAGACCCACTCATTGGGCTATATGGATCGCCTTTGTTTGCAAAGGGGATTTTCCTTCACAACAAAATGGTGACTCCATTGGGGAAGCTATAGCCTTTTCATCCTCCTTTCTCAACTGATCTCTTGATCAGTTTGACTGACCATCGTGTTCTTAGTTAGTTTGGGTTTGTATAGGTCTGCACAATCACTGGTTTCTATCTTAGAGTGCTCAGTCTGGAAGTGTTTGTGAAATTATTTTTATTTTTTTCCTTATTCCTCGCCCAGCATGCTTTCTTCTCTGACAGTCGTGCTTCCAGTGCGCTTTTTATTAAAACAGTTGAGTTGATCCCCTATTCAACGCCTATTTGGCCATAACAGTCACGCTGATCCCTGAGATTGGAAAAAAACCTAGGGTTTCTCTGTTAAACTCCAGTGTGTCTGAGCCCCTCAGGTCCTGTTTTGTCCTACATCACTGGATTTATTCATGTTTTGATTGATTACTTCATTCTATTAGAAAATTTTTACTTCTTTGAACTTTCAAGTGTTTGAGTGTAGTTAGATTGATTTTAGGGTTTATAGGTCTTTTGATTGCCACTTGCCGCTTGTGAGTGCCATTGAGTCTCTAGTTTGTTGAATGATTAGGTCTGTTCATCTGGTACAATCATTTGAAACATTGATTTACATCGATTTCAGTTTGTCTTGTGCAAATTTGTTTTTCGTTTCTACTAGGTCATCTTGCATTTGAAATCCATCTTTGTCATTTACCAAGCATAGATTACATTGTTTGGTTTACAAACTGAAATGATTATATTTTCTTATCTATTCGAAAGAAAAAGTGAAAGATATTTTCATTGAGTGCTTTTGAATTTGGTGTTACTTTGATTGATGCATTGTTTGCATTAGGAGTTTTTGAATCAAAATCTTCATTTTTTCTTTAGTTGAAGCTTAGTTGCATGTGAGCATCTAAAATCAAAGAAAACATCATATAGGTAACATGCATTTTAGTAAAGTAAAAGTCATTTTTGCTTTCAATAGATTTCATAATCATTAGTGAAGTGAAGTTTAGTTTTTTTCTTGCATTTCACATTTGGAAAAATTAGTTGAGGCATATTGTTTGATGCATTAATTGATTGGAATTTCTTCCCTCGTAAGTATAGAATTCATTGAAAAGAAAGGTTTCCTTTTTCTCATATAGTTGCATTCTAGGATTCAGGTGACATCATTTGAGCCCCAAATTGAAACTTAATTCAGGAAAAACATTAAAATTTATTGAATTAACCTAAGGAGCATTTGGAACTTAATGCAAACATTTAGAGGTCTAGGTTAAAGACGTGTTCTGGTGTCTATAAACCTAGCATTTATCTTTAATTGCATGCATTGTATCTCGAGGATGAAATCTCATTCCAGTATGGAAGTATATTAGAGGTTCTCTAGTACTCATGGGTATATCGGAGGCACTCTAGTATGGAAAATATATGGGAACACTCTCACCGAACAATTATGCATTAGACAATACTAACTTGGACATTTGCTCCCCTTACCATCGAGTACATATTGGGAGACCCCACTAGGTTATTATCCTTTAGAGACAGGTAACCGAGTCAGCCACCTTGTAAATGTGATACAATAAACACAACATTCGGGGAGATCAACCGTCGTACGTTAAGTCCTTGGTTTCGATTAAGGTGTATATAATGGTTCATGTATACTTGGTAAACCCTCTTTCCTAATACACTCTTTTTTGTTTATTTCTTGTTTTTAAGTTCTAAAATTTAATTATCCATGATAACATGACTTACCTATGTAGTTATCCTTGGCCTCACATTGCCTGATTAATAGTAAATTTTAATTGTAGGATCAAATCAACCACCCCTTATTGTGCTTGAGAAAAGGTCATCATGGTTGAACCACCGGGTTCACCTTATATTTCCTCTTCATCATCTGACACTGAAGAGTCATCACAAGGAGGTTCATCCTAAGATTTCACAGTCACTTGAAACCCAAGGTCTTAAACTTGGAATTATCTTGAGTAATCAACCCCTTGCTTCTCGTCCTCCACCTCGAGACTCATCATCTCAAGAATCTGATTCATAAACTCCTGAGAATCCACATAGGTTTGTCCCTTTGAATCCACTTTTTAATTCATAAACAAGTTCGGAATTGCATATTGAATGTCAAGATCATACAATAGTACTTCTAGGAACGCCTTTCCTGTCACGCTGAGTCTTCTGACTGTAACTTTTGAGCTATCTCTTGCCTTTTCATAATCTTCTCACTGTAATCTAGCCACGTGTTGAGATTGTCATTAATTACTAATAGATTTGGAAGTCCTTTCTTGTAGAGAGGCTCCAACTTGGCAAAGAATCTCTATATTCCTATGTTCATGTTTTGACCCTTCTCTTCAAGTTGTCTCATCAGGTTCCTTTTAGTTAACACTTTCTTGACTTCCAAAATTGTTTTAGTCCTATCTTCAATTTCTAATTCTTCCAGTTCTTGACTGTTCTTGGAATTTAGAAATTTAATAAGCTCAGTGGCTTCATTTGGTTTATCTCCTAGCTACTTTCTAACCTGCTCAATGGCTTCATTCGACCTTTCAATAAGCTCTTGTTGTTAAAAAATGATTTGGATTGAAGGCCAAATTTCTCCCATGTCTTCATTAATCCTTTTCTAGATATTTTCCTTCACTTGTGCCAATGTATTGCCCATGGCACAGTCTTTTTCCATTTTCTGTAATCTTTGGGACAATGTCTGGGACTTTTGTGTTTTTGTCAAGTAGGCATTTTCAAACCTTGTACTCTGCTCTTGTAAAACCTTTATCTCCAGCTTCATTTTATTTAGCTCTTCCTCATGTATTGACATATTTTCCATAGACTGAGCTAACTTAACTGAGTCATCCACAACTGAGGTAGGAAGAATTGTTGAAGATTGTGCTCCTGCTGTAGTGGTTGTTGTAGGGACACTTGTCTGTAGCAGATATGCAATAGGAACTACATCAAGAGGAACAACTGCAAGCTGTGAATTCTGTTCCTTTTCATTTGCTAGCATCTTTAATTGTTGGCATCTTCAATTGCTGGGTATTCTATTGCTAACATCTTCAATTGCTTCTTTAATGCTGCAATGTCAGCATGCTTCATTATGATTATCTCCTAGGTAGATTTTGAATTGTCTCGATCAAGGCCGATTTTGACCACCATTTCCTCCAAGTATTTGATTCTGGTATCTTTGGCAAGTGAGGATATTTTCTCCAATTTGAGTTGAGACTGCACATTATTTAGAGTAAGCTATAGTTTTGAGGCAGTGATAGCAGTCTATGTTAAAGTAGAATACACCATCTCTCCTACTTGCATGTGCATATCTATTTGATCCAAAGGATGGACATCCTTTGCCTCAAATTCAAAAGTGGTATGTTTGAAATCTGCTACTGACTTTGGTTGAGAGACCTGGGCTTGCAAGAATGCCATATGCATTCTTCCCTTCTCTGTATCATATTCTAAGATGAGTCTGTGTTGAATGGAGGAGGATTTCTTTCTGAACTGAGCTAATATGTTATCATGAATGGCCTCATTCCTCTACTTGATTTCCTTGTATCTATGAAAAATGTCCACCTGTCTCTGCTTTGTAGACTCTTCTGGTGTCTGAGGAACAGTAGCTGGAATATCTTTTGTAACTGAGGAATATGATGGAGATTATGTAGTACCACTATCCAGCTTGAAAGTCTTCAAACCTGAGAGCACAATAGTGCCTAGTGTGTCCTCCAGTGATGTAAATTCTATTTTAGAACCGGAGCCTGCTTTAATATTTTTAGTATATATTTTAAATTCCTTAGCTGAGACTTCGGTGACAAGAGAATCATCCTCTCTTTCTTTCTTATTTGTTTTCTCTTGGGTATTGGAGTCTCTAAAGCTGTCCTAGAAAGTACATGCTCCTCGGCCTCCTACAATGTGTTTTCCACCCAAGTGTGTTGGTTCATATACTTTTCTATTTCAGGCCCCTGAGTGTGCACATATGGTGTAGATTTTTGTTCCACTCTCAACTTGGAAATTACCCCAAAGTGATCATAAGACCAAGTGAAACTGAGAGGAAAGTTCACTTATTTCAGCATGAGGTTTGCTTCCTCTCCAGCTGCTCTACTGTTGTAGATGAAGGACCTGAATTGTGTCTTGATCCGAAACTGTGATTTCTTCTTGACTGCAACAAAATGGATGTTATCTGAATGAATTATTTTCCTGATGTATTCCAAGGAAAATATTCTCATTGGAAAATATTTGGGTAGTTTGTATGGTGGTAGCTCTGAACCATACACTCTAATCTTTGTGAATGATTGGTAAAGGTACCAATTCCATGTTTTAACATGTTCACTGAGCTGCAGAACCTTCTGAATTTCTTCACTGATCCTTGGAACCTGCTAGCTACTTAACAAACAAGTGGTTGGATATACAAATTGGTGTATGAACTCTGAGAAGCTATATTCCTGTGATTTTTTCTGACTAAGGAAGTCCAGAAAACAACTTACTGTGGCTCTCCTTGCTAATCAAGTTTATGCACTGAGAATGGAAAATTATATGTTTGGAAAAACATAAACATATACATAAGAATTGATGAAGATATGAACATTCCTTCAGTTAAAAACTGAAGGAATTTTTCATGAATTACATTTGATAAGAAGTGACCATAGTCAAAGATGATTGATGGTCCTTCTTATGAAGAAATGGTGGACAAAAAGCCTAGAATAGGCTCATCTACCCACGCATCTGAATAATAGCCAAGAATGGAAGAAAAAACAGAAATAATCTATCTTGTCCTTTGAGGGAACATAGAAGAGGGATATGGGGGATTTTTCTTAGGGAGTTGAGAGTCTTCAAGGAGGAAGATTTCAAATATGGCAGCTCTCTGGGGGAAAGTTAACTTCTGGTAAATTTCTCTGAGAGCTTCAATGGAGAAAGGGGAGAGGGAATCATAGTGGGGAAACTGCAGCATTTGATTAATGTTTTTAGATGTGATGGTGAAGAGAATTTCACCATTTGGGGAGATAATTGCCCTCTTGCTTGCAAGGTAAGAGGCTTGGCATCTTAGAAAGAAATATGTAAAATGATAGGATTGGGAAGTAGCAAACAGAGGGAATCTGGATTGCCAGAGGTGTATCTCATCAGATTGGTCCAGGAAATTACCCTGAAACCAGTAGTGCAATTCGAACAAGTCGAATTCACACTGTGTTTCGGCGATTTTGTAATCTCGGTCTGCAAGTGGGGTATGGTCTAAGTCGATAGGGGGACTAAGAATTGGATTGATTACAGGGGAAGTTTTAGGTGCAATGGTGGTTGCAGAATGGAGAATACAATATTGCAACAACAGGGAATCATTGTGTGTCCAATAATGGCGGGAATTCAGAGTGGAAGACCTATATCAATTTATGAATGGTAGGCAACGGAATTGTTGCGGAAATTTTATAGCACAGAGGGACGAGAACACTGTTGAATGAGCAAGGAAAGAAAAGTGTAATCGTAGTGATGAATTTCATACTTATTTACTGTGAACTGGCCTTAATTGTTGGATTAAGGGTCTTTTTAGGGCATTAACTCCTGTAATGGCGCAGGAAAATGGATAGGCGATTTATGGAGGTTACAATGGTCTCATACGTGGTAGCTGGGGGTTGGCGGATGAGTGGAGCGGGAACATTGGTGGGAGTGATGGGGGTAGGGAGAGGTGGCGTGATGGGAGTGGTGGCTGTGACGGGACGTGGAGGTGACATATGGCAAGAAGTCGAGGTTAGTGAGAAGGAAATACTGCTTTCGGAGGGGGGGCATGGCAGTATCTGGTTTATGGGGGGGATGGGGTCCGAAATCACCTAGTGGCGACACGTTAGGGGGCGGTAAACCCCTTTTCAAGCCCCCTTATCGTTAAGCATTATCACTTCGGGGGGATCGGAAAACAATCGTGTGCCGTCGGATTTATGCGGTGAATGAATAGGTGTTCGTGAAGTGTGGGGAGGTTAACACCGGAGGGCCCCAACAAATGTTTCAGGCGCATAAAACATAACCCAAGGTCCAAGACTTTGGATAAGGGAATACTTCAGACTTATTACATGAAAATATTCATTTACCTATTCTAATGTTATCTGAAAGAAAATGTAGGTGCATTTGAGTATGAAAACCCCTTCAATTTTTATTCTAAGAGATAAAGACTATTTATTTCAAACTCTAGACTAATCTAATCAACTAAATTAATCCAAATTAAATAATTGGATTAACATTATTCACCTATTTCTGCCTATCTAGCCTTAACCAAGATTAAATTGTTTGGTTAAGTTATTCATTCTAACCTAATTAACATAAATTGAAAACAACTTGTGCATGATTAAACTGTATGTCTCAAGCAGAAAGGGATTGTGGCATTTTAAATAAGCTGCACACAATTTCACAAATTTATTCTTTTACAAAGCTAGAGGGCTAGTAGTGGCACTTAAGCTAGCATCACTTTCAGGTTTATTTATTTTTTTGTGGGGATCATTTATCATTTACTTTCTTTTTCTTTTCTTTTTTTCTTCTATTTTGTATTTATACCTTCTTTTCATTTTTTTTTTCATTTTTCTATTATTATTTTTTTGGAAATCATTTGCAGAAAGCTATATTATTTACAATATGAAATATTGAGAGAAAATACTCAATGATCATTGATCTTATAAATTATAGGACCCTAACAGTGGCTCAAGCTGGGCATGGCACTTCCTGGTGAAGTGTCAAGAACACCTTAGACCAGTAGCCTTGAGTCCTCATCTTCAATAATCATTGCATCTGATTTTTCTATTTTTTGTAGCTATGGTGGAAAAATGTCTCAAAGCTCAGGGCCTTCTACACGAGCTTCAACTTTGAGATATAAGCTACCCACTCATGATAGTACAAAATTAAATGGTATCAACAATGAGTGTGATAAAAAAAACACTTTGTTAGTCCTAAAAAACATAATGCTTGAGCATCTTACCATTGACAAGTCCTCCAAGTATTTTTGTTCCATATGTTTTCTTCAGAAAAAATCCATTGTTGCCTCAGTAAGAATCAATAATGTAAGGTCCCATCCACAAGTTGTCGAAACTACTATGCTTTTGTTTTTCTTCCCTTCTGGAATCCCATTTCAGAACATGATTACCAATCTGAAAGTCATCAATTTTTGTCCTTCAGTCAAATGTTTTCTTGATGCTATCTTGAATCACCTGAGTTCTGTTATGAAGTGTTTCTCTTGTCTGATCCAAATGGATGGTCTAGTTGATTCTCCTCTGTAAATCATTTGGTTCCACCTCCAACTCTTACATCATCTTTAAAATAGGAATTCCCAACAAAGTTAGAAAAACAACATCTATCCCATAAACTAGCTGATATGGAGACATGTCTATTGACTTTTTGGTAGTAAGCATGTCTGCCCACAATGCATTCACCAGCTTGATGTGCCATTACTTTTTATTTTCATGCAACAACTTTTTACTAATGTTAACCAATATTTTATTAGAGGATTCTGCTAGTCCATTTCCCGGAGGGTAATAGGCTGTAGAATGTCCCAATTTTATCTGATATTCGTTGCAGAAATCTATCATCTTTTTTGACCTGAAAGCTGCAGCATTGTCAGTAATAATCTTCCTAGGGCAACCAAATCCAGCAAGGATATTTTTCTCTAGGAACTTTATGATGACTACATCAGAAGCTTGTCTAGTAGGGATGGCTTTTATCCATTTTGTAAAGTAATCAGTGGCTGTCAGAATCCACTTATGTTGGGCAGATGAGGCAGGGTGGATTTATCCTATAAAATCAAGGTCCCATTGTTGGAAAGGAGTTTCAGAAGATATAGGCCTCAAGGGTAAGAAAAAAGCTTCTTTTTACCTTCGAATATTTGGCACTTGTGGCATGAAGTAACCTTCTTTTGGATATCAGAAAATAGGGTGGGTCAGTAAAAACCTGCCCTCAGAATCTTATTTGCAGTAGTCTTCTAATACAGGTGTCCACTGCAGTCTCCTTCATGGAACTCTTGCATGACTTTATCTGCTTCATTTTCCAATAAACAGTTTAGTAAAACACCACCAACATCTTTCCAGTACAGATTTTCATTCAAAATACAAAACTTAACAACTTTAAGTTTGATAAATCTAGCCTTTGTTTTAGTTAAACCAGGAGGAGCTTGTAAATTATGTAGCACATAAATAATGTCTACATACTAGGGAGAGGTAGAAAAATCTTTTGCTACCATTGGAGTCGCCAGCTCATCTAGTTCATTAAATATTTCCAGAAAATTTATATTTAAAGCATGTAAGTTAGATTTTGCCATTAATTTTTCTAACCCTTGACCTTTGATGAGTTTAATGGGTCGAATTTCAATATCATACTCTAATATAATAGCAATCCACTTACCCCTTTTCCAATCTGGATCACTTTGAGTCAGTATATCTTTAACTATTGCGCTTGGAACAAAAGCAATGATGTGTGAATGGAAAATATACACTCTAAAGTATTTTATAGACTTTACTAGGGAAAAAGCTTGTTTTTCCATAATTTCATACTCCAAGGCTGCATCTCCCAAAGCTTTGTTGAAGAAAGAAATGGTTTGTTCATGGCCCTCATCATTCTTTTGTAGGAGAACTGCAGCAATGGTGTGTTCTGAAGCAAATGAAAAAAATTAGAAAATATTTAGTAAAATTTGGACTAATTAACATAGGTGTCTGATTTAAAGCTTGCTTTACATTGTTAAATGATTGTCTAACTTCCATGTTCCATTTCACCTCAGTATCCGTTTTTAGCATATTGGTAATATTCTTTAAAAGTTCAACCAATTTCGGAATGAATCTCCGTAGAAAATTTATTTGTCCAATAAAAGATTGAACTTCCTCTATATTCCTAAGGGGGTTAATTTTGAGTATAGCTTCGATTCTACTGGGATCTATCTTGATTCCTTCTTTTGAAATTATGTGTCCCAACAGTTTTCCTTCTTGCAAACCGAATAATGTTTTCTTGGGGTTGAGGGAAATGCCAAATTTTCGACATTTTTCAAAAACTCTTCTCAGGTGATTTAAGTGTTCCTCATCTATTTTCGAAAAAATAGTGATGTCATCCAGATATATAACTATGAAATGACCCATTTCATCAACAAAAGTGAAATCCATGGCTCTCTAAAATGTTTCTCTAGCATTCATTAGACCAAAAGGCATTTTCACATACATGAAAGTGCCCCAAGGTGTAGTAAACGTTGTTTTCTCTTTATCGTCTGGGTGAGCTAAGACCTGGTTATAACCAAAAAATCCATCCAACAAGGAAATCCTGTTGTATCCAACTACCTTCTCGATGCAACTACCTTCTGTAGGATGTGGTCCATCTTAGGCAGAGGGTAATTTTCTTTTAGAGAGGCTTTATTTAAATTCTGAAAATCAATGCAAAGTCTAATTTCACAAGTCTTTTTCCGAGTGGGAAACAAATTGGACACCCATTTGGAATATCTCTGAGGTACTATGATTTTTGCATCATACATTCTCTTTACCCCTTTTTCAACCAGAGGCATAAGCATTATATTAATCCTCCTTAATTTTTGGTTAAAGGGTTTATGATCTTCTTTCAATGGAATTTTGTGTTGTATGATACTAGTGTCATAGGATTTTAGGTCCTCATAACTCAAGGAAAAAACATCAATGTATTCTTTGAACAATTTAATGTACTTCAGTTTTTCAGTTGGAGGTAAGGATTTAGACATTTTGATCATTTTGGGTTGAAGTTCAGTCCCAATGTTATGTTCCTCAACACCAGCTCCAGTGGTTTCAATTTTGGGTTTCTTCACTACATCATTGAAATCAAATAAATCTTCTAATGGAACAAGCCCTCTAGGCAGGATTTTGTCTTTCAATTGTAAAATATTTATTTCTTGTTTTTCTTCATTTATTTCATGCAATTTTAATTTATTTACACTAGTATGTACATTATCTTCTATATCAAATTCTACATCTATATTAGTATCTTCAAATTCGTCTTTACACTGCAAAAAGTTTTCAATCTGAGCATCATCTCCAAAAACCCGCCATTATCTAATGTTATCAGGTATAGTAGGTCTATTCTTCACTTCGATTGTATATGGATGAGTAGGATGAAATGGTAATTTACAAGTACTTGCCAAAGTATCACAACCATCAGGCAGTGTATTTCGATCTCTTGAAACCGTAGACAAACTATATTCAGTGAAAGAATTTAAAATGTCTAACACAACATTCCTATAAGCTCTCATATTAGGATGTTTTACAGAGTATTCTCATTTGATTTGTTTTATCACTAACTCAGAATCTCCATGAATGGCAATTCATTTAGCACCAAGGTTATTCAAGAGTTATAAACCTAAGATTCAGGCTTCATACTCTGCAACATTATTAGAACACTGAAAATTCAATTTGTAGCAGTGACCTTCTGAGTGATGAGTATATGAATTAGAAACCCATACACCAGCACCAGCTCCTTCTTTACTCATTGATCCATCAAAACCCAAATTCCACAAAACACCATATGAATTATCTCGCTCAGTGATTAATGTTTTACCATCAACATTGAGACAAAAATCAGTACTATGGTTTTAAATTTGTTATTGTGTGCTTACATCATTGTAAAGAATAAATGAGTCCAAAGACAATGATTGTTGTGTAAGACATATCCATCTTTAAAGTTCATTGGAGTTTGGATCCCCATGAATCAGAAAGCAGCATTCCATATTGGGGTGGCATATCGGCAACAACTATATCCATAAGCACACTTTTGGCAGGGATTTGGACTAAATTTACACATAAATATTTTATAATTCCAAGGCACTTAACTTGACTAAAATCAAACGAATACAGGCCTTTATACCTTCTGGTAATACCTAATCCCAACTTCTCCATAATTACTTTCGGCATAAGATTGTGGGAGGCCCCTGAGTCAAGCATTGCGTTGTGTAAGATTTTATCATGAATAGTTAAGCTAACATAAAAGGGAGGAACATCTCCCTCTTGAAGTTTGCCACCAACTTTTGGGCCAAATAGTAATTCAGGTTGATCATCTCATACATTAACTCTATCAGTGGTTTCTCCTATGCTCAATGCTTTCATTACCTGGGATCTGTAAGGAATTTTACTCATCAATTATGTCAAAGGAATAGGGATTTTGAGTTTTGTCAATTCATTTTCTATATTAAATGATGTCTGTGTTTTGTTTGAATTAACAGCGTATAGTTTATTAGCCACATCTCTTTGGGGTATATCTCTTGGTTGGATGGTACAAGGATCATTTGTTTGAATTGTTTTGGACACAGTGTCGGGTTTTTTCTGGATTATAACATCAGGATTCTTCATAGTAAGAATCTCAACATTCTTTTTAGCATGTGTTTCAGTTAGTTTCTTTGGAGGAGTATCAGGTGTTTTTCTACTCCTGAGGTTGTATTGTTTATGAACTTCCATAATGGCATTCTCAAAGCCTTTATTGTAATCCTATGTTCCTTCAGGTTCTATTTCATTTTGGGATAATAGGTAAAGATCTTGATCTTCCTCAGTAAGAAAAATATAGTCATTATCATTTACTCCTAATAGATTTATTTGAGTATTCTTTGTATCATCAGCTACTTCTACCTCCTCATATGTATAATTTTCTTGGAAAGGAGGTATTACCTGTTGGTCTGGACCCTTTTGGTCTCTTTGTTTATTCAAGGGTTCATTTCTTCAATAGTTTGGATTTCTTATTTCCCCGGTTTGATTTTCTCTCTGAGGAGTCCTATCAGCTATATTTATTATGTCCATCATTTTCTCTACTGTTCTCAATAGACTATCTGTAGTAGAGATGCAATAGGAACTGCATCAAGAGGAACAATTGCAAGCTGTGAATTCTGTTCCTTTTCCTTTATTAGCTTGTCCATTTTTGCTTCCATTTCTTTAATTTGGGCATCTTGCTCCACTAGAACTTTTAGCATCTCTTCCTTTTGTAGCTTTGTATCTCCAAGTTCTTTGGCTCAGGGGTCTTCTATTGTTGGCAGCTTCAATTGCTTCTTTAATGCTACAATGTCGGCATTCTTCTTTCTAATTATCTCCTTGGTAGATTTTGAACTGTTTGGATCAAGGCCGACTTTGACCACCATTTCCTCCAAGTATTTGATTCTGGTACCTTTGGAAAGTGAGGATATTTTCTCCAATTTGAGTTGAGAGTGAACATTATTTAGAGTAAGTTGTAGTTTTGAGGCAGTGATAGCAGTCTGTGTGAAAGTAGAATACATTATCTCTTCTTCTTTCCTATGCATGCATATCTGATCCAAAGGATGGACATCCTTTTCCTCAAATTCAAAAGTGGTATGTTTGAAATCTGCTACTGACTTTGGTTGAGAGACCTGGGCCTACAAGAATGTCATATGCATTCTTCCCTTCTATATATCATATGTTGAGATGAGTATGTGTTGAATGGAGGAGGATTTCTTTCTTAACTGAGTTGATATGTTATCATGAATGGCCTCATTCCTCTACTTGATTTCCTTGTATCTCTGAAAAATTTCCACTTGTTTCTTCTCTATAGATGTTTCTGGTGTCTAAGGGACAGTAGCTAGAATATATTTTGTAACTGAGGAAGATGATGGATATTCTGTAGTACCACTGTCCATCTTGAAAGTCTTCAAACCTGAGAGCACAATAGTGTCTTGTGTATCCTCCAGTGATGGAAATTCTATTGTAGAACTGAAGCCTGCTTTAAGCTTCTTAGTATATATTTTAAATTCCTTAGTTGAGACTTCAGCGACTGGAGAATCATCCTCTCTTGCTCTCTTATATGTTTTCTCTTTAGGTATTAGAGTGTCTGAAGCTGTCCTGGAAAGTACCTTCTCCTCGACGTCCTGAAATGTGTTTTCCACCCATGTGTGTTGGTTCATATACTTTTCTACTTCAAGCCTCTGAGTGTGCACATATGGTGTAGCTTTTTGTTCCACTCCCAACTTGGAAATTACCCCAAAGGGGTCATAAGACCAAGTGAAATTGAGAGGAAATTTCACTTGTTTCAGTAGGAGGTCTGCTTCCTCTCCTGCTATTGTTGCAGATGAAGGGTCTGACTTATGTCTTGATCCAGAACTGCGATTTCTTCTTGGCTACCACAAAATGGATGTTATCTGAATGAATTATTTCCCTAGTGTATTCCAAGTCAAATATTCTCATTGAAAAATATTTGGGCAGTTTGTATGGTGGCAGCTCTGAACCATACACTCTAATCTTTGTGAATGATTGGTAAAGGTACCAATCCCCTGTTTTAACCTGTTCATTGAGCTACAAAACCTTCTGAATTTCTTCACTAATCCTTGGAACCTGTTGGCCACTTAACAAACAAGTGGCTAGATATACAACTTGGTCTATGAACTTTGAGAATCTATATTCCTATGATTGTTTTCTAACTAAGGAAGTCGAAAAAACAACTAATTGTGGCTTTCCTTACTGATCAAGTTTCTGTACTGAGAATGGAAACTTATCTGTTTGGAAAAACATAAACATATACATTAGAATTGATGAATATCTGAACATTCCTTCAGTTAAAACTGAAGGAATTGTTCATGAAATACATTTGATAAGAAGTGACCATAGTCAAAGATTATTGATGGTCCTTCTTCTGAAGAAAGGGTGGACAAAAATCCTAGAATAGGCTCATCTACCCACGCATCTGAAAAATAGCCAAGAATGGAAGACAAAACAGAAATAATTTGTCTTATCCTTTGAGGGAACATAGAAGAGGGAAATGTGGGATTTTTCTTAGGGATTTGAGAGTCTTTAGGGAGGAAGATTTCAAAGATGGCAACTCTCTAGGGGAAAGTTAACTTCTAGTAAATTTCTATGAGAGTTTCAATGGAGAAAGGGGAGAGGGAATCATAGTGGGGAACCTGCAGCATTTGATTAATGTTGTCAGTTGTGATGGTGAAGAGAATTTCACCATTTGGGGAGATAATTTCCCTCTTGCTTGCAAGGTAAGAGGCTTGGAATCTTAGAAAGAAATCTAGAAAATGAAAGGATTGGGGAACAGCAAACAGAGGGATTCTGGATTGCCAAAGGCATATCTCATCATATTGGTCCAGGAAACTATCCTGAAACCAGCAGCGCAATTCGAACAAGTCAAATTCACATTTTGTTTCGGCGATTTTGTAATCTCTGTCTGCGATTGGGGTATGGTCTAAGTCGATGGGTGGAGTAAGCATTAGATTGATTACGTGGGCATTTTTAGGTGCCATGGTCATTGCCGAATGAAGAATTGAAGATTGCAACAACAAGGAATCATTGTGTGTCCAATAATGGTGGGAATTCAGAGTGGCAGACCCTAGTCAATTTATGAATGATAGGAAACGGAAATGTTGCAGCAAGATTAGAGCATAGAGGGATGGGAACACTATTGAATGAGCAAGGAAAGAAAAGTGTAATCGTAGTGGTGAATTTCACATTTATTTACTGTGAACTAGCCTTAACCATTGGATTAACAGTCATTTTAGGGCATTAACTCCTTTAATGGCGCGGGAAAATGGATAGTGGATTTATGGAGGTTACAACGGTCTCAGACGTGGCAGCTAGGGGTTGGAAGATGAGTGGAGTGGGACCATTGGCGGGAGTGACGAGGATAAGGAGAGGTGGCGCGATGGGAGTGGTAGCTACGACGAGACATGGAGGTGACATATGGCAGGAAGTCGAGGTAGGTGAGAATACAATATCGCTTTCGAGGGGTGTGGCGTTATCCGTTTTATGGAGGAGGGGTCTGAAATCACCTAGTGGTGACAGGTCAAGGGGCGGCAAACCACTTTTCAGACCCCCTTGTTGTTAAGCGTTATCACTTTGGGCAGGTCCGAAAATAATCGTGTGCCATCAGATTTATGTGATGAATGATCAGGTGGTTGTGAAGTGTGGGGAGGTTAACACTGGACGACCCTACCAAATGTTTCAAGCTCATAAAACATAACCCAAGGTCCAAGACTTTGGATAAGGGAATACTTTAGACTTATTACATGAATATTCATTTACCTATTCTAATTCTATCTTCAAACAAATGTGGGTGCATTTGAGTATGCAAACCCATTCAATTTTTATTCTAAGAGATAAGGATTATTTATTTCAAACTCTAGACTAATCTAATCAACTAAATTAATCCGGATTAAACAGTTGGATTAACATTATTCACCTATTTCTACCTATAAAGCCCTAACCAATATTAAATTGTTTGGTTAAGTTATTCACTCTAACCTAATTAACATAAATTGAAAACAACTTGAGCATGATTAAACTGCATGTCTCAAGCAGAAAGGGATTGTGGCATTTTAAACAAGTTGCACACAATTTCACAAATTTATTCTTTTACAAAGCCAGAAGGCTAGTAATGGCACTTAAGCTAGCATCACTTTCAATTTTTATCATTTTTTTGTGGGGTTCATTTATCATTTCTTTTCTTTTTATTTTTCTTCTATTTTGTAGTTATACCCTCTTTTCATTTTTTATTTTCATTTTTCTATTTTTTTTGGAAATCATTTGCAGAAAGCTATATTATTTACAACCTGAAATACTGAGAGCAAATACTCAATGATCATTGATCCTATAACTTATAGGACCCAAACACCCCCCACATGCATGTGCATGTGATTGCTACAAAAGACAATGGAGTGGGTTATTTCTATTCTAGACCTAGTTTTAAACCTCACATAATGGAAATGGAAGAGTAAAAAAGGTGGTTCAGACCCCTCTCTAGAACAAGCAAGGTAGCGAAAAGGGAATGTCTCCATGGGAATATTGCATAGAAGCCTTATGCCCACAATGACAGTGTTGTTTCCTGTCTCTCACTCGGCTTCAGCTTAGATAAAAGACAGTTGGCACATTGTAGTTATGGCAGTCTACTTTTGGGAAATTGAAGAGTGTATGCTTGAGGAAATTTCCATTGACATGGAATTGGAAGTGGTGGAGTGTACTTTGGTTCCTTTCTATGTGAGTGAAGGAGAATTGGCATGTGATTTTGGGAAAATAGGAGTCTATGGGGAGTGTAAGTCTAGTGTAAAAGAAGTGGAATTTAGGGGGTCTAGAGTGAGCGTGGAGAGATGGGGGAGATTCTAGCAAGGGTGGTGTCCTCGGGCTGGCAAGTGGTGGTCATCTTCGCCATTTCTTTTATTCTTAAGCATTGGTGGCTCAATAGCCACCCTAAGAAGGGTAATTCTAGTGCCCCTCATTTTCTCTATTAATATATATGGTATTAATTTGATTGGCCTTAGCTATTTGATTATTAATATTATGGTTTATCGTGTTGGTGGGTGGTTATTGTCCAATATGTTTGCATGTCTACAAGTTTTGGTGCATTTGCAAACACATTGATATGGGAGTTTCTACATCCTCTCCTCTTTTGTTTTGTCAATTATATTGGTAGGAAGTTTAGTGGTCATGGAGGTCTAGAGATTAATATTCTAGTGTGGTTTTGGTACTCTAGGGGAAATTTACAATAAAAAATATAGTGTTGTCTCTGGTATATAGTGGGGTATCCATTCTTTTGGTTTCCACTTATCCAGTTTTGGGCCTATGTACTAGTATTTTGGTGCTACATTTCTTTTGCAGGCTCGACTTAGTCTATTTTATCTTATATATACCTGTTATTATTTTTCTTTGTAAGGAACTTGGGAAAGTGAACCCTCTATGAAATATGTCAAGGTAGTGTATGGACAGCCATAGGGGCAGGGGAAATCAGGGCTCCCAGGGCAAGAAATGAGCCCAACAACAAGCTCAGGAAGAAACTGCCACATTCTAGTTCATTTTCGCCCCTGAAACTTGCAATGAGATTCACAACCCAGAGTCTTTGGTTGTTATGGTCCACCAAGATTTTTTTCATATGAATATTTTGGAAGAGGTTTCTCACTAGGTTCCTAGCCCTGGTCATAAAAAGGGACAAAGGAAATATAATTTCAATTCCATATCTCTTCATTTGCAAAGGAAGAATCTACTTGGTAGGGTCTTAAAAGAAAAACAAGAGGAGAGATACAACATTTTTTCTTCTCTAAAAGACATAAAATGGGCTGAGAGGAATAAATGATTTTACTTGGAAAGACTAGATGCAAGGCTTGAACATCTAGAAAGTCATTTGTAGTGTGAAGTTAGCCCCCTTTCTCCTCCAGGATCCAATACCAAGGACCCTGCACCTATTACATCGTATGACTCTTGAATGATTGCAATGTTTACTAGCAATTTTTTGCCTTACAATATTAGAGTAGTTAGGTTTATTTTGTTATATATGTTTTGGACTATTTTCTTTTCACGTAGGTAGTATAAAATATATGGTTTCCCTCAATGCAGATTGAAACAACCTACGAAGGGAAATGGTTAAGCTATGATTGGATAGATGATGCACTTTGTTTTGATGATATTCTAAGGCAATAAAAAATTTAACTTTCAAAGAAAAATGTACCTTGGTAATAAATGTTGTGTCCCTATTTTAGTAATTCTTATTAAACTTAGTTTTAAGTGATTGAATAGACTTTGAGTGTTTTATATAATTAGTTGGACTCATCTATCAAGATGATTTCTTGTTGGAAATTTACCTAACAAGGAAAGAGGTATGATTTTGTGAATATATCCTTGATGGTTTATGATGGATGACCTTAATTGATATGATGTTTATATAATATGTCATTATGTATTTGTGCCTTTTTTTGAATAATAGGAGATATTTTTTTTGAATCACCATCCCCTTTTGCTTGCTTCTACTTATGATTAAGTAGGATGGACATAGACACCTTTGTGATTGCCTAAATTGTGATGAGTTATGATTTTATTAATGATACCTTTAAATATTCTTGATAATGGCTATGAAGCATTGGTATTTTTTATGACAGTTGTGATGACCTTTGATGATAATTTAAAATAGCATTCCCTTGTTATCATATGATCAATGATGTATGCATGTACTAGATACCTTTCCATTGATATGCTTAATCTTATGATTTATGATATATGCATATGCCAAATGCATTATTATGATGTATATATGTACAAGATGTTTTGTCATTAATACACTTCATATTATGGTGAGATTGAGTATGATGAAGATGTTTCATATACGCATTGTTACATTGGATGAACTAACTTGTTACAGTTAAGATTTTGGTGGATAATGGAGAAATGCACTCAAGGGAAATGTTGTTGCCTCAATGATGATGACTATGATATCTTTGTGCCCATGAAACCTTGGAAATGGGAATTTTTTTTTGAAAATAACCTTGTATAAGGAGAAAGAGTTTTATTTAACTTTTTCCTGGTTTTGGACACTTGTAAAGTCACTCTCAAGACCAAATTTTCCCTTGCATTAATAGGGGGAAACCAAGAGACAAAATATTGGGAGGGCGTTACTTTATTTGGAATAATTAAATCAATTACCTACCTCTTATTGGGGGCTACCACATAGGGAATTTCCTCTAGGATATTTGTATTGTGGAGGTACTTGTGCTGTGATATTGGTGAGTCTGGAATAATTTCGCCTATGTTAACTATATCTATGTGGATTAAGGGGTTGGGAGTGTAACTACAATATGAGGGGGTACTTAATCTTTGTATGTCTAGCTCCTTGTATTATTTTCTTTTGGGCCTAAGTTACAAGACACCACTATAGTTGTGGTTGTCATCGCTAGCTAAAGGTGGTGGTAAGATATTTGTAGAGCATGACACCACCATTACTATGGTTGTGATCACCAATTAAAGGTGGTAGTAAGATCCTTGCATGAGGGTTGGCACCACTATGGTTTTTGTTGCAATCACTGAAAAATGGTGGTATTAAGAATCTTACAGACCATAATCCCATGGGGTTTAGAGGTGTTGCAAGGCTAAGAACCCCTCCACCACATGTAGATTGAATTGTTATGAGTCATTTTAATTATTCTTGAATACATTGGGTTGGATTCTTGAGATTTATTATGAGTTTGTGAGCCTTGCTCTAGGGAAACACTAATGAACGTTGTTCTAGTGGTTTGATAAGTGATCACTCCTTATAGTGATTTTCCCTTACATTCATTTAATATTAGTTTGTAGGATCATAGTGATACCTAGTTCGTGGACCCAAAGGTGTGGTTGGCTCAATTCTTGGACTTATAAGAGCTAAATCTTAAATCAATATTGTGTATTTGAGTATTTAATTATGCATTTCAGAATGATGTATAGTTGCACAGTCTTTATGCGGCTTTCGCATGGCTTCTTTGATATATATGTTTTTAGGGGATAGGTTCATTAACTTATTCCTTGCATCTTAGGAAATTGACAAATCATTAGTACTTTTAAGTCTTACTCTAAAACTAAAAAGACAATTTCAACTTAGATGACATCTAAAAAAATCAATACCTCAAAATGACATTACTAAAATTATAATAATAAAATCATATACTTTCAAATAACATCTAATTTTAATCATATAAGTGAAACCAAATACTAATAAAATTATATATTTTTAAATAATATTTAATCTTAATTCTATATATATATATAACTAAATAATTAATATGTCTCTTTTTATTTTTATTATTCTTTAATAAATATCCAATAAATTAAATCAATCAATCAAGATGTAAATTAATAAAATATATTCTCTTATCAGCCTCATGATAAATTATATTTTATCAACTACACGACAAGGTAGCAGCTTCTCTTCCCTTTATTCATTTTCTTTTAAATATTATTTATAACGTTATCCCTCCCTCTCCATAGAATGATGAAAAATGGCATAATATACTAAGATACGAGGGAAAATAACCTCTAACCTAACAATGTCATTTCACATATTACGGTGAAAAGGATAGTGTGTGATATTACGAGGTGAAGATACTTTGAGAAGAATGGCGATGTGATATTAGGAAGTGAAGATATGTTTGAGGGATATAAATTGATAAAACATTAAAATATAGTTATAATAAATATAAATATAGTTCGAGTATATTTAATGATTTAGAATATATATTTTTATAAAAATTATAATTTCACGTTAAAGAGTATATATATATATATATATATATATATATATATATATATATATATATATATATATATATATATATATAAAAAAATAAAAAGTTATTTTTTTATGGGGTGATTAATTAAGTTAACGATGATACTGAGGTAATACGTGGGCATTCATGAATACTACATGGCTAAAGGCACGACGACCGGCCTCTCCATCCTCTCAATGCACCTTCCGTACGGGAGATGGTAATGTAACTTGTGTGAGACCTCAAATCAGTCTTGAAACTCGTTGGAGGTGGCATCCGTCGATGATATATGGAGGGTGGCGAGGTTTGTTGTCAGAAATTATGGGTTTGGTCTTGTTATGGTAAATGTAGTTTGAGCTTTGAGCAAGGGAGAGATTGTTTCCGAGGGCACCCTGTCTAGGAGAGGTGGCGTCTTCGTCGTTAGCGCCCCCTCCTCCCCTTACGGGTGTGCATTCTTGTTAATTGTCAGTTTGGTATTCGGTTTATGGTCATCACGCACAGGGAAGGATTTAGCCAAGTTCTAGCTCTGGTTTTGTTTTGCTAGTCTTGTTGGGGTTTAGTAACATCCCCCTTGCACTGGAGTGAAATTTGGCTCGCTACCTTTAGTGGTCCCCTCTCGGGGTCGTGTAAGGTCAAGCGATGTTTGTGGAGCACATGTGCTGGATTTTGGGTGGTTTGGTTAGCGGGGATCCTATTCAGGGAGAGGAACTGTGAATTGTAGAGCCAAGTCCTCATTGTTGGGTTGGAATTGGGGTTCTTTACATTCATCCTCGGTTGGTTGGTTGTGGTCCCGCCGGCAGAGGTGGGGCGTTTCTCCTCAATAACAGTTGAGTTTCATGAAGTCACCTATTGGTCAGCTTCAACTCATCCCAGCAGTGTAGGGTTGGTCATAATGCATCTGACTTCCTGTTTTTCTCATTCCTCTTCACAGCTTAAGCCCAATTCAGGTATCCCGGGGGGCTGTGTGTCTCTCTCGCAGATGGAAATGGCAACCAGTCACTCTGGGCGGGGTGCTATTATTGCAAGTCACTCGGAACGAGTGGTCTCTAGCAGTCGCGGTGGCAACAGGGCGGGTCATTCTGGTCGGGTGGATTATGAGGCATGTGGTGGTTGCTGTCATCATGGCTTAATGGCTGGTCGGGTGGATTATGAGGCATGTGCTGGTCACTGTCATCATGGCTTAATGGCTGGTCGTGGGATTTGCACCCCACGGAGCCAACAACGGGGTGGGACGATTCATCGCGACGGTTCGGGGCAACAAGGGAAGGCTCGTAATTTAGGACGTTGTCAGAGACAGGATTGGTGTTTAGAGCATTGTTGAGATTTGATTCAGTCGGTACTTGAACACTTAGAAACCTCGGAGCAGGTGAGGCGAGAGGAGCATGCAGAGCTCATTGCCACTTTGAACAAAATGCACTACTTCTAGTGCCAAGTCCGAGAGTGCGTAGTGGTGGTCTGGCGAGGCTAGAATATATTATCTGAGAAAGTAGAGAAGTTGGAGGCTTGGATGGCCCACTTTGAAGAACACGTTCAATGCTCCTTTTGTCCTCCTCCTCCTCCAAGAACAACTCTAGACAACCCAGCCTCCATCACTTCTAATGACTAGCATGGTTACAGGTGTTTACTAGTGCTTTTAGCCTCCTAAGTTGTGGACTGTGTCTTTAGATGTTTTTTGGTGAGACTACCTGCATTTTGCTATTGTTGTACCTTTTTTTGGAAGAATGAATAGAATCTTGATTTACAAAAAAAAAAAACAGTAGTGGGGACAGTCAAGCCATGCAAGTTGATTCATCATTGTTATTCAAGGAAAATCACATCACCTAGAATTACTGGTTAGTGATCCTTAAGGGGGCGGGCTTTCACTCCTATTAAATGCCTCTAATCCTTGATGGTTAACCATAAGAAAATGGGCTCTTAGCTAAGCAAAAGAATTTTTAAAGAATACTCCAACCCAACAAACAAAAAGTTCTTACATATTAATTTGGTAATTTTAAAATTAGAATTTTATTTTTTCTTTTCAATGAGAAAATATATTTATATTCCATACAAAGAATAAGATTTTGTTCTCGAAGTTTATTAAAATAACAAAACTAGAAACCATGACAAAAAAAAATAAGTAATATAAATTCAACATATAATGATTGAACTAATAAAAATTATATGAACATCATCATTATTATTATTATTATTAATTTAAAATATTTTATTTTTAAAATACTATTATAATATTCCAATTAAATTATAATAAATTTTATTATTTTCAAAATACATATATAGATAAAAATAAAAATATTATTCACTTTTTGTGTCACTCATTTAAAATATTTTGTTTTTAAAATAATATTATAATAAATTTTATTATTTTCTTAATATCAAATTTTATTTATATTATAATACTGATAGAAACAAAAATATTATTCACGTTGAGTGTCACTAGTATTTAATGGATAGTTTAATGTTTTAAAAATATAATTTAAGTAATTTAAAATTGTGATTTAATTAACAATCATGCTAAAATATTTTAATGATATTATTAAAATTAGCTTAAATTTATTTTAATTATCTTGATAGGTATGTCTATTTTAAAATAGGGCTTCTTAAATTTTAATTAACTTATCGATAATTATTAGGTAGATGGTAGGGATTTAATCTTCATGGAATATTTTAGAATATTCTTAGTAGTATATTCAAATCAAAGGTTAAGATTTATTTTTGAAGTAATTATGTAATTTTTTCCTTTTTAATTACATTTAGTAATTAAAAAATGGCATATGAACAAGTGTCATGTAAAAATAAGCTATGGTTTATGATATTGACAAGTCATGGTATCAGCCCATGATATTATAACAAAGCATATTTATAGATTAAAAATCTCATGATAAAGTTAGGGTGAATTTTCATGGTTAAGAATCATGTTGCATGTTTTTTAATATATATATATATATATATATAGAGAGAGAGAGAGAGAGAGTTATAATTTAGTTCATTCTTATGAGTATTTTAATTTTAAGAATTTGAGATGTATGATAAAGGTGTCTTGTGGTTAATTTATATGCACTAAAATATTATTTATGATCTTGTTCAAATTAAAATGTTATATTGATTTGTTTTTGTTATTAATATTTTTCTTTGTCAACTGTGTATTGAATATGGAAGGAACTACAAATGTATCATGAATTAGAAACAAGAATAGATCCATCTTAAATATGGATCTAGTTAGGAGAGATCCAATTACTTCACTTGCAAATTTTTGTATTTAGTTATTTATTTTTAATTTTAATTTTATTTTAATCTATATGAACAAAATTTCAACTTTGATGAATAGATAGGGTTACACATCATACTCGGTTGTAGAATGAGCCTCTCGACTCAAACACCTATGAATGAAAAAAAATTATCTCTTTACTTTTATATATACAAAAAGAATTGATATTGAAATATTTTGTTTATGATAAACACTTTATCTTTTTTGTTATTTATATTTTTTAATTGTTGCCTATCAATTTCATATTAAAAATAAAATAAATTATACATTTCTCGCATATATGTGTATATATGTATAACATGTAAGAGACTTGAAATGACTTAGAATTTATATAATTATTTCTGTTTTTTGTGTTTTATCACTTGACTTGGCATTATATCTTTTTAATAAATAAATATAATCTATTTAACATTTCATTACAAAATCTCTTCCATATTGTTTTGAAAATCTCCTCACAACACCCCCACCAAAAAAATACTAAACAATAAAATATTTAAATTTATCTTTTAAGCAATAAAATTATATATTATAAAACAAGTCACTTATTCCCCCACCAAAAAAATACTAAACACTAAAATATTTAAATTTATCTTTTAAGCAATAAAATTATATATTATAAAACAAGCCACTTATTTGAATGCCTTTAAAATGTCACTGGTGTGAATGCATTTATAATATATAAATTTAAAATAGAAAATTAAAATATTTAAGATATATTTTAATAAGATTTTTGTTATTAGCTCTTGTCAAAATGACTCAACCGTTGGATTTGTGTATTGACCACTATTAATTTAGCATTGACCAATATAACTTATAATGCTTAATTTTGAAAAAATAAATAGCTGTTTTTCAATACTATTAAAAAAATCATTTTCCAAACATTTAATTGGACTATAACTTGAAGGTCTTATTGCAACCTTTGCACAATATAATGTTATGTAGATAACTACATCACATATTTTATGGTTGCAATATTCATACATGATTTTTATACATTTGTGTACAATGATTTTTTGTTCTTAAGCTTCACATAAAACCATCCAAAAATAAAATATCTTAAAATTATCTCATACTCACTTGATTCCCACTATAATTTAAGTTTTTGCATAAAAAAATGAATAATGAATAGGAATAAGACCAAAGGTTTATTACTACACACTCAAATTTATGCTAGTTTTTGTACTTAAACAAACAATTAATTTATCAATCTCATATCTCAAATTATTAAAAACAAAACAATAAAATTCCATTTATCTATTAACCATGGTTAAATTTAACATGACCCATACAAATCATAATTTTTTCTTAAAAAAATTATTTCTTAAAACACGCTTATTTAAACTTCTTAATAAAATAATTACTTATACATTACCACTAACCTAAATACGCTGCAGCACTTCTTAATAAAATAATCACTTATACATTACCACTAACAGCAATCTGACCTCTACTTAATCCTAAAAATGACGAATTTTCGGACAAGAAAAAGTAACTTACAATCTAGCTTGACACTGTTTCTGCACCAACGAAGCTATGTCCTAGGTACGAAGGCCGCCGTTGATTAGTGTATAAATATTTTCTTCAAATATTTTCATAGCCTCCGACGGCAAACAAACAGGTACTCTGATTCCTTCACAGTCGTTCTTTGAGGCCCTCATCAAAGACGAAAGGTTGGGTACCGGGGAAGAAGCAGGACACACATACACTGCTTTTCCCCACCCGAAGTCGGCATTTGCGCAAGCCCCTACAATATCGGAAATATCCGAAATGATGTAACAACCGCGCGGTGGGCTGAGTGGACGCCCATTCACCTCCGCCAAATCAACCGTGGATCGCACGTATTCTTCGTCCACCATTTTCTTCCCTTCGTTAATCAATTTCACAGCGAAAGACAATGGCTGGTCAATCAGATCTCCGGCTCTTGCTATAGCGTGGCCGCATGCTACTACATTTCCATAGTACCCCGTGGGAAGACGCGGTCGAAATCGAGAACGGGCGTTCACGGAAAACAATAATGCCGAGTCTTGGTGGGCAGGGATATTGAGAGCCTTTACTCTCGATTGCCACAAGCAACCCGCTATTACTTCGAATGTGGTGCAGTGCCTTACCTCCTTTGCCTGCCGTTTCAAAGCTCCAATTTCTTCTGGACCAAAATAGAACCATTTTGAGCTCATTCCGTCTCCTGCACGCACTGGCACCACTGATTTTCGATATTTGTCAACAAAATCATAATATAAACGGCCGATAGCAGGGGATTTCACGGTAGGCTGCGCTCTGGGTCGAAGGATTTCTCTTTTCCAAACGGGAGGAACCGTGGGTGTTGCTGCTCCTCTGGCTATTTCACTCAGACCCATCACAAACTGGGCGATTCCAACGCCATCAGCGATGCAATGGCTGAAATGCAAACCTAATATGAAGCCACCACATTTTAGACGAGTTACCTGTGAAAGATTCAAACATAAAAGTTACCAAAACCATAGTTACTAAAGTTAAGGAATCGATACGAAAATATTTAAGTCTCTTAAATCTTATTGGAGAAATATTTGGGAGTATATATTATAAAAAAATCGAAAGAAAAATCAGGATATTTTCAAAATTGATTTTATTATTATCAAATTGAGAAGTTTTTGATTACAAACAAATTTAAGA
The DNA here is from genome assembly GCA_031772625.1 of Pinus tabuliformis. Classification (NCBI taxonomy): domain Eukaryota; kingdom Viridiplantae; phylum Streptophyta; class Pinopsida; order Pinales; family Pinaceae; genus Pinus; species Pinus tabuliformis. The sequence goes on along the minus strand of CM062819.1, from coordinate 1,570,638,475 downwards.
TTAAAAGTGCAGTTCTTTATGATATTTTGTTAAGTGAAACAGGGATTGCTCCTATTGAAGCAATTGCTATGATGCGAGTGATAAGGTATTTGAAAAAAATTAGCAAATGGAAAAGGGTAGACGGTCTAAGGTTGTCTTTAAAGATAGATTGTGCAAGAGCAAAAAACCTTGGATGTAGCGAAATAACAAATGGTTTAGTAAATGGGGTATTTGTTTGAACGCGTGTCCAGCAAAGAGATAATAACTTTTGTTATGGAAAAGTTTTACAAGCGTACTTGGGATAAGGAGCTAGAAAGAAAGAAAAAGTACTATATTGAAGTGTTTAATCTCACTCTTAGTCATCAACCAAAAGCATACATAGAAGTCAATATCTCTTGGAGAGCCAAAATTTTTATTGCTCAGTTAAGGACTAATTCTCATCGACTCCGTTGTGAAATAGGGCACTCGAAAAGGCTAAAGGAAGTGTGGGAGGAAAGAAAATGCATTTTTTGTTCTTCGGTAAAAGTGGAAACAGAAAAACATTTCATTTTAGAATGTGAGGCCTTCAAAGACAACACAGAACTTGGAATAATCTATTTAGAGAGGGGTTTGTCCAGAAGTTGGGAGCATTTATTTTGAAGCTTCACAGAGAAAGGGCCTAATACATCAAGCAGATGAAGAAGCAATCTGTCCCATAGGTAATACATCAAGCAGATGAAGAAGCAATATGGATTTTTAATTGTTTATTTATACCGTTATTTAAAAAAAATTATGGGCCCACATTATTTAAATGTTTTGTATAGTTATTTAACTTTTTAAATTTTTTATTTTGATTTATATTTGATAATGGACCTATATCCTTACACATCATATTGCATTGTAAAATATACCTCTTGAGAAAAAATATATACACTTTTTCTCTAAAATTATTGAGAAACATTTTCTATTTAAATTATTAATATTAAATAATAATAATAATAAATTAATAATATCAATAACACAATTTCAAAACTAAAAATGTAAGAAATAAGATTGTAATATTAAAAATAGCTCCAAATAATTTCCATATACCAAAAATTTATGTTTTAAGTATTAAATAGATTCTCATAAACCTGAATAATATTAAGGTCGTTTATAGTAGTTAAATTTAAATGTATTCAAGCAAAATTGAAATCAACAAATTAACCATTTTTATTGTTCTCCATTAAAAATGGAATTGACTAATCAAATCCCATTGTTTCATAGTAGACGGGAACGTGGTAATTGCTATCTTTAAAAAACAATGTTTTGCCAAAAAAATGTAGAGGAGTTTTACAACTGTAGTTTTTTAAGCAATTTTTTTTTAACTTTTGAAGAAAATTATTTTTGATATTCTAATTCATAAACGAAAAAAAAAATGTATTTTAATATTCACATAGGTAAAGATAACTAAAAAATCAAATCACTACAAAGAGAAAATTATTTTTAATATTCTAATTCATAAACCAAAGGAAAAATGTATTTTAATATTCACAGAGGTAAAGATAACTAAAAAATCAAATCACCACAAAGAAGAAAATTATTTTTGATATTCTAATGCATAAACGAAAGAAAAAATGTATTTTAATATTCACAGAGGTGAAGATAACTAAAAAATCAAATCACCACAAAGAAGAAAATTATTTTTGATATTCTGATTCATAAACCAAAGAAAAAATGTATTTTAATATTCACAGAGGTAAAGATAACTAAAAAATCAAATCACCACAAATTTATATTTATTTATTTATTTTTGTCAATTTGTGAATTAAAAAAAATTGATCACTATGATACTAAACAAATTATCACAGCTTATGGACTTACAATTATTAGTACTTGTTTTTTTTGTAAGGTTATTCTTGCAGATTGTTCAACCCACGAGAATATACTAGTAATTTTTCAATAATATTCTTGCGTGTTATTCAATCCACACAAAATTTCATATATCAAATTTATAATATATATATATATATATATAATTTTATTTAATTAAAAAACAAACGAATTTAGTGCAAATATAAGTGCACTAACGGGAAAATCCTTATAATCGTAGATTTTAAGAATATGTTAAACCCTAAACAAAATCAAAACAACAAATACAAACGTGACACAAAAGAAGTGGAGAGTTTCTGCGGGAATATGACGCTGGAGCGTTATTTATAAACTCGAGCATGAGGAATAGGTGGAGAGAGATCTCCCAAGTCTTCCAAGGAAACATCTGCGTCGGCCTCTACAAAGAGAACCCCTTCACCGGTGCAGTCAATGATAAGCTTACCTTTACCTTTATGGGCATTTCTTAATCTGCCAGCAAATGGATAGTAATCCACCAGAATCTTGGCCAGAGCCTCTCCAATAACTTCGACTGGATCCTGATCATTCTTGCCATTACTATTCATGGAGATTTCAGGGCGTACTGGTGGATAAAACAAGAGTGAATTGACATAAACTCTTGATGAAAATGAATCGTCCAAGTTGGTAAGATAAAGAGGCTGGGTGGGAGTCGGCCGGTTGGGCGTAACCAGGAGAGGTGGCCGCCTAGTGATTGCGAAATTGCGGGGAGACTCCTTGAGGAGACGAGGAAGCGGCGGAAGCGGAGCTGGCGGCGAAGGCGGGGGCCCCGCTTGTCTGGCCACCGCCCAAACCAATCCCATTCCCAAAACCGCCATCTAAACACAACAGTTGCAGAGATGGCCAGAGATCTCAGAGAGCAGTAGCGTGTTATGGTGATCTCAGGAGCACTAACTTATAAATGGTTGGATTGGTTGTAATCATTTAGTTATCATACAGAGTTAAATAGTAAATTAATTAATTGTTTGTACATTGTTATTGATATGGTAAGCTTTAATAGCTGCTATCAATATTTTTGGAGTTATAGCATATGTTGTTGTATATATAACTCTTAGATTTTGGATCAGTACTTTATATGTCAACCATTAGATTTTGGTTAAATTTTGTGTGATGTTTGGGAAATTTTTAATTTTAAGACCATAAATGATGGCTCAATGATAGATGTACATGTTTTATATTACATGATGTATATGTTAGTTTTTATTATCATTTACATAATGTATTATATGAGGTTTTGTTTTATATATATATATATTATATGAGGTTTAATATTAGTTGTTATTCATTGTTCAGATAATGTATTATATAAGTTTTTGTTAATTTTTTATTATGAATATAAAAGCAAATTTTATTACTAAATTTTGTGTGATGTTTAGAAAATTTTCTAATTTTAATTTGACCATAAATGATGGTTCAACCAAGTAACATGATAGATGTACATGTTTTATATTACATGAGATTTGATATTAATTTTTATCTATCATTTAAATAATGTATTATATAATTTTTTTGTCAATTTTTTATTATGAATATAAAAGCAAATTTTGTTACTATAAATTTTGTACAGTATTTAGGAAATTTTTTAATTTTAATTCAATCATAAATGATGCCTTAAGCAAGGAACATGATAGATGTATATATTTTATATTACTTCAGAAATATCAAACATATTCAATTATGTTCAATTTTATGGTCAAACTAACCTATGATTTGGTGCAATTATGTACAATTGTTATTTATGCAATTCCAAAGATTTTATAAATCATGCCCAACCATTCTTGAAAAGTGAGTATCTTGGTCAAAACCATTAACTATAATGTATTTTGAAGAGGAACAATCAATCTCAACTTACAACATGATGACTTGGAGAGAAAGATGACCTTATAAATAATAAAAACATATTTGAACCCACTTCTAAATAGTTGTTTGGATCATATATTTTTAAAAAAATCATAACTTTTGGATAAGTAAGAAGGAGGATGGAGTCTCCCTTCTACACCCTAACACTTGAAAGGCCCAAACCCAATTGCATCCATATTAAAGTATGAATGTATCAAACACATTATAGCCTTGGTAACCACACATTTGAGATTCTATACACAACCATGAAATAGATCCATTTTCTAGTCAAGCCCATAAATAAATAGATCTACTTTATAAAACCTAACACTAACACTAAAGAAAATAAATAAAAACTATGAAAAAGAAAACAAAAAGTTATTTAACACATACAAACAAGAAAATAAGTTCCATTATTTATATTGGAAAACTAAAAAACCCTTCAATTTGATTACTCTATCCTCATAAGTTAGTGTTTTATATAGCATTGCAATGGCTCATGGGTGTGGGCATGCCAGACAAGTCTCAACCTTGAAGCTTCAAGCTTTATTGTTCAAAACTTAGATTCAAGTGTGCACAATGCAGAATTACATGATGTAAGTGGAGATGGAGATAGGATTTTTCTAACAAGTCCAAAGACCCACTATGGGTGAGTTTATGCTTATCTTGGAATCTCAAACTATGGGTTTGTGACTTTTAAGAGTCTCATCGAGGTCTTCATATCGTGAGTGCTACATAATTTGATGTTTATCTTGAAATCTTTGTTGGTTTCTTTTATTTTCTGTCATCTTATTTGGAATTTACTTATATGTATGTAAATTTTTAAATCTTTGATTTGTTGACTTCTTTTATTTTCACAATCTTATTTAGAATTTATTTACATATATACATCTTTAACTCACTGAAAATTTTAAAAATTAAATAAACAATATCAATAAATTGAAAGTTTTAAAAATTAAATAGACAATATCAATAAAATAAAAATATTAAAACAGTTAATATTTAATGGTTATATATATATATATATATATATATATATATATATATATAAATAATTAAATTAAATTTAACCTCTATTTAAAATTAAATTTAAAATATTTTTCAACTATAATTGTAACTATACAACATTAATAATACTAAATATATAATGTTCACCCTAACAACTCACCTTCCACCTTCGGCACATTAATAAAAAGCAGCTAAATGCTGTTAGCCTAACAACTTCCCTCCACCCTCATGAATGAATCTTTTCATTGCAACACAGACCACGATGTTCTGATTGTTCACCCGCTATCTTTCCAGGAAATGCAAATATTTATTTTGAGGCTACTCAGTTGGTAAAACACATAAAATTCTAATGAATCCATGAACGGAATGGAGAACAAAAACTTTGTAATACGATATGATGATATAAAATGTCTTTGTTTTATCCACTAAGAGTTAGGAGAAGGCACTAAATCTCCATAAAACTTCATTACCGGTTCATCTTGCAAGTGGGTTACACGCTTTTGGTAAGGTTGGTATGTATTTAAAGTTTGGTGCATTATGCCTTTCATGAAAGTTTGTGTGGGGTTAAAATTGATTGATATATATTTAAGATGTATTCCATATAGGTTATGAGTTAGGATGCTTTTTTTCAAACTATAAATACTTATTGTCAAGTGGGTGTAGTTGGGGTGGGACTCAGAGCTATTATTATATTTTTTTTTCAAAGTTCTAGTTATATTAATATGCTTGTTTTCGGATCATTTTTATATGAAAGATAATTTGTTTATCTTATGAATAGGTTTTTTATAGATGTAATTAGTATTTATATATATATATATATAGATATAGATATATATCCGTTTTTTAAATTACAAATGATATTATTTTAAATTTTACTTATATTTAATATATTTTATAATTAACATAATTATTGGGTCAATACCATAGTCTACCAATACCACATGCTCAAAATACAAAAACTCAAGTTCATATGACACATGTTCATATGACATTTTTTTTAATTAATCAATTTAATTAAAAGGGAAGAAATGGCATAACTAATTTGGAGATAAATATCAACATTTGATCTTTAACTGTGACTAATAATATTTTAAAATATATCATGGAGGTTAAATCCCTACCATCCACTTAATAATTATTGATAATTAAATTAAAATTGGGTAAAAGCATGTTAATGTGTCTCATTATATGGCAAAAGCAAAAAAGTACTCAAATAAAAAAAGATAGAAAAAAAATAATATAAAAATATCAATTAAATGAGTTGAGTTTCATACTTGTTAATTATAAAAAAAAATGCTAAATTTGTAACAAAGCTAACTCACAATAAATTTTGGTAAAAGCTATAGTGAAACTATTTAATGGGTTTAGAAAATATTAATGTTATAAAAAGTAAATACTAAATTTGCAAATAAGTCAACTGATAGTAAATATTGGTAAAAGCTATGGTTAGTCACTCACAAAATATAAATAACTTGATGTAAAGTTAAATGAAATGCTAAAACTCTTTATATATATATATATATATATATATATATATATATAGAAGTAGAATTTCTAAACAAATAATTTTATATATTATATTTTGAATAATATAAAATACGTTATTATAATCATAATTAAAAATTTTATTATAAAAAATATAAAATATATTTTAAAAAATTTCAAAAAATAATTTTAACATTTTGTTATATGTTATTTTCAAATTTCTATTAAAAAAATGATTTTATAAACTTGAAAGGGTAGTTTCTTGGGTTGCGGTTTTATATTTACGAAAATATGATCATTTTTACTAGTATTTTAATAATAATTAAAAAATCTGCTTACTTTTTATTTTTAAATTTGTTTAGCAATCTTTAGAATGTTTACAACACATCTCTTAAAGAAAATGGAATTAAAAAACATAAATCAATAGAGAAATGGGGGGTCGCTATTTTGTCACTACTTAAAAATTTATGTAAAATATTAATGATACCTTTTAAAGAAAATGAATAAATTAGATATTAAATTTTAGAAAAAATATGACATGAAATTCAATTTAAATTGACATGTTTTGTCTTCTTTTACCACCACCTAGTTTTTGATGATTTTGTGAATTTAAGAGTAAACATTCCAACTCCATTTATTTTTATAAAACTTCTTTGCCACAAAAAGGGAAAAAGTGGTACACATTAACATGCTTTTACCCAATTCTAGAAATTGTTGAACAATGTGTTGTCATTAATGTCAAAGTTGTGGGAGTCCTAAGTGGATACATGCACATGTTTAGAGGAAATGACTCAAACCATAGAAGAAGAGCAGAGGCGCAAGGTCAAATACCAAAGAAACAAGGTTGAGTAGCATGAAGGTATGATGAAAGGCAAGTAACCAGAAGACAATTGGACACACAAGGAAAATCCTTGGATCAACGCATCTTGGATGAGTGCAAGGAAACTTGGATTAGTCTATCAATGTGTCTTGGATTAGCATAGCATGGATTAGATCAGTTTCTCTTATTCATTTCAGGGGGTTCTAACATGCTCGAAGCTTAACCGAATGGGAGGTACAAAATGACATCAGGGAAGTAAACCGCTAAGGGCAAGTGATATATGATGAAGGAATTTGTTATGAAACCAGCTCAAGAAAAGATAGAAAAGAAAGATTAACGCATTAGAATTCAGCCTCTTCGAGGGGGCAACCTCCTTTACATTACATAAATGAACAATTCTTGGATGATACAAATGACAAAACCTCCTTTCTATATATAGGAGTCTAAGGAGTCACAATATAATCCAGCCGACCTAACAATAATAATATAAAGCCACACAAATAACAATAGGGGGCTTCTATGGGGCACAGAAATAACAATATGGGGGGTAATAGGGGCACAAAAATATAAATAAGGGGTATAACTACAATAGTAATGGGGTAATCACTAGTATTATAGGGACCCAACATGCCCCTCTCCTTCAAAAAAGTGTTGTCCTCAACGCTTGAGTAGTTCTGGATACTTCTGCATAAAATTCTCATCCTCCCATGTGGAATCTTCAGCGGATAAGTTCTTCCACTTGATAAGATACTCTGAAATTGATCGATTTCGTAGCTGTCGAGTTCTTGTTTCTATGACTTCTTCCGGTTCCAATATAATTTTTCCTTCCTCATCAAGTTCTGGCAATATTGTTTGAATTGGGAGCTTGTCACCTATAACCTTCTTTAAACATGAAACATGGAAAACTGGGTGCAATCGAGAAGCTGCAGGAAGCTCCAATTTGTATGCCATAGTACCAATCTTTTGCAACACCTTGTACGGACCATAATACTTTGGTGATAATTTATTATCCTTCTTAGCTTGCTTTAGGGACATTTGCTTATATGGTTGTAGCCGTAGGAATACCCAATCACCTACATCAAAACTTCTTTCACTGCGATGTTGATCTGCCTGTTGTTTCATTCTATTTTGTGCCAACACGAGGTTATCCTTTAAGAGTTGGAGGACTTGTTGTTGATGTTCGATGTGATGTTCCACTGCCTGAACCTTAGAATTTTCTCTTAAATATGATGTGATGGATGGTGGTTGATACCCATAAAGTGCCATAAATGGGGTCATTTTTGTTGCTGTATGGAAGGAAGTGTTATACCACCATTCAGCCAGAGGCAACCATTTGACCCATTGTGTCTGTTTATCAGATACAAAGCAACGAAGATATCCTTCCAAACATTTGTTTACTATCTCAGTTTGCCCATCAGATTGAGGATGATAAGATGAGCTATGAGCTAACTGAGTACCAAGACAAGAAAATAATTCTGTCCAAAAATTTCCAGTGAAAATGGGATCTCTGTCACTTACAATAATCTTTGGGTTTCCATGTAGCTTTTGAACTGTTTCCATAAATGCAGTAGAAACTGTACTGGCTTTAAATGGATGTGATAATGCACAAAAGTGTGCATACTTGGTAAGTCTGTCAACTACCACCATGATGACACTCTTTCCCTCAGACTTGGGTAAACCTGTGATAAAATCCATTGAAACCTCCTCCCAACGTTGGCTTGGAATGGATAAAGGTTGTAATAGACCCGGTGTCTTAATTGTTTCAACTTTATTTTGCTGGCAAACCAAACATTCCGCCACAAACTTTTGAATATCTGATTTAAGGCCATCCCAAAAAAATTCCTTCTTAACCCTGTGGTAAGTTTTTAAAAATCCTGAGTGCCCTCCTAAGGGAGAAGTGTGCAATTCCATAAGAATCTTTTGTTTTAGCTGGGAATTCTTACAGAGGTATAAGCGATCTTTGTACCATAACGAATCATTTTTCCAGCTAAATGTATCAGAAGTACTGGAATCTTGTTGTAGCTTTCGAATAAGTGCCCACACTTCTTCGTCATTCTTCCATTCCTCCCTTGCTTCGTTTATCCAATCTGGTTGGATAATAGAAATGGCACACAACAATGCTTCCACATCCTCATCCTTTCTTGAGAGTGCATCTGCCACCACATTTTGCTTCCCTTTTTTGTAGATGATTTCAAAGTCATAACCCAACATCTTTGTGACCCACTTTTGTTGCTCTTCAGAGGATAATCTTTGTTCTAAAAAGTATTTAAGGCTATCATGATCCGTTTTTACCTTGAAGTGTCTTCCCATTAGGTAGGGTCGCCATTTCTTAAGTGCATGGAGTATTGCCAACATTTCCTTCTCATAAATAGCTTTGCTTAAAAACTTTCCCTTGATTGGACGACTTTCAAAAGCAATGGGTCTTTCATCTTGCATTAGAACAGCACCAATTCCATTTCCTGAAGCATCACATTCCACAATAAAGGTTTTTGTGAAGTCCGGTGTAGCTAAGACCGGTGCTTGGCACATTGCCTCTTTAAGATGTTCAAAGGCCTTTGTTGCTTCCGGAGTCCATGAAAATGAATCTTTCTTCAATAATGTTGTTAGAGGTGCTGCTATTCTCCCATAATTCTTAACAAACTTGCGATAATACCCTGTCAACCCAAGAAATCCTCGCAGATGCTTTATGGATGTGGGGATTTTCCATTCCTTAATGGCTTTAATTTTGCTAGGGTCTACCTTAACTCCTTCATGAGATACAATATGACCCAAATATTCCACCTCCTGGACTCCAAAGAAACATTTGGATCTTTTTGCATATAATTGTTTCTCCTCCAATAGTTGTAGCACCCTGTCAACATGTTCAACATGATCCTTCCAAGACTTGCTGTAGATTAGTATATCATCAAAAAATACTAACACAAATTTTCTAAGGAATGGTTTGAAAATTGAATTCATCAAACCTTGAAATGTTGAAGGTGCATTGGTAAGGCCAAAAGGCATGACCAAAAATTCATAATGACCCTCATGAGTTCTAAATGCTGTTTTTGGAATGTCTTCAATCTTCATTCTGATTTGATGATATCCCGAACGAAGATCCAACTTGGTGAAGTAAATTGATCCATGCAATTCATCCAGTAATTCATCAATAACAGGAATGGGGAACTTATCTTTAATAGTGAGCTTGTTGAGCTCCCTATAATCTGGACACATGCGCCATGATCCATCCTTCTTGTGCACCAATACTACTGGAGCAGAGAAAGAACTTTGACTCGGTTGAATTATACCAGCCTCTAGCATTTCTGCAACCATACGTTCAATTTCACTTTTTTGGACATAGGGATATCTGTACGGCCTGATGTTTGGAGGAACACTTCCTGGAATCAGATGAATAGCATGATCATGATCACGCATAGGTGGGAGACCCTTGGGAGTCTCAAATACCTTGGAATGATTGTCCAAGACTTTTTGGAGATCTGGAGAAATAGATGATTCCAATGTGGAAACATCTAGCGAACATAATTGTGCAATTACACCTCTTTGCTCCTTTTTTAGAAGCTTTGTCATACCATTAGAGCTGATTATCTTTCCTGGTTTCCCTGCAATACCCCTTAATTCAACTTCCTTTCCTTCCGAAGAAAATTTGATGAAAAGTTCTTGAAAATTAAAAGCTATTGTACCCAAGGATTGTAGCCATTGGACTCCTAGTACAACATCAGCACCTCCCATTGGAATGGAAAGCATTGGGCTAGTCAATACATATTCTCCCATGGATAGCTTGATATTATGGCACTTTCCAGAGCAATTTATTGTTCCTCCATTTGCAATCATCACTTGACACTCTGGTGCTGGATATAGGAAGCAATTCAATTCTTTTGCTACCCTACAATGAATAAAATTGTGGGTGCTTCCTGAATCAATCAACACTATTACCTTTTTCTTCTTGATTTGTCCTTCTATCTTGATGGTTTGAGGAGTGGTAATTCCCGCCAATGCATTACAAGATATGGTCGGATTTATTTGTTCTTCATCTAGGCTTTGTTCCTGGAATATATCCTCTTCTTTTGACCTTTCTTGCTCCTTTTCTTCTTCCTCTTCACAATCTATGTAGAATAATTTCTTCTCAGCACACTTATGACCTTTTGTGTATTTGCTATCACAATTGTAACAAAGCCCTTTTGCTCTTTTTTCTTCCAATTGTTGTGGTGTCAACCTTGTAGGTTGTGGAAGACTATGGGCAACAACACTTCCATCTTTATAGTTGTGAGTGGTATGCTTCCTAGTTGCCATAATTTTGCTTTCCATTTTTCTTGCTAACCTGAATGCCTTCTCTAATGAATCAGGTTCCCAAAGGCGCACATCATGTTGGATATTATCCTTTAAAGACCCTATGAACACATCAATCCTATGCTCCTCTGGAATATCTTTTACCCTTATGTTCAATTTTTGGAACTCCTCAATGTGCTCCATTATTGAACCCTTTTGTTTGAGACTTATCAATTGGCTAAAAAAAGTGTTGCTTTTTGTATCCTCATAATGTGCTATCAATTCTTCCGTAAAAATTGCCCAAGTGATAAATTGTTTACGAGAACAAAGCCATTGATACCATACAAACTGATTTGGTTCCAAATATAAAGTTGCCATACGTACCTTTTGTGTGTTTTGCACATTATTGAGATCGAAGAATTGCTCCATCTGTAATATCCATGTGGCGGGATCCTTGCCATCAAACTTCCTCATATCGATTTTTGGAACATGGTGCGTCTTCGATCCAACATTAGAGTCTATGGAATCATGATTAACATTTCTTTTGTTCTCATCATGAGTTTCCTTTACTACCTTTTCACCATTAGTGACCCTTTCTTGTAGCAAGTTCTTCAATTCTTCCATGTCTGTCTTCAAATCTATCTTCAAATTTACCATCGAATCCTCCACCTTAGTTTCCATGCCCTTTATCTTAGATTCCACGCCATTTATCTTAGATTCCACGCCACTTATCTTAGCTTCTGTTAGCTTTTGTGAGTGTGACATTTGTTGCACTTGTTCTTGTAATTTTGATATATCATGTAGCATTTCTTCCTCTTCTTCATGAGTCATGCTAGAGCTTTCAGGTTCCTTACTAGGTGTTTGCATTTTCTTTCCTCGGGGCATCAGTTACCGATAATAATGCTTTACTATGCCCTTTGAATTCCGTTAAACCAAGCTTACATAAAAATTTAAAAAAAAACTACACACCTTTTTTCACTTTATAGAAGCCTGATATTGAATCTGATGTATCTCTGTAATTTTGGATCATCCAGTTCTGAAATTGCTACCTGTAGTAGCCTTCTGTGTCCTCTTTCCAATGCCATAGGTCTGAGCCAAATTGGATTCTCCAAGTAAGAGTTATGTGAAATCTCCCACAGTGACTTTCTTTTAGACTGGTTCAGTAGAGTGAACTTGTACGACGTGCCACGAGTCACTGTTTCAACCTTTGAATCTGAAACACACATACAAGAACCTACAGTCCATCCTCTTTCTGTACCTTTTTACAAAATTTCAATCCGATCCTCAGAGAGAGAGTTATGACGATTTTCCCCAGGTCACCTGTTTTGAATGTAATTCAGCAGTCTGCAGAAAGGCCAACTTCCTCAGATCATATCTCCGAAAATATTGCGCGAAAAGCTCTGAAATTCAGACCCCAAGTTCAGCGCCAATTCTTCTCAAATGAGTTTTTTTTGTGACTTCTGAAACTTCACAGAAAAACAGTTATAGCGAAAATGCCACAATGACCTGTTTGGATCAGCGAAACCCTAGAATCCAAAGCTCTGATACCAAATGTTATGAAACCAGCTCAAGAAAAGATAGAAAAGAAAGATTAACGCCTTAGAATTCAGCCTCTTCAAGGGGGCAACCTCCTTTACATTACATAAATGAACAATTCTTGGATGATACAAATGACAAAACCTCCTTTCTATATATAGGAGTCTAAGGAGTCACAATATAATCCAGCCGACCTAACAATAATAATATAAAGCCACACAAATAACAATAGGGGGCTTCTATGGGGCACAGAAATAACAATATGGGGGGTAATAGGGGCACAAAAATATAAATAAGGGGTATAACTGCAATATTAATGGGGTAATCACTAGTATTATAGGGACCCAACAGAATTCACCCCCAAGGAAATTGATTAAGGTAATACAAAACTAGCTAAGGGTGATCTAGAAATGGTAAGGCCAGGTGCAACAAGTGGACCTCACACCAACTAATAGAGCATCTAAGGAGCATCCCACAAATCAAAGGTGTTATGGTCTATCATCAATTAATGAATGAAAAAGTTTCCATCAAGTATTCGTCCATCTATCAAACGCTCAGCTTTCGAACGCTGAGTATATATTTGATATCTGATATGGTAAGCCTCCAGTCAGAAGTATCGATCATGAGGCACTTAACGATCCACACCTAGGAGCTAAGCACCCCTGGAACAATGTATATCGGAAGTTTTTTGATACAAAGGCTCATATGATTTTCCAAAAACCCAATTTGGTTGGCACTCATTTAAACCTCTAATCACAAAGTGTTAAGGTATAGTGTTTAAGGGATAAGGTACCCTAAGCTCTCACATCATCAGGCATATATGCAAGCTCTTCATCTTTCTAATTTCTTTGATATTCGATATAGGAGCCTCTAATCATGCTCCTAGCCATAATGGAGTTAAGGTATAGTGACTAAGCGCTAAGAGCCTTCAGGCCCTTGAACTATTAGGCGTGTTGGAAATTTTGTCAATACAGAAGTCACAAAGTTTCCCTAAAATCTGATATCCCAATGCATGAGACATGCAAACTAGACCAATGACAGAGAAATGATGTGGTGTGTCAAGTGGAGTAGGTGACATGGAAGTGCTAGGTGGAGGACATGTATCACCCATATTTAGCATTTTTGGATTGTTGGTTGTGTAAAGGTAAGTGACATGTGGCATGTGTTGACAATGTCACATCGAAGAGGACTCGCTAGCATTCATTATACGCCAAACTGTGATTAGTTGTCAGAAGAATGAGGTGGTAGGCTTAGTGGTACATGGAGCCCCAGAATCCTCAGGTAGTGTTTTGCTATCTAATCACCCAATATTGTATGGCCCGCAGTCAAAGATCCTAGTCAAAAAGGGATGACATGTAGCACATGAGGAATTAGCTCCCTGGGCCTCTAGAATCCCAAGATATTGTTTTACAAGGGCAAGTTCAAAAAACTCCTAATAGCCCAAGATCACAACATGCAATTCTAGCCACTTTTCTTACTTAACACCTGGGTTCTAAACGGTATATCCATAGGTGTTTTCTCTCGATTGTCTAATAGATTGATATCCATTGATTGTTGGGTTCAAGGGACATAAATTTTGTCATTTCCTAGCAACGAGTATTTCCCAGATTCCCCATAAAGTAAAAATTAGATGTCCAGGCCACACCAACCTGTAAACAGTGGTCAACCAATATTCAAATGTAAATAGCCAAAATTTAAGGCTTTCGCATCCACCAATGCAAAGGTGCATGGTCGTGTGCAATGGTTAGACCAAATGGAGCTTTAAAATAATAATAAAATATTTTCATAAGTATTAGAAGTGGTTCAAACCTAAGATACATTGGAAAAAGTGCAAAGTTAGTTAAACTGGGGATGAAGGTAGCATCTATAAATTGAAAAGGCCTAGAGAGGCATTGGGATACAAGAGGTGCACAACAATGAGTATAAGCACAAGAGATGTTAGTGTGTCGTAAGCACACAAAGAGAAGCTAATGTAGGATTTGTGGGCAAAGCACATAGATAAGAAAACAAAGGTTTGAGTGAGTGCTTTAACTAAGATATATATGAAGTATGTGAGATGCACACCAATCAAGAGATATCTATCCATTATGTGATATATGTGCCCATCAAGAGAGATTTGTGTAGCACATGAGATGTGCGTCGGTCATGAGAGATTTGTGCAATGAACAGGGTGATGTTCCTGATGTAGAGTTGGTGTTGATGAGGTAGCTATAAATAATTGAAGAAGAGAAAAGTTGATATTATTGAGGTAGCTGCAAATAATTAAAGAAGAGTTAAGCTCAACAAGAATTTGTATTCATATCCATGGATACTCAATACATTGATTAAGAGAAATCAATTTCAGAGGAATAAGATGTTTATGGAGAGGTAGATATTGAGACAAAACTTATTAGTGCATTAGAAGAAATAGAAAGACTCAAGAGAAAGAATAAACAACTGAAAGAGTTGTTGCAGAAATATGAAAAAAGAAAAGAATCATGATCTTGATGAATCAATAGTCTCTCATGAAGTTATAGCTAGAAGAGGCAAACAAAGGATAATAAATGTTGCTAAGCCAACTTGAAGAAAACAAAGGGCGTTATGAGAAAATAGAAGTTAGAATTATATCCTTGAGAAAGGATTTAGAAAAAGTCAATGATCAGAAAAATCAAAGTTTGAAGTATTGAAACCTTAGATGATATTCTCAGTTGCTAGAGATCTTGTTTTATTAAAACAGGTCTTGATTTTCATGAAACTACTAAGGGAGTATCAAGCTCAATGATAACAAAAAAAATGCAACAAATAATCTAAAAGGCATGTTAATGTGCTCAAAGGATCTAGTAGCAATGCAAGCAAAATATTAAATGAAGCCAAGGATAAATAGAGACATGACCCCATAAACAATACAAGCAAATTGAGAAAAGAAGTAACAAATCAACAAAGATCTAAGTTTCCTCACAAAGATAGTTAGAAAGGGTTCAGAAGAAGGCCCTCCTCATCTATGTATCAAAATTAATTTTATGGCTATTTCTTTTCATTTCATAATTTTGGTCATAAGGAAATAGATTGCATAGCCTATGTGAGAAATTAATATATGAGGAATAGGAGAAAGGAATCATATAATAAGATCTCAAGGAATAGTTGTGTGAGAAACAATTTTTGAAGTTTTAATGAGAATGTTGTCAAAAATTACAATTCATTTTCCCCCTTATTAGATCATGTTGAATGTTTCAAGTGTAATAAGTCTAGGCACAAAACTCATGACTGTAGAAGAAATGCATTGAGGCATCTAAATCAAAGTAGAGAAGAAGACATTGTCAATAACAGAAATCAAAGAACAAAGGTATGTAGAAGGAAGTAATAAAATAAATAAGAACGTGGTCTATCTCTATGTGTTTAAAACAAAAGGAGCCAACGGTGTATAGATAGTGGATCTTTATGTCATATGATAGAGAGATAAAAGCAAATTTCTCTCTCTAAAGGAAGTCAAAAGAGGTAGTGTCACTCTTAGAGATAATACATCAGCCAGAATATTGGGCAAAAAAATAGTTACCCTTGTTAATGAAAAAGCAACAACTCAAGGCATCCCATTTGTTAAAGGTTTAAAGCACAATATGCTAAGTATAATTGAAATAGTTGATAAATAACATGAGTTCACATTTTGTTCTAAAGGTGGTAAAATAAAAAAGGAAGGATTTGGAAGATTGGTGGTAAAAGAAATTAGGAATTAAAACAATTTATATGTCCTTAATGAATGTAAGGGAAAAAATTATTGTATGAGAATGTTCTCTTTCATCTTATCAATAAAAGAGAAATATAAGAAAGAGTGAGAGACTATAGCACCTCAAACTACATTAAGAAAGGAACTTTAGAGAGTGAGTTGCAAGAGAAGAATGATGAAATGGAAAGTTTGAAGTATATGAATCAATAGTTCATGTGTAAAGAAAGTGAGGCGATTGGCAAGAAAATAAACTATTCGTAAATGCTTAAATAAACATCAAAGACCTAAGAATAAAGAATAAGCTAGTTGAAAAAGGAATTGAATATACAAAAGCTTGAATCATAAGCTCAAGGAGAGTGGCTCCTTTCTCATGTTATATCATAATAAGGGAGTTGCAAATAAGAATAAGCATTAGTTCAGGAGAGCATGTCTTTATAAAAAATGAGAAGTGCAGATGAGAAGAAGTGTGCGGTCAAGGGTAGCAACCCCTTCATGTTGAAGGGGAGTTAATTTGCAGGAAGAGAAGAAGGTGTAGAAAAATGAGAAGTTGTAAACAAGGGGACAATCTCAAAAGGAGAAGACTTACAAAAAAGGAACAGTTGTATACAAGGACAACATTTGCAGTCAGAAAAAGAGAAGTTACTGACAAGGGGAGTAACTAATTTTTGGTCAAATTAACTATATAAAAATGCAAACTTGCATACAAAATGAAGAATTATAACCAAATATGGAAGTTATAGACACAGTGAAGAATTGCTAACAATTAGACAAGGGGAATTTTTATCAAGATAGACAGGGTGATACTCAATAGGTATAACACTTTGCCATTGATGTAAAAGGGGGTGATATTGCACATAAGGGGGTCCCTTTTTAATTCAACAATAAATCTCAAATTTCAGAGGTTTCCATCAATGACAAAGGAGGAGATTGTAGAAGAATTTGTTGCCATTGATTTCAAATTTAGATGGAGTCTTAAGTGGATAATTGCCAATGTTAAGAGGAAAGGGCTCAAGCCATAAAAGAAGAGAAGAGGTGCAAGTTCAAGTAGAAAAGAAGTGAGATTGAGTAGCATGAAGGCATGATGAGAGGAAATTAAGTAGAGAATATTCAAATGCACAAGGAAAATCCTTGGATCAACATATCAACACATCTTGGATCAACACAACTTAAACCAGATCGGTGACTCTTATTCGTTTCAAGGGGTACCAACATGTTGAAAGCTTAACCGAAGAGGGGGTCCAAAATGACATCAAGGAAGTAAATAGTGAGGGAACATGGCATACAATGGACGAATTCCCCCCCCCCCCCCAATAACCACCTGAGGTGATATCAAACTAGATGAAGGTCATGTGGCACTGGTGGGGCTAGGTGTAACAGGTGGATCTGATGCCAGCTAATAGAGCGTCCAAGTAGCATCCCACAAATCAAAGGTTTTATGGACCACCATTAGTTAACAAATAAAAAAGTTATTGTAAAGTGCCAATATGTCTATTGGACACTCAGCATATTGGAGTGTTTGTCAATACAAAATTTAACTAATTTCTTTGATATCTAATATGGTAAGCCTCCAATCATGGTTCTCAATCACAAGCCACTTAAGGATTGGCACCCAAGAGCTAAGTGCCCTTGGAATAACATATATAAAAAAAAATTCAATAAAAAGGCTCAGCGGATTTTCCCGAAACCAAATATGGTTATCACACAATCAATCCCCTAGTCACAGAGTGCTAAGGTATAGCACCTAGGGGCACTTGGATCATCAAGTGTATAGTCATGTTCTTCATATTTCTAATTTCTCTTATATTTGATATGGGAGCCTTTGGTCATGAAGGAGCTAAGGTATAGAGACTAAGGATAAGAGCGCTCAGGCCCCCAAACCATTGGTCATGTAGGCAAGTTTGTTAATATCAAAGTCACAAAGTTTTCTCGATACTCGATATCCATATTATGCATGAGACATGCCAATAGGACCAATGATAGAGTAGTGATGTGGCATGCCAGGTGGAGTAGGTGATGTGGTAGTGCTAACTCGAGCAAATGACTCACCTCTATTTAGTGTTTTGGATGGCTAGTTGTGTAAAGGTAAGTGATACATGCCATGTGTTAGTAGTACCACATGGCAGAGGACTCATCAACACTCACCACGCATCGAACTATGATTGTTTTTGGAAGAATGTGGTGGCAGGCTAAGTGGCCTTCAAAGCCCCAGAATCCTAGGGTGGTGTTTTTCTATCAAATCTCCTGATCACCTAATAATATATGGTCTGTAGTCACAGGTGGATTACATGCAACACATGAGGAAATAACATCCCTGGGCCCCTAAGATCCCAAGATAATGTTTTACAAGGGAAAGTTGGAAAAAATTCCAATAGCTCAGGGTCACGACACATGGTTCTAGGCACTTGTTGACTTAACGTTTGGGTGCTCAATGGCATATACACAGGTGTTTGCTCCCAATTGATAGATATTTCTATATATGTCGGTTTATGGGTCTAAGGAACGAAAAAAGTTCTATATCCTAACATAATTGTCAACAAGTCTAAAGGAGATTACTTTGTAAGGCTTGATTAGTATTAAAAGTTTTCCTGGTATTTTTTGAGTTCTCGGTAAAGTTCAAATTTTAGGTCTGGATCATACCAACCTAGTAATGGTGGTCAATAGATAGTCAAATATAAACAACCAAAATTTGAGGATTTGGAATTCTCCAATGCAAAGGCATGTGGGCATCTGCAATGGTTGGATCAAAGGGAGCTTTAAAATAATAATAAAATATTTTCATGAGCATTGGAAGAGGCACAAATCTAGGATTTGTTGGCAAAAGTGAAAAGTTAGTAAAATTGGGGATGAAGGAAGCATCTATAAATAGAAAATACCTAGAGAGGCATTTGATCTTGAAGGAGCTAAGATATAGAGACTAAGGTTAAGAGCCCTCAGGCCCCCAAACCTTTGGGTGTTTAGGCAAGTTTGTCAATATCAAAGTCACAAAGTTTTCCCAATATCCAATATCCAATGCATGAGACATGCCAATTGGACCAATGACAAAGCAGTGACATGGCATGCTAGGTGGAGTAGGTAATGTAGCAATACTAACTGTAGGAAATGGGTCACCTCTATTTAGTGTTTTTAGATGGATAGTTTTGTAAAGGTATGTGACACATGGCACGTGTTAGTAGTGCCACATGGGAGAGGACTCATCAACACTCACCACACATCAAACTATGATTGGTTGTTGGAAGAATGTGGTGGCAGGCTAAGTGGTCTTCGAAGCCCCAAAATCCTAGGGTGGTGTTAAGCTATCAAATCTCCTGATAACCTAATCATGTATGACCCATAGTCAGAGGGGGATGACATGTAGCATGTGAGGAATTCACATCTATGGGCCCCAAAAATCCCAAGGTAACGTTTTACAAGGGAAAGTTTGAAAATTTTCTAATAACCCAGAGTCACAACACATTGTTCTAAGCACTTGTTGACTTAACATCGGGGTGTTCAATGGTATATACACAAGTGTTCTCTCCCAATTTCTATATAGTTCTATATATGTCAGTTTATGGGTCTGAGAGACAAAAAAAATTCCATACCCTAACAGAGTTGTCAACAACTCTAAAGGAATTTACTTTGTAAGAGTTGTTTAGTGTTCAAGATTTTCCTGGTATTTTTTGAGTTCTCGGTAAAGTTCAAATATGAGGAATGGGTCATACTGACCAAGTAATGGTGATCAATAGATATTCAAATATAAACAACCAAAATTTGAGGATTTGGCATACTCTAATGCAAAGGCATGTGGTCATGTGTAGTGGTTGGATCGAAAGGAGCTTTAAAATAATAATAAAATATTTCCATAAGCATTGGAAGTGTCGTAAATCTGGGATTTGTTAGCAAAAGTGAAAAGTTAGTTAAATTTGGGATGAAAGAAGAATCTATAGATAGAAAAGTCATGTAGAGGCATTTGTTCATGAAGGAGCTAAGGTATAAAGACTAAGGCTAAGAGCCCTTAGACCCCCAAACCATCGGGCATGCAGGCAAGTTTGTCAATATGAAAGTCACAAAGTTTTCATGTTATGCTCTTAACCTGCAAAGTAATACCGAACATAGAATATGCGAAGAAAAGATACCCAGAACACAGAATATGCGAAGAAAATATACCCAGAACACAAAATAGCAATGATTTTATTACTCAAAGAGAAATGTTCACAGGCCTCTTCGAGGGGGCAACCTCCAATAGAGCAGAGCTCGATTACAAAACAAGACACGATACTCCTCGCAGGGAGTCTCTATCCTTTATATATGACTCATACATGCAATACCACGGGCCAATACCGTGGGTTTTATTAATACCATCTATCTAATACTACCGCCCATTTACCATCTATCTAATATTACCGCCCATTTGCAACTAACTGTGGTCCCGTCATTAATTGCGGGTTAACCACTTACAAATATTAATATGGGCTTTATTGACTCTTGACTATGACGTGATCCCATGACATAAATAAGGGGGTTAGGGTGGGACCCTAACATGCCCTCCCCCTTAAGACTAGCCTTGTCCTCAAGGCTGAAGCTGCGGAAACTGCTGAAGAATAGTGGCTGGTTCCCAAGTTGCATCTTCTGGAGAGGTGTCTTTCCATTTTGACGAGGACCTCCTTAATCATGCGGCCGCGCAGGTGCTTGTCTTGTGTGTCTAGAACCTGTTCAGGTTGAAGCCAGATTGACCCTTCTTCGTCCAATTCAGGTAGACTGGTTTGAACTCGGCAATTGTTCCCAATCACTTTCTTGAGGCACGATACATGGAAAACTAGGTGGATTTTTGCTGTAGGTGGCAAAGCCAACTTGTAAGCCACTTCTCCAATGCGCTGAAGTACTTGGTATGGTCCGTAGAATTTTGGAGAGAGCTTTTGACAACCCTTGTCTTTGAGTGATGTTTGCTTATATGGTTGCAGCCTCAAAAAGACCTGATCCCCTTCTTGAAATTGGCGCTCTGAGCGATGTTGGTCAGCCTGTTGCTTCATACGGTTCTGAGCTTGATGAAGATTCTCGCGCAGATGGGCGAGCATGGTTGCGCGGTGTTGTAGGAGTTGATCCACGGCTTGTACTTTGGAGCACCCCGTGAGATAAGAAGTAGGGGAAGGCGGAAGTTGACCATAGACTGCTTCATAGGGAGTCATTTTGGTGGTGGCATGATAGTTGGTGTTATACCACCATTCCGCCAGAGGTAACCACTGTACCCAAAGGTGTTGCTTTTCTGAAGTGAAACACATAAGGTAGGTTTCTAGACATTTGTTGACGGCTTCGGTTTGACCATCTGTTTGCAGATGATATGAAGTACTGAGTTTGAGTTGAGTGCCTTGTATTCTGAAGAGCTCCTGCCAAAAATTACTAGTGAAGATTGGGTCGCGGTCGGACACAATAGAAGTGGGCATGCCATGCAATTTGAAGATCTGATCCATGAAAGTTTGAGCAACCAAAGTTGGTGTAAATGGTTGGGGTAGGGCGCAGAAATGAGCATACTTCGATAGTCGGTCCACAACCACCATGATGACTGACTTGTTCCCAGACTTTGGAAGACCTGTAATGAAATCCATGGACACCTCCGTCCAAATTGACGCCGGAATGGGCAATGGTTGTAATGTGCCTGGTGTGTTGACGGTTTCCCCTTTGTGGCATTGACAGACGTCACATTCTGCTACGAAAGTAAGGATGTCCTGTTTCATGCCGGTCCAAAAAAATGATCTTCTGGTGCGAGCATACGTCTTCTGAAAGCCTGAATGTCCTGCAATGGGAGATGAGTGCAATTCTGCCAAAATGCGACTTTTGAGGGTGGATGTTGGTGATCTTACGACTCTGTCCTTGTAGCGAAGAATATCATTCTGCCACCAGTAGCCCTTGCTGGAATTAGGATCTACCTGCAATTGAGAAATGAGTTGGGAGAGCCCGGGATGTGAAAACCATTCCCTGCAAGCCTCTTCAATCCATGTCCTGATTCTGAGTGCTTTTGAATTTGGTGTTACTTTGATTGATGCATTGTTTGCATTAGGAGTTTTTGAAACAAAATCTTCATTTTTTCTTTAGTTGAAGCTTAGTTGCATGTGAGCATCTGAAATCAAAGAAAACATCATATAGGTAACATGCATTTTAGTAAAGTAAAAGTCATTTTTGCTTTCAATAGATTTCATAATCATTAGTGAAGTGAAGTTTAGTTTTTTTCTTGCATTTCACATTTGGAAAAATTAGTTGAGGCATATTGTTTGATGCATTCTCTTGTTTGATGCATTAATTGATTGGAATTTCTTCCCTCATAAATATAGAATTCATTGAAATGAAAGGTTTCCTTTTTCTCATATATTTGCATTCTAGGATTCAAGTGACATCATTTGAGCCCCAAATTGAAACTTAATTCAAGAAAAAAATTAAAATTTATTGAATTAACCTAAGGAGCATTTGGAACTTAACGCAAACATTCAGAGGTCTAGGTTAAAGACATGTTCCGGTGTCTATAAACCTAGCATTTATCTTTAATTGCATGCATTGTATCTCGAGGGTGAAATCTCATTCCAGTATGGAAGTATATTAGAGGTTCTCTAGTACTCATGGGTATATCGGAGGCACTCTAGTATGGAAAATATATGGGAACGCTCTCACCGAATTATTATGCATTAGACAATGCTAACTTGGACTTTTGCTCCCCTTACCATCGAGTCAATATTGGGAGACCCCACTAGGTTATTATCCTTTAGAGACAGGTAACCGAGTCAGCCACCTTGTAAACGTGATACACTAAGCACAACATTTGAGGAGATCAACCGTCATACGTTAAGTCCTTGGTTTCGATTAAGGTGTATATAATTGTTCATGTATACTTGGTAAACCCTCTTTCCTAATACACCCTTTTTTGTTTATTTCTTGTTTTTAAGTTCTAAAATTTAATTACCCATGATAACATGACTTACCTATGTAGTTATCCTTGGCCTCACATTGCCTGATTAATAGTAAATTTTAATTGTAGGCTCAAATCAACCACCCCTTATTGTTCTTGAGAAAAGGTCATCGTGGTTGAACCACCAGGTTCACGTTATATTTCATCTTCATCGTCTGACACTGAAGAGTCATCACAAGGAGGTTCATCCTGAGATTTCACAGTCACTTGAAACCCAAGGTCTTAAACTTGGAATTATCTTGAGTAATCAACCCCTTGCTTCTCATCCTTCACCTCGAGACTCATCATCTCAAGAATCTGATTCATAAACTTCTGAGAATCCACATAGGTTTGTCCCTTTGAATCCACTTTTTTATTCATAAACAAGTTCGGAATTGCATATTGAATGTCAAGATCATACAATAGTACTTCCAGCAACGCCTTTCCTGTCACGTTGAGTCTTCTGACTGTAACTTTTGAGCTATCTCTTGCCTTTTCATAATCTTCTCACTGTAATCTGGCCATGTGCTGAGATTGTCATTAATTACTAATAGATTTGGAAGTTCGTTCTTGTAGAGAGGCTCCAACCTGGCAAAGATTCTCTATATTCCTATATTCATGTTTTGACCCTTCTCTTCAAGTTGTCTCATCAGGTTCCTTTTAGTTAACACTTTCCTGACTTCCAAAATTGTTCTACTCCTGTCTTCAATTTCTAATTCTTCTCGTTCTTGACTATTCTTGGAATTTAGAAATTTAATAAGCTCAGTGGCTTCATTTGGTTTATCTCCTAGCTACTTTCTGACCTACTCAATGGCTTCATTCGACCTTTCAATAAGCTCCCGTTGTTAAAAAATGATTTGGATTGAAGGCCAAATTTATCCAATGTCTTCATTAATCCTTTTCTAGATATTTTCCTTCACTTGTGCCAATGTATTGCACATGGCACAGTCTTTTTCCATTTTCTGTAATCTTTGGGACAATGTCTGGGACTTCTGTCTTTTTGTCAAGTAGGCATTTTCAAACCTTGTACTCTGCTCCTGTAAAACCTTTATCTCCAGCTTCATTTTATTTAGCTCTTCCTCATGTATTGACATATTTTCCATAGACTGAGCTAACTTAACTGAGTCATCCACAACTGAGGTAGGAAGAATTGTTGAAGATTGTGTTCCTGCTGTAGTGGTTGTTGTAGGGACACTTGTCTGTAGCAGATATGCAATAGGAACTGCATGAAGAGGAACAACTGCAAGCTGTGAATTCTGTTCCTTTTCATTTGCTAGCATCTTTAATTGTTGGCATCTTCAATTGCTTCTTTAATTCTGCAATGTCAGCATTCTTCATTATGATTATCTCCTTGGTAGATTTTGAATTGTCTGGATCAAGGCCGGTTTTGACCACCATTTCCTCCAAGTATTTGATTCTGGTATCTTTGGAAAGTGAGGATATTTTCTCCAATTTGAGTTGAGACTGCACATTATTTAGAGTAAGCTATAGTTTTGAGGCAGTGATAGCAGTCTATGTTAAAGTAGAATACACCATCTCTCCTGCTTGCATGTGCATATCTATTTGATCCAAAGGATGGACATCCTTTGCCTCAAATTCAAAAGCGGTATGTTTGAAATCTGCTACTGACTTTGGTTGAGAGAACTAGGCTTGCAAGAATGCCATATGCATTCTTCCCTTCTCTGTATCATATTCTGAGATGAGTCTGTGTTGAATGGAGGAGGATTTCTTTCTGAACTGAGCTAATATGTTATCATGAACAGCCTCATTCCTCTACTCGATTTCCTTGTATCTATGAAAAATGTCCACCTTTCTCTGCTCTGTAGATGCTTCTGGTGTCTGAGGGACAGTAGCTGGAATATCTTTTGTAACTGAGGAATAGAATGGAGATTATGTAGTACCACTGTCCAGCTTGAAAGTCTTCAAACCTGAGAGCACAATAGTGCCTTGTGTGTCCTCCAGTGATGGAAATTCTATTTTAGAACCAAAGCTTGCTTTAATATTTTTAGTATATATTTTAAATTCCTTAGCTGAGACTTCGGTGACAAGAGAATCATCCTCTCTTTCTTTCTTATTTGTTTTCTCTTGGGTATTGGAGTCTCTGAAGTTGTCCTAGAAAGTACATGATCCTCAGCCTCCTGCAATGTGTTTTCCACTCAAGTGTGTTGGTTCATATACTTTTCTATTTCAGGCCCCTGAGTGTGCACATATGGTGTAGATTTTTGTTCCACTCTCAACTTGGAAATTACCCCAAAGTGGTCATAAGACCAAGTGAAACTAAGAGGAAAGTTCACTTGTTTCAGCATGAGGTTTGCTTCCTCTCCTGCTGCTCTACTATTGTAGATGAAGGACCTGAATTGTGTCTTGATCCGAAATTGTGATTTCTTCTTGACTACAACAAGATGGATGTTATCTGAATGAATTATTTTCCTGATGTATTCCAAGGAAAATATTCTCATTGGAAAATATTTGGGTAGTTTGTATGGTGGTAGCTCTAAACCATACACTCTAATCTTTGTGAATGATTGGTAAAGGTACCAATTCCCTGTTTTAACATGTTCACTGAGCTGCAAAACCTTCTGAATTTCTTCACTGATCCTTGGAACCTGCTGGCCACTTTACAAACAAGTGGTTGGATATACAAATTGGTGTATGAACTCTGAGAAGCTATATTCCTGTGATTTTTTCTGACTAAGGAAGTCCAGAAAACAACTTACTGTGGCTCTCCTTGCTAATCAAGTTTATGCACTGAGAATGGAAAACTATATGTTTGGAAAAACATAAACATATACATAAGCATTGATGAATATATGAACATTCCTTCAGTTAAAAACTGAAGGAATTGTTCATGAATTACATTTGATAAGAAGTGACCATAGTCAAAGATGATTGATGGTCCTTCCTATGAAGAAATGGTGGATAGAAAGCCTAGAATAGGCTCATCTACCCACGCATCTGAATAATAGCCAAGAATGGAAGAAAAAACAGAAATAATCTATCTTGTCCTTTGAGGTAACATAGAAGAGGGATATGGGGGATTTTTCTTAGGGAGTTGAGAGTCTTCAAGGAGGAAGATTTCAAATATGGCAGCTCTCTGGGGGAAAGTTAACTTCTGGTAAATTTCTCTGAGAGCTTCAATGGAGAAAGGGGAGAGGGAATCATAGTGGGGAAACTACAGCATTTGATTAATCTTGTTAGATGTGATGGTGAAGAGAATTTCACCATTTGGGGAGATAATTGCCCTCTTGCTTGCAAGGTAAGAGGCTTGGCATCTTAGAAAGAAATATGTAAAATGATAGGATTGGGGAATAGCAAACAGAGGGAATCTGGATTGCCAGAGGTGTATCTCATCAGATTGGTCTAGGAAATTACCCCCGAAACCAGTAGCGCAATTCGAACAAGTCGAATTCACACTGTGTTTCGGCGATTTTGTAATCTCGGTCTGTAAGTGGGGTATGGTCTAAGTCGATAGGGGGACTAAGAATTGGATTGATTACAGGGGAAGTTTTAGGTGCAATGGTGGTTGCAGAATGGAGAATACAATATTGCAACAACAGGGAATCATTGTGTGTCCAATAATGGCGGGAATTCATAGTGGAAGACCTATATCAATTTATGAATGGTAGGCAACGGAATTGTTGCGGAAATTTTATAGCACAGAGGGACGAGAACACTGTTGAATGAGCAAGGAAAGAAAAGTGTAATCGCAGTGATGAATTTCATACTTATTTACTGTGAACTGGCCTTAATTGTTGGATTAAGGGTCTTTTTAGGGCATTAACTCCTGTAATGGCGCGGGAAAATGGATAGGGGATTTATGGAGGTTACAATGGTCTCATACGTGGTAGCTGGGGGTTGGCGGATGAGTGGAGCGGGAACATTGGTGGGAGTGATGGGGGTAGGGAGAGGTGGCGTGATGGGAGTGGTAGCTGTGACGGGACGTGGAGGTGACATATGGCAAGAAGTCGAGGTTAGTGAGAAGGAAATACTGCTTTCGGAGGGGGGGCATGGCAGTATCTGGTTTATGGGGGGGATGGGGTCCGAAATCACCTAGTGGCGACACGTTAGGAGGCGGTAAACCCCTTTTCAAGCCCCCTTATCGTTAAGCATTATCACTTCGGGGGGATCAGAAAACAATCGTGTGCCGTCGGATTTATGCGGTGAATGAATAGGTGTTCGTGAAGTGTGGGGAGGTTAACACCGGAGGGCCCCAACAAATGTTTCAGGCGCATAAAACATAACCCAAGGTCCAAGACTTTGGATAAGGGAATACTTCAGACTTATTACATGAAAATATTCATTTACCTATTCTAATGTTATCTGAAAGAAAATGTAGGTGCATTTGAGTATGAAAACCCCTTCAATTTTTATTCTAAGAGATAAAGACTATTTATTTCAAACTCTAGACTAATCTAATCAACTAAATTAATCCAAATTAAATAATTGGATTAACATTATTCACCTATTTCTGCCTATCTAGCCTTAACCAAGATTAAACTGTTTGGTTAAGTTATTCATTCTAACCTAATTAACATAAATTGAAAACAACTTGAGCATGATTAAATTGTATGTCTCAAGCAGAAAGGGATTGTGGCATTTTAAATAAGTTGCACACAATTTCACAAATTTATTCTTTTACAAAGCTAGAGGGCTAGTAGTGGCACTTAAGCTAGCATCACTTTCAGGTTTATTCATTTTTTTGTGGGGATCATTTATCATTTACTTTCTTTTTCTTTTCTTTTTTTCTTCTATTTTGTATTTATACCTTCTTTTCATTTTTTATTTTCATTTTTCTATTATTATTTTTTTGGAAATCATTTGCAGAAAGCTATATTATTTACAATCTGAAATATTGAGAGAAAATACTCAATGATCATTGATCTTATAAATTATAGGACCCTAACAGTGGCTCGAGCTGGGCATGGCACTTCCTGCTGAAGTGTCAAGAACACCTTAGACCAGTAGCCTTGAGTCCTCATCTTCAATAATCATTGCATCCGATTTTTCTATTTTCTGTAGTTATGGTGGAAAAATGTCTCAAAGCTCAGGGCCTTCTACACGAGCTTCAACTTTGAGATATAAGCTACCCACTCATGATAGTACAAAATTAAATGGTATGAACAATGAGTGTGATAAAAAAACACTTTGTTAGTCCTAAAAAACATAATGCTTGAGCATCTTACCATTGACAAGTCCTCCAGGTATTTTTGTTCCATATGTGTTCTTCAGAAAAAATCCATTGTTGCCTCAGTAAGAATCAATAATGTAAGGTCCCATCCACAAGTTGTCGAAACTACTATGCTTTCGTTTTTCTTCCCTTCATGAATTCCATTTCAGAACATGATTACCAATCTGAAAGTCATCAATTTTTGTCCTTCAGTCAAATGTTTTCTTGATGCTATCTTGGATCACCTGAGTTCTGTTATGAACTGCTTCTCTTGTCTGATGCAAATGGATGGTCTAGTTTATTCTCCTCTGTAAATCATTTGGTTCCACCTCCAACTCTTACATCATCTTTAAAATAGGAATTCCCAACAAAGTTGGAAAAACAACATCTATCCCATAAACTAGCTGATATGGAGACATGTCTATTGACTTTTTGGTAGTAAGCATGTCTGCCCACAATGCATTAACCAGCTTGATGTGCCATGACTTTTTATTTTCATGCAACAACTTTTTAATAATGTTAACCAATATTTTATTGGAGGATTCTGCTAGTCCATTTCCCTGAGGGTAATAGGCTGTAGAATGTCCCAATTTTATCTGATATTTGTTGCAGAAATCTATCATCTTTTTTGACCTGAAAGCTGCAGCATTGTCAGTAATAATCTTCGAGGGCAACCAAATCCAGCAAGGATATTTTTCTCTAGGAACTTTATGATGACTACATCAGAAGCTTGTCTAGTAGGGATGGCTTCTATCCATTTTGTAAAGTAATCAGTGGCTGTCAGAATCCACTTATGTTGGGCAGATGAGGCGGGGTGGATTTATCTAGGTCCCATTGTTGGAAAGGAGTTTCAGAAGATATAGGCGTCAAGGGTAAGAAAAAACCTTCTTTTTACCTTCGAATATTTGGCACTTGTGGCATGAAGTAACCTTCTCTTGTATATCAGAAAATAGGGTGGGCCAGTAAAAGCCTCCCCTCAGAATCTTATTTGCAGTAGTCTTCTAGTACAGGTGTCCACCGCAGTCTCCTTCATGGAACTCTTGCATGACTTTATCTGCTTCATTTTCCAATAAACAGTTTAGTAAAACACCACCAACATCTTTCTAGTACATATTTTCATTCAAAATACAAAACTTAACAGCTTTAAGTTTGATAAATCTAGCCTTTGTTTTAGTTAAACCAGGAGGAACTTGTAAATTATGTAGCACATAAATAATGTCTGCATACTAGGGAGACGTAGAAAAAGCTTATGCTACCATTGGAGTCGCCAGCTCATCTAGTTCATTAAATATTTCCAGAAAATTTATATTTAAAGCATGTAAGTTAGATTTTGCCATTAATTTTTCTAACACTTGGCCTTTGATGAGTTTAGTGGGTCGAATTTCAATATCATACTCTAATATAATAGCAATCCACTTACCCCTTTTCCAATCTGGATCACTTTAAGTCAGTATATCTTTAACTATTGCGCTTGGAACGAAAGCAATGATGTGTGAATGGAGAATATACACTCTAAAGTATTTTATAGACTTTAACAGGGCAAAAGCTTGTTTTTCCATAATTTCATACTGCAAGGCTGCATCTCCCAAAGCTTTGTTGAAGAAAGAAATGGTTTGTTCATGGCCCTCATCATTCTTTTGTAGGAGAACTACAGCAATGCTGTGTTCTTAAGCAAATGAAAAAAATTAGAAAATATTTAGTAAAATTTGGACTAATTAACACAGGTGCCTGAGTTAAAGCTTGCTTTACATTGTTAAATGATTGTCTAACTTCCATGTTCCATTTCACCTCAGTATCCTTTTTTAGCATATTGGTAATATTCTTTAAAAGTTCAGCTAAATTCGGAATGAATCTCCTTAGAAAATTTATTTGTCCAATAAAAGATTGAACTTCCTTTATATTCCTAAGGGGGTTAATTTTGAGTATAGCTTCGATTCTACTGGGATATATCTTGATTCCTTCTTCTGAAATTATGTGTCCCAATAGTTTTCCTTCTTGCAAACCAAATAATGTTTTCTTTGGGTTTAGGGAAATGCCAAATTTTTGACATTTCTCAAAAACTCTTCTCAGGTGATCTAAGTGTTCGTCATCTATTTTCGAAAAAATAGTGATGTCATCCAGATATATCACTATGAAATGACCCATTTCATCAACAAAAGTGAAATCCATGGCTCTCTAAAACGTTGCTCTAGCATTCATTAGACCAAAAGGCATTTTCACATACATGAAAGTGCCCCAAGGTGTAGTAAACATTGTTTTCTCTTTATCGTCTGGGTGAACTAAGACCTAGTTATAACCAAAAAATCCATCCAACAAGGAAATCCTGTTGTATCCAACTACCTTCTCGATCCAACTACCTTCTGTAGGATGTGGTCCATCTTAGGCAGAGGGTAATTTTCTTTTAGAGAGGCTTTATTTAAATTTTGAAAATCAATGCAAAGTCTAATTTCATGAGTCTTTTTCCGAGTGGGAAACAAATTGGACACCCATTTGGAATATCTCTAAGGTACTACGATTTTTGCATCATACATTCTCTTTACACCTTTTTCAACCAGAGGCATAAGCATTATATTTATCCTCCTTAATTTTTGGTTAAAGGGTTTATGATCTTCTTTCAATGGAATTTTGTGTTGTATGATACTAGTGTCATAGGCTTTTAGGTCCTCATAACTCAAGGAAAAAACATCAATGTATTCTTTGAACAATTTAATGTACTTCAGCTTTTCAGTTGGGGGTAAGGATTTAGACATTTTGATCATTTTGGGTTGAAGTTCAGTCCCAATGTTATGTTCCTCAACACTAGCTCCAATGGGTTCAATTTTGGGTTTCTTCGCTACATCATTGAAATCAAATAAATCTTCTAATGGAACAAGCCCTCTAGGCAGGATGTTGTCTTTCAGTTGTAAAATATTTATTTCTTGTTTTTCTTCATTTATTTCATGCAATTCTAATTTATTTACACTAGTATGTACATTATCTTCTATATCAAATTCTACATCTATATTAGTATCTTCAAATTCGTCTTTAGACTGCAAAAAGTTTTCAATCTGAGCATCATCTCCAAAAACCTGCCAGTATCTAATGTTATCAGGTACAGTAGGTCTATTCTTCACTTCGATTGTATATGGATGAGTAGGACAAAATGGTAATTTACAAGTACTTTCCAAAGTATCACAACCATCAGGCAGTGTATTTCGATCTCTTGAAACCGTAGAAAAACTATATTCAGTGAAAGAATTTAAAAAGTCTAACACAGCATTCCTATAAGCTCTCATATTAGGATGTTTTACAGAGTATTCTCATTTGATTTGTTTTATCACTAACTCAGAATCTCCATGAATGGCAATTCGTTTAGCACCAAGGTTATTCAAGAGTTATAAACCTAAGATTAAGGCTTCATACTCTGCAACATTATTAGAACACTGAAAATTCAATTTGTAGCAGTGACCTTCTGAGTGATGAGTATATGAATTAGAAACCCATACACCAGCACCAGCTCCTTCTTTACTCATTGATCCATCAAAACCCAAATTCCACAAAACGCCATATGAATTATCTCGCTCAGTGATTAATGTTTGACCATCAACATTGAGACAAAAATCAATACTATGGTTCTGAATTTGTTCTTGTGTGCTTACATCATTGTAAAGAATAAATGAGTCCAAATCAGAATGAACAGAATATAAAGGATAATTGTTAGGCCTAGTTTGAGTGGTGACCATGAATTTCATGAGTTTCTCTCTATAGAGTCTCGTGTTCTGACCAAAGACAATGATTGTTGTGTAAGACATATCCATCTGTAAAGTTCATTGGAGTTTGGATCCCCATGAATGGGAAAGCAGCATTCCATATTTGGGTGGCATATCGACAACAACTATATCCATAAGCACACTTTTGGCAGGTATTTGGACTAAATTTTGTTATGAAACCAGCTCAAGAAAAGATAGAAAAAATAGATCAACGCCTTAGAATTCAACCTCTTCGAGGGGGAAACCTCCTTTACATTACATAAATGAACGATTCTTCGATGATTCAAATGAAAATACCTCCTTTCTATATATAGGAGTCTAAGGGGTCATAACATAATCAGAGCCGACATAACAATAATAATGTAAGGGCACAATAATAACAATAGTGGGCTTCTATGGGGCACAATAGTAACAATATGGGCACTACATGGGTACATCAATATAATAAGTGGGTTGTACTAATAACAATAAGGGGTTACACTAGTAGTACAAGGGCCTAACATGCCCCTCTCCTTCAAAAAGTGTTGTCCTCAACGCTTGAGTAGTTCTTGATGCTTCTGTATAAAATTCTTGTCCTTCCATGTGGAATCTTCAGCGGGTAAGTTCTTCCACTTGATAAGATACTCTGAAATTGATTGATTTCGTAGCTGTCGGGTTCTTGTTTCTGTGACTACTCCAGGTTCCAATATGATTTTTCCTTCCTCTTCAGTTTCTGGCAATATTGTTTGAATTGGGATCTTTTGCAACTTTTGAATAAGTAGCCATACTTCTTCATCCTTCTTCCATTCATCCCTTGCTTCGTTTATCCAATCTGGTTGGATAATATAAATAGCACAAAACAATGCTTCCACATCCTCATCCTTGAAGAGTCTTCCCATTCGGTAAGGTCGCCATTTTTTAAGTGCATGTAGTATTGCCAACATTTCCTTCTCATAAATAGCTTGCTTGAGATGTAGCAGTAAAAATACCCAATCACCTACATCAAAACATTTTTCACTACGATGTTGATCTACCTGTTGTTTCATTTGATTTTGCACCGAAGTGGCATTATCCTTTAAATGTTGGAGAACTTGTTGTTGATGCTCGATGTGATCTTTCACTGCTTGAAACTTTTTCTTCTTGATATGTCCTTCTATCTCTAGAGTTTGAGGAGTGGTAATTTCTTCCAATCCTTTACAAGATATGGTCGGATTCATTTCTTGATGCTCGATGTGATCTTTCACTTCTTGAACATTTTTCTTCTTGATATGTCCTTCTATCTTGATAGTTTGAGGAGTGGTAATTTCGAACAATGAATTACAAGATATGGTTGGATTCATTTCTTCTTTCTCGATGTGATCTTTCACTTCTTGCACCTTTTTCTTCTTGATATGTCCTTCTATCTTGAGAGTTTGAGGAGTGGTAATTCTTGCCAATGCTTTACAAGATATGGTCTGATTCGTTTCTTCTTTCTCTGGGGTGGGGTCCTGGTGTATATCTTTTTCTTTTGATGTTTCTTGATCCTTTTCTTCCTCCTCTTCATATTCTATGTAAAATAATTTCTTCTCAGCACACTTATGACCTTTAGTGCATTTGCTATCACAATTGTAACAAAGCCCTTTTTCTCTTTTTTCTTCCAATTGTTGTGGTGTAACCCTTGTAAGTTGTGGAAGGCTAGGAGAAACAACACTTCCATCTTTATAGTTGTGAGGGGTATGCTTCCTGGTTTCCATAATTTTTCTTTCCACTATGTCACAAAGCCCTTTTACTCTTTCCAATTGTTGTGGTGTTGCTCTAAAGAAGGTGTTGCTCTTTGTATCCTCATAATGTGCTATCATTTCCTCCGTGAAAATTGACCACGTAACAAGTTGTTTACGAGAACAAAGCCCCTTGTACCATAAAAATTGATCTGGTTCTAAATATGAAGATGCAATAGATACCTTTTGTAACAGTTGTACACCATGTAGATCAAAATATTTCTCCATCTGAAGTATCCAATTTACCGGATCCTTCCCATCAAACTTCCTCATCTTGCTTTTTCTAGATTTTAGGAGCTCGACCTTGAAACGACTGTAACTCTGGATTTTCAGATCTTTAAGTTCTGAAATTGCGACCTATAGTATCCCTCTATGGCCTCCTTCCAATGCCACCAATCTGATCCAAATTGGATTCTCTAAGGAAGAGTTATGTGAAATCTCCCACAGTGACTTGATTATAGACTAGTTCAGTAGAGCAAACTTGTACGACGTGCCACGAGTCACTGTTTCGACCTCTGGATCTGAAAAATGCATACAAGAAACTACAGTCTGTCCTCTTTCTGTACCTTCTTACAAAATTTCAATCCAATCCCCAGAGAGAAAGTTATGACGATTTTCCCCAGGTCACCTGTTTGGAATGTAATTCAGGAGTCTGCAAAAATACCAACTTCCTCAGATCATATCTCTGCAAATATAGTGCGAAAAGCTCTGAAATTTGGACCCGAGGTTCAGCACGATTTCTTCTCAAATGGGTTTTTTTTGTAACTTCTGAAACATCGCATAAAAAAAGTTATAGAAAAAATGCCACGATGACCTGTTTTGGAGCAGCGAAACCCTAGAATCCAAAGCTCTGATACCAAATGTTATGAAACCAGCTCAAGAAAAGATAGAAAAGATAGATCAACGCCTTAGAATTCAGCCTCTTTGAGGGGGCAACCTCCTTTACATTACATAAATGAACAATTCTTGGATGATTCAAATGAAAAGACCTCCTTTCTATATATAGGAGTCTAAGGGGTCATAACATAATCAGAGCCGACATAACAATAATAATGTAAGGGCACAATAATAACAATAGTGGGCTTCTATGGGGCACAATAGTAACAATATGGGCACTACATGGGTACATCAATATAATAAGTGGGTTGTACTAATAACAATAAGGGGTTACACTAGTAGTACAGGGGCCTAACAAATTTACACATAAATATTTTATAATTCCAAGGCACTTAACTTGACTAAAATCAAATGAATACAGGCCTTTATACCTTCTGGTAATATCTAATCCCAACTTCTCCATAATTACTTTCGGCATAAGATTGTGGGAGGCCCCTGAGTCAAGCATTGTGTTGTGTAAGATTTTATCATGAATAGTCAAGCTAACATAAAAGGGAGGAACATCTCCCTCTTGAAGTTTGCCACCAACTTTTGGGCCAAATAGTAATTCAGGTTGATCATCTCATACATTAACTCTATCAGTGGTTTCTCCTATGCTCAATTCTTTCATTACCTAGGATCTGTAAGGAGTTTTACTCATCAATTATGTCAAAGGAATAGGGATTTTGAGTTTTGTCAATTCATTTTCTATATTAAATGATGTCTGTGTTTTGTTTGAATTGACAGCGTCTAGTTTATTAGCCACATCTATTTGGGGTATATCTCTTGGTTGGATGGTACAAGGATCATTTGTTTGAATTGTTTTGGATGCACTGTCAGGTTTTTTCTGGATTATAACATCAGGATTCTTCATAGTAAGAATCTCAACATTCTTTTTAGGATGTGTTTCAGTTAGTTTCTTTGGAGGAGTATCAGGTGTTTTTCTACTCTTGAGGTTGTATTGTTTATGAACTTCCATAATGGCATTCTCAAAGCCTCTATTGTAATCCTATGTTCCTTCAGGTTCTATTTCAATTTGGGATAATAGGTAAAGATCTTGATCTTCCTCAGTAAGAAAAATATAGTCATTATCATTTACTCCTAATAGATTTATTTGAGTATTCTTTATATCATCAACTACTTTTGCCTCCTCATATGTATAATTTTCTTGGAAAGGAGGTATTACCTATTGGTCTGGACCCTTTTGGTCTCTTTGTTTATTCAAGGGTTGATTTCTTCAATAGTTTGGATTTCTTATTTCCCCAGTTTTATTTTCTCTCTGAGGAGTCCTATCAACTATATTTATTATGTCCATCATTTTCTCTACTATTCTCAGTAGACTGTCTGTAGCAGAGATGCAATAGGAACTGCATCAAGAGGAACAATTGCAAGCTGTGAATTCTATTCCTTTTCCTTTATTAGCTTGTCCATTTCTGCTTCCATTTCTTTAATTTGGGCACCTTGCTCCACTACAACTTTTAGCATCTCTTCCTTTTGTAGCTTTGTCTCTCCAAGTTCTTTGGCTCGGGGGTCTTCTATTGCTGGCAGCTTCAATTGCTTCTTTAATGCTACAATGTCAACATTCTTCTTTCTGATTATCTCCTTGGTAGATTTTGAGTTGTTTGGATCAAGGCCGACTTTGACCACCATTTCCTCCAAGTATTTGATTATGGTAACTTTGGCAAGTGAGGATATTTTCTCCAATTTGAGTTGAGACTGAACATTATTTAGAGTAAGTTGTAGTTTTGAGGCAGTGATAGTAGTCTGTGTGAAAGTAGAGTACATTATCTCTTCTGCTTTCCTGTGCATATCTATTTGATCCAAAGGATGGACATCCTTTTCCTCAAATTCAAAAGTGGTATGTTTGAAATCTGCAAATGACTTTGGTTGAGAGACCTGGGCCTGCAAGAATGTCATATGCATTCTTCCCTTCTATATATCATATGTTGAGATGAGTATGTGTTGAATGGAGGAGGATTTCTTTCTTAACTGAGTTGATATGTTATCATGAACGGCCTCATTCCTCTGCTTGATTTCCTTGTATCTCTGAAAAATTTCCACTTGTTTCTTCTCTATAGATGTTTCTGATGTCCGAGGGACAGTAGCTAGAATATATTTTGTAACTGAGGAAGATGATGGATATTCTGTAGTACCACTGTCCATCTTGAAAGTCTTCAAACCTGAGAGCACAATAGTGCCTTGTGTATCCTCCAATGATGGAAATTCTATTGTAGAACTGAACCCTGCTTTAAGCTTCTTAGTATATATTTTAAATTCCTTAGTTGAGACTTCAGGGACTGGAGAATCATCCTCTCTTGCTCTCTTATATGTTTTCTCTTTAGGTATTAGAGTGTCTGAAGCTGTCCTGGAATGTACCTTCTCCTCGACCTCCTGCAATGTGTTTTCCACCCATGTGTGTTGGTTCATATACTTTTCTACTTCAGGCCTCTGAGTGTGCACATATGGTGTAGCTTTTTGTTCCACTCCCAACTTAGAAATTACCCCAAAGGGGTCATAAGACCAAGTGAAACTGAGAGGAAATTTCACTTGTTTCAGCAGGAGGTCTACTTCCTCTCCTGCTATTGTTGCAGATGAAGGGTCTGACTTATGTCTTGATCTAGAACTGCGATTTCTTCTTGGCTACCACAAAATGGATGTTATCTGAATGAATTATTTCCCTATTGTATTCCAAGTCAAATATTCTCATTGAAAAATATTTGGGCAGTTTGTATGGTGGCAGCTCTGAACCATACACTCTAATCTTTGTGAATGATTGGTAAAGGTACCAATCCCCTGTTTTAACCTGTTCATTGAGCTGCAAAACCTTCTAAATTTCTTCACTGATCCTTGGAACCTGTTGGCCACTTAACAAACAAGTGGCTAGATATACAAATTGGTCTATGAACTTTGAGAATCTATATTCCTGTGATTGTTTTCTAACTAAGGAAGTCCAAAAAACAACTAATTGTGGCTTTCCTTACTAATCAAGTTTCTGCACTGAGAATGGAAACTTATCTGTTTGGAAAAACATAAACATATACATTAGAATTGATGAATATCTGAACATTCCTTTAGTTAAAACTGAAGGAATTGTTCATGAATTACATTTGATAAGAAGCGACCATAGTCAAAGACGACTGATGGTCCTTCTTCTGAAGAAAGGGTGGACAAAAATCCTAGAATAGGCTCATCTACCCACGCATCTAAAAAATAGCCAAGAATGGAAGACAAAACAGAAATTATTTGTCTTGTCCTTTGAGGGAACATAGAAGAGGGAAATGTTGGATTTTTCTTAGGGAGTTGAGAGCCTTTAGGGAGCAAGATTTCAAAGATGGCAACTCTCTAGGGGAAAGTTAACTTCTAGTAAATTTCTATGAGAGCTACAATGGAGAAAGGGGAGAGGGAATCATAGTGGGCAACCTGTAGCATTTGATTAATGTTGTCAGTTGTGATGGTGAAGAGAATTTCACCATTTGGGGAGATAATTTCTCTATTGCTTGCAAGGTAAGAGGCTTGGCATCTTAGAAAGAAATCTAGAAAATGAAAGGATTGGGGAACAGCAAACAGAGGGATTCTGGGTTGCCAAAGGCGTATCTCATCAGATTGGTCCAAGAAACTATCCTGAAACCAGCAGCGCAATTCGAACAAGTTGAATTCACATTGTGTTTTGGCGATTTTGTAATCTCTGTCTGCGATTGGGGTATGGTCTAAGTCGATGGGGAGAGTAAGCATTAGATTGATTACGGGGGCAGTTTTAGGTGCCATGGTGGTTGCCGAATGAAGAATTGAAGATTGCAACAGCAGGGAATCATAGTGTGTCCAATAATGGCGGGAATTCAGAGTGGCAGACCCTAATCAATTTATGAATGGTAGGCAACAGAAATGTTGCAGCAAGATTAGAGCATAGAGGGATGGGAAGACTATTGAATGAGCAAGGAAAGAAAAGTGTAATCGTAGTGGTGAATTTCACATTTATTTACTGTGAACTAGCCTTAACCATTGGATTAACAGTCTTTTTAGGGCATTAACTCCTTTAATGGCACAAGAAAATGGATAGTGGATTTATGGAGGTTACAACGGTCTCAGACGTGGCAACTGGGGCTTTGCAGATGAGTGGAGTGGGACCATTGGCGGGAGTGACGAGGATAGGGAGAGGTGGCGTGATGGGAGTGGTAGCTACGACGAGACATGGAGGTGACATATGCCAGGAAGTCGAGGTAGGTGAGAATACAATATCGCTTTCGGGGGGTGTGGTGTTATCTGTTTTATGGAGGGGGGGTCTGAAATCACCTAGTGGCGATAGGTCAGGGGGCGGCAAACCACTTTTCAGACCCCCTTGTTATTAAGCGTTATCACTTCGGGCAGGTCCAAAAATAATTGTGTGCCATCGGATTTATGCGATGAATGATCAGGTGGTTGTGAAGTGTGGGGAGGTTAACACTGGATGACCCTGCCAAATGTTTCAGGCTCATAAAACATAACCCAAGGTCCAAGACTTTGGATAAGGGAATATTTCAGACTTATTACATGAATATTTATTTACCTATTCTAATTCTATCTTCAAACAAATGTGGGTGCATTTGAGCATGAAACCCCTTCAATTTTTATTCTAAGAGATAAGGATTATTTATTTCAAACTCTAGACTAATCTAATCAAATAAATTAATCCGGATTAAATAGTTGGATTAACATTATTCACCTATTTCTACCTATCTAGCCTTAACCAATATTAAATTGTTTGGTTAAGTTATTCACTCTAACCTAATTAACATAAATTGAAAACAGCTTGAGCATGATTAAACTGTATGTCTCAAGCAGAAAGGGATTGTGGCATTTTAAACAAATTGCACACAATTTCACAAATTTATTCTTTTACAAAGCTAGAAGGCTAGTAATGGCACTTAAGCTAGCATCACTTTCAATTTTTATAATTTTTTTGTGGGGTTCATTTATCATTTCTTTTCTTTTTATTTTTCTTCTATTTTGTATTTATACCCTCTTTTCATTTTTTATTTTCATTTTTCTATTTTTTTTGGAAATCATTTGCAGAAAGCTATATTATTTACAACCTGAAATACTAAGAGCAAATACTCAATGATCATTGATCCTATAAATTATAGGACCCTAACACCCCCCACATGCATGTGCATGTGATTGCTACAAAAGACAATGGAGTGGGTTATTTCTATTCTAGACCTAGTTTTAAACCTCACATAATGGAAATGGAAGAGTAAAAAAGGTGGTTCAAACCCCTCTCTAGAACAAGCAAGGTAGTGAAAAGGGAATGTCTCCATGGGAATATTGCATAGAAGCCTTATCCCCACAATGAGAGTGTTGTTTCTTGTCTCTCACTCGGCTTCAGCTTAGATAAAAGACAGTTGGGACATTGTAGTTATGGCAGTCTACTTTTGGGAAATTGAAGAGTGTATGCTTGAGGAAATTTCCATTGACATGGAATTGGAAGTGGTGGAGTGTACTTTGGTTCCTTTCTGTGTGAGTGAAGGAGAATTGGCATGTGATTTTTGGAAAATAGGAGTCTATGGGGGGTGTAAGTCTAGTGGCAGAGAAGTGGAATTTAGGGGGTCTAGAGTGAGCGTGGAGAGATGAGGGAGATTCTACCAAGGGTGGTGTCCTCGGGGTGGAAAGTGGTGGTCATCTTTTCCATTTCATTTATTCTTAAGCATTGGTGGCTCAATAGCCACTCTGAGAAGGGTAATTCTAGTGCCCCTAATTTTCTCTATTAATATATATGGTATTAAGTTGATTGGCCTTAGCTATTTGATTATTAATATTATGGTTTATCATGTTGGTGGGTGGTTATTGTCC
Organism: Pinus tabuliformis; assembly: GCA_031772625.1. NCBI lineage: Eukaryota > Viridiplantae > Streptophyta > Pinopsida > Pinales > Pinaceae > Pinus > Pinus tabuliformis. The sequence goes on along the minus strand of CM062819.1, from coordinate 1,570,597,709 downwards.
AGTATGTTTGCATGTCTACAAGTTTTGGTGCATTTGCAAACACATTGATATGGGAGTTTCTACATCCTCTCTTCTTTTGTTTTGTCAATTATATTGGTAGGAAGTTTAGTGGTCATGGAGGTCTAGAGATTAATATTCTAGTGTGGTTTTGGTACTCTAGGGGAAATTTACAATAAAAAATATAGTGTTGTCTCTGGTATATAGTGGGGTATCCATTCTTTTGGTTTCCACTTATCCAGTTTTGGGCCTACGTACTAGTATTTTGGTGCTACATTTCTTTTGCAGGCTCGACTTAGTCTATTTTATCTTATATATACCTGTTATTATTTTTCTTTGTAAGGAACTTGGGAAAGTGAACCCTCTATGAAATATGTCAAGGTAGTGTATGGACAGCCATAGGGGCAGGGGAAGTCAGGGCTCCTAGGGCAAGAAATGAGCCCAACAACAAGGTCAGGAAGAAACTACCACATTCTAGTTCATTTTCGCCCCTAAAACTTGCAATGAGATTCACAACCCAGAGTCTTTGGTTGTTATGGACCACCAAGATTTTTCTCATACGAATATTTTGGAAGAGGTTTCTCACTAGGTTCCTAGCCCTGGTCATAAAAAGGGACAAAGGAAATAGAATTTCAATTCCATATCTCTTCATTTGCAAATGAAGAATCTACTTGGCAGGGTCTTAAAAGAAAAACAAGAGGAGAGATACAACATTTTTTCTTCTCTAAAAGACATAAAATGGGCTGAGAGGAATAAATGCTTTTACTTGGAAAGACTAGATGCAAGGCTTGAACATCTAGAAAGTCATTTGTAGTCTGACGTTAGCCCCCTTTCTCCTCCAGGATCCAATACCAAGGACCTTGCACCTATTACATCGTATGACTCTTGAATGATTGCAATGTTTACTAGCAATTTTTTGCATTACAATATTAGAGTAGTCAGGTTTATTTTGTTATATATGTTTTGGACTATTTTCTTTTCACGTAGGTAGTATAAAATATATGGTTTCCCTCAATGCAAATTGAAACAACCTACGAAGGGAAATGGTTAAGCTATGATTGGATAGATGATGCACTTTGTTTTGATGATATTCTAAGGCAATAAAAAATTTAACTTTCAAAGAAAAATGTACCTTGGTAATAAATGATGTGTCCCTATTTTAGTAATTCTTATTAAACTTAGTTTTAAGTGATTGAATAGACTTTGAGTGTTTTATATAATTAGTTGGACTCATCTATCAAGATGATTTCTTGTTGGAAATTTACCTAACAAGGAAAGAGGTATGATTTTGTGAATATATCCTTGATGGTTTATGATGGATGACCTTAATTGATATGATGTGTATATAATATGTCATGATGTATTTGTGCCTTTGTTTGAATAATAGGAGATATTTTTTTTGAATCACCATCCCCTTTTGCTTGCTTCTACTTATGATTAAGTAGGATGGACCTAGACACCTTTGTGATTGCCTAAATTGTGATGAGTTATGATTTTATTAATGATATCTTTAAATATTCTTGATAATGGCTATGAAGCATTGGTATTTTTTATGACAGTTGTGATGACCTTTGATGATAATTTAAAATAGCATTCCCTTGTTATCATATGATCAATGATGTATGCATGTACTAGATACCTTTCCATTGATATGCTTAATCTTATGATTTATGATATATGCATATGTCAAATGAATTATTATGATGTATATATGTACAAGATGTTTTGTCATTAATACACTTCATATTATGGTGAGATTGAGTATGATGAAGATGTTTCATATACGCATTGGTACATTGGATGAACTAACTTACATTACAGTTAAGATTTTGGTGGATAATGGAGAAATGCACTCAAGGGAAATGTTGTTGCCTCAATGATGATGACTATGATATCTTTGTGCCCATGAAACCTGGGAAATGGGAACTTTTTTGTGAAAATAACCTTGTATAAGGAGAAAGAGTTTTATTTAACTTTTTCATGGTTTTGGACACTTGTAAAGTCACTCTCAAGACCAAATTTTCCCTTGCATTAATAGGGGGAAACCAAGAGACAAAATATTGGGAGGGTGTTACTTGATTTGGAATAATTAAATCAATTACCTACCTCTTATTGGGGGCTACCACATAGGGAATTTCCTCTAGGATATTTGTATTGTGGAGGTACTTGTGCTGCGATATTGGTGAGTCTGGAATAATTTCGCCTATGTTAACTATATCTATGTGGATTAAGGGGTTGGGAGTGTAACTACAATATAAGGGGGTACTTAATCTTTGTATGTCTAGCTCCTTGTATTATTTTCTTTTGGGCCTAAGTTACAAGACACCACTACAGTTGTGATTGTCATCGCTAGCTAAAGGTGGTGGTAAGATATTTGTAGAGCATGACACCACCATTACTATGGTTGTGATCACCAATTAAAGGTGGTAGTAAGATCCTTGCATGAGGGTTGGCACCACTATGGGTTTTGTTGCAATCACTGACAAATGGTGGTATTAAGAATCTTACACACCATAATCCCATGGGATTTAGAGGTGTTGCAAGGCTAAGAACCCCTCCACCACATGTAGATTGAATTGCCATTTTAATTATTCTTGAATACATTGGGTTGGATTCTTGAGATTTATTATGAGTTTGTGAGCCCTGCTCTAGGGAAACACTAATGAAGGTTGTTCTAGTGGTTTGATAAGTGATCACTCCTTATAGTGATTTTCCCTTACATTCATTTAATATTAGTTTGTAGGATCATAGTGATACCTGGTTCATGGACCCAAAGGTGTGGTTGGCTCAATTATTGGACTTATAAGAGCTAAATTTTATATCAATATTGTGTATTTGAGTATTTAATTATGCATTTTGGAATGATGTATAGTTGCACAGTCTTTATGCGGCTTTGGCATGGCTTCTTTGATATATATGTTTTTAGGGGATAGATTCATTAACTTATTCCTTACATCATAGGAAAATAAGCTATTGACAAATCATTAGTATTTTTAAGTCTTACTCTAAAACTAAAAAGACAATTTCAACTTAGATAACATTTACAAGAAAATCAATACTTCAAAATGACATTACTAAAATTATAATAATAAAATCATATACTTTCGAATAACATCTAATTTTAATCATATAAACGAAACCAAATACTAATAAAATTATATATTTTTAAATAATATTTAATCTCAATTCTATATATAAAACCAAACAATTAACGTCTCTTTTTATTTTTATTATTCTTTAATAAATATCCAATAAATTAAATCAATCAATCAAGATGTAAATTAATAAAATATATTCTCTTATCAGCCTCATGATAAATTATATTTTATCAACTACACGACAAGGTAGCAGCTTCTCTTCCCTTTATTCATTTTCTTTTAAATATTATTTATAACGTTATCCCTCCCTCTCCATAGAATGATGAAAAATGGCATAATATATTAAGATACGAGGGAAAATAACCTCTAACCCAACAATGTCATTTCACATATTACGGTGAAAAGAATAGTGTGTGATATTACGAGGTGAAGACACTTTGAGAAGAATGGCGACGTGATATTAGGAAGTGAAGATAAGTTTGAGGGATATAAATTGATAAAACATTAAAATATAGTTATAATAAATATAAATATAGTTCGAGTATATTTAATGATTTAGAATATATATTTTTATAAGAATTATAATTTCACGTTAAAGAGTGTGTATATGTGTAAATATATATATTTTACAAAATAAAAAGTTATTTTTTTATGGGGTGATTAATTAAGTTAATGGTGATACTGAGGTAATACGTGGGCATTCATGAATACCACATGGCTAAAGGCACGAGGACTGGCCTCCCCATCCTCTCAATGCACCTTGTGTACGGGAGATGGTAATGTAACTTGTGTGAGACCTCAATCAGTCTTGAAACTCGTGGGAGGTGGCATCCGTCGATGATTTATGGAGGGTGGCGAGGTTTGCTATCAGACATTATGGGTTTGGTCTTGTTATGGTAAATGTAGTTTGAGCTTTGAGCAAGGGAGCGATTGTTTCCGAGGGCACCCTGTCTAGGAGAGGTGGCATCTTCGTCGTCAGCGCCCCCTCCTCCACTTATGGGTGTGCATTCTTGTTAATTGTCAGTTTGGTATTCGGTTTATGGTCATCACGCACAGGGAAGGATTTAGCCAAGTTCTGGCTCTGGTTTTATTTTGCTAGTCTTGTTGGGGTCTAGTAGCATCCCCCTTGCACTGGAGTGAAATTTGGCTCGCTACCTTTAGTGGTCCCCTCTCGGGGTCGTGCAAGGTCAAGCGATGTTTGTGGAGCACGTGTGGTGGATTTTGGGTGGTTTGGTTAGCGGGGATCCTATTCAAGGAGAGGAACTGTGAATTGTAGAGCCAGGTCCTCATTGTCGGGTTGGAATTGTGGTTCTTTACATTCATCCTCGGTTGGTTGGTTGTGGTCCCGCCGGCAAAGGTGGGGCATTTCTCCTCGATGACAGTTGAGTTTCATGAAGTCACCTATTGGTCAGCTTCAACTCATCCCAGCAGTGTAGGGTTGGTCATAATGCATCTAACGTCCTGTTTTTCTCATTCCTCTTCGCAGCTTAAGCCCAATTCAGGCAGCCCGGGGGGCTGTGTGTCTCTCTCACAGATGGAAATGGCAACCAGTAGCTTTGGGCGGGGTGCTATTATTGCAGGTCACTCAGGACGAGTGGTCTCTGGCGGTGGCGGTGGCAACAGGGCGGGTCGTTCTGGTCAGGTGGATTATGAGGCATGTGGTGGTCGCTGTCATCGTGGCTCAATGGCTGGTCGTGGGAGTTGCACCCCACGGAGCCAACAACGGGGTGGGACGATTCATCGCGACGGTTCGGGGCAACAAGGGAAGGCTCGTAATTTAGGATGCTGTCAGAGACAAGATTGGTGTTTAGATCATTGTTGAGATTTGATTCAGTCTGTACTTGAACACTTGGAAACCTCGGAGCAGGTGAGGCGAGAGGAGCATGCAGAGCTCATTGCCACTTTGAACAAAATGCACTACTTCCAGTGCCAAGTCCAAGAGTGCGTAGTGGTGGTCTGGCGAGGCTAGAATATATTATCTAAGAAACTAGAGAAGTTGGAGACTTGGATGGCCCACTTCGAAGAACACGTTCAATGCTCCTTTTGTCCTCCTCCTCCTCCAAGAACAACTCTAGACAACCCAGCCTCCATCACTTCTAATGACTAGCATGGTTACAGGTGTTTACTGGTGCTTTTAGCCTCCTAAGTTGTGGACTGTGTCTTTAGATGTTTTTTGGTGAGATACCTGCATTTTGCTATTGTTGTACCTTTTTTTGGAAGAATGAATAGAATCTTGATTTACAAAAAAAAAAAAAACCAGTAGTGGGGACAGTCGAGCCACGCAAGTTGATTCATCATTGTTATTCAAGGAAAATCACATCACCTAGAATTACTGGTTAGTGATCCTTAAGGGAGCGGGCTTTCACTCCTGTTAAATGCCTCTAATCCTTGATGGTTAACCATAAGAAAATGGGCTCTTAGCTAAGCAAAAGAATTTTTAAAGCATACTCCAACCCAACAAACAAAAAGTTCTTACATATTAATTTGGTAATTTTAAAATTAGAATTTTATTTTTTCTTTTTAATGAGAAAATATATTTATATTCCATACAAAGAATAAGATTTTGTTCTCGAAATTTATTAAAATAACAAAACTAGAAACCATGACAAAAAAAATAAGTAATATAAATTCAACATATAATGATTGAACTAATGGAAATTATATCAACATTATTTTATTATTTTATTATTATTATTATTAATTTAAAATATTTTATTTTTAAAATACTATTATAATATTGCAATCAAATTATAATAAATTTTATTATTTTCAAAATACATATATACATAAAAACAAAAATATTATTCACTTTTTGTGTCACTCATTTAAAATATTTTATTTTTAAAATAATATTATAATAAATTTTATTATTTTCTTAATATCAAATTTTATTTATATTATAACACTGATAGAAGCAAAAATATTATTCACGTTGACTGTCACTAGTATTTAATGGATAGTTTAATGTTTTAAAAATATAATTTAAGTAATTTAAAATTGTGATTTAATTAACCATCATGTTAAAATATTTTAATGATATTATTAAAATTAGTTTAAATTTATTTTAATTATGTCGATAGGTATGTCTATTTTAAAATAGGGCTTCTTAAATTTTAATTAACTTATCAATAATTATTAGGTAGATGGTAGGGATTTAATCTTTATGGAATATTTTAGAATATTCTTAGTAGTATATTCAAATCAAAAGTTAAGATTTATTTTTGAAGTAATTATGTAATTTTTTCGTTTTTAATTACATTTAGTAATTAAAAAATGGCATATGAACAAGTGTCATGTAAAAATAAGCTATGGTTTATGATATTGACAAGTCATGGTATCGGCCCATGATATTATAACAAAGCATATTTATAGATTAAAAATCTCATGATAAAGTTAGGGTGAATCTTCATGGTTAAGAATCTTGTTGCATGTTTTTTTAATATATATATATATATATATATATATATATATATATATATATATATGTAGAGAGAGAGAGCATTCTTATGAGTATTTTAATTTTAAGAATTTGAGATGTATGATAAAGGCAGTGTTTTGATGTCTTGTGGTTAATTTATATGCACTAAAATATTATTTATGATCTTGTTCAAATTAAAATGTTATATTGATTTGTTTTTGTTATTAATATTTTTCTTTGTCAACTGTGTATTGAATATGGAAGGAACTACAAATGTACCATGAATTAGAAATAAAAATAGATCCATCTTAAATATGGATCTAGTCGGGAGAGATCCAATTACTTCACTTGCAAATATTTTTATTTAGTTATTTATTTTTAATTTTAATTTTATTTTAATCTATATGAACAAAATTTCAACTTTGATGAATAGATAGGGTTACACATCATACTCGGTTGTAGAATGAGCCTCTCGACTCAAACACCTATGGATGAAAGAAAATTCTCTCTCTTTACTTTTATATATACAAAAAGAATTGATATTGAAATATCTTATTTATGATAAACACTTTATCTTTTTTGTTATTTATATTTTTTAATTGTCACCTATCAATTTCATATTAAAAATAAAATAAATTATACATTTCTCGCATATATGTGTATATATGTATAACATGTAAGAGACTTAAAATGACTTAGAATTTATATAATTATCTGTTTTTTGTGTTTTATCACTTGACTTGGCATTATATCTTTTTAATAAATAAATAAAATCTATTTAACATTTCATTACAAAATCTCTTCCATATTGTTTTGAAAATCTCCTCACAACACCCCCACCAAAAAAATACTAAACAATAAAATATTTAAATTTATCTTTTAAGCAATAAAATTATATATTATAAAACAAGTCACTTATTCCCCCACCAAAAAAATACTAAACACTAAAATATTTGAATTTATCTTTTAAGCAATAAAATTATATATTATAAAACAAGCCACTTATTTGAATGCCTTTAAAATGTCACTTGTGTGAATGCATTTATAATATATAAATTTAAAATAGAAAATTAAAATATTTAAGATATATTTTAATAAGATTTTTGTTATTAGCTCTTGTCAAAATGACTCTAGCGTTGGATTTGTGTATTGACCACTATTAATTTAGCATTGACCAATATAACTTATAATGCTTAATTTTGAAAAAATAAATAACTGTTTTTCAATACTATTAAAAAAGTCATTTTCCAAACATTTAATTGGACCATAACTTGAAGGTCTTATTGCAACCTTTGCACAATATAATGTTATGTAGATAACTACATCACATATTTTATGGTTGCAATATTCATACATGATTTTTATACATTTGTGTACAATGATTTTTTGTTCTTAAGCTTCACATAAAACCATCCAAAAATAAAATCCTTAAAATTATCTCATACTCACTTGATTCCCACTATAATTTAAGTTTTTGCATAAAAAAATGAATAATAAATAGGAATAAAATATAAATAAATATACTTACCAAAGGTTTATTACTACACACTCAAATTTATGCTAATTTTTGTGCTTAAACAAACAATTAATTTATCAATCTCATATCTCAAATTATTAAAAACAAAACAATAAAATTCCATTTATCTATTAACCATGGTTAAATTTAACATGACCCATACAAATCATAATTTTTTCTAAAAAAAATTATTTCTTAAAACACGCTTATTTAAACTTCTTAATAAAATAATTACTTATACATTACCACTAACCTAAATACGCTGCAGCACTTCTTAATAAAATAATTACTTATACATTACCACTAACAGCAATCTGACCTCTACTTAATCCTAAAAATGACGAATTTTCGGACAAGAAAAAGTAACTTACAATCTAGCTTGACACTGTTTCTGCACCAACGAAGCTATGTCCTAGGTACGAAGGCCGCCGTTGATTAGTGTATAAATATTTTCTTCAAATATTTTCATAGCCTCCGACGGCAAACAAACAGGTACTCTGATTCCTTCACAGTCGTTCTTTGAGGCCCTCATCAAAGACGAAAGGTTGGGTACCGGGGAAGAAGCAGGACACACATACACTGCTTTTCCCCACCCGAAGTCGGCATTTGCGCAAGCCCCTACAATATCGGAAATATCCGAAATGATGTAACAACCGCGCGGTGGGCTGAGTGGACGCCCATTCACCTCCGCCAAATCAACCGTGGATCGCACGTATTCTTCGTCCACCATTTTCTTCCCTTCGTTAATCAATTTCACAGCGAAAGACAATGGCTGGTCAATCAGATCTCCGGCTCTTGCTATAGCGTGGCCGCATGCTACTACATTTCCATAGTACCCCGTGGGAAGACGCGGTCGAAATCGAGAACGGGCGTTCACGGAAAACAATAATGCCGAGTCTTGGTGGGCAGGGATATTGAGAGCCTTTACTCTCGATTGCCACAAGCAACCCGCTATTACTTCGAATGTGGTGCAGTGCCTTACCTCCTTTGCCTGCCGTTTCAAAGCTCCAATTTCTTCTGGACCAAAATAGAACCATTTTGAGCTCATTCCGTCTCCTGCACGCACTGGCACCACTGATTTTCGATATTTGTCAACAAAATCATAATATAAACGGCCGATAGCAGGGGATTTCACGGTAGGCTGCGCTCTGGGTCGAAGGATTTCTCTTTTCCAAACGGGAGGAACCGTGGGTGTTGCTGCTCCTCTGGCTATTTCACTCAGACCCATCACAAACTGGGCGATTCCAACGCCATCAGCGATGCAATGGCTGAAATGCAAACCTAATATGAAGCCACCACATTTTAGACGCGTTACCTGTGAAAGATTCAAACATAAAAGTTACCAAAACCATAGTTACTAAAGTTAAGGAATCGATACGAAAATATTTAAGTCTCTTAAATCTTATTGGAGAAATATTTGGGAGTATATATTATAAAAAAATCGAAAGAAAAATCAGGATATTTTCAAAATTGATTTTATTATTTATCAAATTGAGAAGTTTTTGATTACAAACAAATTTAAGATTAAAGTGCAGTTCCTTATGATATTTTGTTAAGTGAAACAGGGATTGCTTTTATTGAAGCAATTGCTATGATGCGAGTCATAAGGTATTTGAAAAAAAATGAGCAAATGGAAAAGGGTAGACGGTCTAAGGTTGTCTTTAAAGATAGATTGTGCAAGAGCAAAAAACCTTGGATGTAGCGAAATAACAAATGGTTTAGTAAATGGGGTATTTGTTTGAACGCGTGTCCAGCAAAGAGATAATAACTTTTGTTATGGAAAAGTTTTACAAGCGTACTTGGGATAAGGAGCTAGGAAGAAAGAAAAAGTACTATATTGAAGTGTTTAATCTCACCCTTAGTCATCAACCAAAAGCATACATAGAAGTCAATATCTCTTGGAGAGCCAAAATTTTTATTGCTCAGTTAAGGACTAATTCTCATCGACTCCGTTGTGAAATAGGGCACTCGAAAAGGCTAAAGGAAGTGTGGGAGGAAAGAAAATTCATTTTTACTCCGTTGTGAAATAGGGCACTCGAAAAGGCTAAAGGAAGTGTGGGACGAAAGAAAATGCATTTTTTGTTCTTCCGTAAAAGTGGAAATAGAAAAACATTTCATTTTAGAATGTGAGGCCTTCAAAGACAACACAGAACTTGGGATAATCTATTTAGAGAGGGGTTTGTCCAGAAGTTGGGAGCATTTATTTTGAAGCTTCATAGAGAAAGGGCCTAATACATCGAGCAGATGAAGAAGCAATCTGTCCCATAGGTAATACATCAAGCAGATGAAGAAGCAATATGTCCCATAGGTTACCTTTAGCCTCGTGGACTTTAAAAAAATTTCTTTCTTTCTTTTTTTCTATATCGAAAGGAATCAAATTATTACAAGTGGATGGATTTTTAATTGTTTATTTATACCGTTATTTAAAAAAAATTATGGGCCCACATTATTTAAATGTTTTGTATAGTTATTTAACTTTTTAAATTTTTTATTTTGATTTATATTTGATAATGGACTTATATCCTTACACATCATATTGGATTGTAAATCTTCATACCGCAGAAAATACCGCAGAAAATAAATCTTCATTTAACAGCAAAGCAGATCTCCTAAACCAAACTTCTCCGACTATAGATCGCGAAGCTAAGACACCAATGTCCCAAGAACCAGAAGAGATGAAGGAGATGCAAGACAAAGGAAGTTGGAAGACCGTAGAGAAAAGAAAGAAAGCTACAACACCAATCTCGCCAAGAAAGACGAGGAGCCAGACAAGTAAAAATTAAGAAAATTGTAGGTCCGATAGACCAATTTGGTCTCAGTGGACGTTAACCATCATCATCATCATCATCATCATCAAAATATACCTTTTGAGAAAAAATATATACACTTTTTCTCTAGAATTATTGAGAAACATAATCTATTTAAATTATTAATATTAAATAATAATAATAAAAAATTAATAATATCAATAACACAATTTCAAAACTAAAAATGTAAGAAATAAGATTGTAATATTAAAAATAGCTCCAAATAATTTCCATATACCAAAAATTTATGTTTTAAGTATTAAATAGGTTCTCATAAACCTGAATAATATTAAGGTCGTTTATAGTAGTCAAATTTAAATATATTCAAACAAAATTGAAATCAACAAATTCACCATTTTTATTGTTCTCCATTAAAAATGGAATTGGCTAATCAAATCCCATTGTTTCATAGTAGACGGGAACGTGGTAATTGCTATCTTTAAAAAACAATGTTTTGCCAAAAAAATGTAGAGGAGTTTTACAACTGTAGTTTTTTGAAGCAATTTTTTTTAACGTTTGAAGAAAATTATTTTTGATATTCTAATTCATAAACGAAAGAAAAAATGTATTTTAATATTCACATAGGTAAAGATAACTAAAAAATCAAATCACTACAAAGAGAATTATTTTTAATATTCTAATTCATAAACCAAAGGAAAAATGTATTTTAATATTCACAGAGGTAAAGATAACTAAAAAGTCAAATCACCACAAAGAAGAAAAATATTTTTGATATTCTAATGCATAAACCAAAGAAAAAATGTATTTTAATATTCACAGAGGTGAAGATAACTAAAAAATCAAATCACCACAAAGAAGAAAATTATTTTTGATATGCTGATTCATAAACCAAAGAAAAAATGTATTTTAATATTCAGAGAGGTAAAAATAACTTAAAAATCAAATCACCGAAGAAGAAAATTATTTTTAATATTCTAATGCATAAACCAAAAAAAAATGTATTTTAATATTCACAGAGGTGAAGATAACTAAAAAATCAAATCACCACAAAGAAGAAAATTATTATTGATATTCTAATTCATAAACCAATATTCACATAGGTAAAGATAACTAAAAAATCAAATCACCACAAATTTATATTTATTTATTTTTGTCAATTTTTCAATTAAAAAAAATTGATCACTATGATACTAAACAAATTATCACAGCTTATGGACTTGCAATTATTAGTACTTGTTTTTTTTTAAGGTTATTCCTGCAGATTGTTCAACCCACGAGAATATACCAGTAATTTTTCAATAATATTCTTGCGTGTTATTCAATCCACACAAAATTTCATATATCAAATTTATAATATATATATATATATATATATATAATTTTATTTAATTAAAAAACAAACGAATTTAGTGCAAATATAAATGCATTAACGGGAAAATCCTTATAATCGTAGATTTTAAGAATATTTTAAACCCTAAACAAAATCAAAACCACAAATACAAACCTGACACAAAAGAAGCGGAGAGTTTCTGCGGGAATATGACGCTGGAGCGTTATTTATAAACTCAAGAGCACGAGGAATAGGTGGAGAGAGATCTCCCAAGTCTTCCAAGGAAACATCTGCGTCGGCCTCTACAAAGAGAACCCCTTCACCGGTGCAGTCAATCATAAGCTTACCTTTACCTTTATGGGCATTTCTTAATCTGCCAGCAAATGGATAGTAATCCACCAGAATCTTGGCCAGAGCCTCTCCAATAACTTCGACGGGATCCTGATCATTCTTGCCATTACTATTCATGGAGATTTCAGGGCGTACTGGTGGATAAAACAAGAGTGAATCGACATAAACTCTTGATGAAAATGAATCGTCCAAGTTGGTAAGATAAAGAGGCTGGGTGGGAGTCGGCCGGTTGGGCGTAACCAGGAGAGGTGGCCGTCTAGTGATTGTGAAATTGCGGGGAGACTCCTTGAGGAGACGAGGAAGCGGCGGAAGCGGAGCTGGCGGCGAAGGCGGCGGCCCCGCTTGTCTGGCCACCGCCCAAACCAATCCCATTCCCAAAACCGCCATCTAAACACAACAGTTGCAGAGATGGCCAGAGATCTCAGAGAGCAGTAGCGTGTTATGGTGATCTCAGGAGCACTAATTTATAAATGGTTGGATTGGTTGTAATCATTTAGTTATCATACAGAGTTAAATAGTAAATTAATTAATTGTTTGTACATTGTTATTTATATGGTAAGCTTTAATAGCTGCTATCAATATTATCAATATTTTTGGAGTTATAGCTTTATTAATGCTCTGGATTGTATATATATGTTAATTTTGGAAGTTTCTGATATTTTTGGAGTTATAGCATATGTTGTTGTATATATAACTCTTAGATTTTGGATCAGTACCTTATATGTCAACCATTAGATTTTGGTTAAATTTTGTGTGATGTTTGGGAAATTTTTAATTTTAAGACCATAAATGATGGCTCAATCAAGTAACATGATAGATGTATATGTTTTATATTACATGATGTATATGTTAGTTTTTATTATCATTTACATAATGTATTATATGAGGTTTTTGTTAGTTTTTTATATATATTATATGAGGTTTAATATTAGTTGTTATTCATTGTTCAGATAATGTATTATATAAGTTTTTGTTAATTTTTTATTATGAATATAAAAGCAAATTTTATTACTAAATTTTGTGTGATGTTTAGAAAATTTTCTAATTTTAATTTGACCATAAATGATGGTTCAACCAAGTAACATGATAGATGTACATGTTTTATATTACATGAGGCTTGATATTAATTTTTATCTATCATTTAAATAATGTATTATATAATTTTTTTGTCAATTTTTTATTATGAATATAAAAGCAAATTTTGTTACTATAAATTTTGTACAGTATTTAGGAAATTTTTTAATTTTAATTCAATCATAAATGATGCCTTAAGCAAGGAACATGATAGATGTATATATTTTATATTACTTCAGAAATATCAAACATATTCAATTATGTTCAATTTTATGGTCAAACTAACCTATGATTTGGTGCAATTATGTACAATTGTTATTTATGCAATTTCAAAGATTTTATAAATCATGCCCAGCCATTCTTGAAAAGTGAGTATCTTGGTCAAAACCATTAACTATAATGTATTTTGAAGAGGAACAATCAATCTCAACTTACAACATGATGACTTGGAGAGAAAGATGACCTTATAAATAATAAAAACATATTTGAACCCACTTCTAAATAGTTGTTTGGATCATATATTTTTAAAAAAATCATAACTTTTGGATAAGTAAGAAGGAGGATGGAGTCTCCCTTCTACACCCTAACACTTGAAAGGCCCAAACCCAATTGCATCCATATTAAAGTATGAATGTATCAAACACATTATAGCCTTGGTAACCACACATTTGAGATTCTATACACAACCATGAAATAGATCCATTTTCTAGTCAAGCCCATAAATAAATAGATCTACTTTATAAAACCTAACACTAACACTAAAGAAAATAAATAAAAACTATGAAAAACAAAACAAAAAGTTATTTAACCCATACAAACAAGAAAATAAGTTCTATTATTTATATTGGAAAACTAAAAAACCCTTCAATTTGATTACTCTATCCTCATAAGTTAGTGTTTTATATAGCATTCCAATGGCTCATGTGTGTGGGCATGCCAGACAAGTCTCAACCTTGAAGCTTCAAGCTTTATTGTTCAAAACTTAGATTCAAGTGTGCACAATGCAGAATTACATGATGTAAGTGGAGATGGAGATAGGATTTTTCTAACAAGTCCAAAGACCCACTATGGGTGAGTTTATGCTTATCTTGGAATCTCAAACTATGGGTTTGTGACTTTTAAGAGTCTCGTCCTGGTCTTCATATCGTGAGTGCTACATAGTTTGATGTTTATCTTGAAATCTTTGTTGGCTTCTTTTATTTTCTGTCATCTTATTTGGAATTTACTTATATGTATGTAAATTTTTAAATCTTTGATTTGTTGACTTCTTTTATTTTTACAATCTTATTTAGAATTTATTTACATATATACATTTTTAACTCACTAAAAATTTTAAAAATTAAATAAACAATATCAATAAATTGAAAGTTTTAAAAATTAAATAAACAATATCAATAAAATAAAAATATTAAAACAGTTAATATTTAATGGTTATATATATATATATATATATATATATATATATATATATATAAATTAAATTTAACCTCTATTTAAAATTAAATTTAAAATATTTTTCAACTATAATTGTAACTATACAACATTAATAATACTAAATATATAATGTTCACCGTAACAACTCACCTTCCACCTTCGGCACATTAATAAAAAGCAGCTAAATGCTGTTAGCCTAACAACTTCCCTCCACCCTCATGAATGAATCTTTTCATTGCAACACAGACCACGATGTTCTGATTGTTCACCCGCTATCTTTCCAGGAAATGCAAATATTTATTTTGAGGCTACTCAGTTGGTAAAACACATAAAATTCTAATGAATCCATGAACGGAATGGAGAACAAAAACTTTGTAATACGATATGATGATATAAAATGTCTTTGTTTTATCCACTAAGAGTTAGGAGAAGGCACTAAATCTCCATAAAACTTCATTACCGGTTCATCTTGCAAGTGGGTTACACGCTTTTGGTAAGGTTGGTATGTATTTAAAGTTTGGTGCATTATGCCTTTCATGAAAGTTTATGTGGGGTTAAAATTGATTGATATATATTTAAGATGTATTCCATATAGGTTATGAGTTAGGATGCTTTTTTTCAAACTATAAATACTTATTGTCAAGTGGGTGTAGTTGGGGTGGGACTCAGAGCTATTATTATATTTTTTTTTCAAAGTTCTAGTTATATTAATATGTTTGTTTTTCGGATCATTTTTATATGAAAGATAATTTGTTTATCTTACGAGTAGGTTTTCTATAGATGTAACTAGTATTGATGTCTCATACAATTATATATATATATATATATATATATATATATATATATATATATCGTTTTTTAAATTACAAATGATATTATTTTAAATTTTACTTATATTTAATATATTTTATAATTAACATAATTATTGGGTCAATACCATAGTCTATTAATACCACATGCTCAAAATACAAAAACTCAAGTTCATATGACACATGTTCATGTGACATTTTTTTTAATTAATCAAATTAATTAAAAGGGAAGAAATGGCATAGCTAATTTGGAGATAAATATCAACATTTGATCTTTAACTGTGACTAATAATATTTTAAAATATATCATGGAGGTTAAATCCCTACCATCCACTTAATAATTATTGATAATTAAATTAAAATTCTAGAAATTGTTGAACAATGTGTTGTCATTAATGTCAAAGTTGTGGGAGTCCTAAGTGGATACATGCACATGTTAAGAGGAAAGGACTCAAACCATAGAAGAAGAGCAGAGGCACAAGGTCAAATACCAAAGAAACAAGGTTGAGTAGCATGAAGGTCTGATGAAAGGCAAGCAACTAGAAGACAATTGGACACACAAGGAAAATCCTTGGATCAACGCATCTTGGATGAGTGCAAGGAAACTTGGATTAGTCTATCAATGTGTCTTGGATTAGCATAGCATGGATTAGATCAGTTTCTCTTATTCATTTCAGGGGGTTCTAACATGCTCAAAGCTTAACCGAATGGTAGGTACAAAATGGCATCAGGGAAGTAAACCGCTAAGGGCAAGTGATATATGATGAAGGAATTCACCCCCCAAGGAAATTGATTGAGGTAATACAAAACTAGTTGAGGGTGATCTGGAAATGGTAAGGCCAAGTGCAACAAGTGGACTCACACCAGCTAACAGAGCATCCAAGGAGCATCCCACAAATCAAAGGTGTTATGGTCTATCATCAAGTAATGAATGAAAATTTTGCCATCAAGTATCCGTCCATCTATCAAACGCTCAACTTTTGAACACTGAGTATATATTTGATATCTGATATGGTATGCCTCCAGTCACAAGTATCGATCATGAGGCACTTAAGGATAAACACCTAAGAGCTAAGCACCCCGGAACAATGTATAGCGGAAGTTTTTTGATACAAAGGCTCATATGATTTTCCAAAAACCCAATATGGTTGGCACTCATTTAAACCTCTAGTCACAAAGCATTAAGGTATAGTGTTTAAGGGCTAAGGTCCCCTAAGCATTCACATCATCAGGCATATATGCAAGCTCTTCATCTTTCTAATTTCTTTGATATTCGATATAGGAGCCTCTAATCATGCTCCTAGCCATAATGGAGTTAAAGTATAGTGACTAAGCACTAAGAGCCTTTAGCCCCCTGAACTATTAGGCGTGTTGGAAATTTTGTCAATACAAAAGTCACAAAGTTTCCCTAATATCTGATATCCCAATGCACGAGACATGCAAACTAGACCAATGACAGAGAAATGATGTGGTGTGTCAAGTGGAGTAGGTGACATGGAAGTGCTAGGTCGAGGACATGTATCACCCATATTTAGCATTTTTGGATTGTTAGTTGTGTAAAGGTAAGTGACATGTGGCATGTGTTGACAATGCCACATGGAAGAGGACTCACTAGCATTCATTATACGCCAAACTGTGATTGGTTGTCAGAAGAATGAGGTGGTAGGCTTAGTGGTACATGGAGCCCCAAAATCCTCAGGTAGTGTTTTGCTATTTAATATCCCAATCACCCAATATCGTATGGCCCGCAGTCAAAGATCCTAGTAAAAAAGGGATGACATGTAGCACATGAGGAATTAGATTCCCTGGGCCTCCAGAATCCCAAGATAATGTTTTACAAGGGCAAGTTCAAAAAACTCCTAATAGCCCAAGATCACAACATGCGGTTCTAGCCACTTTTCTTACTTAACACCTGGGTGCTAAACGGTATATCCATAGGTGTTTTCTCTCGATTGTCTAATAGATTGATATCCATTGACTGTTGGGTTCAAGGGACATAAATTTTGTCATTTCCTAGCAACGGGTATTTCCCGGATTCCCCATAAAGTTAAAATTAGATGTCCAGTCCACACCAACCTGTAAACAGTGGTCAACCAATATTCAAATGTAAATAGCCAAAATTTAAGGCTTTCGCATCCACCAATGCAAAGGTGCATGGTCGTGTGCAATGGTTAGACCAAATGGAGCTTTAAAATAATAATAAAATATTTTCATAAGTATTAGAAATGGTGCAAACCTAGGATCCATTGGAGAAAGTGCAAAGTTAGTTAAATTGGGGACGAAGGTAGCATCTATAAATTGAAAAGGCCTAGAGAGGCATTAGGATACAAGAGGTGCACAAAAATGAGTATAAGCACAGGAGACGTTAGTGTGTCGTAACCACACAAAGAGAAGCTAATGTAGGATTTGTGGGCAAAGCACATAGATAAGAAAACAAAGGTTTGAGTGAGTGCTTTAACTAAGATATATATGAAGTATGTGAGATGCACACCAATCAAGAGATATCTATCCATTATGTGATATATGTACCCATCAAGAGAGATTTGTGTAGTACATGAGATGTGCGTCGGTCATGAGAGATTTGTGTAATGAACAGGGTGATGTTCCTAATGTAGAGGTGGTGTTGATGAGGTAGCTATAAATAATTGAAGAAGAGAAAAGTTGATACTATTGACGTAGATGCAAATAATTAAAGAAGAGTTAAGCTCAACAAGAATTTGTATTCATAGCCATGGAGACTCAATACATTGATTAAGAGAAATCAATTTCAGAGGAATAAGATGTTTATGGAGAGGTAGATATTGAGAGAAAACTTATTAGTGCATTAGAAGAAATAGAAAGACTCAAGAAAAAGAATAAACAACTGAGAGAGTTGTTGCAGAAATATGAAAAAGAAAAGAATCATGATCTTGATGAATCAATAGTGTCTCTCATGAAGTTATAGCTAGAAAAGGCAAACAAAGGATAATGAATGTTGCGAAGCCAACTTGAAGAAAACAAAGGACGTTATGAGAAAATAGAAGTTAGAATTATATCCTTGGGAAAGGATTTAGAAAAAGTCAATGATCAGAAAAATCAAAGTTTGAAGTATTGAAACCTTAGATGATATTCTCAGTTGCTAGAGATCTTGTTTTATTAAAACAGATCTTGATTATCATGAAACTATTAAGGGAGTATCAAGCTCAATGATAACAAAAAAATTGCAACAAATAATCTAAAAGGCATGCTAATGTGCTCAAAGGATCTAGTAGCAATGCAAGCAAAATATTAAATGAAGCCAAGGATAAATAGAGACATGACCCCATAAACAATACAAGCAGATTGAGAAAAGAAGTAACAAATGAACAAAGATCTAAGTTTCCTCACAAAGACAGTTAGAAAGGGTTCAGAAGAAGGCCCTCCTCATCCATGTATCAAAAATTATTTTATGGCTATTTATTTTCATTTCATAATATTGGTCATAAGGAAATAGATTTCATAGCCTATGTAAGAAATGAATATATGAGGAATAGGAGAAAGGAATCATATAATAAGAGCTCAAGGAATAGCTGTGTGAGAAACAACTTTAGAAGTTTTAATGAGAATGTTGTCAAAAATTACAATTCATTTTCCCCCTTATTAGATCATGTTGAATGTTTCAAGTGTAATAAGTCTAGGCACAAAACTCATGACTGTAGAAGAAATGCAATGAGGCATCTAAATCAAAGTAGAGAATAAGACATTGTCAATAACAAAAATCAAAGAACAAAGGTATGTAGAAGGAAGTAATAAAATAAATAAGAACGTGGTCTATCTCTATGTGTTTAAAACAAAAGGAGCCAATGGTGTATAGATAGTGGATCTTTATGTCATATGATAGGAGATAAAAGCAAATTTCTCTCTCTAAAGGAAGTCAAAAGAGGTAGTGTCACTCTTAGAGATAATACATCAACCAGAATATTGGGCAAAGGAATAGTTACCCTTGATAATGAAAAAGAAACAACTCAAGGCATCCCATTTGTTAAAGGTTTAAAGCACAATATGCTAAGTATAATTGAAATAGTTGATAAATAACATGAGTTCACATTTTATTCTAAAGGTGGTAAAATAAGAAAGGAAGGATTTGGAAGATTGGTGGTAAAAGAAATTAGGAATTAAAACAATTTATATGTCCTTAATGAATGTAAGGGAAAAAATTATTGTATGAGAATGTTCTCTTTCATCTTATCAGTAAAAGATAAATATAAGAAAGAGTGAGAGACTATAGCACCTCAAACTACATTAAGAAAGGAACTTTAGAGAGTGAGTTGCAAGAGAAAAATGATGAAATGGAAAGTTTGAAGTATATGAATCAATAGTTCATGTGTAAAGAAAGTGAGGTGATTGGCAAGAAAATAAACTATTCGTAAATGCTTAAATAAACATCAAAGATCTAAGAATAAAGAATAAGCTAGTTGAAAAAGGAATTGAATATACAAAAACTTGAATCATAACCTCAAGGAGAGTGGTTCCTTTCTCATGTTATATCATAATAAGGGAGTTGCAAATAAGAATAAGCATTAGTTCAAGAGAGCATGTCTTTATAAAAAATGAGAAGTGCAGATGAGAAGAAGTGTGCGGTCAAGGGTAGCAACCCCTTCATGTCGAAGGGGAGTTAATTTGCAGGAAGAGAAGAAGGTGTAGAAAAAGGAGAAGTTGTAGACAAGGGAACAATCTCAAAAGGAGAAGACTTACAAAAAAGGAACAGTTGTATAGAAGGACAACATTTGCAATCATAAAAAGAGAAGTTGTTGACAAGGGGAGTAACTAATTTGTGGTCAAATTAACTATATAAAAATGCAAACTTGCATACAAAATGAAAAATTATAACCAAATATAGAAGTTATAGACACAGTGAAGAATTGCTAATAGTTAGACAAGGGGAGTTTTTATCAAGATAGACTGGGTGATACTCAATAGGTATAACACTTTTCCATTGATGTAAATGGGGAGAGATTGCACATAAGGGGGTCCCTTTTTAATTCAACAACAGAGCTCAAATTTCAAAGGTTTCCATCAATGACAAAGGAGGAGATTTTAGAAGAATTTGTTGCCATTGATTTCAAATTTAGATGGAGTCTTAAGTGGATACGTGCCAATGTTAAGAGGAAAGTGCTCAAGTCATAAAAGAAGAGAAGAGGTGCAAGTTCAAGTAGAAAAGAAGTGAGATTGAGTAGCATGAAGGCATGATGAGAGGAAATTAAGTAGAGAATATTCAAATGCACAAGGAAAATCCTTGGATCAACATATCAACACATCTTGGATCAACACAACTTAAACTAGATCGGTGACTCATATTCGTTTCAAGGGGTCCCAACATGTTGAAAGCTTAACCGAAGAGGGGGTCCAAAATGACATCAAGGAAGTAAATAGTGAGGGAACATGGCATACAATGGATGAATTGAACCCCCCCCCCCCGACAATAACCACCCGAGGTGATATGGAACTAGATGAAGGTCATGTGGCACTGGTGGGGCTAGGTGTAACAGGTGGATCTAATGCTAGCTAACAGAGCGTCCAAGTAGCAACCCACAAATCAAAGGTTTTATGGACCACCATTAGTTAACAAATAAAAAAGTTATTGTAAAGTGCCAATATGTCTATTGGACACTCAGCATATTGTAGTGTTTGTCAATACAAAATTTAACTAATTTCTTTGATATCTAATATGGTAAGCCTCCAATCATGGATCTCAATCACAAGCCACTTAAGGATTGGCACCCAAGAGCTAAGTGCCCTTGGAATAACATATATAAAAAAAATTCAATAAAAAGGCTCAGCGGATTTTCCCGAAACCTAATATGGTTGTCACACAATCAAGCCCCTAATTATAGAGTGCTAAGGTATAGCACCTAAGGGCACTTGGATCATCGGGTGTATAGTCATGTTCTTCATATTTCAGATTTCTCTAATATTTGATATGGTAGCCTTTGGCCATGAAGGAGCTAAGGTATAGAGACTAAGGATAAGAGCGCTCAGGCCCCCAAACCATTGGTCATGTAGGCAAGTTTGTTAATATCAAAGTCACAAAGTTTTCTCGATACTCGATATCCATATTATGCATGAGACATGCCAATAGGACCAATGATAGAGTAGTGATGTGGCATGCCAGGTGGAGTAGGTGATGTGGTAGTGCTAACTCGAGAAAATGATTCACCTCTATTTAGTGTTTTGGATGGCTAGTTGTGTAAAGGTAAGTGATACATGCCATGTGTTAGTAGTACCACATGGCAGAGGACTCATCAACACTCACCACGCATCGAACTATGATTATTTGTTGGAAGAATGTGGTGGCAGGCTAAGTGGCCTTCAAAGCCCCAGAATCCTAGGGTGGTGTTTTTCTATCAAATCTCCTGATCACCTAATAATATATGGTTTGTAGTCACAGGTGGATGACATGCAGAACATGAGGAAATAACATCCCTAGGCCCCTAAGATCCCAAGATAATGTTTTACAAGGGAAAGTTTGAAAAAATTCCAATAGCTCAGGGTCACGACACATGGTTCTAGGCACTTGTTGACTTAACACTTGGGTGCTCAATGGTATATACATAGGTGTTTGCTCCCAATTGATAGATATTTCTATATATGCCAGTTTATGGGTCTCAGGAACAAAAAAAGTTCTATATCCTATCATAATTGTCAACAAGTTTAAAGGAGATTACTTTGTAAGGGTTGATTAGTATTAAAAGTTTTCGTGGTATTTTTTGAGTTCTCGGTAAAGTTCAAATTTGAGGTCTAGGTCATACCAACCTAGTAATGGTGGTCAATAGATATTCAAATATAAACAACCAAAATTTGAGGATTTGGAATTCTCCAATGCAAAGGCATGTGGTCATCTGCAATGGTTGGATCAAAGGGAGCTTTAAAATAATAATAAAATCTTTTCATAAGCAT
This sequence comes from Pinus tabuliformis, assembly GCA_031772625.1. Classification (NCBI taxonomy): domain Eukaryota; kingdom Viridiplantae; phylum Streptophyta; class Pinopsida; order Pinales; family Pinaceae; genus Pinus; species Pinus tabuliformis. Next base: position 1,570,574,999 of record CM062819.1, on the reverse strand, counting down.
TGGAAGAGGCACAAATCTGGGATTTGTTAGCAAAAGTGAAAAGTTAGTTAAATTGGGGATGAAGGAAGCATCTATAAATAGAAAATACCTAGAGAGGCATTTGGTCTTGAAGGAGCTAAGATATAGAGACTAGGGCTAAGAGCTCTCACGCCCCCAAACCTTTGGGTGTTTAGGCAACTTTGTCAATATCAAAGTCACAAAGTTTTCCCAATATCCAATATCCAATGCATGAGACATGCCAATTGGACCAATGACAAAGCAGTGGCATCGCATGCCAGGTGGAGTAGGTAATGTGGCAATACTAACTGGAGGAAATGGGTCACCTCTATTTAGTGTTTTTGGATGGATAGTTTTGTAAAGGTAAGTGACACATGGCATGTGTTAGTAGTGCCACATGCGAGAGGACTCATCAGCACTCACCACACATCAAACTATGATTGGTTGTTGGAAGAATGTGGTGGCAGGCCAAGTGGCCTTCGAAGCCCCAGAATCCTAGGGTGGTGTTAAGCTATCAAATCTCCTGATAACCTAATCATGTATGACCCGTAGTCACAGGGGGATGACATGTAGCATGTGAGGAATTCACATCTATGGGCCCCAAAAATCCCAAGGTAACATTTTACAAGGGAAAGTTTGAAAATTTTCTAATAGCCCAGAGTCACGACACATTGTTCTAAGCACTTGTTGACTTAACGTCGGGGTGTTCAATGGTATATACACAAGTGTTCTCTCCCAATTTCTAGATAGTTCTATATATGCCGGTTTATGGGTCTGAGAGACAAAAAAATTTCCATACCCTAACAGAGTTGTCAACAACACTAAAGGAAGTTAGTTTGTAAGAGTTGTTTAGTGTTCAAGATTTTCCTGGTTTTTTTTGAGTTCTCGATAAAGTTCAAATATGAGGAATGGGTCATACTGACCAAGTAATGGTGGTCAATAGATATTCAAATATAAACAGCCAAAATTTGAGGATTTGGCATACTCTAATGAAAAGGCATGTGGTCATGTGTAGTGGTTGGATCGAAAGGAGCATTAAAATTATAATAAAATAGTTCCATAAGCATTGGAAGTGTCACCAATCTGGGATTTGCTAGCAAAAGTGAAAAGTTAGTTAAATTTGGGACGAAAGAAGAATCTATAGATAGAAAAGTCCTATAGAGGCATTCGTTCATGAAGGAGCTAAGGTATAAATACTAAGGCTAAGAGCCCTTAGACCCCCAAACCATTGGGCATGTAGGCAAGTTTGTCAATATGAAAGTCACAAAGTTTTCATGATACCCGATATCTAATGCATGAGACATGCCAATTGGACCAATGAAAGAGAAGTGATGCGGCATTCCATGTGGAGTAGGTGATGTGGTAGTGCTAATTGGAGGAAATGTGTCACCTTTATTTATTGTTTTTGGATTAGTTGTGTAAAGGTAAGTGACAAATGGCATGTGTCAGTAGTGCCACATGGCAGAGGACTCGTTAGTTCTCACTACACATCGAACTATGATTGACTGTTGGAAGAATGTGGTGGTAGTCTAAGTGGCCTTTGAAACCCCAAAATCCTAGGGTGGTGTTTACTATCAAATCTCTTGATCACCTGATAATGTATAGCCCACAGTCATGGGGGGGTGACATGTATAATATTAGGGATTACCATCACTGGGCCTCAATAATCCCAAGGTAACATTTTACAACAGAAAAATTGAAAAATTCAAATAGCCCAGGTTCATGACACATGGTTCTAAGCACTTGTTGACTTAATATGTTCAATGGTGCATACACAGGTGTTTGCTCCCAATTTCTAGATAGTTCTATATACATCAGTTTATGGCTCTAAGGGACAAAATTTTTCCATATCCTAATAGAATTGTCAATAAGTCTAAAGTAAATTAGCTTGTAGGAGTTTTTTAGTATTAAAGGTTTTTCGGGTATTTTTTTAGTTCCCAGCAAAGTTCAAACTTAAGGTATGCGTTATACCAACCTAGTAATGGTAGTCAATAGATATTCAAATATAAACAACCAAAATTTGAGGATTTGGCATCCTCCAATGCAAAGGCGTGTGGTCATGCGTAGTGGTTGGATCGAAGGGAGCTTTAAAATAATAATAAAATATTCTCATAAGCATTGGAAGTGGCACAAATCTAGGATTTGTTGAAAAGTTAGTTAAATTGGGATGAAGGAAGCATATATAAATAGAAAAGGCCTAGAGAGGCATTGAGAGACAAGATGTTCATAACAATGAGTATAAGAACAAGAGAAGTTAGTGTGTCAAAACCACATGAAGAGAAGCTAATGAACGATCTATGGAAAAAGTACATGGATGAGTAAACAAAGGTTTGATTGGGTTTTTTGAGTGCCTTAACTAAGAGATCTATGTAATGTGTGATATGTGTGCCAGTCAAGAGATATTTTTGCAATGAATAGGGTGAAGCACCTAATGAAAAGATAATGTTGATGAGGTAGCTGCAAAGAATTAAAGAGGAGCTAAGCTAATGTTGTTGAGGTAGTTACAAGTAATTCAAGAAGAAAATAATAGAATAGAGAAGATAATTTTGTTGATAAGAGATTAGTGGGGACTGATGTCTTCAGTACGTTGGTTCCTGCAAATCTGATGGGATCGGTGACTCACGTAGGTTGGTCCCTATAAAGCAGTGGGGATTGGTGTCTCTAGCAAGTTTATTCCTACAAATATAAGGGGTTTGGTGTCTCTTGTACATTGATGCCTACAAAGTAGTGGGGACTAGTGTCTCCAGCAAGTAGGTTCCTACATATCTTAGGGGATCGGTGTATCTTATAGGTTGGTGTCTACAAAGCAGTGAGGATTGATGTCTCCATCAAGTTTATTCCTACAAAGATGATGTGATTGGTGTCTCCTATAGGTTGATGAATACAAAGAATAATTAATTAAAAGAATTTTTGTGGTTTTCTCCCTAATGAGTTTCCATATATATCTTGTGTTCTACGATTGATCATGTGATTATTGTTTTATGATGTTTGATTGGTTATAAATAAGTAAAAAATGTAATATATTAATTTCTCCTCACAGTCAATATATTTTGAATCCAACATAAGCCTTATTCCAAAATAGGCATGCCTATCAACCTAAAAATTGTTGATTTTAAAATATGTAAATATGTAAATTTATAATAAGTCTACTATTTTATATTTGATAAGTTCTTTAAATTTTGGAACAAGTAAATATATCATAAAATGATTATGCATTCACTTTCATTTCCTTTTAATAGTTCTTTAACTCTTTGGAGAAAGATTAAAATTATTTCTCATACAAAAAAATTGTAGCAAGAAAATGCTCCATTTGACTTGTGCCTTAGTAAAATGGAGAAATTTGATTTTCCACATCATTAGGATGACTTGGATTGCAATTAGCTGGAGTGACATGGCTTTGTCTCCTAGTTAAATCATTAAATTCATGTTATAGGCTAGAAGTAGAATTGTGCATAGGTTGATTGCTAAAATTTAGTAATCTAGTGGAGTTATAGTTAGTTAAACTTAGTTAATTGAGCTCTAGTCTTTAGTGGAGTGAGTATGAGCTCAATTGAGTAGTTATGACAATTTTTAACTCACTAATCTCTCAGTTAACTGATCATATTACTAAAAATAGTCTCAATCATGCATGGAATTCAAATTTCGTAGTTGGAGTGGAGGAAAAGGCACATTGTAATTGTTAATTATATACTAGTTGAATGTACAAGTCTTACATTGTAGTTAGTGATCAATTCCTTCAGGAATTGCACACGGAAATATGGAATTCTTCTATTTTTCCGGAGATAATTTCCTCCAGGATTGCGTAAGGAAATAGGAGGAAAGAAAAGGCTCACTTTAGCTAAGTTTTGGTCAGAGCAAGTTAGTGAGCAGGAGATCAGAATTGCAGTGCAAGGCGTGCTTCATGTGTGAAGAAATCATTCGAATTGATCCATATTCTCATCTAAATTAATGCAAAGTAGCGGAGGGGTTTTTCCTAGTTGTGTTCCCCTATAAAATCATTGTGTTCCTTGTGTTTTGATGTTTGTGTGTTATTGCATGTGTTTATATCGTGTGCTTTCCTTTCCGCAGAATAGTAGAAGAAATTTGTGTCTCTTAATTTTAGTTTGATTTCATTAGCAGTAGAAAATTTCTTGCCATTTCTACATGGTATCAGAGCTTCGGAAGACCACATAGAAACCTTGTTCCAAATATTCTCTCAGAGAAAGTTCAATTTGCAAATTTTTTGGTGCAAATTCTCTTCAGTACAGGAAAATTGTCCTTCTATGGATTGAGGGTTGAATATGCATTGGAGGGCACTTCGAATTTGATTGCTTGGAAAGACGGGATGGAAGTTGTGCTGGATAAAAATGGAGTAATTGAGTACACACAAATTAATATTCCAAAACCAACAGTATCAAATGCACAGTAGCTAGCACAATGGAAGAAAAATACTGCAAAATCCAGGAGGATTATGGTGGAGGGTGTTAGAGATCATGTGATTTCGAGTTTTCCTTGAAAGAAGAATGCTTACACAATGTGGAAAACCCTCACAAAGTCATTCAAAAGCAGCAGTGATGCCAGGAAAATGGAATTAAAAGATAAGCTCAGGAATATTTGAATGCAAAAAAAATGAAACCATTCCTTAGTACCTATCCAGATTCACTCAAGTTTGAGATGAAATTGGAGGAGTAGGAGAAAATGTGTCATCATCTGAACTTGTGAGCTTATCACTCCTTGATCTTCCAAAATCTTAGCACAATCATCAGGATTCAATTAATGGAAGAGATAAATTACCAGATTGGGAGAGACTTTGGGTTGATTTGGTGCAGGACAAGATCAAAAGAAACACTAGATATGGTGTCACATCCAAATCTGAGGAGGAAAAAAACTTTTCTCTAGCAAGCTGAGGAAAGAAGGCCCAAGGTAAGGCAAAATCCATCTAAAACCATGGCAAGAAGAAAAACCTGAGCAAAATTAAATGCTTTCACTGCAATGGATATGGACAATATGCAACCAAGTGTTCGCACAAGAAATCTGGAAAGAAGCTTACAGGAGGAGCAAGAGGTGACACTCTCACATCACAATTCGAATTGGATTTTACTCTAATTACATGCATGGAAAGTACTGTACGAGGAAATATATGGTACTTAGACTATGTTGCATCATATCATATGATAGGAAGTAAGGAGTTCTTTAGTAGCCTAGAGGAGAAGGACGTACAATTACACAGAGAGCTTGGATATGATGGAAGGTATAGTACCAAAGGGATTGGAACTATCACCTTTAAGAGGGAGTCAGGCTCCCATCTTCACTTGAAGGAGAGAATGTATGTGTGTGGTCTGAAGAAAAATATTAATGTTCAGTAAGGGGAAAGATTTTTGGAAGCATGTTCCTACCGGACAAGTAAAAATAATTGTTGTTCGAGTTAAAAATATCTACAAGCTAGCGTTAGATTTCAGCATGCATGCATCTATACCTCCAGGAGTGAGGTGGGGTGACGTAGATCCTTAGTCCCAGAGTTGCAAAGATTTGGGCAGGGTCCATAAGGGAGTAGTAGTAGTTGCAATATACTCTTCTCATATATCATTACTCTTGCTATAGGGGCTCATAGTATTCAATAGCAGAAGGATCGGTGTTAGTTGATGCAGTGAAATCTTCAGTGACAATTGCAGGCTAGTAGCACTCAAAGACTTAGGAGACTGTTGAAGCTCAAAGACACAATTATTTCAGTATTTTGGATGCTTCTCAGTTGTAGTTGTTGAAGTAGCAACAACAACAGTGAGAGGGAGTTGTTAATTTTTCTATAGTACATTCCACTGGAGCAAGATTGGGGTTGTGCATAATCATTTTCTTGCTAAGAAGGAGTGTTGAAATTGTAGCAGGAAAAGGCTTCATTTGACTTGTGCCTTAGTCAAATGGAGAAATTTGATTTTTCACATCAACAGGATGACTTGGATTGCAGTTAGCTAGAGTGACATGGTTTTGTCTCTAGTTATATCAGTAAATTCAAGTTATAGGCTAGAAGTAGAGTTGTGCATGGGTTGATTACTAAAGTTAGAAAATTAGTGGAGTTATAGTTAGTTAAAATCAGTTAATTGAGCTCTAGTCTTTAGTGGAGTCAGTAGGAGTGCAGTTGAGGAGTTATGACAATTGTTAACTCACTGGTCTCTGATTTAACTGATCAATTTATTAAAAATAGTCCCAGTCATGCATGGAATTTGAATTTCCTAATTGAAGTGGAAGAAAAGGCACATTGTAATTGTCAATTATATACTAACTGAATGTACAAGTCTTGCATTGGAGTTGGTGATCAATTCCTTTAGGAATTGCACAAGGAAATTGGGAACTTTCCTATTTTTTAGGGGTTAATTTCCTCCAGAATTGAGCAAGGAAATAGGAGGAAATCGGAGGCCCATTTTGGCTAAGTGTTGGTCAGAGTAGCTCAGTGAGCAGGAGATCAAAATTGCAATGCAAGGTGTGCTTCATGTGTGAAGCAGTCATTATCATTGATCCATATTCTCATATGAATTAATGCAAAGCAGCATAGGGGTTTTTCCTAGTTGGATTCCTTTATAAAATCATTGTGTTCCTTGTGTTTATATGGTTGCATGTTATTGCATGTATTTCTATCGCATCTTTTCCTTTTTGCATAATATCAAAAGAAATTTGTGTCTCTTGATTTCAGTTTGATTTCATTAGCGGTGGCAAATTGCTTGCAATTTATACAAATAAAATTTAAAATAAAAAATTACTTATCAAATTTGAAAAGAAAACTATTTCATAATTTTTGAACTGAAAGGTAAAGAAACTTTTCTTAATATATTTTGTTTTTCATTATTTTATTTTTATTTTTTTTTCTTTACCAAATATTTTTCTATGTATTATGGCAATTTAGAAAAATGTCAACAAAATTTCTCCATATCATTATAATTCAAAAAAGGAAATGTTACCATTTTTATACAATTAAATCTTATTATCATGGAGTTCATGCATCTATTTATTACCTATTTATTGAAATTATATCTTAATTGTGAGCATTGAAGTTCAAAAGCTTTGGTTGTGGTGAATCCTATTGCTACTCACAAAGGAGAAAGAATACCAAATTGAATCAACTTTGCATCCTCTTATTGCTTGGATTCTTGGATTTACAAATAGTACCTATGAATCTACCATGGATCTACTTGAAGATTTTCTTTGTACCCCACTTGCATTTTTACTATCTACCTTACTTGCTTAGATATATGAATAGTACTTGCATGTCTTTTTTATACCTACTTAATATGAAGACACAACAATAGGAACAACAACAATAATAATAACGCACATGTGCCTATAATTCTTATGACGAAATATTTAATAGTAAATTATATTTATTTTAAGGAAAATTGTGTTGTTGGAGATTTTAAATGTTTTTTTTTAATAGTTATGATTGGACCAATTACCCTATAAGAAAGAAAAATAGTTTCATTGTAACAAGAAATGACTTCCAAGAGATGAAAGAGTAAATCGTATTATTAAATTCCCTCCATATGATTCCTATATAGATTATAAGTAAATGGTCCAATTGAATTCTCTTCGTATGATTCCTATAAGGATTGTAAGTAAATGGTCATATTAATTTTTGTCCTTAAAGACTTTCTATAGACTATAATATAAGTGAATCAATGCCACTTATGTGTACTCGTTGAAGTGTACCTAGAGTTCTGATCTTTTTTTTGAATTCTACACAGCTTTAAGCTACTCGACGTAGTCAAAGGTATGATGTGTCAGGTATACATGAAATTTTGAATTTTTTTATGTTCACATGAAAATAATAATTTACTTAAACTTGTCAATATTAAAAAGTTAAAACGGAATTAGCTTGGAGGGTTAGCTCAATTGATCAAGTTCTCATTGCTAAAGAACCTCACTAATGGGAGGTCACGAGGTCAGTTCTCCTTGATGCCCTCGGGGTTAGGCTTGCTAAATAACCATAGGTTAATAAATATTTATTGTTAAAAATAAGTATGATAATGAATGAAAAAAAAAATATTAATTATGGAAAAAGCCATATATTTAAAAAAAAAATTGGAAACAAAAATATTAATTATCGAAAAATCCTTATATTTGAAGAAGAAAAAAATTGGATAATTAATTTATGAGGACATTTGGTGATTAGAGGTTTTTTTTAACAATTTTTAATTCTAAAAATTTGATTTTAAACTACATAAAATTAGTTATCCACCAATCAAAAATTAGAAATTCAAATTTTAAAAATTCTAAAAATAATTTGCAAATTCTAAAAATAAGTTTAATATTTAATTTTACCAAAACTTTAAAAAGATTCGGAAATAGTTTCTAAATTTTTTAAAATTAATTAAGAGTCAAACCCAAACTAATTACAATATACTATGCTTTCGACAAGTATAATAAACCATCAACAAATAATCATCTCCACCAAAATATTTCCAAAAACAAAAAACAACCAACATGCATTAACAACTAATCATCTTCATCTAAATACTAAAAAATTATACTAGCAATTGCCCCAAAAGGTGTGAAGTGGCGTTGATTGGATTGTTAAATTGAAAAATTCTACTTAATTTAGATTAGTTTGTGGAAAACCCTTGTTTTCTTGATTGTACCATTCTACAATTCTTTACTTTAGATGTTTTGCTTCTTTTTAGGATTGGATTTGGTCCTACAGTTTGTTCGTTTACAATTACGTTTCTTCATTTAGAGTTACTTTTAGTTTTTGGGGGGTTGAAAAGCATAGACCGTATATATCACCTTTTTGCAAATCAACTTTGCAGTATATTGTGTGTTTCCCTCCTTATGTGCTATTTTTAACCTCATGCACCACTCTTACTAGTTTAATTACATCAAAGAGTAATTGCTTGGTTTAAGATCTCATTTAGTCAACCCACTTTTAATTTGATCCAATCAATGACAAATTATTTTGATTTTGATCTTATTTGTTTTACTATGGTCCTTTTGTCCAACTGGGTTATTCAAAGATTCCTTTTCTTTTCTCTTAACTTTCTCATTTTGGTCTAGTTGTTGGAAAATTGTGATTGGAAATGAAAACTTCTAACAGCTGTTGTTTGTAGGCCTTACGTGCTTCCAAAAAAATATGTTATTCCTCTTATCTGAAGAAGCAGCTTCCTTATATCAAAATTTATTTACTCATAATATAAGAAAAAATGAATATGTTTATTATAATAAAATATTGGAAAAATAAATTAAGTAAAAGATTTATTCCTCACATCTTGAATTTTATAAAAATAAAGTTTGCAAAGTTGTTTACACATATTACAATTTTCATATATTATTAAAATACTAAGAAAAAAAAATCATTTGAATTTTTAACTATTAACTCTATTTAAATTAAAAAAAATTATCTAACAAAATTATATTAATATAGAAAATCATCTAACAAAATCCTTGCTTCCCAATTTTGTGATTGTTGTTGACGCAATTTTAAATGTGAAAGGTTTCTTGTAATGTAATGGATAACACATAGTGAGTTCCTAACATGTAGGTAGATGCATTGAAGGAATAACAGTTTAAGCACATGTAAACTCAACTCAGTACATGTAAACATAGGAATAAATATTTAATCGTAGTTTGGAAATAAACATTTAATCCAAAGATCACGAACTTTGAGGAATCTTTGTACACCCGCTTTCAAAAGTGCCACGCAATCTTTCCACTAGCCCATTATTGACAAAAGAGGATAGGAATTTAGTGTTGGCACACTTAAATAACACATGCAGGGATTGTACAAAAGCATAGAATTCATTGATAGATCCTAATCATTAGAAGGAAGATGGGTGATTTACATTCATTGTGAAATTAATTAATAGATTGGTCGTGCCTGTCATTATTTCTAACAAAACCTAGTGAACACAAATGGCCCATGGTAATGGAAATTAGTTTGTAAATATACAAAATGTTTTATGCACACAATTACCTCAATACAATGATTCAACATAAAAGTACAAGAATTGTTTGAACTTTTAATAATTAACACCCAAACTTTTGACCAGATAGGATGCCAAGAGGCACATATCTGAATCTGCCACCAAAACATTACTAGTCTTTATAAAGCCAATGAAGACAAATTTGATTGTGATGCCCTACTTAACTCATACATTTTTCTCTTATGCTTAACTCATACATTTGATTTTGCTTTTTATGTACAAGAGTGACAACATTATAGGAATAGATACCCAGTTCCTTCATCATTAAAGAAATAGGACCTTCAAACCCTCGTTTTAGATCTCACATGTTATGGATTTGCATAGTTTCTAAATATCTTCAGCAAACAAACAAATATTGTTATAGAATATCTCCCTCCCAGGTATTCCACTATATCCGATAGGAGGTTGGAGCTTGAAATAATGTAATATAAAAAGTCGTTGCAGTAGTTGAAGTTAAAATATTTACTAATCAACCAATATTGCTTCCTCAAACCTCTAGACATTCTTTCTCCCATCAAAAACCTTGGAAGATTCAAAAGGGAGTTCACTCTACTAACGCCTTCTACTGCAGAACAGACCATTCATATGTGTTAGCCATAGAGGGAAATTCAACAAGGCTTCTACAGGATTGAGACCTCTCTAGATGTTTTAGTAAATCGATAGTGGATGTCTCAATTATTTCTAAAATGGCTTTTGGTCGATTTTTGATAACATCATTCACATTATTTCAAGAGAGCACAAAAATAAAAATAAAAATTTTGCAGTAGTAGCACTTACAATAAATCAAACATAGAAATTGTCAGCTATATACTATTTTTTTCTTCAAATTTTATATTGTTATAATGAAATGCAAAAAAATTAAATGTAAATAGAAATTTCTTACATCAAAACATGTGGTGTTTTAGAGTGAGCTTTTTAATTCTATTTTTGGTTTTCATCAGTTTGTTTTGAGACCGTAGTCTCACCAAATCAAAATCAAAACGAGTCCTGCAACTCTTTTTAGTTTTGAATCATCTCATATTTTGTCTTTGCATCAAAATTGACCTACAATTGAAGCAAAAAAAATAATGATGTCAAGATCTTTGTGATATCAAATCAAATGAAATGTTTTCAAAGGTTCATAATGGAAACCTTGGGCATGAGAACTACGATGGGGTATACAGCGTCCATAAGTTGACATTGAACATCTCTAGAAGCAGCCTGCATGAAAATCAAATAAGTAATTTGTCAATTCTCTATTCAAATATCAGAAAAGCGGGAAATGTAATGGGTTTGTGTATTCTCTATAGAATAGCACTTAGCAATGGCACTAAATTATTTGATATGGAAAAGAACAATGCTCAAACATAACTTCCATGCTTTGAATTGAGAGACCCAAATTTTTGATCATTTTTTGTTTGAAATTTCATTCATAGTGAATCCAGTGAACCAGATCACTTTAATGGATAATTGTAAAGACACATTATTATATTTTATCATTCCCTAAAGAGATGGGAATCCCTAGTCCCAACAAATTTTTAACCAATCCCACCAAAAGTTATGCATCGCCCTCTCAAAACCCAGAAATGCAAATAAAGGAAGCATAAATAAAATGGAAAGATTGATATCATTTCTTCATAGAAAATAAAAAATAACAACTTTTTCCCTCACTCCAATACAGACACAAAAAGTATAGGGCATTGAGCAGTTTGCGGAGCATTGTACCTAAAGCACTTTGCATCTCATGGAAAAAATGAAGTCCTTGTCTATAGAGCTAGCAGCCATAGTAATAAGCCAGGGAGCATGATTTGTTGCTAAGGCAAAACCCCCATCATTCCCCACTGAGAAAACAACAGTAATTCCATTATGTCTTGCATGGAATGATCCCACTGACATCATGTCATTGAAGTAGTCATTTTTAGGAGGATCATGACCTAATGGAAGAGATAAGTTATCCACTCCATATTTGATGTCATCATCCAATGCTGCCAATATGTATGAATCATAACATCCAGATTCCCAAAATGTTTTGCATATTGCAATTTGAGCCAGTGGAGCTCCCACCGCATTCCCCCTCAGGGCACTTCCAACTCCTAAACCATTGTAATTCATATTTCTCACATATCTTCCAGTTGCAATAGAAGCAGTATCGATGCCATGCCCTGCGCTATCTCTTGCATATATAAATTCTTTGTTAGTCGTCAAACTCATTGTTTTCAACGTTTCTCCTTTCTTATCCTCCATTCCATTAAAATAATACATGGCGCAATTCAATTTCCTGAAATAAGCCATGGAAATGTCAATGATATTTCTTTAAGTGCTTAACAAAAAGATTGCAATATCATAGGATGTTAGAATTCATGCAGCAATATGAACTTCAATGGAGCACATTTTACCTGTTGAATTAGGGAATTGTTCACCACTTTTGCATACTCCCTTCCAACGTGAAGGGATAGGATACATTAGATGGCTGTTGAAGCTTAGGGATTCAGGCCATATACCTATTCACTAATATGTAAATGTGGAGACTCCCTAAGAGGACTCTACTATTAATTACTTCAACTTTTGAGCACTATTGTGTTACTCCAAATAATCATCAATTCAGAAATTAGGATATATAGAAATCCAAACTATATAAAAATTAATTCAAATGTATATTTCTAGCTATATTGTTATTCTAATTCCATACAATATGTTCCCTACTATTTGTCCACCAAAAACTGGAGTATCTGATAATGTGCCCAATTTGTTGTTTTAATGTCTCATAGAGAACAAATCTAGGTGGTTCGTCCAAGGAAAGCGTACAAGTTTGTTACACAGTATTTCATCATACCTGCTTTTCTCCCAAAGTGCCAAAACATTGACTACTATGCAGGATATCCATCATGATATACAGATCAAAATCTTCCTGAAGAATCAAAATAAAATTGCCCTAAACCCATTATGAAGAAGGTTTCCTAAAAACCTAATTTTTTGCATCAGCGCGTTTTACTCCACCGCCTGCCCGTGATGATGGCAGGTTGCTCAGTTATACACTCATGATGAACCTCTTCTAGTAGTGTTTCCCAAATTGGAGGAGAAACTTCGCCCTCGAGAACCTTAGGGAACAACGAGGTGGATATTGGTTGTTGTTGATATGGTCAAGCTCTCTCATTTGGGCCTCTTGATATTATCATCATGGGATTTCCCCTTGAGATGTGTAACTTCCTCCATCTTTTTTGGATTCCTAACTCCCTCTCCTTTCCTATAAATTCACTCCCTTCCATTCCCAAATGGTTGGTCATTAATTTATGCATCCCTATGCTGAGATTATGCTTACATGCTATCCATTCTAGCTTGGATAAGGAGTGCTTGAAGAGCCTTTGCTTGGACTTGGACATCCACCAAAAGGAGGTCTCCAACATCAAGGCATAGGTTGTATGCTTCCCTTTTATTTTCTTAATATATATATCTGATGTTCACTTTCCATAATTGTGTAAATGTTTATGCTTTTAGCTTAATATTCCTTAATCGATTAAGTAGTTTATGTTTGATGTATGTCATATATGCTCTTGTATCTTGCATAGTACTTTGATCTTCCTTGTAGGTACTCAGACGTGAAGAACAAGTAAGGAGCGAGGCCTAGAGAGAAAGATTCAAATCCATCTCCAAGGATCGAGCAATTAGCATCAGAGCGAGGTAGGTTTCTCCTTCTCTCTGCATTTGTCAAACATAAGCTATGAAAGTGTATGTTAGTTTGTTTAGTTTGTTTCTAGACCCACTCATTGGGCTAGATGGATCGCCTTTGTCTGCAAAGGGGATTTTCCTTCACAACAAAGTGGTGACTCCGTTGGGGAAGCTATAGCCTTTTCATTCTCCTTTCTCAACTGATCTCTTGATCAGTTTGACTGACCATCGTGTTCTTAGTGACGTTTTCATTGAGTGATTTTGAATTTGGTGTTACTTTGATTAATGCCTTGTTTGCATTAGGAGTTTTTGAATCAAAATCTCCATTTTTTCTTTAGTTGAAGCTTAGTTGCATGTGAGCATCTAAAATCAAAGAAAACATCATATAGGTAACGTGCATCTTAGTAAAGTAAAAGTCATTTTTGCCTTCAATAGATTTCATAATCATTAGTGAAGTGAAGTTTAGTTTTTTTCTTGCATTTCACATTTGGAAAAATTAGTCGAGGCATATTGTTTGATGCATTAATTGATTGGAATTTCTTCCCTCGTAAGTATAGAATTCATTGAAATGAAAGGTTTCCTTTTTCTCATATAGTTGCATTCTAGGATTCAGGTGACATCATTTGAGCCCCAAATTGAAACTTAATTCAAGAAAAACATTAAAATTTATTGAGTTAACCTAAGGAGCATTTGGAACTTAACGCAAACATTTAGAGGTCTAGGTTAAAGACGTGTTCCAGTGTCTATAAACCTAGCATTTATCTTTAATTGCATGCATTGTATCTTGAGGGTGAAATCTCATTCCAGTATGGAAGTATATCAGAGGTTCTCTACTACTCATGGGTATATCGGAGGCACTCTAGTATGGAAAATATATGGGAATGCTCTTACCGAACAATTATGCATTAGACAATGCTAACATGGACTTTTGCTCCCCTTACCATCGAGTATATATTGGGAGACCCCACTAGGTTGTTATCCTTAGAGACAGGTAACCGAGTTAGCCACCTTGTAAACGCGATACACTAAACACAACATTCGGGGAGATCAACCATCATACGTTAAGTCCTTGGTTTCGATTAAGGTGTATATAACAGTTTACGTATACTTGGTAAACCCTCCTTCCTAGTACACCCTTTTTTGTTTATTTCTTGTTTTTAAGTTCTAAAATTTAATTGCCCACGATAACATGATTTACCTATGCAGCTATCCTTGGCCTCACATTGCCTGATTAATACTAAATTTTAATTATAGGCTCAAATCAACCACCCCTTATTGTTCTTGAGAAAAGGTCATCGTGGTTGAACCACCGGGTTCACCTTATATTTCCTCTTCATCATCTGACACTGAAGAGTCATCACAAGGAGGTTCATCCTGAGATTTCACAGTCACTTGAAGCCCAAGGTCTTAAACTTGGAATTATCTCGAGTAATCAACCCCTTGCTTCTCGTCCTCCACCTCGAGACTCATCATCTCAAGAATCTTATTCATAAACTCCTGAGAGTCCACATAGATTTGTCCCTTTGAATCCACTTTTTTATTCATAAACAAGTTCGGAATTTCATATTCAATGTCAAGATCATACAATAGTGCTTCCAAGAATGCCTTTCTTGTCACGCTGAGTCTTCTGACTGTAACTTTTGAGCTATCTCTTGCCTTCTCATAATCTTCTCACTCTAATCTGGCCACGTGCTGAGATTGTCATTAATTACTAATAGATTTGGAAGTCCTTTCTTGTAGAGAGGCTCCAACTTGGCAAAGAATCTCTATATTCCTATATTCATGTTTTGACCCTTCTCTTCAAGTTCCTTTTAGTTAACACTTTCCTGACTTCCAAAATTGTTCCAGTCCTGTCTTCAATTTCTAATTCTTCCTGTTCTTGATTGTTCTTGACTGTTCTTGGAATTTAGAAATTTAATAAGCTCAATGGCTTCATTTGGTTTATCTCCTAGCTGCTTTCTGACCTACTCAATGGCTTCATTCGACCTTTCAATAAGCTCCCGCTGTTAAAAAATGATTTGGATTGAAGGCCAAATTTATCACATGTCTTCATTAATCCTTTTCTAGATATTTTCCTTCACTTGTGCCAATGTATTGCACATGGCACAGTCTTTTTCCATTTTTTGTAATCTTTGGGACAATGTCTGTGACTTCTGTGTTTTTGTTAAGTAGGCATTTTCAAACCTTGTACTCTGCTCTTGTAAAACCTTTATCTCCAGCTTCTTTTTATTTAGCTCTTCTTCATGTATTGACATATTTTCCATAGACTGAGCTAACTTAACTGAGTCATCCACAACTGAGGTAGGAAGAATTGTTGAAGATTGTGTTCCTGTTGTAATGGTTGTTGTAGGGAAACTTGTCTGTAGCAGATATGCAATAGGAACTGCATCAAGAGGAACAACTGCAAGCTGTGAATTCTGTTCCTTTTCATTTGCTAGCATCTTTAATTGTTGGCATCTTCAATTGCTGGGTATTCTATTGCTAGCATCTTCAATTGCTTCTTTAATGCTGTAAAGTCAGAATTCTTCTTTCTGATTATCTCCTCGGTAGATTTTGAATTGTCTGGATCAAGGCCGGCTTTGACCACCATTTCCTCCAAGCATTTGATTCTGGAATTTTTGGCAAGTGAGGATATTTTCTCCAATTTGAGTTGAGACTACACATTATTTAGAGTAAGCTATAGTTTTGAGGCAGTGATAGTAGTCTATGTTAAAGTAGAATACACCATCTCTCCTGCTTGCATGTGCATATCTATTTGATCCAAAGGATGGACATCCTTTGCCTCAAATTCAAAAGTGGTATGTCTGAAATCTGCTACTGACTTTGGTTGAGAGACCTGGGCCTGCAAGAATGCCATATGCATTCTTCCCTTCTCTGTATCATATTCTGATATGAGTCTGTGCTGAATGGAGGAGGATTTCTTTCTGAACTGAGCTGATATGTTATCATGAATGGCCTCATTCCTCTACTCGATTTCCTTGTATCTATGAAAAATGTCCATCTATCTCTGCTCTGGAGATGCTTCTGGTGTCTGAGGGACAGTAGCTGGAATATCTTTTGTAACTGAGGAATATGATGGAGAATATGTAGTACCACTATCCAGCATGAAAGTCTTCAAACCTGAGAGCACAATAGTGCCTTGTGTGTCCTCCAGTGATGGAAATTCTATTTTAGAACCAGAGCCTGCTTTAATATTTTTAGTGTTAGCCTCCTACTGCAGCAAGTTAATCATCTTTCATGATCGATATTTTTACATACCAAATATGTCGTTCTATGCATGCTGCAATGCTCCATATTTGCTACAGATGGCCAAAGAAGCCATGAAATGTGCTAGTCCAAAGGCCACTGCTATGTTCCAATTTTGGAGAGTTTTTAGAGGGAGGTCCAAATAGTCTAATCTTGGTCTCCCTAGGTTTCAATTTCCTGTTGTAGAATATAGAGAATGATATCTGTCCAAACAGTTTAATCTTGGCAGATTTGTAGATAGGTAGAGAATCAAAGGGACCCAACTATTTAATCTGGGCCCTGGCAGAAATAAGTGTAGATTTAGATAGGAAAAATTCAAAAGAAAAAATTGTAAATCTGGATCTGCAAGTCTAAGTGCACCCAATCCAAAAGAAGAAAAAATATTAGGAAAGTAGGCTGGGTAGGTAGCTGTGGTTGCAGAATGATGATGTATGATCAATTTTGTGTTACAAAGTGCTTTATCTTTACATATCACAGTGCAGGCAGTTTTCATGCAAAGGAGCTGAAAGGCAGACATAACTAACTTCCCCTTCTTCTAATTCCCCAAGTCCCTTACTAACTTCCCAAAGAGGTCAAGATCTGCTTGATTCCTCTTAGTTTCATCATCATCCATATCAGTTGCCTTGGTGAAGATCTGCTTCACTCAAGGACTTCATTTCTGTACAAGTTCTTTTCCCCAAATTTAGCCTAAGGTCCCTGACCTTAGCGCTTGCTGGTCACCTTCATATTAACTACTAACAGTATTATATAACTCCCTATCAGTTTTCCCATTTCCCCTACTAAACTATGTATATAAACTCCCCTATGTAAATATCCCCTCCCTGGCAATATAGCCATATTTTTCTAAGTCTGGGGAAAAATAGTCCATCTGGGGCTGTTTTTAGCCCATCCGAGTCATAGCAGGGATTAATCTGACACCTGGTCAGATTAATAGCCTCTTCCCTAGCCCTAAACCCTCAAAAATCCCCTTATTTCGCCCCCAAACCAAAGTTTTGTGCATAAAATATTAATCCCGCTCATTTAAAACCCATAAAGCCCCATTTCCTAAGTCTAAAACACTAACCCGCGCTCATTAAACCCGTTTAACTCTCAAACTCTGCCATTCCCATAGTTTAAACCCACCCGCGCGCATATTAAAAAAGGAATATTCCTGCGAATATTCCCCGCCCTAACCCGCCATCACCTCGTCATTCCCGCCATCCGTCCGATCCCCAGTCCCGCAGATCTACGGCTGGCGGGCCGTCCCATCTCCGAACCGCCCGAGCTTTAGCGTCCGGGAGATGGGCGGTATTGCCGCCGTACTCCCGCCACGCGTCAAGCGCTGGGCTGTGGCGGAGCCCCCTCCCCCAAAACCGCTCTCCCCCAAAGGCGGTGCGCCACAAACCCACTTACCGCCTCCTGCCCGGTGACGTCACCGCTTACGTCACCCCCTGCACAGTCACCGCCTACGTCACCCCCCTCTGCCTAGTCACATGTCAAGTCATCTGCCTGCGTGGCCTCCTGCCACGTCACTGCCACGTGTCCATGCCATGTCACCGTCGATACATGATGACGTCATGCTGACGTCATCCCGCCACAACATCATGCTGACGTCACCCGCCGTACAACGTCCCATCATGCTGACGTCATTAGCACTTTTTGGCGCAAAGGGCAAAAAATCGCACTTCGGAGCCCCGGAATCAGTTTCTGAGGCAGTTTTTGATGAGCAATTTGCGCTAGTCGCAGGATTGTTTAGGCCGAAATGGAGAATCTTCAGGGAATCTTTTCATTATGCAGCCCCCAGGAAGCCCGAAAGGCGCGAAAATGACCCGTTTTCTTCACAGAGCACGCCTAAAGGACCAGAAGACAGTTTAGAAGAAGCAGAGGCCGAACAGCGGCCATTTATTTGTGATTAGACCCACAACACATTAGAATAGCAGCCCAGATTTTGTCAAAGAGTATCAGAGAAAGGAGACAGACGCCAAAGTGTATCAGCCGAAGATCTTTTAGGGGCTCGAAGCACCTGTACATTAATGAGCCCCCAGCAAAGTCAAATCAAGCAGCATGAGCCCATCCCTGCTTTCAAATCTCAGCTAAAATGTTTAATGCCACAGGACGGAGATGGAACAGACACCCATGCACATTCATTTCAGAAGCACCTGCACCAAGCCACCAAGGACAACAAAATTTATTCAGTTTTAATGCGGCCGCCCTCAGCGCAGCCCGAGTTAATTTCATGCATTTATTTCAGATAGAGTTAGGTCAATAAACTATTTTTTTTATGACCTAATTAGGTCAAGATGTAATAAAGAACTCTGTAGATATCTTTGCCCTATTTATACCACCCTCTGTATAGTTTTAAGGGTTGGTCAATTGAGAATTTCACTAGAGACTCGCTGTGTATACCTAAGTTTTTCCATAATCAAAGATTGCCGAAAGCTTGGAGAGCAAACTGTCTGTTGTGAATGAATGTTTTGGAGACTGAAGATGGAATTCTTGTGCTGCAGCCTGAAACAATAAGTGCCTCTTATCTCTGTTTATTTGTTTATCACTATCTAAATAGCAGGAAAAAAGAATAGCCTAGAATTAGTTTAAATACTCTCTATGCTCAATTTCTGCTATTTCTTTATGTTTTCCTCTGAATGAATTGGTTATGAATATGAATTCCTTCTGGCTCATGTTTACCCCGATTCACCTGTGTTGGCCAATTATCTAGGGATTCTTAACTGCCCCTAGGTAGCGCCCTGTTATTTCCCCTGTTAAGCATAACTGAGAGATTCTTAACTGCCTCTCATTCCTTAGCATTTCTATCCATCCCTTAAACCTGAAACATTGCTTCATGCTCAGCTATCTTGCTCCACTTTCCCTCACTGTTATTAAGGAAAAGCTCCAGCAGTTTTTCTCCTCGACTCCACGCCCAATGGTTCGAAACCCTTAGACTATGCCCTGCCTCTCTACCTGAAAAATCAATTTTCCCACCAAAACAAAACAAAAACCTCTGGACCCAAGACCTAGCCTAAAATCCTTTCAAACAAAGCTAAATCTAAAAGAGAGAGCCCTCTCTGACTGCAGGTAGGCTAGAACCTGCAGTCCAAAGTTGGTCTGTGGTTACCTCGGCCGTATCCTTTTCCAGAGCTTAAGGACAACCTGAGTGATAACATTTAGTATATATTTTAAATTCCTTAGCTGAGACTTCGATGACAAGAGAATCATCCTCTCTTTCTTTATTATTTGTTTTCTCTTGGGTATTGGAGTCTCTGAAGCTGTCCTAGAAAGTACTTGCTCCTCGGCCTCCTGCAATGTGTTTCCACCCAAGTGTGTTGGTTCATATACTTTTCTCTTTCAGGCCCTTGAGTGTGCACATATGGTGTAGATTTTTGTTCCACTCTCAACTTGGAAATTACCCCAAAGTGGTCATGAGACCAAGTGAAACTGAGAGGAAAGTTCACTTGTTTCAGCATGAGGTTTGCTTCCTCTCCTGCTGCTCTACTGTTGTAGATGAAGGACCTGAATTATGTCCTGATCTGGAACTGTGATTTCTTCTTGACTGCAACAAAATGGATGTTATCTAAATGAATTATTTTCCTGATGTATTCCAAGGAAAATATTCGCATTGGAAAATATTTGGGTAGTTTGTATGGTGGTAGTTCTGAACCATACACTCTAACCTTTGTGAATGATTGGTAAAGGTACCAATTCCCTGTTTTAACATGTTCACTGAGCTGCAGAACCTTCTGAATTTCTTCACTGATCCTTGGAACCTACTGGCCACTTAACAAACAAGTGGTTGGATATACAAATTGGGGTATGAACTCTAAGAAGCTATATTCCTGTGATTTTTTCTGACTAAGGAAGTCTAGAAAACAACTTACTATGGCTCTCCTTGCTAATCAAGTTTATGCACTGAGAATGGAAAATTATATGTTTGGAAAAACATAAACATATACATAAGAATTGATGAATATATGAACATTCCTTCAGTTAAAAACTGAAGGAATTGTTCATGAATTACATTTGATAAGAAGTGACCATAGTCAAAGATGATTGATGGTCCTTCTTATGAAGAAATGGTGGACAGAAAACCTAGAATAGGCTCATCTACCCACACATCTGAAATCTATCTTGTCCTTTGAGGGAACATAGAAGAGGGATATGGGGGATTTTTCTTAGGGAGTTGAGAGTCTTCAAGGAGGAAGATTTCAAATATGGCAGCTCTCTGGGGGAAAGTTAACTTCTGGTAAATTTCTCTGAGAGCTTCAATGGAGAAAGGGGAGAGGGAATCATAGTGGGGAAACTATAGCATTTGATTAATGTTGTTAGATGTGATGGTGAAGAGAATTTCACCATTTGGGGAGATAATTTCCCTCTTGCTTGCAAGGTAAGAGGCTTGGCATGTTAGAAAGAAATATGTAAAATGATAGGATTGGGGAATAGCAAACAGAGGGAATCTAGATTGCCAGAGGTGTATCTCATCAGATTGGTCCAGGAAATTACCCCGAAACCAGTAGCGCAATTCGAACAAGTCGAATTCACACTATGTTTCATCGATTTTGTAATCTCGGTCTGCAAGTGGGGTATGGTCTAAGTCGATAGGGGGACTAAGAATTAGATTGATTACGGGGGAAGTTTTATATGCCATGGTAGTTGCATAATGGAGAATTGAATATTGCGACAACAAGGAATCATTGTGTGTCCAATAATGGTGGGAATTCAGAGTGGAAGACCTTTGACAATTTATGAATGGTAGGCAACGGAAATGTTGCGGAAATTTTATAGCACAGAGGGATGAGAACACTGTTGAATGAGCAAGGAAAGAAAAGTGTAATCGCAGTGATGAATTTCATACTTATTTACTGTGAACTGGCCTTAATCGTTGGATTAAGGGTCTTTTTAGGGCATTAACTCCTGTAATGGCGCGGGCAAATGGATAGGGGATTTCTGGAGGTTACAATGGTCTCATACGTGGTAGCTGGGGGTTGGCGGATGAGTGGAGCGGCACCGTTGGTGGGAGTGATGAGGGTAGGGAGAGGTGGCGCGACGGGAGTGGTAGCTGTGACGGGACGTGGAGGTGACATATGGTGAGAAGTCGAGGTTAACGAGAAGGCAATACTGCTTTCGGAGGGGGCCATGGCGGTATCTGGTTTATGGAGGGGGAGGGGGTCTGAAATCACCTGGTGGCGACACATTTGGGGATGGTAAACCTCTTTTCAGACCTCGTTCTCATTAAGCGTTATCACTTCGGGGGGATCGGAAAACAATCGTGTGCCGTCGGATTTATGCGGTGAATGAACAGGTGTTCGTGAAGTGTGGGGAGGTTAACACTGGAGGGCCGCACCAAATGTTTCATGCGCATAAAACATAACCCAAGGTCCAAGACTTTGGATAAGGGAATACTTAAGACTTATTACATGAAAATATTCATGTACCTATTCGATTGTTATCTGAAAGAAAATGTGGGTGCATTTGAGTATGAAAACCCATTCAATTTTTATTATAAGAGATAAAGACTATTTATTTCAAACTCTAAACTAATCTAATCAACTAAATTAATCCAAATTAAATAGTTGGATTAACATTATTCACCTATTTCTGCCTATCTAGCCTTAACCAAGATTAAACTATTTGGTTAAGTTATTCATTCTAACCTAATTAACATAAATTGAAAACAGCTTGAGCATGATTAAACTATATGTCTCAAGTAGAAAGCGATTGTGGCATTTTAAATAAGCTGCACACAATTTCACAAATTTATTCTTTTACAAAGCCAGAGGGCTACTAGTGGCACTTAAGCTAGCATCACTTTCAGGTTTACTCATTTTTTTTGTGGGGATCATTTATCATTTACTTTCTTTTTCTTTTTCTTCTATCTTGTATTTATACCTTCTTTTCATTTTTTATTTTCATTTTTCTATTATTATTTTTTTGGAAATCATTTGCAGAAAGCTATATTATTTACAATCTGAAATATTGAGAGAAAATACTCAATGATCATCGATCCTATAAATTATAGGACCCTAACAGTGGCTCGGGCTGGGCATGGCACTTCCTGGTGAAGTGTCAAGAACACCTTAGACCAGTAGCCTTGAGTCCTCATCTTCAATAATCGTTGCATCTGATTTTTCTATTTTCTGTAGTTATGGTGGAAAAATGTCTCAAAGCTCAGGGCCTTCTCCACGAGCTTCAACTTTGAGATATAAGCTACCCACTCATGATAGTACAAAATTAAATGGTATCAACAATGAGTGTGATAAGAAAACACTTTGTTAGTCCTAAAAAACATAATGCTTGAGCATCTTGCCATTGACAAGTCCTCCAAGTATTTTTGTTCCATCTGTGTTCTTCAGAAAAAAGGCATTGTTACCTCAGTAAGAATCAATAATGTAAGGTCCCATCCACAAGTTGTCGAACTTACCATGCTTTCCTTTTTCTTCCCTTCTGGAATCCCATTTCAGAACATGATTACCAATCTGAAAGTCATCAACTTTTGTCCTTCAGTCAAATGTTTTCTTGATGCTATCTTGGATCACCTGAGTTCTGTTATGAATTGCTTCTCTTGTCTGATGCAAATGGATGGTCTAGTTTATTCTCCTCTGTAAATCATTTGGTTCCACCTCCAACTCTTGCATCATCTTTAAAACAGGAATTCCCAACGAAGTTGGAAAAACAACATCTATCCCATAAACTAGCTGATATGGAGACATGCCTATTGACTTTTTGGTAGTAAGCCTGTCTGCCCACAATGCATTAACCAGCTTGATGTGCCATGATTTTTTATTGTCCTGCAACAACTTTTTAATAATGTTAACCAATATTTTATTGGAGGATTTTGCCAGTCCATTTCCCTGAGGGTAATAGGCTGTAGAATGTCCCAATTTTATCTGATATTTGTTGGAGAAATCTATCATCTTTTTTTACCTAAAAGCTGTAGCATTGTCAGTAATAATCTTCCAGGGCAACTAAATCTAGAAAGGATATTTTTCTCTAGGATCTTTATGATGACTACATCAGAAGCTTGTCTAGTAGGGATGGCTTCTATCCATTTTGTAAAGTAATCAGTGGCTGTCAAAATCCACTTATGTTGGGCAGATGAGGCGGGGTGGATTTCTCCTATAAAATCAAGGTCCCATTGTTGGAAAGGAGTTTTAGAAGATATAGGCCTCAAGGGTAAAGGAAAAAGCTTCTTTTTACCTTCGAATATTTGGCACTTGTGGCATGAAGTAACCTTCTTTTGGATATCAGAAAATAGGGTGGGCCAGTAAAAACCTGCCCTTAGAATCTTATTTATAGTAGTCTTCTAGTACAGGTGTCCACCGCAATCTCCTTCATGGAACTCTTGCATGAATTAATCTACTTCATTTTCCAATAAACAGTTTAGTAAAACACCACCAGCATCTTTCCAGTACATATTTTCATTCAAAATACAAAACTTAACAGCTTTAAGCTTGATAAATCTAGCCTTTGTTTTAGTTAAACCAGGAGGAGCTTGTAAATTACATAGCACATAAATAATGTCTGCATACTAGGGAGAGGTAGAAAAAGCTTCTGCTACCATTGGAGTCGCCAGCTCATCTAGTTCATTAAATATTTCCAGAAAATTTATATTTAAAGCATGTAAGTTAGATTTTGCCATTAATTTTTCTAACACTTGACCTTTGATGAGTTTAGAGGGTCAAATTTTAATATCATACTCTAATATAATAGCAATCCACTTACCCCTTTTCCAATCTAGACCGCTTTGAGTCAGTATATCTTTAACTATTGCACTTGGAACAAAAGCAATGATGTGTGAATGGAGAATATACACTCTAAAGTATTTTATAGACTTTACCAGGGCAAAAGCTTGTTTTTCCATAATTTCATTCTTCAAGGCTGCATCTCTCAAAGCTTTGTTGAAGAAAGAAATGGTTTGTTCATGGCCCTCATCATTCTTTTGTAGGAAAAGTGCAGCAATGGTGTGTTCTAAAGCAAATGAAAAAATTAGAAAATATTTAGTAAAATCTGGATTAATTAACACAGGTGCCTGAGTTAAAGCTTGCTTTACATTGTTAAATGATTGTCTAACTTCCATGTTCCATTTCACCTCAGTATCCTTTTTTAGCATATTGGTAATATTCTTTAAAAGTTTAGCCAAATTCACAATCTGGGTGCAGGTAACCCCACTTTATGGGATACGTGGCAGCGCCCAGGAAAATTTTGGTTTTGGAACCTATGTTAGGTTGGGCGGACCAACCTATGGTTTTGTGCATGATTTTTGCACATGTTTTTGGATGCGATGGTTTTCGGTCCATGGTATTGTATGCTTCAGCATGTATAAATATGTATTAAAACATTGAAAGGAACATAATGAAAAATTAAGCTGGTAGTCCCGGTTTTGGGATCTAGGGGAAAATCTCTGGGTATACGTGTTTTATGTGTTATGCTCTCGCATTTTTTATTTTCTGTGTTTTAGAATTTGTATGCAGGTAATTTCTGTATAGGGTTAAAACCTACATGGATTAATTACAGGGGCAGTTTTAGGTGCCATGGTGGTTGCAGAATGCAGAATTGAAGATTGCAACAGCAGGGAATCACTGTGTGTCCAATAATGGCGGGTATTCAGAGTGGCAGACCCTAGTCAATTTATGAATGATAGGCAACATAAATGTTGCAGCAAGATTAGAGCACAGAGGGACAGTAACACTATTGAATGAGAAAGGAAAGAAAAGTGTAATCACATTGGTGAATTTCATATTTATTTATTATGAACTGACCTTAACCATTGGATTAATGGACATTTTAGGGCATTAACTCCTTTAATGGTGCGGGAAAATGGATAGTGGATTTATGGAGGTTACAATGGTCCCAGATGTGGTAGCTGGGGGTTGGCAGATGAGTGGAGCGAGATCGTTGGCGGGAGTGACAGGGGTAGGAAGAGCTGGCACGACGGGAGTGGTAGCTGCGACGAGACATGAAGGTGACATATGGCAGGAAGTCGAGGTAGGTGGGAAGACAATACTGCTTTCGGAGGGGGGTGTGGTGTTATCCGGTTTATGGAGGGGGGGTCCGAAATCACCTGGTGGCAACAGGTCAGGGGGCATAAACCACTTTTTTGACCCCCCTGTTGTTAAGTGTTATCACTTCGGGGGGGTCCGAAAATAATCGTGTGTCGTCGGATTTATGCGATGAATGATCGGGTGGTCGTGAAGTGTGGGAAGGTTAATACCAAATGACCCCACCAAATGTTTCGAGCGCATAAAACATAACCCAAGGTCCAAGACTTTGGATAAGGGAATACTTCAGACTTTTTACATGAAAATATTCATTTACCTATTCTAATTCTATCAGAAAGAAAATGTGGGTGCATTTGAGTATGCAAACCCCTTCAATTTTTATTCTAAGAGATAAGGACTATTTATTTCAAACTCTAGACTAATCTAATCAACTAAATTAATCCGGATTAAACAGTTGGATTAACATTATTCACCTGTTTCTACCTATCTAGCCTTAACCAATATCAAACTGTTTGGTTAAGTTATTCACTCTAACCTAATTAACATAAATTGAAAACAGCTTGAGCATGATTAAACTATATGTCTCAAGCAGAAAGGGATTGTAGCATTTTAAACAAGCTGCACACAATTTCACAAATTTATTCTTTTACAAAGCCAGAAGGCTAGTAGTGGCACTTAAGCTAGCATCACTTTCAGTTTTATTCATTTTTTTTGTGGGGTTCATTTATTATTTCTTTTCTTTTTCTTTTTCTTCTATTTTGTATTTATACCCTCTTTTCATTTTTTAGTTTCATTTTTCTATTATTTTTTTTGGAAATCATTTGAAGAAAGCTATATTATTTACAATCTGAAATATTGAGAGCAAATACTCAATGATCATTGATCCTATAGATTATAGGACCCTGACACCCCCCACATGCATGTGCCTGTGATTGCTACTAAAGACAATGGAGTGGGTTATTTCTATTCTAGACCTAGTTTTAAACCTCACATGATGGAAATGGAAGAGTAACAAAGGTGGTTCAGACCCCTCTCTAGAACAAGCAAGGTGGAAAAAAGGGAATGTCTCCATGGGAATATTGCATAGAAGCCTTATCCCCACAATGACAGTGTTGTTTCTTATCTCTCACTTGGCTTCAGCTTAGATAAAAGAGAGTTGGGACATTGTAGTTATGGTAGTCTACTTTTGGGAAATTGAAGAGTGTATGCTTGAGGAAATTTCCATTGATGCGGAATTAGAAGTGGTGGACTATACTTTGGTTCCTTTTTGTGTGAGTGAAGGAGAATTGGCATGTGATTTTGGGGAAATAGGAGTCTGTGGGGGGGGTGTAAGTCTAGTGGCAGAGAAGTGGAATTCAAGGGGTCTAGAGGGGGCGTGGAGAGATGGGGGAGACTCTAGCAAGGGTGGTGTCCTTGGGCTGGCAAGTGGTGGTCATATTCGCCATTTCTTTTATTCTTAAGCATTGGTGGCTCAATAGCCACTCTGAGAAGGGTAATTCTAGTTCCCCTCGTTTTCTCTATTAATATATATGGTATTAAGTTGATTGGCCTTAGATATTTGATTATTAATATTATGGTTTATCGTGTTCGTGGGTGGTTATTGTCCAGTATGTTCGCATGTCTGCAAGTTTTGGTGCATTTGTAAACACATTGATATGGGAGTTTCTACATCCTCTCTTCTTTTGTTTTGTCAATTATATTGGTAGTAAGTTTAGTGGTCGTGGAGGTCTAGAGATTAATATTCTAGTGTGGTTTTGGTACTCTGGGGGAAACTAACAATCAAAAATATAGTGTTGTCTCTGGTCTATAATGGGGTACCCATTCTTTTGGTTTCCACTTATCCAGTTTTGGGCCTACGTTCTAGCATTTTGGTGCTACATTTCTTTTGCAGGCTCGGCTTAGTCTATTTTATCTTATATATACCTATTATTATTTTTCTTTGTAAGGAACTTGGGAAAGTGAACCCTCTATGAAATATGTCAAGGCAGTGTATGCATAGTCATAGGGGCGAGGGAAGTCAGGGATCCCAGGGCGAGAAATGAGCCCAACAACAAGCTCAGGAAGCAACTGCCACATTCTATTTTGTTTTCCCCCCTGAAACTTCCAATGAGATTCGCAACCCGGAGTCTTTGGTTGCTATGGACCACCAAGATTTTTCTCATACGAATATTTGGAAGAGGTTTCTCACTAGGTTCCTAGCCCTAATCATAACAAGGGACAAAGGAAATAGAATTTCAATTCCATATCTCTTCGTTTGCAAATGAAGAATCTACTTGGCAGGGTCTTAAAAGAAAAACAAGAGGAGAGATACAACATTTTTTCTTCTCTAAAAGACATAAAATGGGCTGAGAGGAATAAATTCTTTTACTTGGAAAGACTGGATGCAAGGCTTGAACATCTAGAAAGTCATTTGTAGTGTGAATTCAACCCCCTTGCTCCTCTAAGATCCAGTACCAAGGACCCTGCACCTGTTACATCTTATGACTCTTGAATGATTGCAATGTTTACTAGCAATTTTTTGCATTACAATATTACAGTAGTTAGGTTTATTTTGTTATATATGTTTTGAACTATTTTCTTTTCATGTAGGTAGTATAAAATATATGGTTTCCCTCAATGCAGATTGAAACAACCTACAGAGGGAAATGGTTAAGCTATGATTGGATAGATGATGCACTTTGATTTGATGATATTCTAAGGCAATAAAAAAATTAACTTTCAAAAAAAATGTACCTTGGTAATAAATGATGTGTCCCTATTTTAGTAATTCTTATTAAACTTAGTTTTAAGAGATTGAATAGACTTTGAGTGTTTTATATGGTTAGTTGGACTCATCTATCAAGATGATTTCTTGTTGGAAATTTACCTAACAAGGAAAGAGGCATGACTTTGTGAATATATCCTTGATGGTTTATGATGGATGACCTTATTTGATATGATCTTTATATAATATGTCATGATGTATTTATGCCTTTGTTTGAATAATAGGAGATATTTTTTCGGAATCACCATCCCTTTTGCTTGCTTCTACTCATGATTAAGTAGGATGGACCTAGACACCTTTGTGATTGCCTAAATTGTGATGAGTTATGATTTTATTAATGATATCTTTAAATATTCTTGATAATGGTTATGAAGCATTGGTATTTTTTATGATAGTTTTGATGACATTTGATGATAATTTAAAATAGCATTCCCTTGTTATCATATGATCAATGATGTACGCATGTACTAGATACCTTTCCATTGATATGGTTAATCTTATGATTTATGATATATGCATATGCCAAATGCATTATTATGATGTATATATGTACAAGATGTTTTGTCATTAATACACTTCATTTTATGGTGAGATTGAGTATGATGGTGATGTTTCATATATGCGTTGGTACATTGGATGAACTAACTTGTTACAGTTAAGATTTTGGTGGATAATGGGGAAATGCACTCAAGGGAAATGTTGTTGCCTCAATGATGATGACTATGATATCTTTGTGCCCATGAAACCTGGGAAATGGGAATTTTTTGTGAAAATAACCTTGTATAAGGAGAAAGAGTTTTATTTAACTTTTTCTTGGTTTTGGACACTTGTAAAGTCACACTCAAGCCCAAATTTTCCCTTTCATTAATAGGGGGGAACCAAGAGACAAAATATTGGGAGGGTGTTACTTGATTTGGAATAATTAAATCAACTACCTACCTCTTACTGGGGGCTACCAAATAGGGAATTTCCTCTAGGATATTTGTATAGTGGAGGTACTTGTGCTCCAATATTAGTGAGTCCGGAATAATTTCGCTTATGCTAACTATATCTATGTGGATTAAGGGGTTGGGAATGTAACTGCAATATGAGGGGGTACTTAATCTTTGTATGTCTAGCTCCTTGTATTATTTTCTTTTGGGCCTAAGTTACAAGACACCATTATAGTTGTGGTTTTCATCGCTAGCTAAAGGTGGTGGTAAGATATTTGTAGAGAATGACACCACCATTACTATGGTTGTGATCACCAATTAAAGGTGGTAGTAAGATCCTTGCATGAGGGTTGGCACCACAATGGTTTTTGTTGCAATCAGTAACAAATGGTGGTATTAAGAATCTTACACACCACAATCCCATGGGATTTAGAGGTGTTGCAAGACTAAGAACCCCTCCACCACATGTAGATTGAATTGTTATGAGCCATTTTAATTATTCTTTAGTACATTGGGTTGGATTCTTGAGATTTATTATGAGTTTGTGAGCCCTGCTCTAGGGAAACACTAATGAAGGTTGTTTTAGTGGTTTGATAAGTGATCACTCCTTACTGTGATTTTCCCTTACATTCATTTAATATTAGTTTGTAGGATCGTAGTGATACCTGGTTCATGGTTCGTGGACCCAAAGTTGTGGTTGGCTCAATTCTTGGACTTATAAGAGCTAAATGTTATATCGATATTGTGTATTTGAGTATTTAATTATGCATTTCGGATTGATGTATAGTTGCACAGTCTTTATGTGGCTTTGGCAGGGCTTCTTTGATATATATGGTTTTAGGAGATAGGTTCATTAACTTATTCCTTACATCTTAGGAAAATAAGCTATTGACAAATCATTAGTACTTTTAAGTCTTACTCTAAAACTAAAATGAAAATTTCAGCTTAGATAACATTTACAAGAAAATCAATACTTCAAAATGACATTACTAAAATTATAATAATAAAATCATATACTTTCGAATAACATCTAATTTTAATCCTATAAACGAAACCAAATACTAATAAAATTATATATTTTTAAATAATATTTAATCTCAATTCTATATATAAAATCAAATAATTAACGTCTCTTTTTATTTTTATTATTCTTTAATAAATATCCAATAAATTAAATCAATCAATCAAGATGTAAATTAATAAAATATATTCTCTCTTATCAGCCTCATGATAAATTAAATTTTATCAACTACACGACAAGGTAGTAGCTTATCTTCCCTTTATTCCTTTTCTTTTAAATATTATTTATAACGTTATCCTTCCCTCTCTAGAGAATGATGAAAAATGTCATAATATACTAAGATACGAGGGAAAATAACCTCTAACCCAACAATGTCATTTCACATATTACGGTGAAAAGGATAGTGATGTGATATTACGAGGTGAAGACACTTTCAGAAGAATGGCGATGTGATATTAGGAAGTGAAGATAAGTTTGATAAAACATTAAAATATAGTTATAATAAATATATAAATATAGTTCGAGTATATTTAATGATTTAGAATATATATTTTTATAAAAATTATAATTTTACTTTAAAGAGTGTATATATATATATATATATATATTACAAAATAAAAAGTTTTTTTTTGATGGGGTGATTAATTAAGTTAATGACGATATTCAGGAACGCGTGGGTATTTATGAATACTACATGGCTAAAAGCGCGAGGACTGGCCTCTCCATCCTTTCAATGCACCTTGTGTATGGGAGATGGTAATGTAATTTGTGTGAGACCTCAATTAGTCTTGAAACTCGTTGGAGGTGGCGTCTATAGACGATTTATGGAGGGTGGCAAGGTTTGCTATTAGACATTATGGTTTTGGTCTTGTTATGGTAAATGCAGTTTGAGCTTTGAGCAAGGGAGAGATTGTTTTCGAGGGCACCCTGTCTCGGAGAGGTGGCATCCTCGGTGTCAGTGTCCCCTCGTCCACTTACGGGTGTGGATTCTTGTTAATTGCCAGTTTGGTATTTGGTTTATGGCCATCACGCATAGGGAAGGATTTGGCCAAGTTCTGGCTCTAGTTTTGTTTTGTTGGTCTTGTTGGGGTCTAGCAGCATCCCCCTCGCGCTGGAGCGAAATTTGGCTCAATGCCTTTAGTGGTCCCCTCTCGGGGTCGTGCAAGGTCAAGCGATGTCTATGGAGCACGTGTGTTGGATTTTGGGTGGTTTGGTTAGCGGGGATCCTATTTAGGGAGAGGAACTGTGAATTGCATAGTCAGGTCCTCGTTGTTGGCTTGGAATTGTGGTTCTTTACGTTCATCCTAAGTTGGTTGGTTGTGGTCCCGGTGGCGGAGGTGGGGCGTTTCTCCTCAATGACAATTGAGGTTCGTGAAGTCACCTATTGGTCAGCTTCAACTCATCCCAGCAGTGTAGGGTTAGTCATAATGCATCTGACTTCCTGTTTTTCTTGTTCCTCTTCACAGCTTAAGCCCAATTCAAGCAGCCCGAGGGGTTGTGTGTCTCTCTCGCAGATGGAAATGGCAACCACTAGCTCTGGGCGGGGTGGTATTATTGCAAGTCACTCGGGATGGGTGGTCTCTGGCGGTCGCAGTGGCAACACGGCAAGTCGTTCTGGTCGGGTGGCTTCTGAGGCATGTGGTGGTCGCTGTCACAGTGGCTCAATGGCAGGTCGTGGGAGTTGCACTCCACGAAGCCAACAACGGGGTGGGACGATTCACCGCGATGGTTCGGGGCGACAAGGGAAGGCTCGTAATTTAGGACGCGGTCAGAGACAAGATTGGTGTTTAGAGCACGGTTGAGATTTGATTCAATCGGTACTCAAACACTTGGAAACCTCGGAGCGGATGAGGCGAGAGGAGCATGCAAAGCTCATTGCCACTTTGAACAAAATGCACTACTTCCAGTGCCATGTCCGAGAGTGCGTAGTGGTGGTCTAGCGAGGCCAGAATATATTATCTGAGAAAGTAGAGAAGTTGGAGGCTTGGATGGCCCACTTCGAAGAACACGTTCAATTCTCCTTTTTTCCTCCTCCTCCTCCAAGAACAGCTCTAGACAACCCAACCTCCATCACTTCTGATGACTAGCATGGTTACAGGTGTTTACTGGTGCTTTTAGCCTCCTAAGTTGTGGACTGTGTCTTTAGATGTTTCTTTGTTTCTTTGTCATATGCAGATCGTGGTAGTCAACAAACCTAGTCGAGGTGAGGCTACCTACATTTTTCTATTGTTGTACCTTTTTTTGGAAGAATGAAAAGAATCTTGATTTACAAAAAAAAAAAAAAAAAAACCAGTACTGGGGACAGTCGAACCATGCAAATTGATTCATCATTTTTATTCAAGGAAAATCACATCACCTACAATTACTAGTTAGTGATCCTTAAAGGGGCTGTTAAATGCCTATGGTCCTTGATGGTTAACTAGAAGAAAATGGGCTCTTAGCCAAGCAAAAGAATTTTTAAAGCATACTCCAACCCAGCAAACAAAAAGTTCTTACATATTAATTTGGTAATTTTAAAATTAGAATTTGTTTTTTTCTTTTTAATGAGAAAATATATTTATATTTCATACAAGGAATAAAATTTTGTTCTCCGGATTTATTAAAATAACAAAACTAGAAATCATGACAAAAAAAAATTAAGTAATATAAATTCAACATGTAGTGATTGAACCAATGGAAATTATATCAACATTACTTTATTATAATTATTATTTATTAGTAATTTAAAATATTTTGTTTTTAAAATACTATTATAATATTACAATCAAATTATAATAAATTTTATTATTTTCAATATATATATATATATATAATAGTGATAAAAACAAAAATATTATTCACTTTGAGTGTCATTAGTGTTTAATGGATAGTATGGATAGTATAATGTTTTTAAAATATAATTTAAGTAATTTTAAATTGTGATTTGAAAAATAACTATGTTAAAAGGTTTTAATGATATTATTAAAATTAGTGTAAATTTATTTTAATTATGTTGAGAGGCATGTCTATTTTAAAATAAGGTTTCCAGAATTTTGATTAACTTATCAATAATTATTAGGTAGATGGTAGGGATTTAATCTTCATGGAATATTTTAGAATATTCTTAGTAGTATACACAAATCAAAGGTTAAGATTTATTTTTGAAGTAATTATGTCTTTTTTTTCTTTTTTAATTACATTCAATAATTAAAAAAATGACATATGAACAAGTGTCATGTAAAAATAAGTTATGGTTTATGATATTGACAAGTCATGATATTGGCCCATGATATTATAACAAAGCGTATTTATAGATTAAAAATCTCATGATAAAATTGGGGTGAATCTTCATGGTTAAGAATCTTGTTGCATGTTTTTTTAATATATATATATATATATATATATATATATATATATATATATATATATATATATATATATAATTTAGTTATTCTTCTGAGTATTTTTATTTTAAGAACTTGAGATGTATGATAAAGGCAGTGTTTTGATGTCTGTGGTTAATTTATGGGCACTAAAATATTTTATTTATGATCTCGTTCAAATTAAAATGTTATATTGATTTGTTTTT
Organism: Pinus tabuliformis; assembly: GCA_031772625.1. Taxonomy (NCBI): domain Eukaryota; kingdom Viridiplantae; phylum Streptophyta; class Pinopsida; order Pinales; family Pinaceae; genus Pinus; species Pinus tabuliformis. Next base: position 1,570,540,916 of record CM062819.1, on the reverse strand, counting down.
GTTATTAATATTTTTCTTTGTCAACTTTGTATTAAATATGGAAGGAACTACACATTTTCCTCCTACGATGAATTAGAAACAAGCATAGATCCATCTTAAATACAGATCTAGTCAGGAGAGATCCAATTTCTTCACTTGCAATTTTTTTATGAGTCGACATTATTTAAATGTTTTGTATAGTTATTTATTTATTTATTTTTAATTTTAATTTTAATTTGACCTACATGAGAAAAATTTCAACTTTGATTACCAACGGATAGGGTTACACATCATACTCTACTGTAAAATGAGCCTCTCCACTCAAACACCTATGAATGAAAGAAAGATCTCTCTCTTTACTTTTACATATACAAAAAGAATTGATATTAAAATATTTTATTTATGATAAACACTTTATCTTTTTTGTTATTTATATTTTTTAATTGTCACCTATCAATTTCATATTAAAAATTAAGTGAATTATACATTTCCCTCATATATGTGTATAACATGTAAGAAACTTGAAATGACTTAAAATTTATATAATTATTTATGTTTTTTGTGCTTTTTCAATTGACTCGGCATTATATCTTTTTAATAAATAAATAAAAATCTATTTAACATTTCATTACAAAATATCTTCCATATTGTTTTGAAAATCTCCTCACAACACCCCACCAAAAAATACTAAACAATAAAATATTTAAATTTATCTTTTAAGCAAAAAAAAAATTATATATTATAAAACAAGTCACTTATTCCCCCACCAAAAAAATACTAAACAATAAAATATTTAAATTTATCTTTTAAGCACTAAAATTATATATTATAAAACAAGTCAATTATTTGAATGCCTTTAAAATGTCACTTATGTGAATGCATTTATAATATATAAATTTAAAATAGAAAATTAAAATATTTAAGATATATTTTAATAAGATTTTTGTTATTAGCTATTGTCAAAATGACTCTAGGGTCGGATTTGTGTATTGACCATTATTAATTTAGCATTGACCAATATAACTTATAATGCTTAATTTTGAAAAAATAAATCACTGTTTTTCAATACTATTAAAAAAATCATTTTCCAAACATTTAATTGGACGATAACTTGAAGGTCTTATTGCAACCTTTGCACAATATAATGTTATGTAGATAACTACATCACATATTTTATGGTTGCAATATTCATACTAGATTTTTATACATTTGTGTACAATGATTTTTTGTTCTTAATCTTGACATAAAACCATTTAAAAATAAAATCCTTAAAATTATCTCATACTCACTTGATTCCTACTATAATTTAAGTTTTTGCATAAAAAAATGAGTAGGAATAAAATATAAGGACTCTTTACTACCCACTCAAATTTATGCAAGTTTTTGTACTTAATCAAACAATTAATTTATCAATTTCATATCTCAAATTATTAAAAACAAAACAATAAAATTCCATTTATCTATTAACCATGGTTAAATTTAACATGACACAGACAAATCATAATTTTTTATAAATTTTTCCTGAAACCTTATTTCCAAAAAAACACTTATTTAAACTTCTTAATAAAATAATTACTTATACATTCCCACTAACCTAAATACGCTGCAGCACTTCTTAATAAAATAATTACTTATACATTAGCACTAACAGCAATCTAGACTCTACTTAATCCTAAAAATGACGAATTTTTGGACAAGAAAAAGTAACTTGCAATCTAGCTTGACACTGTTTCCGCACCAACGAAGCTATGTCCTAGGTAAGAAGGCCGCCGTAATCCTAAAAACGACGAATTTTCGGACAAGAAAAAGTAACTTACAATCTAGCTTGACACTGTTTCTGCACCGCTGTTTCTGCACCAACGAAGCTATGTCCTAGGTACGAAGGCCGCCGTTGATTAGTGTATAAATGTTTTCTTCAAATATTTTCCTAGCCTCCGACAGCAAACAAACAGGAACTCTGATTCCTTCACAGTCGTTCTTTGAGGCCCTCATCAAAGACGAAAGGTTGGGTACCGGGGAAGAAGCGGGACACACATACACTGCTTTTCCCCACCCGAAGTCGGCATTTGCGCCAGCCACTACAAGATCGGAAACATCCGAAATGATGTAACAACCGCGCGGTGGGCTGAGTGGACGCCCATTCAGCTCCGCCAAATCAACCGTGGATCGCACGTATTCTTCGTCCACCATTTTCTTGCCTTCGTTAATCAATTTCACAGCGAAAGACAATGGCTGGTCAATCAGATCTCCGGCTCTTGCTATAGCGTGGCCGCATGCTACTACATTTCCATAGTACCCCGTGGGAAGATGCGGTCGAAATCGAGAACGGGCGTTCAGGGAAAACAATAATGCCGAGTCTTGGTGGGCAGGGATATTGAGAGCCTTTACTCTCGATTGCCACAAGCAACCCGCTATTACTTCGAATGTGGTGCAGCGCCTCGCCTCCTGTGCCTGTCGTTTCAAAGCTCCAATTTCTTCTGGACCGAAATAGAACCATTTTGAGCTCATTCTCTCTCCTGCACGCTCTGGCACCACTGATTTTCGATATTTCTCTACAAAATCATAATATAAACGGCGGATAGCAGGGGATTTCACGGTAGGCTGCGCTCTGGGTCGAAGGATTTCTCTTTCCCAAACGGGAGGAACCGTGGGTGTCGCTGCTCCTCTTGCTATTTCACTCAGACCCATCACAAACTGGGCGATTCCAGCGCCATCAGCGATGCAATGGGTGAAATGCAAACCTAATATGAAGCCACCACATTTTAGACGCGTTACCTGTGAAAGATTCAAACATAAAAGTTACCAAAGATTCAACCATTGTTACCAAAGCTTAAGGAATCGATACGAAAATATTTAACTCTCTAAAATCCCATTGGAGAAATATTTGGGAGTATATATTATAAAAAAAATTGAAAATTTTGAAATGGAAAAGAAAAATTAGGATATTTTCAAAATTGATTTTTCTATTTATTAAATTGAGAAAATTGAGAAGCTTTTGATTACAAACAAATTTAAGATTAAAAGTGTAGTTTTTTATGCTATTTTGTTAAGTGAAACAGGAACTACTCTTATTGAAGCAATTGCTATGGTGCGAGTCATAAGGTATTTAAAAAAAATGAGCAAATGGAAGAGGGTAGATGGCCTAATGTTGTCTTTAATGATAGATTTTGCAAGAGCAATAAAACTTGGATGCAGCAAAATAACAAATAGTTTAGTAAATGGGGTATTTGCTTGAACGGGTGTCCCATAAACAGCAAAGAAATAATAGTTTTTGTTATGGAAAAGTTCCACAAGCATACTTGGGATAAGGAGCTAGGAAGAAAGAAAAAGTACTATATTGAAGTGTTTAATCTCACTCATACTCATCAACCAAAAGCATAGATAGAGGCCAATATCTCTTTGAGAGCAGTTAAGGACTAATTCTCATCAACTCCGTTGTGAAATAGGGCGCTAGAAAAGGCCAAAGGAAGTGTGGGAGGAAAGAGTGTATTTTTTGTTCTTCGGTAAAAGTGAAAACCAAAAAACATTTAATTTTAGAATGTGAGGCATTCAAGACAACACGAAACTTGGGATAATCTATTTAGAGAGGGGTTTGTCGAGAAGTTGGGAGCATTTATTTTGAAACTTCACAGAAAAAATGTCGAATAAGATTTTAAGAATATTTTAAACCCTAAACAAAATCAAAACCACAAATACAAACTTGACACAAAAGAAGTGGAGAGTTTCTGAGGGAATATGACGCTGGAGCGTTATTTATAAACTCAAGAGCACGAGGAATAGGTGGAGAGAGATCTCCCAAGTCTTCCAAGGAAACATCTGCGTTGGCCTCTACAAAGAGAACCCCTTCACCGGTGCAGTCAATGATAAGCTTACCTTTACCTTTATGGGCATTTCTTAATCTGCCAGCAAATGGATAGTAATCCACCAGAATCTTGGCCAGAGCCTCTCCAATAACTTCGACTGGATCCTGATCATTCTTGCCATTACTATTCATGGAGATTTCAGGGCGTACTGGTGGATAAAACAAGAGTGAATCAACATAAACTCTTGATGAAAATGAATTGTCCAAGTTGGTAAGATAAAGAGGCTGGGTGGGAGTCGGCAGGTTGGGCGTAACCAGGAGAGGTGGCCATCTAGTGATTGTGAAATTGCGGGGAGACTCCTTGAGGAGACGAGGAAACGGCGGAAGCGGAGCCGGCGGCGAAGGCGGCGGCCCCGCTTGTCTTGCCATCGCCCAAACCAATCCCATTCCCAAAACCGCCATCTAAACACAACAGTTGCAGAGATGGCCAGAGATCTCAGAGAGCAGTAGCGTGTTATGGTGATCTCAGGAGCACTAATTTATAAATGGTTGCATTGGTTGTAATCACTTAGTTATCCTACAAAGTTAAATAGTAAATTAATTAATGGTTTGTACATTGTTATTTATATAGGTAGAAAGCTGCTATTAATATTTTTGGAGTTATAGCTTTATTAATGCTGACTGTATATGTTAACTCTGGAAATTTTGGATATTTCTGGAGTTACAGCATAGCATATGTTGCTATATATGTAACTCTTAGATTTTGGATCAGTACCTTATATATCAACCATTAGATTTTGGCAAGTACAAAATAAGGGTTAGCATCAGTGATCAAATTTGAAGGGCAGGTCTTAATTTCATTTAGAAGGGCACATATTCAGGTCGCACTTCTATAATGAAAAGCATAAAAAAAAAGAGCAATTCAATTGACAAGAGTAAATTATTTTCAAATTTCTTTTTATTTTTTCACAGGAAAATGGTGGAACAACAACCCCATGGATGTTGTATATAAGGCAGGTCTGATATGAGCCACAGGAAAATGGTGGAACAACAACCCCATGGATGTTGTATATAAGGCAGGTCTGATATGAGCCACAACTAATATATCGAATGCATTTACCATTAATGGATAAAAAGGAGACCTATATTCCTGCTCCAGTTTAGATAAGGATTAATTTTGTAGGAATTTTTTGTGACCAAAACGTTAAAGCCAATATACAAGTAGCTCAATCAAATTTAAGTTTATTGCATGAACAAAAAAATTTAGTAAAATTCTAAACAGGTTTAGGATTCAACAAACGAATGTACAAATGTGTATATGTTTTTGGTATCTCCTTTTTTAATATGAAAACATACCAGGAATTGGGAATCCGCAAACAAATCAAATCCAGTATGTTAGGAAGCTTGTTCAATGCGCTCCTCTCCAAGCATAAATCGTGCTTAAACCTTGCTTGAAAGTCGTTTGCTGAATGATGAATCTATGCTCCTCTCCAACTTAAATGGTCATCAAACCTTGCTTTAGGCAACCTTCAAGCACAACCCAGTGAAATTACAGACCTAATACATGGCCCATATTGACATCTAATCGCTCTCAATTGAAACTACCAAATGTAATGGTATCAAGGGGTAGTTGTGACATAATAATTAATAAGAACTTCTATCATATGCACAATTAAAAAAAACAACTCGAAAAGTAACTGTTGTTTTTGAAATGGGAACAACTGCCAAATGTAATGGTATCAAAAGGTAATTGTGACATAATAATTAACTAGCATTTGCATCAGATGTTGCAAAGGAAATGCCGTAAGGCATAAATTGAAGAACACAAATACAACACAAGATTACTTTGATAAATAATAAAAATATATTGACCACTCAAATCAATGCCCCATTAACTGGAACCACTTAGTAGACATATCTATCAACATTAGGATTATACACAATGATCAAGAAATTTCCCATATACAAACAACACCTTCCACAACAACCTTTTGTCACATCCACATTTTAAAAAATGCCTTGGAACATGATTGGAATCTCCCATATTGTCTTTTTCATTATGCAGATAAATCTTCCCTATTGCTATTTTCATCATGAATATTGTTAGTTCATTGTTGTAAGGTGTTAGTGTGTTAAAATATACAAACAGCACGTTCCTCAACAACCTTTTGTCACATCCACATTTTAAAAAATGCCTTGGAACGTGATTGGAATCTCCCATATTGCCTTTTTCATTACGCAGAAAATCCTTCGATCAAGTCTTGTGTAATGTGCAAGACTAATCTTTGTGGGGAAGTCACCGTTGTACACTATGATCCTTTAGAGCCTTTCAGGATTTTAGACTCTCTTTCAAAATGTTGGTATTTATATCGGGGCCTACCTTCTAAAGAGTGGTTGTTACCGACGGAGTCACAGATGAGGCTTTATTTAATGAGCAAGGAATATTTTCCCTCGTACTCCAACTTTAGAGTACAAGACACTAAAAAAATTATGCAGCTGAAAGTGATCCATCTTCAAGATATTTTTCCTGTTAGTTACGAACAAAATGTTTAAAACCTCAGTTCTGCGAAGAATTCTGTTAAGCTGGAATGTAAGAGTTTGCCTTGTATTTGACAAGAGCTTGAAAAAAACTTCGCAGAGGAAATCGTTCAATAGGAGGGTTTCCTTTTCCCTTTTTCAGTTATATCTGTGATCATGAGTTTCCATTAACCCACAAGTTTCTTCGGATCAAGGTCTGATCCGTGAGTATTGAAAACTGTTTTCAGCACAAATTCACCTTAACATAAGCAGGTTTCAGTCTTTTAACATACATCTCATAAGTCCTGACTAATGAGACAACCGACTAGGCTAAACTGCTGAAACCTATGTGATTCCATTCTAACTAACTTGAATGCATGCTGAGACGAATTGATTCAAGGTAAAATATTTGCAAAAACAATAGTTTCCAGTGCATTTTCCTTGTAAATCTGGCAGAAATTTTGCCAGAATCTTCGAATTACAGGTTTGAATTGCATAAATTTAATACTGAGGTGCCCAATTGGACATAAGGGGGTAGGGAATTCATCTGCAACATCAAATTTGCAAAAAGAAGAAGTGTTTTATTGCCAAAATTGGCATTTTTCATTGCCAGACAGAAAGTGCAGTACGTTAAAAGATTATGGCTTCCCAAAGCACACAGGTACTTCTAAGCATCATTAGATTGGAGAAAGGTAGTAACTGAAGAAAAGAAGGCTGCTATCACATAAGCATGAGGACTTCACCCCATAGCCAGTTTTCATCGCATAGGCATGAGAAATTCACCCTAAACCCAGTTTTCAAATTGGCAAAGATTTGAAAAAGTTTTAATGTATGCGGTATTTCACAAATAAACCTTCTTCAGTATTGTTGTCAATGTAGGATTTTTTTTTGGTTGATGTTTCCAGTTTACAAATGCAGCAAGCGCACCCTTCTCCATTATGGGATTATCACGATGAACTGAAGTTAGGTCATGCAGAAAGCATGCCCATTTCCATTATGTGAATATCACAACGAACTATAGCAGGCTGACAACAGATATTCGAAAACATATGTCTCAGTGATTGTGGCAGAAGACCTACACCTTGCCCCATCCACATGGAGCCGGAGCCTGAGCCGCTGCTTACACAGGTGCATAGAAGCAACAACTCATGAAGGGAAAACATGTCTCTGAGGATTTGAAACTTGGGGTGGGCATGAAGAGTCACAATCCATGTGGAATTGACATATTGTTAATGAGGTAAATAAGGTGAATGAATGTAAAAACAAGATGCAAAGGAAATTGGAACTCACCTCCAATCTCTGAGCCATTTCGGTCCCCTTTATGCGTTTGTGAACTACTTCGATCATCCGGGGATCGATCTCGACTGCGATGACTCTGTGGGCGGCCTGCAGCAACTCTAGGGTTAGATTTCCAGTACCCGGGCCGATTTCCAGGACAGTATCGCTTTCTCTCATGTCCGCTTTCTCAACGATGGATTTGAGAACACCGGGATTTGTGAGAATGTGGGATTTGTGAGAGTGTGCTGCCTGCTCAGTACAGCCTTGGGATCAATCAACTCCACCCACAGACAGTACAAGAAAAACTCGCCAACAGGGTTAGTGGGACGCATGTAGCACTAGAGAGCCCGGTTCAGCTGCCCTGATGAAACTATTCGATCCGCCAAATGAAATGCCCAAACCGTTTGGGCAACCCTTTTGAATCAACGATCAACGGCTGAAATTGTTGCAATCGTCTAACATATAATTGTGTGGCTTACACGATGACAGGTAAGTAGAGAGGGGAGTTGATTTCAGAGGGAAACGCCTTACGACGTAATAAGAACTTGCATCATATGCACAATTAGAAAAAACAACTCAAAATGAAACTGTTGCTTTTCAAATGGGAGTTTCTAAAATGGGACTTAAGTTTTAACATGAAAAGAAATTTACAAATTCAACATTCCTAAAATTCTAATTTTTTCATTCCTAAAATTCTAATTTCAGGAAAAATGAAATTAAAAAAAAATTGACAATTTGACAGCACTTCTTAAAAAATTTTAAGATATTATTCCAATTTTTTTTTTAAATGACAAAAATCAATTTTTAAATTTTTTTTGACTGGTAAAATTTTCTTCTTACTTCTCTGACTTGCCAGAGACCCTTTGAAGGGCTCTGACGTGTTCAATTTTGATCCTTGGTTGGCATATACTACTTTGGAGCATTAATAGAACTATAACTCCAAAAATATTGATTGCCCTCTAATCACTATGTAGATTTTGACCATGTGGATTTTGACCTCATTTTTGCAAGTCACAATCAAGGTGATCAAAAGAGATGCTATTAAATTTGGGTATAAATTTGACCGTTATTCTTTATTGGGAAAGAAAGTTTTTATGATATATTTTTTTCTTAAATTGTTTTTGAGATAAGGTTTGATATTAAATTTTTTCATCATTTACATAATATTTTATATGGGTTTTTGTTAAAAAAAATTAGGGATATAAAAGCAATTATTGGTTAAATTTTGTGTGATGTTTGGGAAATTTTTAATTTTAAGACCATAAATGATGGCTCAATCAAGTAACATGATAGATGTACATGTTTTATATTACATGATGTATATGTTAGTTTTTATTATCATTTACATAATGTATTATATGAGTTTTTGTTAATTTTATATATATATTATATGAGGTTTAATATTAGTTGTTATTCATTGTTCAGATAATGTATTATATAAGTTTTTGTTAATCTTTTATTATGAATATAAAAGCAATTTTTATTACTAAATTTTGTGTGATGTTTAGGAAATTTTCTAATTTTAATTCGACTATAAATGATGTTTCAACCAAGTAACATGATAGATGTACATGTTTTATATTACATGAAGTTTGATATTAATTTTTATCTATCATTTAAATAATGTATTATATAATTTTTTTGCCAATTTTTTATTATGAATATAAAAGCAAATTTTGTTACTATAAATTTTGTACAATATTTAGGAAACTTTTTAATTTTAATTCAATCATCAACAATGCCTTAAGCAAGGGACATGATAGATGTATATATTTTATATTACTTTAGAAATATTAAACATATTTAATTATGTTCAATTTTATGGTCAAACTAACCACTGATTTGGTGCAATTATGTACAATTGTTATTTATGTAATTTCAAAGATTTTATAAATCGTGCCCAACCATTCTTGAAAAGTGAGTATCTTGGTCAAAATCATTAACTATAATGTATTTTGAAGAGGAACAATCAATCTCAACTTACAACATGATGACTTGGAGAGAGAGATGACCTTATAAATAATAAAAACATGTTTGAACCCACTTCTAAATAGTTGTTTGGAAGGATTCTAACATTTCAAGCAATAATAATATATAGATCATGTATTTTAAAAAAAATCATAATTTTTGGATAAGTAAGAAGGAGGATGGAGTCTCACATCTACGCCCTAACGCTTGAAAGGCCCAAACCCAGTTGCATCTATATTAAGGTATGAATGTATCAAACATATTATAGCCTTGGTAACCACACATTTGAGATTCTATACACAACCATGAAATAGATCCATTTTCTAGTCAAGCCCATAAATAAATAGATCTATTTTATAAAACCTAACATTAACACTAAACAAACTAAATAAAAACAATGAAAAACAAAACAAAAAGTTATTTAGCCCATACAAACAAGAAAATAAGTTCTATTATTTATATTGGAAAACTAGAAAACCCTTCAATTTGATTACTCTATCCTCATAAGTTAGTGTTTTATATAGCATTCCAATGGCTCATGGTTGTGGGCATGCCAGGGAAGTCTCAACCTTGAAGCTTTAAGCTTTATAGTTCAAAACTTAGATTCAATTGTGCACAATGCAAAATTACATGATGTAAGTGGACATGGAGATAGGATTTTTCTAACAAGTCCAAAGACCCTCTATGCGTGAGTTTATGCTTATCTTGGAATCTCAAACTATGGGTTTGTGACTTTTTAAGAGTCTCATCTTGAGGTCTTCATATTGTGAGTGCTACATAGTTTGATGTTTATCTTGAAGTCTTTGTTGACTTCTTTTATTTTCTGTCATCTTATTTGGAATTTACTTATATGTATGTAAATTTTTAAATCTTTGATTTGTCGACTTCTTTTATTTTTAAAATCGTATTTAGAATTTACTTATATATGTACATTTTTAACTCACTCATTAAATTGAAAATTTTAAAAATTAAATAAACAATATCAATAAATTGACAGTTTTAAAAATTAAATAAACCATACCAATAAAATGAAAAATATTAAAACCATTAATAATTAATATTTTATATATATATATCTAATTGAATTAAATTTAACCTCTATTTAAAATTAAATTTAAAATATTTTTCAACTATAATTGTAACTATACAACCTTCATAATACTAAATATAGAATGTTCACCGTAACAACTCACCTTCCACTTTCGGCGCATTAATAAAAAGCAGGTAAATGCTGTTAGCCTAACAACTTCCCTCCACCCTCATGAATGAATCTTTTCATTGCAACACGGACCACGATGTTCTGATTGTTCAAATAAATGCAAATATTTATTTTGAGGCTAAAACACATAAATTTTAATGAACGCAATGGAGAACAAAAACTTTGTAATACGATATGATGATACGAGTGTTGAGAGAAGGCATTAAATCTCCATAAAACTTCATTACTGGGTTACACGCTTACACGTGGGTTACATGCTTTTTTCAAGTCGGTGTAGTTGGGGTGGGACTCAGAGCTATTATTATATTTTTTTTTGAAGTTCTAGTTTCATTAATATGTTTGTTTTTTTTGGGTCATTTTTATATGAAAGATAATTTGTTTATCTTATGAATAGGTTTTTCATAGATGTAACTACTATTGATGTTTGGTACAGTGAATCATATATATAGATATCTGTTTTTAAAATTACAAATGATATTATTTTAAATTTTATTTATATTTTATATATTTTATAATTAACATAATTATTGGGTCAATACCATAGTCTACTAATACCACATGCTCAAAACACAAAAACTCAAGTTCATATGACACATGTTCATATGACATTTTTTTTAATTAATCAATTTAATTAAAAGGGAAGAAATGGCATAACTAATTTGGAGATAAACATCAGCCTTTGATCTTTCACTATGACTAATAATATTTTAAAATATTTCATGGAGGTTAAATCCCTACCATCCACTTAATAATTATTGATAATTAAATTAAAATTCTAGAAATTGTTGAACAATGTGTTGTCATTAATGTCAAAGTTGTGGGAGTCATAAGTGGATACATGCCCATGTTAAGAGGAAAGGAATCAAGCCATAGAAGAAGAGCAGAGGCGCAAGGTCAAATACCAAAGAAACAAGGTTGAGTAGCATGAAGGTCTGATGAAAGGCAAGCAACCAAAAGACAATTGGACGCACAAGGAAAATCCTTGGATCAACGCATCTTGGATGAGTGCAAGGAAACTTGGATCAATATATCAATGTGTCTTGGATTAGCATAGAATGGATTAGATCGGTTGCTCTTATTCATTTCAGGGGGTTCTGACATGCTCGAAGCTTAACCGAATGGGAGGTACAAAATGGCATCAAGGAAGTAAACCGCTAAGGGAAAGTGATATACGATGAAGGAATTCACCCCCCAAGGAAATTGATTAAGGTAATACAAAACTAGCTGAGGCTGGTCAGGAAATGGTAAGGCCGGGTGAAATAAGTGGACCTCACACCAACTAATAGAGCATCCAAGGAGCATCTCACAAATCAAAGGTGTTATGGTCTATCATCAATTAACAAATGAAAATTTTTCCATCAAGTATCAGTCCATCTATCAAATGCTCAGCTATCGAACGCTGAGAATATATTTGATATCTGATATGGTAAGCCTCCAGTCACAAGTCTCAGTCATGAGGCACTTAAGGATCAACACCTAAGAGCTAAGCACCACTGGAACAATGTATATCACAGGTTTTTTAATACAAAGGCTCATATGATTTTCCAAAAACCCAATATGGTTGGCACTCATTTAAGCCTCTAGTCACAAAGCGTTAAGGTATAGTGTTTAAGGGCTAAGGTCCCCTAGGCTCTCGCATCATCAGGAATATATGCAAGCTCTTCATCTTTCTAATTTCTTTGATATTCAATATAGGAGCCTATAATCATGCTCCTAGCAAATATTGGAGTTAAGGTATAGTGACTAAGCACTAAGAGCCTTTAGGCCCCTAAACTATTAGGCGTGTTGGAAATTATGTCAATACAAAAGTCACAAAGTTTCCCTAATATATGATATCCCAATGCATGAGACATGCAAACTAGACCAATGACAGAGAAATGATGTGGTGTGTCAAGTGGAGTAGGTGAAATGGAAGTGCTAGGTGGAGGACACGTATCACCCATATTTAGCATTTTTGGACTATTGGTTGTGTAAAGGTAATTGACATGTGGCATGTGTTGGCAATGCCACATGGAAGAGGACTTGCTAGCATTCATTATACGCCAAACTGTCATTGGTTGTCAAAATAATGAGGTGGTAGGCTAAGTGGTACCTGGAGCCCCAGAATCCTCAGGTAGTGTTTTGCTATCTAATCTCCCAATCACCCAATATCGTATGGCCCACAGTCAAATATCCTAGTCAAAAGGGGATGACATGTAGCACATGAGGAATTAGATTCCCTGGGCCTCCAGAATCCCAAGATAATGTTTTACAAGGACAAGTTCAAAAAACTCCTAATAGCCCAAGATCACAACACGCGGTTCTAGCCACTTTTCTTACTTAACACCTAGGATCTAAATGGTATATCCATAGGTGTTTTCTCTCCATTGTCTAATAGATTGATATCCATTAACTGTTGGGTTCAAGGGACATAAATTTTGTCATTTCCTAGCAAAAAAGGTCCCCATAACCAAGTCCAAAGGAACTTGGTTTTGCAATGGGTATTTCCTGGATTCCCCATAAATTTAAAATTAGATGTCCAGGCCACACCAACCTGTAAACAGTGGTCAACCGATATTCAAATGTAAATAGCCAAAATTTGAGGCTTTAACATCCACCAATGCAAAGGTGCATGGTCATGTGCAATGGTTAGACCAAAGGGAGCTTTAAAATAATAATAAAATATTTTAGTAAGTATTAGAAGTGGTGCAAACCTAGGATCCATTGGAAAAAGTGCAAAGTTAGTTAAATTGGGGATGAAGGTAGCATCTATAAATTGAAAAGGCCTAGAGAGGCATTGGGATACAAGAGGTGCACAACAATGACTATAAGCACAGGAGATGTTAGTGTGTCGTAACCACACAAAGAGACACTAATGCAGGATTTGTGGGCAAAGCACATAGATAAGAAAACAAAGGTTTGAGTGAGTGCTCTAACTAAGATATATATGAAGTATGTGAGACGCACACCAATCAAGAGATATCTATCCATTATGTGATATATGTACCCATCAAGAGAGATTTGTGTAGTACATGAGATGTGCGTCGATCATGAGAGATTTGTGCAATGAACAAGGTGATGTTCCTGATGTAGAGTTGGTGTTGATGAGGTAGCTATAAATAATTGAAGAAGAGAAAAGTTGATACTGTTGAGGTAGCTGCAAATAATTAAAGAAGAGTTAAGCTCAACAAGAATTTGTATTCATAGCCACGGAGACTCAATACATTGATTAAGAGAAATCAATTTCAGAGGAACAAGATGTTTATGGAGAGGTAGATATTGAGAGAAAACTTATTAGTGCATTAGAAGAAATAAAAAGACTCAAGAGAAAGAATAAACAACTGAAAGAGTTGTTGCAGAAATATGAAAAAGAAAAGAATCATGATCTTGATGACTCAGTAATGTCTCTCATGAAGTTATAGCTAGAAGGGGCAAACAAAGGATAATAAATGTTGCTAAGCCAACTTGAAGAAAACAAAGGACATTATGAGAAAATAGAAGGTAGAATTATATCCTTGAGAAAGGATTTAGAAAAAGTCAATGATCAGAAAAATCAAAGTTTGAAGTATTGAAACCCTAGATGATATTCTTAGTTGCTAGAGATCTTGTTTTATTAAAACAGGTCTTGATTATCATGAAACTGCTAAGGAAGTATCAAGCTCAATGATAAAAAATAAAAAATAAAAATGCAACAAATAATCCAAAAGGCATGTTAATGTGCTCAAAGGATCTATTAGCAATGCAAGCAAAATATTAAATGAAGCCAAGGATAAATAGAGACATGACCCCATAAACAATATAAGCAGATTGAGAAAAGAAGTAACAAATCAACAAAGATCTAAGTTTCCTCACAAAGACAGTTAGAAAAGGTTCAGAAGAAGGCCCTCCTCATCCATGTATCAAAATTTATTTTATGGCTATTTCTTTCCATTTCATAATTTTGGTCATAAGGAAATAGATTGCATAGCCTATGTAAGAAATTAATATATGAGGAAGAGGTGAAAAGAATCATATAATAAGATCTCAAGGAATAGTCGTGTGAGAAACAATTTTAGAAGTTTTAATGAGAATGTTGTCAAAAATTACAATTCATTTTCCCCCTTATTAGATCATGTTGAATGTTTCAAGTGTAATAAGTCTAGGCACAAAACTCATGACTGTAGAAGAAATGCATTGAGGCATCTAAATCAAAGTAGAGAAGAAGAAATTGTCAATAACAGAAATCAAAGAACAAAGGTATGTAGAAGGAAGTAATAAAATAAATAATAACGTGGTCTATCTCTATGTGTTTAAAACAAAAGGAGCCAATGGTGTATAGATAGTGGATCTTTATGTCATATGATAGGAGATAAAAGAAAATTTCTCTCTCTAAAGAAAGTCAAAAAAGGTAGTGTCACTCTTAAAGAGATAATACATCAACCAGAATATTGGGCAAAGGAATAGTTACCCTTGATAATGCAAAAGCAACAACTCAAGGCATCCCATTTGTTAAAGGTTTAAAGCACAATATGCTAAGTATAATTGAAATAGTTGATAAATAACATGAGTTCACATTTTATTCTAAAGGTGGTAAAATAAGAAAGGAAGGATTTGGAAGATTGGTGGTAAAAGAAATTAGGAATTAAAACAATTTATATGTCCTTAATGAATGTAATGGAAAAAATTGTTGTATGAGAATGTTCTCTTTCATCTTATCAGTAAAAGATAAATATAAGAAAGAGTGAGAGACTATAGCACTTCAAACTACATTAAGAAAGGAACTTTAGAGAGTGAGTTGCAAGAGAAGAATGATGAAATGGAAAGTTTGAAGTATATGAATCAATAGTTCATGTGTAAAGAAAGTGAGGTGATTGGCAAGAAAATAAACTATTCGTAAATGCTTAAATAAACATCAAAGACCTAAGAATAAAGAATAAGCTAGTTGAAAAAGGAATTGAATATAAAAAATCTTGAATCATAAGCTCAAGGAGAGTGGTTCCTTTCTCATGTTATATCATAATAAGGGAGTTGCAAATAAGAATAAGCATTAGTTCAGGAGAGCATGTCTTTATAAAAAATGAGAAGTGCAGATGAGAAGAAGTGTGTGGTCAAGGGTAGCAACCCGTTCATGTGGAAGGGGAGTTAATTTGCAGGAAGAGAAGAAGGTGTAGAAAAAGAAGAAGTTGTAGACAAGGGGACAATCTCAAAAGGAGAAGACTTACAAAAAAGGAACAGTTGTATACAAGGACAACATTCGCAGTCAGAAAAAGAGAAGTTGTTGACAACGGGAGTAACTAATTTGTGGTCAAATTAACTATATAAAAATGCAAACTTGCATACAAAATGAAGAATTATAACCAAATATAGAAGTTATAGACACAATGAAGAATTTCTAACAGTTAGACAAGGGGAGTTTTTATCAAGATAGACAGGGTGATACTCAATAGGTATAACACTTTGCCATTTATGTAAAGGGGGGGGAGATTGCACATAAGGGGGTCCCTTTTTAATTCCACAACAGAGCTCAAATTTCAGAGGTTTCCATCAATGACAAAGGAGGAGATTGTAGAAGAACTTGTTGCCATTGATTTCAAATTTAGATGGAGTCTTAAGTGGATACATGCCAATGTTAAGAGGAAAGGGCTCAAGCCATAAAAGAAGAGAAGAGGTGCAAGTTCAAGTAGAAAAGAAGTGAGATTGAGTAGCATGAAGGCATGATGAGAGGAAATTAAGTAGAGAATATTCAAATGCACAAGGAAAATCCTTGGATCAACATATCAACACATCTTGGATCAACACAACTTAAACTAGATCAGTGACTCTTATTCGTTTCAAGGGGTCCCAACATGTTGAAAGCTTAATCGAAGAGGGGATCCAAAATGAAATCAAGGAAGTAAATAGTGAGGGAACATGGCATACAATGGACGAATTCAACCCCCCCCCCCCCGCCCCACCCCCATAACCACCTGAGGTGATATGGAACTAGATGAAGGTCATGTGGTACTGGTGGGGCTAGGTGTAATAGGTGGATCTGACGCCAGCTGACAGAGCGTCCAAGTAGCAGCCCACAAATCAAAGGTTTTATGGACCACCATTAGTTAACAAATAAAAAAGTTATTATAAAGTGCCAATATGTCTATTGAACACTCGGCATATTGCAGTGTTTGTCAATACAAAATTTAACTAATTTCTTTGATATCTAATATGGTAAGCCTCCAATCATGGATCTCAATCACAAGCCACTTAAGGATTGGCACCCAAGAGCTAAGTGCCCTTGGAATAACATATATAAAAAAAAATTCAATAAAAAGGCTCAGCGGATTTTCCCGAAACCTAATATGGTTGTCACACAATCAAGCCCCTAGTCACAGAGTGCTAAGGTATAGCACCTAAGGGCACTTGGATCATCGAGTGTATAGTCATGTTCTTCATATTTCTGATTTCTCTGATATTTGATATGGAAGCCTTTGGTCATGAAGGAGCTAAGGTATAGAGACTAAGGATAAGAGCACTCAGACCCCCAAACCATTGGTCATGTAGGCAAGTTTGTTAATATCAAAGTCACAAAGTTTTCTCGATACACGATATCCATATTATGCATGAGACATGACAATAGGACCAATGACAGAGTAGTGATGTGGCATGCCAGGTGGAGTAGGTGATGTGGTAGTGCTAACTCGAGCAAATGATTCACCTCTATTTAGTGTTTTGGATGGCTAGTTGTGGAAAGGTAAGTGGTACATGCCATGTGTTAGTAGTACCACATGGCAGAGGACTCATCAACACTCACCATGCATCGAACTATGATTGTTTGTTGGAACAATGTCATGGCAGGCTAAGTAGCCTTCGAAGCCCCAGAATCCTAGGGTGGTGTTTTTCTATCAAATCTCCTGATCACGTATTAATATATGGTCTGTAGTCACAGGTGGATGACATGCAACACATGAGGAAATAACATCCTTGGGCCCCTAAGATCCCAAGAGAATTTTTTACAAGGGAATGTTTGAAAAAATTCCAATAGCTCAGGGTCACGACACATGGTTCTAGGCACTTGTTGACTTAACGCTTGGGTGCTCAATGGTATATACACAGGTGTTTGCTCCCAATTGATAGATATTTCTATATATGTCAGTTTATGGGTCTGAGGAACAAAAAAATTTCTATATCCTAACATAATTGTCAACAAGTCTAAAGGAGATTACTTTGTAAGGGTTGATTAGTATTAAAAGTTTTCCTGGTATTTTTTGAGTTCTCGGTAAAGTTCAAATTTGTGGTCTAGGTCATACCAACCTAGTAATGGTGGTCAATAGATAGTCAAATATAAACAACCAAAATTCGAGGATTTGGAATTCTCCAATGCAAAGGCATGTGGTCATCTGCAATGGTTGGATCAAAGGGAGCTTTAAAATAATAATAAAATCTTTCATAAGCATTGGAAGAGGCACAAATCTGGGATTTGTTGGCAAAAGTGAAAATTTAGTTAAATTAGGGATGAAGGAAGCATCTATAAATAGAAAATACATAGAGAGGCATTTGGTCTTGAAGGAGCTAAGATATAGAGACTAAGGCTAAGAGTCCTCAAGCCCCCAAACCTTTGGGTGTTAGGCAAGTTTGTCAATATCAAAGTCACAAAGTTTTCCCAATATCCAATATCCAATGCATGAGACATGCCAATTGGACCAATGACAAAGTAGTGACATGGCATGCCAGGTGGAGTAGGTAATGTGGCAATACTAACTGGAGGAAATGGATCACCTCTATTTAGTGTTTTTGGATGGATAGTTTTGTAAAGGTAAGTGACACATGGCACGTGTTAGTAGTGCCACATGGGAGAGGACTCATCAGCACTCACCACACATCAAACTATGATTGGTTGTTGGAAGAATGTGGTGGCAGGCTAAGTAGCCTTCGAAGCCCCAGAATCCTAGGGTGGTGTTAAGCTATCAAATCTCCTGATAACCTAATCATGTATGACCCGTAGTCACAGGGGGATGACATGTAGCATGTGAGGAATTCACATCTATGGGCCCCAAAAATCCCAAGGTAACGTTTTACAAGGGAAAGTTTGAAAATTTTCTAATAGCCCAAAGTCACAACACATTGTTCTAAGCACTTGTTGACTTAACGTTAGGGTGTTCAATGGTATATACACAAGTGTTCTCTCCCAATTTCTAGATAGTTCTATATATGTCGGTTTATGGGTCTGAGAGACAAAAAAATTTCCATACCCTAACAGAGTTGTCAACAACTCTAAAGGAAATTAGTTTGTAAGAGTTGTTTAGTGTTCAAGATTTTCCTGGTATTTTTTGAGTTCCCGGTAAAGTTCAAATATGAGGAATGGGTCATACTAACCAAGTAATGGTGGTCAATAGATATTCAAATATAAACAACCAAAATTTGAGGATTTGGCATACTCTAATGCAAAGGCATGTGGTCATGTGTAGTGGTTGGATTGAAAGAAGCTTTAAAATAATAATAAAATATTTCCATAAGCATTGGAAGTGTCACAAATCTGGGATTTGCTAGCAAAAGTGAAAAGTTAGTTAAATTTGGGACGAAAGAAGAATCTATAGATAGAAAAGTCCTATAGAGGCATTTGTTCATGAAGGAGCTAAGGTATAAAGACTAAGGCTAAGAGCCCTTAGACCCCCAAACCATCGAGCATGTAGCCAAGTTTGTCAATATGAAAGTCACAAAGTTTTTATGATACTCGATATCTAATGCATGAGACATGCCAATTGGACCAATGAAAGAGAAGTGATGCGGCATTCCATGTGGAGTAGGTGATGTGGTAGTGCTAAATGGAAGAAATGTGTCACCTTTATTTATTGTTTTTGGATTAGTTGTGTAAAGGTAAGTGACAAATGGCATGTATCAGTAGTGCCACATGGCAGAGGACTCGTCAGTTCTCACTACACATCGAACTATGATTGGTTGTTGAAAGAATGTGCTGGCAGTCTAAGTGGCCTTTGAAACCCTAGAATCCTAGGGTGGTGTTTACTATCAAATCTCTTGATCACCTGATAATGTATAGCCCACAGTCATAGGGGGGGTGACATGTATAAGATTAGGAATTAACATCACTGGGCCTCGATAATCCCAAGGTAACATTTTACAATGGAAAAATTGAAAAATTCAAATAGCCCAGGTTCATGACACATGGTTCTATGCACTTGTTGACTTAATATGTTCAATAGTGTATACACAGGTGTTTGCTCCCAATTTCTAGATAGTTCTATATACATCAGTTTATGGCTCTGAGGGACAAATTTGTTTCCATATCCTAATAGAATTGTCAATAAGTCTAAAGTAAATTACCTTGTAAGGGTTATTTAGTGTTAAAGGTTTTTCGGGTATTTTTTTAGTTCCTAGCAAAGTTCAAATTTGAGGTATGGGTTGTACCGACCTAGTAATGGTAGTCAATAGATATTCAAATATAAACAACCAAATTGACTATACCATGGGCGAATAGTATATTAAGAAATAAGTTAACTTCCAGTTCAAAATTTATGCAGAAAACTACAATTTCTCTCTAATATTTAGAGATTTCAAAATTTATGCAGAAAACTACAATTTATCTCTAATATTTAGAGATAAAAATAGAATCGAATAAAAATAATTAGGCTATATCCTGCACTAGTACCTCCAAAACATATTCCTATTTTGCACTCTCACAAGATCCGGCAGGGTATTCCAAAGCAATTTCTTTCTGCTCCGCAATCCCTTGTTCAACTAGGCATCAAAAGGAGGTTCTTTCACACCATTCCCTCCCTCTGTTAGAAACCTCTCTTGCAGATAAAACAACAGCAATTACTACAGAGCAGAGATCTCTCTAACCTTGTCTTCCAACTCACCTACTCTGGTTTCAAGCTCTCCTGCTCTTTCATTCATTCTTATATCCAACAGCCTTATGAGCTCATCTTGAATCACCTTCTGTATCATCTGGGACCTCTTATACTCATCCACTTCCTGAAGCCACAGATCTGCGAATTGGAAATCTTTCCAGGCCTCGAACCAAGGGCCTCCCATTGTATAATGTATAGCTTTGGGAAGTTCCTTGTCATCAATCTCATTGTGACCAACAAGGAAATTCCAGGTGTAGGGAATGGGTCCAATATCATTGTCATCAAGCCAATTTTGATGTGTTTATGTTGAAAATTTATAACCTTCATAAGCATTTTTAAGTTCGTTGTTATTCAATAAGTAGTGTATTTTGTGAAGGACAATGGAGATTAGTGGATCTTCTCATTTGCTGTGAACAATACTAGAGTGCTCAAGCTAGTGTGTACAAAGCATATCACAACAAGATATATTCATATTTTGCATGTGCGAAGTGTGCATTATGCTCACATATGGAATTTTTAACAGTGTTCTTCTACGAGAAAAGTATGCCTTTATGTTTTGATGCAGACACCTCCAATCTGCACAGCACTCTGGTCCTCAGGTTTCCACAGGGGTAGACTTACACCACCCAGTTAAACTTAACATAAATATCAAAGAACGCTTCCCATGATCTGAAAAGGGGTTAGTAACTATAATAGAGAATAGGCTGTGCAAGCTTTAGCAGAGGGATCAAATGAAGATTTCCAATCTCAAAACCTGCAAACAAGTTTACAGCAGAAGAGATTTAGTGAACAATTACGTGATGCTCTGTTCCTGCAAACAATTGCGGTATTTATGAATGCAAACCACTAAAATATTCAGGTTGGGGATGAATAATCTACAGGGGACAACACCAATCTTTAGATTACCGAAAAGCTAGAAAAGTTGTCTTTATTCCATTATCTCTAATCTTTGATACAAAGAAAAGTCCCTAGATAACTAGCATACCAGCCCTACAATCGCTTCCCTCGGTGTATGGCTCATCTGAGCACATTCTTTATCCCCCTATGACAATTATAAGCACTGGATATACATCTATACCAAACCAGACTCCCGTTTAATGAGCTTAAAAAATGCCAGTGGATTGTGACAGATCTCATTGATGGTATGTCCTTCTGGAATTGCCACAGTTGAGTTGTAGAAGTAGCCTGCCCAGCCTGCCCACCTTCTATCCACGTTTCCTTGTTAGCACCTATTCCCTGGTTAGTTTTTCGTTCTTCACATCATGTAGTGCGGTTTATTTCCACTAATCATTCTGCTGAGTTGTAAGGAATCTTAAAAGATAACCACGACTGCAGTTGAGGTTAGCCTAGCTAAACTGTAACTTTACATTAGATTATGCTTATTATCATATTCATTTTAAGTCCATTTGAATATCTGTTTGCCCAATACAGCACATGGTCAGTGCTGCCTTGTCCTGCACTCTTCAAATGTAGAACTGCTCAAGGAAGGTTAAGAGAGAGGGCAATCACATCACTGAGGATCATGAAATGAGACGAAGAGAAACAATATTATTAAGAGGATGACGCAAAAGCAAATTGGATATGGAAGTATATGAAGATATAACTAAGACTTTCACACTTAACTTCCAATTCCTATTACCATTTACTTGCCTAATAACATTTCATTCCATGTTCTCTCTTTGACACATGCTAATGTACTACGAAAATAATTTAGATAATGTGACCATTGCTATAACGCCATAACACTGTGACACCACCCTTGATGGTCACAACAATGACAAACATAGCTAAAAACATCCCTTCCCAGGTTCTATCGAAGAATGGTTGTTTAAAATTAAAAACCGATTGCTGAGACCATGAATACAGTCCCACACCAAAGAAATGTAAAGATTCCTAAACCACTTTTCCTAAAAATAAAGAATAAAAAAATAGCAGATTAGTTTCCAGTAGTTATAGTGACCTAAAAGACTTTGATGAATCAAATTTAGTAGTGTAAATCAAACCCTTACATGAGTGCTGGGAAAAGCAGATGTTTGAAGCGTTTCCTGTACTTCACTTGACAAATTCTTTTTTGGCTTGCTCAAGATGAATGCAGCTTGATCAGGAGTTGCAGCAATAGAAGTTATTCGATACCCATGTCCCAACGTCTGTGAATACCTTCACTTGGATAGAGAAAATCAAGCTCAACAGCTTTACTTGGATTTCAATTCAATTAGGAAACAGAAGTGTTGGTTGCTTCCGCCATGAACCTGTTAGGCAGGCCTTTATCTTCAACATGTTCCTAGCAATTACCATCATGGTTCTATTATTTCATTTAGGCACCCCATTTTATTGAGGCATATATGGAAGAGTCGGCTACTTTTTATGCCTTGGTGCTTTGGTGATCTTTAAAAAATATCTTGAAACATATTCCACTATCCCCTGTCCTCGGACTCTTCATATTTTTGTCACTGAACTTTTCAGCTTGCATGGCAAATGCAACCTGAACTTCTGTGAAGAATAAAAATAATGCTATCTAATTTTTCAGAACAAAAAGATCACCTGATTTGAAAACCCTGCATTCCTTCACATAACCACACCCCATTGATTTCCAACAGTTGGCATTGATGTCACATAAAATCCCTCTTTCGATTTCCTACTAATCCATTTAAATGGAAAAAAATCGCTCACTTTATATGATTGTTGTTTATAGAGTGTACCTAAGAAAAACCGTGCATCATCAGATCACTACAAGGAAGTTTAGTAAACACTCAAAAGCCTCAGCGTCAAGAGTATTTCCCAGAAGCACAAACATTATCGATATTACTCCAACAGTCCAGAGTAACAATCAATACCCCAACTGCAACAACATGGGTTCCTTTATTTTAGGAACTACTATGGCTAAATCAAACTCCAGCAAACATTTATGCTACTGTTTCTTCAACTGAAGGGGCTTTTTAATTTCTTCGAGGTTTCCACTGTTTTTTGAAGAGGAGGTTCAGGAGAATCCAGAGATATTAAAAGAAAAGCACTGGCAAGAGAAGGGGGATTAAAGTATGATGTACCTGGAAAAAGCCATCTTCCACGCACGCATGGCGGATTTCTTCAACTACCCTTGTTTTGTTGGGGCCATCCAGGTCCTGGAGATCCACCACCGGAATGCTCTCAGAGTAAGACACCTCAGACAGTTGGGGGCATTCACTGGGAGGTAGGATATATTTATCTTGAACTTGAAGATGATTTATTCCATTGGACAACAACTTTTCGACAACACTCACATCCTGGGTCAGGACATCTTCCATTGTAGACGGCATATTTCTTTCTCGAGTGCTGTAAAATTGGCAGTGGCACCTACCTATTGCTATGAAAAACTAAGCTTCGATTCGCACACCAGAAATAGGATATCGGATGATGGGCAAAAGAAGAGTGAACATTTAAGTGCGTGCGTGTACATCTCTGCAAATGAATTGAAAAGACATCCCCATGTTAAAGTTTTCAATATACACTATACAGTTTTACTACTATTTTTTACTCTCTTTCTTTTAATTTTCAGAATCGAAAGAGAGGATGAATTACGTTTAATGAATAGAAAAAGAATTTAAAAGAAGAATTATAAATTCTGGTTATGTTGTTCAAATTCACAGCAAGAGCCAATTGGCATCATTTTCGATTTTCTGAATGTGCTATGCATCGCTGTAGCGGTGCACAAGTTAGCCCAATTAGTGAAGATTTCACTAGAGATGTAGGCTTTGGAAGATAAGTCAGAGTGGAAAATGAGAATCCTTACAAGGTCTGGGGCATCCCCATAATGTCCAAAGTTCAGAATTTTAGGCTATATCAGTGGTTTTGTTAGGGTTTTTGAGGGGTTTCGGTGGGTTTTATTTTTGTTTATTTGCTTCTTTGGATTTCTTAAAAGACCATGTAATAATCCTGTTGATGGTATAGCTATATGCTGGTAACTGTCCCTGGGCTTGGTTTTTGATGTTTTGTAAACTAGTCTACTTTTTGATCTGGATCTCTGTTGCTCTCGATGAGCTCTCCGTTGATCTCTTTAATTGCAATCTGAATATGCACTATACGGTTTTACTATCTCATCGTTATGGTTTCTTCTGTAAGTGTTTTTAAAATGACACATTTCACGAAATGGTTTTGGTTTCTGATGTGACATAGACACTTTTTTTTGGTTCAACTATTCTGTAATGGTCCCCTGCATAAGGGGGTTGGGTTTTTATGTCAGGTCTGTGTATCATTTTGTTTGTTCTACCACTGCCATACTTGTCATTAATGTTGTGTAATGGGTTTCTGCATGTTCTATTTCGAATCGATACTTCTGTAACATTGGGCTGGTTCTGCTATTTGAGCACTAAATACGTTCACATAAGGCACATGTCAAAGCATGTCAATGCTCTCGTACACACAATTGGCCAATTAGTTGCCTAACGGTAGATAGGTCGGTGTTGTTTTGTGTTGTAATTTAGGCTAGACCAGTGGTTTTTTGATGGTTGAGAGTAGGTTTAAATGTGCAAAGATTGGAATTGAAAATAAAATTATGTTCAATAGTTAAAACTATGTAATCATCTTTTATTCATCCAGAGGGCAACGGTTTTATTGGATGGTCCAGTG
Source organism: Pinus tabuliformis (assembly GCA_031772625.1). Classification (NCBI taxonomy): domain Eukaryota; kingdom Viridiplantae; phylum Streptophyta; class Pinopsida; order Pinales; family Pinaceae; genus Pinus; species Pinus tabuliformis. The sequence goes on along the minus strand of CM062819.1, from coordinate 1,570,515,748 downwards.
ATAGTGATAATGTTGATAATGGCTCCCTCAAATCAAATTCAACAACAAATTTCATTCACTGTTGTTCTCTGCATATTCGATTTTGAAATGGTGCAACACTGTCTTATTCATTAATTCTTGGCTCCAAAAAATTCTCATGAATTCTCCAAACTTATATCCTTTGTACCGAGCCGGATGCTGTTCATCAACCAAGGACGCTGTAGGGGCAATGAAGGCGATGCATGGTCGATTTCTTCAACTACCCTTGTTCTGTTAGGTCCATCCAAGTCCTGGAGATCCACCACCGGAATGCTCTCAGAGTAAGACACCTCAGACAGGTGGGGGCGTTCACTGGGAGGCAGGATATATTTATCTTGAACTTGAAGATGATTTATTCCATTGGATAGCAGCTTTTCGACAACATTCACATCCTGGGTCAGGACATCTTCCATTGTAGACGGCATATTTATTTCTCGAGTGCTGTAAAATTGGCAGTGGCACCTACCTATTGCAGTGCAAAACTAAGCTTCGATTCGCACACCAGAAATAGGATATCAGATGATGGGCAAAAGAAGAGTGAACATTTAAGTGCGTGCATGCAGATCTATGCAAATGAATTGAAAAGACATCCCCATGTTAAAGTTTTCAATATACACTATACAGTTTTACTACTATTTTTTACTCTTTCTTTTAATTTTCAGAATCGAAAGAGAGGATGAATTACGTTTAATAAATAGCAAAAGAATTTAAAAGAAGAATTATAAATTCTGGTTATGTTGTTCAAATTCACGGCAAGAGCCAATTGGCATCATTTTCGATTTTCTGAATGTGCTATGCATGGCTGTAGCGGTGCACAAGTTAGCCCAAGCAGTGAAGCTTTCACAAGAGTTGTAGGCTTTGGAAGACAAGTCAGAGTGGAAAATGAGAATCCTTACAAGGTCTGGGCCATCCCCATAATGTACAAAGTTTGGAATTTTGGGCTATATCAGTGGTTTTGTTAGGGTTTTTGAGGGGTTTCGGTGGATTTTATTTTTGTTTATTTGCTTCTTTGGATTTCTTCAAAGACCATGTAATAATCCTGTTGATGGTAGAGCTATATGCTGGTAACTGTCCCTGGGCTTGGTATTTGATGTTCTGTAAACTAGTCTGCTTTTTGGGCTTGGTATTCGATGTTCTGTAAACTAGTCTGCTTTTTGATTTGGATCTCTGTTGCTCTCAATTAGCTCTCTGTTGATCTCTTTAATTGCAATCTGAATATGCACTATACAGTTTTACTATCTCATCGTTATGGTTTCTTCCGTAAGTGTTTTTAAAAATGACACGTTTCACGAAATAGTTTTGGTTTCTGATGTCACATAGACACTTTTTTTTTGTTCAACTATTCTGTAATGGTCCCCTGCATAAGGGGGTTGGGTTTTTATGTCAGGTCTTTGTATCATCGGGTTTGTTCTGCGACTGCCATACTTGTCATTAATGTTGTGTAATGGGTTTCTGCATGTTCTGTTTTGAATCGATACTTCTGTAACGTTGGGTTGGTTCTGCTGTTTGAGCACTAAATGCATTCACTTGGCCAATTAGTTGCCTAACAGTAGATAGGTCGGTGCTGTTTTGTGTTGTAATTTAGGCTAGACTAGTGGTTTTTTGATGGTTGAGAGTAGGTTTAAATGTGCAAAGATTGGAATTTTAGGCTATCTAAGCGGTTTTGTGATTAGACCCATCTCCAGTATCTCATGGCAACTCAAGCTCAAGCCTCAGCGAGCAACCATCAAGAGCATTCTGAGTCTTTCTCCACCCCAGTTAAAATGCCACTCAGTTCCTGCTGCGTTAGCTCTTTTAAGTCATTCTCTTTCCTCTCCATTTTCAATTACAAGCCCACCTTCAATCGCATAAAACATTCATACTCTGTCAGTCAATGTACACCCGATTCAATAACCCACAACTTCAACCCCTTTTAGATCACCTTCAAAAACCTGGGTATTTCTCAGTTGATATATGCACAGCACAAAAACAACATTCTCAAGGATGTGGGTAAGCAAACTCTGTCAATGGCTTCCATGCTCTTGTTCACCTCTCTGATTCAACAAGTCCAGTTGACACCATCTTTAGCAATTACCCAAATCCTGAACTCAGACTTTCAATCCAACATGGCCTCAAAAGAGTCAGAGGCATACAAACATTAAGACCTTAAATTATTTACAAAATGTAGGCCACCATTATACCATTTAATGGGAGAATAATGAGTACCCATCAACATCATTACCATAGGTTTCTCCCATAAAATGGTTTTGGGGTCAATGTCAATAGTGAAAATATCATCTACATAATAATCAACATTTTTTATATCCGCTTCTCATGGGATTGAATTTGAAGAGCCACACTTGATTCTTCTCTACCTTCACTATGTTAAGACAATTTAAGTACATATAGGTTATAGTTTTAATGTTATAGTTAATGTGTTAGGTATTAAAGTTTATGTCTTGTAACATTTTAGGAGTTACAATGTGTTTATGATGAGAGTGTACTAGGAGTCATAATTTTTAGAATTCGTTGTGTTAAAAATCATATTGCACTATGGTTTACTTAATAATAGAGTTATTCCCTTAAGGATTATAAGGTAATAAATGCCATTTTTTCTTAATGGTAATAGTGGTTAGAAGTTGCATTTTGGAAGGGCTTGCAATTCTCCAAGAGTGATCAAAGTATATTATGGTTTATATGGGATATGGGACATACAAGTATTTTGACTTTCATAATGGTTTTTGGTTAAGACACATTGCATTTGATATTATAGTGACCATAGTGGTGAAAGGTTACATTAATAAAGGGAAAAAATTAGTGGGGCTAATATATAGTGCAATATATATGAATATCTAATAATAAATTCATTATAAGTATTTTTATTCTTCATGAAAGTATTTTTTTGTTGTATTTGCATTCTTCAATTTATGCCTTATGGCGTTTCCTCTGCAACATCTGGTGCAAATGCTAGTTTTAGTTCCCAGCAAAGTTCAAATTTGAGGTATGGGTTGTACCGACCTACTAATGGTAGTCAATAGATATTCAAATATAAACAACCAAAATTTGAGGATTTGGCATCCTCCAATGCAAAGGCGTGTGGTCATGTGTAGTGGTTGGATCGAAGGGAGCTTTAAAATAATAATAAAATATTTTCATAAGCATTGGAAGTGGCGCAAATCTGGGATTTTTTGAAAAGTTAGTTAAATTGGGATGAAGGAAGCATCTATAAATAGAAAAGGCCTAGAGAGGCATTGAGAGACAAGATGTTCATAACAATGAGTATAAGAACAAGAGAAGTTAGTGTGTCAAAACCACACGAAGAGAAGCTAATGCGCAATCTATGGAAAAAGTACATGGATGAGTAAACAAAGGTTTGATTGGGTTTTTTGAGTGCCTTAACTAAGAGATCTATGTAATGTGTGATATGTGTGCTAGTCGAGAGATATTTTTGCAATGAATAAGGTGAAGCACCTAATGAAAAGATAATGTTGATGAGGTAGCTGCAAAGAATTAAAGAGGAGCTAAGCTAATGTTGTTGAGGTAGTAACAAATAATTGAAGAAGAAAAGAATAGACTAGAGAAGATAATTTTGTTGATAAGAGATTAGTGGGGATTGATGTCTCCAGTACGTTGGTTCCTGCAAATCTGATGGGATCGGTGACTCATGTAGGTTGGTGCCTACAAAGAAGTGGGGATTGGTGTCTCTAGCAAGTTTATTCCTACAAATATAAGGGGTTTGGTGTCTCTTGTACATTGATGCCTACAAAGTAGTGGGGACTAGTGTCTCCAGCAAGTAGGTTCCTGTAAATCTGAGGGGATCGGTGTATCTTATAGGTTGGTGTCTATAAAGAAGTGAGGATTGATGTCTCCATCAAGTTTATTCCTACAAAGATGATGTGATTGGTGTCTCCTATAGGTTGATGAATACAAAGAATAATTAATTAAAAGAATTTTTGTGGTTTTCTCCCTAATGAGTTTCCATATATATCTTGTGTTCTACGATTGATCATGTGATTATTGTTTTATGATGTTTGATTGGTTATAAATAAGTAAAAAATGTAATATATTAATTTCCCCTCACACTCAATATATTTTGAATCCAACATAAGCCTTATTCCAAAATAGGCATGCCTATCAACCTAAAAATTGTTGATTTTAAAATATGTAAATATGTAAATTTATAATAAGTCTACTATTTTATATTTGATAAGTTATTTAAATTTTGGAACAAGTAAATATATCATAAAATGATTATACATTCACTGTCATTTCCTTTTAATAGTTCTTTAACTCTTTGGAGAAAGATTAAAATTATTTCTCATACAAAAAATTTTGAAATTGTAGCAAGAAAATGCTCCATTTGACTTGTGCCTTAGTAAAATGGAGAAATTTGATTTTCCACATCAGTAGGATGACTTGGATTGCAATTAGCTGGAGTGACATGGCTTTGTCTCCTAGTTAAATCATTAAATTCAAGTTATAGGCTAGAAGTAGAATTGTACATAGGTTGATTGCTAAAATTTAGTAATCTAGTGGAGTTATAGTTAGTTAAACTTAGTTAATTGAGCTCTATTCTTTAGTGGAGTGAGTAGGAGTTCAATTGAGTAGTTATGACAATTTTTAACTCACTAATCTCTCAGTTAACTGATCATATTACTAAAAATAGTCTCAATCATGCATGGAATTCAAATTTCGTAGTTGGAGTGGAGGAAAAGGCACATTGTAATTGTTAATTATATACTAGTTGAATGTACAAGTCTTACATTGTAGTTAGTGATCAATTCCTTCAGGAATTGCACACGGAAATATGGAATTCTTCTATTTTTCCGGAGATAATTTCCTCCAGGATTGCGTAAGGAAATAGGAGGAAAGAAAAGGCTCACTTTAGCTAAGTGTTGGTCAGAGCAAGTTAGTGAGCAGGAGATCAGAATTGCAGTGCAGGGTGTGCTTCATGTGTGAAGAAATCATTCGAATTGATCCATATTCTCATCTAAATTAATGCAAAGTAGTGGAGGGGTTTTTCTCAATTGAGTTCCCCTATAAAATCATTGTGTTCCTTGTGTTTTGATGTTTGCATGTTATTGCATGTGTTTATATCGTGTGTTTTCCTTTCCGCGGAATAGTAGAATAAATTTGTGTCTTTTAATTTTAGTTTGATTTCATTAGCAGTAGAAAATTTCTTGACATTTCTACATGGTATCAGAGCTTCGTAAGACTACATAGAAACCTTGTTCCAAATATTCTCTCAGAGAAAGTTCAATTTGCAAATTTTTTGGTGCAAATTCTCTTTAGTACAGGAAAAATGTCCTTCTATGGATTGAGGGTTGAATATGCATTGGAGGGCACTTTGAATTTGATTGCTTGGAAAGACAAAATGGAAGTTGTGCTTGACAAAAATAGAGTAATTGAGTACACACAAATTAATATTCCAAAACCAGCAGTATCAAATTCACAGTAGCTAGCACAATGGAAGAAAAATACTGCAAAATCCAGGAGGATTATCGTGGAGGGTGTCAGAGATCATGTGATTTCAAGTTTTCCTTGAAAGAAGAATGCTTACACAATGTGGAAAACCCTCACAAAGTCATTCAAAAGCAGCAGTGATGCCAGGAAAATGGAATTAAAAGATAAGCTCAGGAATATTTGAATGCAAAAAAATGAAACCATTCCTTAGTACCTATCCAGATTCACTCATGTTCGAGATGAAATTGGAGGAGTAGGAGAAAATGTGTCATCATTTGAACTTGTGAGCTTATCACTCCTTGATCTTCCAAAATCTTAGCACAATCATCAGGATTCAATTAACGGAAGAGATAAATTACCAGATTGGGAGAGACTTTGGGTTGATTTGGTGCAGGAGAAGATCAAAAGAAACACTAGAGTTGGTGTCACATCCAAATCTGAGGAGGAAGAAAACTTTTCTCTAGCAAGCTAAGGAAAGAAGGCTAAGGGAAAGAAGGCCGAAGGTAAGGCAAAATCCATATAAAACCATGGCAAGAAGAAAATCCTTAGCAAAATTAAATGCTTTCACTGCAATGGATATGGACACTATGCAACCAAGTGTCCACACAAGAAATCTGGAAAGAAGCTTACAGGAGGAGCAAGAGGTGACACTCTCACATCACAATTCGAATTGGATTTTACTCTAATTACATGCACAGAAAGTACTGTACGAGGAAATATATGGTACTTAGACTATGTTGCCTCATATCATATGATAGGAAGTAAGGAGTTCTTTAGCAGCCTAGAGGAGAAGGAATTACAATTACACAGAGAGCTTGGATATGATGGAAGGTATAGTACCAAAGGGATTGGAACTATCACCTTTAAGAGGGAGTCAGGCTCCCATCTTCACTTGAAGGAGAGAATGTATGTGTGTGGTCTGAAGAAAAATATTAATGTTCAATAAGGGGAAGGATTTTTTGAAGCATGTTCCTACTGGACAAGTAAAAAGAATTGTTGTTCGAGTTAAAAATATCTACAAGCTAGCAGTAGATTCCAGCATGCATGCAGCTATACCTCCAGGAGTGAGGTGGGGTGACGCAAATCCTTAGTCCCAGAGTTGCAAAGATTTGGGCAAGGTCCATAAGGGAGTAGTAGTAGTTTCAATATACTCTTCTCATATATCATTACTCTTGCCATAGGGGCTCATAGTATTCAATAGCAGAAGGATCAGTTTCAGTTGATGCAGTGAAATCTTCAGCAACAGTTGCAGGCTAGTAGCACTCAAAGACTTAGGAGACAGTTGAAGCTCAAAGACACAATTATTTCAGTATTTTGGATGCTTCTCAGTTGTAGTTGTTGAAGTAGCAACAACAACAATGAGAGGGAGTTGTTAATTTTTCTAATGTACATTCCACTTGAGCAAGATTGGGGTTGTGCATAATCATTTTCTTGCTAAGAAGGAGTGTTGAAATTGTAGAAAGAAAAGGCTTCATTTGACTTGTGCCTTAGTCAAATGGAGAAATTTTATTTTTCACATCAGCAGGATGACTTGGATTGCAGTTAGCTGGAGTGACATGGTTTTGTCTCCTAGTTATATCAATAAATTCGAGTTATAGGCTAGAAGTAGAGTTGTGCATGGGTTGATTACTAAATTTAGAAAATTAGTGGAGTTATAGTTAGTTAAAATCAGTTAACTGAGCTCTAGTATTTAGTGGAGTCATTAGGAGTGCAGTTGAGTAGTTATGACAATTGTTAACTCACTGATCTCTCATTTAATTGATCAATTTGATAAAAATAGTCCTAGTCATGCATGGAATTTGAATTTCCTAATTGGAGTGGAGGAAAAGGCACATTGTAATTGTCAATTATATACTAACTAAATGTACAAGTCTTGCATTGGAGTTGGTGATCAATTCCTTTAGGAATTGCAAAAGGAAATAGGGAATTTTCCTATTTTTTAGGGGTTAATTTCCTCCAGGATTGCGCAAGGAAATAGGAGGAAATCGGAGGCCCATTTTGGCTAAGTGTTGGTCAGAGTAGGTCAGTGAGCAGGAGATCAAAATTGCAATGCAAGGTGTGCTTCATGTGTGAAGCAGTCATTATCATTGATCCATATTCTCATATGAATTAATGCAAAGCAGCATAGGGGTTTTTCCTAGTTGGGTTCCTCTGAAAATCATTGTGTTCCTTGTGTTTATATGGTTGCATGTTATTGCATGTATTTCTATTACTTCTTTTCCTTTTTTCATAATAGTAGAAGAAATTTGTGTCTCTTGATTTCAGTTTGATTTCATTAGCGGTGGCAAATTGCTTGCAATTTATACAAATAAAATTTAAAATAAAAAATTACTTATCAAATTTGCAATGAAAACTATTTCATAATTTTTGAATTGAAAGGTAAAGAAACTTTTCTTAATATATTTTGTTTTTCATTATTTTATTTTATTTTTCTTTACCAAATATTTTTTTATGTATTATGGCAATTTAAAAAAATGTCAACAAAATTTCTCCATATCATTATAATTCAAAAAAGGAAATGTTACTATTTTTATACAATTAAATCTTATTATCATGGAGTTCATGCATCTATTTATTACCTATTTATTGAAATTATATCTTAATTGTGAGCATTGAAGTTCAAAAGCTTTGGTTGTGGTGAATCCTATTGCTACTCACAAAGGAGAAAGAATACCAAATTGAATCAACTTCGCATCCTCTTATTGCTTGGATTCTTGGATTTACAAATAGTACCTATGAATCTACCATGGCTCTACTTGAAGATTTTCTTTGTACCCCGCTTGCATTTTTACTATCTACCTTACTTGCTTAGATATATGAATAGTACTTGTGTGTCTTTTTTATACCTACTTAATATGAAGACACAACAATAGGAACAACAACAACAACAATAATAATAACACACATGTGCCTATAATTCTTATGATGAAATATTTAATAGTAAATTATATTTATTTTAAGGAAAATTGTGTTGTTGGAGATTTTAAATGTTATCTTTTAATAGTTATGATTGGACCAATTACCCTATAAGAAAGAAAAATAGTTTCATTGTAACAAGAAATGACTTCCAAGAGATGAAAGAGTAAATGGTATTATTAAATGCCCTCCAGATGATTCCTATATAGATTATAAGTAAATGGTCCAATTGAATTCTCTTCGTATGATTCCTATAAGGATTGTAAGTAAATGGTCATATTAACTTTTGTCCTTATAGACTTTCTATAGACTATAATATAAGTGAATCAATGCCACTTATCTATACTCGTTGAAGTGTACCTAGAGTTCTGATCTTTTTTTGAATTCTACACAGCTTTAAGCTACTTGACGTAGTCAAAGGTATGATGTGTCAGGTATACATGAAATTTTGAATTATTTTTATGTTCACATGAAAATAATAATTTACTTAAACTTGTCAATATTAAGAAGTTAAAACGGAATTAGCTTGGAGGGTTATCTCAATTGGTCAAGTTCTCATTGCTAAAGAACCTCACTAATGGGAGGTCACAAGGTCAGTTCTCCTCAATGCCCTAGGGGTTAGGCTTGCTAAATAGCCATAGGTTAATAAATATTTATTGTTAAAAATAAGTATGATAATGAATGAAAAAGAAAATATTAATTATGGAAAAAGCCATATATTTAAAATAAAATAATAATAATAATAATAATAATAATAAAAAAAATAAAAAAAAAAAATTGGAAACAAAATTATTAATTATCGAAAAATCTTTATATTTGAAGAAGAAAAAAATTGGATAATTAATTTATGAGGACATTTGGCGATTAGAGGTTTTTTTTAACAATTTTTAATTCTAAAAATTTGATTTTAAACTACATAAAATTAGTTATCCACCAATCAAAAATTAGAAATTCAAATTTTAAAAATTCAAAAAATAATTTTCAATTTCTAAAAATAAGTTTAATATTTAATTTTACCAAAACTTTAAAAAGCTTTCGAAATAGTTTCTAAAGTTTTGAAAATTAATTAAGAGTCAAACACAAACTAATTACAATATACTCTGCCTTCGACAAGTATAATAAAACATCAACAAATAATCATCTCCACCAAAATATTTCCAAAAACAAAAAACAACCAACATACATTAACAACTTATCATCTTCATCTAAATACTAAAAAATTATACTAGCAATTGCCCCAAAAGGTGCGAAATGGCATTGATAGGATTGAAAAAAAATTCTACTTACCTTAGATTAGTTTGTGGAAAACCCTTGTTCTCTTGATTGTACCATTCTACAATTCTTTACTTTAGATGTTTTGCTTCTTTTTAAGATTGGATTTGGTCCTACAGTTTGTTCGTTTACAATTACGTTTTTTCATTTATAGTTACTTTTATTTTTTGGGGGGTTGAATAGCATAGACCGTATATATCACCTTTTTGAAAATCAACTTTACAGTATATTTTGTGTTTCCCTCCTTATGTGCTATTTTTAACCTCGTGCACCACTCTTACTAGTTTAATTACATCAAAGAGTAATTGCTTGGTTTAAGATCTCATTTAGTCAACCCACTTTTAATTTGATCCGATCAATGACAAATTATTTTGATTTTGATCTTATTTGTTTTACCATGGTCCTTTTGTCCAATTGGGTTATTCAGAGATTCCTTTTATTTTCTCTTAACTTTCTCATTTTGGTCTAGTTGTTGGAAAATTGTGATTGGAAATGAAAACTTCTAATAGGTGTTGTCTGTAGGCCTTACGTGCTTCCAAAAAAAAATGTTATTCCTCTTATCTGAAGAAGCATCTTCCTTATATCAAAATTTATTTACTCATAATATAAGAAAAAATGAATATGTTTATTATAATAAAATATTGGAAAAATAAATTAAGTAAAAGATTTATTCCTCACATCTTGAATTTTATAAAAATAAAGTTTGCAAAATTGTTTACACATATTACAATTTTAATATATTATTAAAATACTAAGAAAAAAAAATCATTTGAATTTTTAACTATTAACTCTATTTAAATAAAAAATATATATATCTAACAAAATTATATTAATATAGAAAATCATCTAACAAAATTCTTGCCTCCCAATTTTGTGATTGTTGTTGACGCAATTTTAAATGTGAAAGGTTTCTTGTAATGTAATGGATAACACATAGTGAGTTCCTAACATGTATGTAGATGCATTGAAGGAATAATAGTTTAAGCACATGTAAACTCAACTCAGTACATGTAAACATAGGAATAAATATTTAATCGTAGTGTGGAAATAAACATTTAATCCAGAGATCACGAACTTTGAGGAATCTTTGTATACCCGCTTTCAAAAGTGCCACTCAATCTTTCCACTAGCCCATTAATGATTGTGCTACCCTACTTAACTCATACATTTTCTCTTATGCTTAACTCATACATTTGATTTTGCTTTTTATGTACAAGAGTGACAACATTACAGGAATACATACCCAGTTCCTTCATCATTAAAGAAATAGGACCTTCAAACCTTGGTTTTAGATCTCACATGTTATGGATTTGCACAGTTTCTAAATATCTTCAGCAAACAAACAGATATTGTTACAGAATATCTCCCTCCCAGGTATTCCACTATATCCGATAGGAGGTTGGAGCTTGAAATAATGTAATATAAAAAGTCGTTGTAGTAGTTGAAGTTAAAAGATTTACTAATCAACCAATGTTGCTTCCTTAAACCTCTAGACATTCTTTCTCCCATCAAAAACCTTGGGAGATTCAAAAAGGAGTTCACTCTACTAACGCCTTCTACTGTAGAACAGACCATTCATATGTGTTAGCCATAGAGGGAAATTCAACAAGGCTTCTACAAGATTGAGACCTCTCTAGATGTTTTAGTAAATCGATAGTGGATGTCTCAATTATTTCTAAAATGGCTTTTGGTCGATTTTTGACAACATCATTCACATTATTTCAAGAGAGCACAAAAATAAAAATAAAAAGTTTGCAGTAGTAGCACTTACAATAAATAAAACACAGAAATTGTCAGCTATATACTATTTTATATTCAAATTTTATATTATTATAATGAAATGCAGAAAAATTAAATGTAAATAGAAATTTCTTACATCAAAACATGTGGTGTTTTAGAGTGAGATTTTTAATTCTATTTTTGGTTTTCGTCAGTTTTTTTTGAGACCTTAGTCTCACCAAATCAAAATCAAAACGAGTCCTGCAACTCTTTTTAGTTTTGAATCATCTCATATTTTGTCTTTGCATCAAAATTGACCTACAATTGAAGAAAAAAAAATAATGATGTCAAGATCTTTGTGATATCAAATCAAATGAAATGTTTTCAAAGGTTCAGAATGGAAACCTTGGGCATGAGAACCACGGTGGGGTATACAGCATCCATAAGTTGACATTGAACGACTCTAGAAGCAGCCTCCATGAAAATCAAATAAGTAATTTGTCAATTCTCTACTCAAATATCATAAAAGCGGGAAATGTAATGGGTTTGTGTATTCTTTATAGAATAGCACTTAGCAATGGCACTAAATGGTTTGATATGGAAAAGCATAATGCTCAAACATAACTTCCATGCTTTGAATTGAGAGACCCAAATTTTCGATCATTTTTTGTTTGAAATTTCATTCATAGTGAATCCAGCGAACCAGATCACTTTAATGGATAATTGTAAAGACACATTATTATATTTTATCATTCCCTAAAGAGATGGGAATCCCTAGTCCCAACAAATTTTTAACCAATCCCACCAAAAGTTATGCATCGCCCTCTCAAAACTCAGAAATGCAAATAAAGGAAGCATAAATAAAACGGAAAGATTGATCTCATTTCTTCATAGAAAATAAAAAATAACCACTTTTTCCCTCACTCTAATACAGACACAAAAAGTATAGGGCACTAAGTAGTTTGCGGAGCATTGTACCTAAAGCACTTTGCATCTCATGGAAAAAATGAAGTCCTTGTCTATAGAGCCAGCAGCCATTGTAATAAGCCAGGGAGCATGATTTGTTGCTAAGGCAAAACCCCCATCATTCCCCACTGAGAAAACAACAATAATTCCATTATGTCTTGCATGGAATGAGCCCACTGAGATCGTGTCATTGAAGTAGTAATTTTTAGGAGGATCATGACCTAATGGAAGAGATAAATTATCCACTCCATATTTGATGTCATCATCCAATGCTGCCAATATGTATGAATCATAACATCCAGATTCCCAAAATGCTTTGCATATTGCAATTTGAGCCAGTGGAGCTCCCACCGCATTCCCCCTTGGGGCACTTCCAACTCCTAAACCATTGTAATTCAAATTTCTCACATATCTTCTAGCTGCAATAGAAGCAGTATCGATGCCATGCCCTACGCTATCTCTTGCATATATAAATTCTTTGTTAGTCGTCGAACTCATTGTTTTCAATGTTTCTCCTTTCTTATCCTCCATTCCATTAAAATAATACATGGCGCAATTCAATTTCCTGAAATAAGCCATGGAAATGTCAATGATATTTCTTTAAGTGCTTAACAAAAAGATTGCAATATCATAGGATGTTAGAATTCATGCAGCAATATGAACTTCAATGGAGCACATTTTACTTGTTGAATTAGGGAATTATTCACCACTTTTGCATGCTCCCTTCCAACGTGAAGGGATAGGATACATTAGATGGTCGTTGAAGCTTGGGGATCTAGGCCATATACCTATTCACTAATATGTAAATGTTGAGACTCCCTAAGAGGACTCTGTTATTAATTACTTCAAATTTTGAGCACTATTGTGTCACTCCAAATAATCATCAATTCAGAAATTAGGATATATAGAAATCCAAACTATATAAAATTTAATTCAAATGTATATTTCTAGCTATATTGTTAATCTAATTCCATACAATATGTTCCCTGCTATTTGTCCACCAAAAACCAGAGTATCTGATAATGTGCCCAATTTGTTGTTTTAATGTCTCATAGAGAACAAATCTAGGTGGTTTGTCGAAGGAAAGCATACAAGTTTGTTACACAGTATTTTATCATACCTCTTTTTCTCCCAAAGTGCAAAAACATTGACTACTATGCAGGATATCCATCATGATATACAGATCAAAATCTCCCTGAAGAATCAAAATAAAATTGCCCTAAACCCATTCTGAAGAAGGTTGCCTAAAAACCTAATTTTTCGCATCAGCGCGTTTTACTCCACTGCCTGCCCGTGATGATGGCAGGTTGCTCAGTTATACACTCGCGATGAACCTCTTCTGGTAGTGTTTCCCAAATTAGAGGAGAAACTTCGCCCTCGAGAACCTTAGGGAACAGCGAGGTGGATATTGGTTGTTGTTGATATGGTCGAGCTCTCTCATTTGGGCCTCTTGATATTATCATCATGGGATTTCCCCTTGAGATGTGTAACTTCCTCCCTCTTTTTTGGATTCCTAACTCCCTCTTCTTTCCTATAAATTCACTCCCTTCCATTCCCAAATGGTTGGTCATTAATTTTTGCATCCTATGTTGAGATTATACTTACATGCTATCCATTCTAGCTTGGAGAAGGAGTGCTTGAAGAGCCTTTGCTTGGACTTGGACATCCACCAAAAGGAGGTATCCAACATCAAGGCATAGGTTGTATGCTTCCCTTTTAGTTTCTTAATATATATATATATCTAATGTTCACTTTCCATAATTGTGTAAATGTTTATGCTTTTAGCTTAATATTCCTTAATCGATTAAGTAGTTTATGTTTGATGTATGTCATATATGCTCTTGTATCTTGCATAGTACTTTGATCTTCCTTGTAGGTACTCGGACGTGAAGAACAAGTAAGGAGCGAGGCCTAGAGAGAAAGATTCAAATCCATCTCCAAGGATCGAGCTATTAGCATTAGGGCGAGGTAGGTTTCTCCTTCTCTCTGCATTTATCGAACATAAGCTATGAAAGTGTATGTTAGTTTGTTTAGTTTGTTTCTAGACCCACTCATTGGGCTAGATGGATCGCCTTTGTCCGCAAAGGGGATTTTCCTTCACAACAAAGTGGTGACTCCGTTGGGGAAGCTATAGCCTTTTCATCCTCCTTTCTCATCTAATCTCTTGATCAGTTTGACTGACCATCGTGTTCTTAGTTAGTTTGGGTTTGCATAGGTCTGCACAATCACTGGTTTCTATCTTAGAGTGCTCAGTCTGGAAGTGTTTGTGAGATTCTTTTTATTTTTTTCCTTATTCCTCGCCCAACATGCTTTCTTCTCTGATAGTCGCACTTCCAGTGCACTTTTTATTAAAACAGTTGAGTTGATCCCCTGTTCAGCGCCTATTTGGCCATAACAATCGCACTGATCCCTGAGATTGGAAAAAAAACCTAGGTTTCTCTGTTAAACTCTAGTGTGTCTGAGCCCCTCAGGTCCTGTTTTGCCCTGCATCACTGGATTTATTCATGTTTTGATTGATTACTGATGAGCCTCAAATTTGGTAACATTTTGGGCTCATTTGGCCTAACTACCCTTGCTCAATCCTTCATTTTTCATAACTTATGCATCATTTTTTAGTATGTTTATGTCATTTGTACGAATAAGGGTAGTCACTATTCCTAGGTGGCTAACACGTGCTCATTTCAGGATTTTTTGACACATGTTGGAGCAAAACCGAGCAGACAAGGGCTAGGAGACAGCCAAGCTGGGGTTGAGGATTCGTAGGGGGTTTGTCTATGGCATTAAATAGCCTTCCTTGGGATCTTCACCCCCAACTCCGAGCTCCAAAAGCCACCAAAACCGGATCTAGAAGGCAGCCAAACAGATTTTGTGGAAGCAGCTATTCACTCCCAGTTTGGTCAGCCAAGTCCCATAGATTTAGGAGGCCAGCTTGGGCCTCGTGGTGTATAAATGATAAGGCTTCAGCCTTCGAAGGGGACTTTTGAAAAACTTTTGCACATTCTGCACTACAAGCTGCCAGCTCTGTTTTGTTCTTTTGTAGCCATTATTGGCATGACTCCTGACTTATGATTATTATTTTTTAATGGAAGGCAGTCAAATTTGATCTGAGCTCTGAGTCTCTAGAGGAGACATAGCTCTCGGGGTTGGGCCCAACCTGAGAGCCTAGGGCCTCCTTCTTTGTATTGATATCTTTCCTTTCAGCATTATGATTTTCCTTGTATGCATTTGAAACGCAGTTTGTTGAGCTAGATTCCGTTGTGTGGTTAAGTAGGTCATTGTTGAAATAGAGTTGCTTCAGATGTCTAGAATAGAGTAATGAGATAAGAATTGATAAAAGCTCCAGAAAAGGGTTGCCTGCACTCTCATTTTCACCTCTTCCTAGGGGCTGGAATTGCAGACAGTGCTGCCCAACAAAAACACTAGTTTGCTCACTCATGCAATCTCTGGTGAAATGTTTTCGTTTGTAGGAGTTAGTCATGCGTTCAGATCTTTTGGAATGTTTCTTTACTTAAGTGCTGTACATGGTTCTCTTTAGGAATAAAGCTGTTGTTCATTGGTTTCATTAACAGTTAGGATAGATCAGTTAATATTTTGATTGTGTGCAGGACGTGGTTGATTTGGTTAAGTATACACTGTGCGGTGCATCTCCATCACTCTCTCATCCATCTAAGCTTCGTCCAGGCCAACTGCTCCATCTCCAAGTTAGGTCCCTCGTCTC
Organism: Pinus tabuliformis; assembly: GCA_031772625.1. Classification (NCBI taxonomy): domain Eukaryota; kingdom Viridiplantae; phylum Streptophyta; class Pinopsida; order Pinales; family Pinaceae; genus Pinus; species Pinus tabuliformis. Next base: position 1,570,499,697 of record CM062819.1, on the reverse strand, counting down.
ACAACTACTCTTTTGCCCACGTCACCCTACCTTCTTGGCCTTCCATTGCCTCAGCCCTCTTTAAGACAAGCTAGCTTTCCACACCCTCTCATCACTTCATCCCTCTGTCACTAAGTCATTGCAGACCCCTATCCTACCTCCCTATCCATTCATGCATCCTCTTTCACTCACCCATCATCCAAAATCCAATCGTAGAACATCCTGTAGAAATTTCTGAACATCCTGTAGAAATTCTGAAACATCCTGTAGAACCCCTGCAGACTTCCTGTAGAAGCTCGCAAATGAGGTTTCTTGATAGCCAAACTTTGTGAAACTCTCTGGAATGGTGTTAGGGACTCCTTAGACCCCCTCTGAACTTTCCCAACCTTTTCCAAGCCTTTCTCCCCCTTGATCCAACCCTGCACAGTAAAAAGCCAGTTAAAAGCACATGCATGATAATTCAAAAACTTATTCAAAAATACAAAAAGATGTGTTCTTCAAATAGAGATAGCATAGGCATGTGCATTTTACCTTTGTAGAAGTAATGGCATCTTTTTCAATAGTTTTCATCCTTTCGTTTGCACTAGTAGGATTAGTTGGTAGAATTAGGGTTTGCTAGGGTTTGCGTTACTTTTTGGCTTTCAGTTTCTTTCCGCAAGTAGATTAGCTTCCTTTGAGTTAGCTTTCATCCATCAGTTAAAAAGATTCTTCTAAGAGCTCATAGAAGTTGGCTTAAGCCCCTAGCGGACTTGTGCCAGCTGACCAAGTGACAGCTGCGGCAAGAGCTAGTACTTGTGCATACAACACTGTCGCTTCTAAGTTTGTTATGAACTACCGGGTTGATAAAAGTAAAGACGGGAGTCCCAGGAGTTGCAGCATTATTGCTGCAATACTGGAGCTCACCAATTACTTCATTCTATTAGCAAATTTTTACTTCTTTGAACTTTCAAGTGTTTGAGTGTAGTTGAATTCATTTTAGGGTTTATAGGTCTTTTGATTGCCACTTGCTGCTTGTGAGTGCCATTGAGTCTCTGGTTTGTTGAATGATTAGGTCTGTTCATCTAGTACAATCATTTGAAACATTGATTTACATCGGTTGTAGTTTGTCTTGTGCAAAGTTGTTTTTCGTTTGTACTAGGTCATCTTGCATTTGAAATCCATCTTTGTCATTTATCAAGCATAGATTACATTGTTTGGTTTACAAACTGAAATGATTGTATTTTCTTATCTATTCGAAAGAAAAAGTGAAAGACGTTTTCATTGAGTGCTTTTGAATTGGTGTTACTTTGATTGATGCATTGTTTGCATTAGGAGTTTTTGAATCAAAATCTTCATTTTTTCTTTAGTTGAAGCTTAGTTGCATGTGAGCATCTGAAATCAAAGAAAACATCATATAGGTAACATGCATCTTAGTAAAGTAAAAGTCATTTTTGCTTTCAATAGATTTCATAATCATTAGTGAAGTGAAGTTTAGTTTTTTTCTTGCATTTCACATTTGGAAAAATTAGTTGAGGCATATTGTTTGATGCATTCTCTTGTTTGATGCATTAATTGATTGGAATTTCTTCCCTCGTAAGTATAGAATTCATTGAAATGAAAGGTTTCCTTTTTCCCATATAGTTTCATTCTAGGATTCAGGTGACATCATTTGAGCCCCAAATTGAAACTTAATTCAAGAAAAACATTAAAATTTATTGAATTAACCTAACAAGCATTTGGAACTTAACGCAAACATTTAGAGGTCTAGGTTAAAGATGTGTTCCGGTGTCTATAAACCTAGCATTTATCTTTAATTGCATGCATTGTATCTCAAGGGTGAAATCTCATTCCAGTATGGAAGTATATCACAGGTTCTCTAGTACTCATGGGTATATCGGAGGCACTCTAGTATGGAAAATATATGGGAACGCTCTCACCGAACGATTATGCATTAGACAATGCTAACATGGACTTTTTCTCCCCTTACCATCGAGTATATATTGAGAGAGCCCACTAGGTTATTATCCTTTACAGACAGGTAACCGAGTCAGCCACCTTGTAAACGTGATACACTAAACACAACATTCAGGGAGATCAACCGTCATACGTTAAGTCCTTGGTTTCGATTAAGGTGTATATAACGGTTCACGTATACTTGGTAAACCCTCTTTCCTAATACACCATTTTTTGTTTATTTCTTGTTTTTAAGTTCTAAAATTTAATTGCCCACGATAACATGACTTACCTATGCAGTTATCCTTGGCCTCACATTGCCTAATTAATAGTAAATTTTAACTGTAGGCTCAAATCAACCACCCCTTATTGTTCTTGAGAAAAGGTCATCGTGGTTGAACCACCGGGTTCACCTTATATTTCCTCTTCATCATCTGACACTGAAGAGTTATCACATGGAGGTTCATCCTGAGATTTCACAGTCACTTGAAGCCCAAGGTCTTAAACTTGGAATTATCTCGAGTAATCAACCCCTTGCTTCTCGTCCTCCACCTTGAGACTCATCATCTCAAGAATCTGATTCATAAACTCCTAAGAATCCACATAGGTTTGTCCCTTTGAATCCACTTTTTTATTCATAAACAAGTTCAAAATTGCAGATTGAATGTCAAGATCATATGATAGTGCTTCCAGGAACGCCTTTCCTGTCACACTGAGTCTTCTGACTGTAACTTTTGAGCTATCTCATACCTTTTCATAATCTTCTCACTGTAATCTGGCCACGTGCTGAGATTGTCATTAATTACTAATATATTTGGAAGTCCTTTCTTGTAGAGAGGCTCCAACTTGGCAAAGAATCTCTATATTCTTATATTCATGTTTTGACCCTTCTCTTCAAGTTGTCTCATTAGGTTCCTTTTAGTTAACACTTTCCTGACTTCCAAAATTGTTCCAGTCCTGTCTTCAATTTCTAATTCTTCCAATTCTTAACTGTTCTTGGAATTTAGAAATTTAATAAGCTCAGTGGCTTCATTTGGTTTATCTCCTAGCTACTTTCTGACCTACTCAATGGCTTCACTTGACCTTTCAATAAGCTCCCGCTGTTAAAAAATGATTTGGATTGAAGGCCAAATTTATCCCATGTCTTCATTAATCCTTTTCTAGATATTTTCCTTCACTTATGCCAATGTATTGCACATGGCACAATCTTTTTCCATTTTATGTAATCTTTGGGACAATGTCTGGGACTTCTATGTTTTTGTCAAGTAGGAATTTTCAAACCTTGTACTCTGCTCCTGTAAAACCTTTATCTCCAGCTTCATTTTATTTAGCTCTTCTTCATGTATTGATATATTTTCCATAGACTGAGCTAACTTAACTGAGTCATCCACAACTGAGGTAGGAAGAATTTTTGAAGATTGTGTTCCTGCTGTAGTGGTTGTTGTAGGGACACTTGTCTGTAGCAGATATGCAATAGGAACTGCATCAAGAGGAACAACTGCAAGTTGTGAATTCTGTTCCTTTTCATTTGCTAGCATCTTTAATTGTTGGCATCTTCAATTTGTTGGCATCTTCAATTGTTGGGTATTTTGTTGCTAGCATCTTCAATTGTTTCTTTAATGCTGCAATGTCAGCATTCTTCATTCTGATTATCTCCTCGGTAGATTTGAATTGTCTAGACCAAGGCCGGCTTTGACCACCATTTCCTCCAAGTATTTGATTTTGGTATCTTTGGCAAGTGAGGATATTTTCTCGATTGATGTCAAATACATGGGGAGCTTGGAAGAAGGACTTGAGAGAGAGAGATGGCAGGCGGAGCACCTGAAACCATAACATGGGAGAACCCTAGGGTTTCTGGCTACTGAACCAGGGTTTTTCCATAACGACAAGCGAGATATTGGGAACAGCATGATGGTTACCTCCGCGGGTCTGACTGCAGGATAGTTTTATAATGGTTATTGACCTCTAATATCGGGTCTGTCGGTGAATAGATTATTGTTTGTTTTAGTGAAACGCCCGTTGTTTTTTCCGCAACACTGTTTATACTCTGTAGATTGTTTTCCCCTGGTCATACGGTGGTCAGGTTATTTTGTCGGTTACTATGGTTGAAGAAGGCCTCGTAGATTACGAGGAGGACCCCATGCCAGAACAGGAGATTTGGGCTTACCAAAAAGCCCCGGTTATGGACCCCTGGCAGAGAAAACCACTTCGGTCGACAGTTGTAGTTCAACCGCCGCAACACCTGCCTCTCTCCAGAAAAAGGCAGCATCCGGCTGTCAATGTTGAGGATTTACCGGCTTTGGAATGCCCTCCCCTCTCTCCGGCCACGCTGAATCTACTTGGCTCCTACCTTCAGGCATCCCCCTCTTTTGACTCCCCCTTGCCATATCCCCTGCAGCATCCCCCTCCTTACCACCCGCAGCACTCCCTGCCTATGAACCCTCCCTCCATCTCCTTAGCTCCGGCTGGCCCTTCCAATCTCCTGCGGCCTACATAATCATACATTCATCCAGGCTCTTGCAGTTTTAACCCTCATTCCCCGATATGCTCGATTTGCTTTAGCTCCCCTATACCGAATGCTCGACCTACTCAATTGGCCTAGCATAGCTCCTCAGAACCGTGCAGGAACATACTTAAAGACTATCCTACGGGCCAGCGCACAGACAAGCTGAAAAAGGGCTGGTGTCTTAGAGCTGTGGACACTGATATTAACTGACTTTTGGCAAAGACGTACAAATGGCGGATGCTATGGACACAACGAGGAAAGTACTTGTTAGTCGTGTTAGAGGTCGAAACTATACGGTGGAAAGATTGCGTCAATGGACTGTGGAGATTTGGGGTTCCCTCCTGAAGGAACTTCCTACTATAAGGGTTTTGGCCAGAGGTTGGTTCGCTCTCCACTTTCATAGGGCAGAGTACACGAAATGGATATTGTCGCAATATTGGCATATTGAGCTAGCGCCAGTCCTATTGAAGAGATGGGATCCTCTTTTTGATCCAGAGCATGAATAGCTTGGAGCAGGGCCTATTTGGGTCAGATTGCCCGGTTTACCTATGCAGTTTTGGACTCCACAGGTGTTCAAATGTATTGGAGATGCACTGGGAACCTACCTTGAGCATGACCAGTCCTACGAAAAAATTGGCATCATGACTATGGCGAGGATTTTAGTACATCTTGATACCAGGGCAGGGCTTGAAGAAAAGATCACTCTACACAGGAGGCATTTCTCGTGCAAACAACTTCTGGACTATGAAGGAGTCCCATTTCATTGTAGGAGGTGTCACAAAGTGGGTCACCTATACAAGGATTGCCCATTACATTCTTCGGTGACCACGAAAAACTCGAGGGGGACAAAACAACAGACTTCTGAAGAGCAAAACAAGGGAGATCTGAAACAAGGAGAGGCACCATCGGAGGAGGTGGTGGGAGCTACAAAGAAAGCAAATATCCGGTGAAAAGCAACGACCTCACCTCCTCGGACTCACTCCAAATCAGCAGCGGAAGCTCCTTCTCTTAAAGGTAATGAGTCTTTTCCCATAACCTCTGCACATTTTTCAGATGTTATGTTTACTGCTCTGCATACATCTTTGCATCCCCCCTCCTCAACTCATTGCTCTATCCCCTCCATTTTTACTCCACCCCCCACATTCTCCACTACTCCTACCTCCCTCAGGGATTTTTCTGCTCCACCTACTCACACTTCCTCCCCATTTGGGACGGGATCCCATTCCTACAATTTTCGATCCAAAGTTCGACCTAAGCTTTTAGGGTTGGACCCCTCTCCTGGTCGGTCCAAGAAATATAAACCTGCCAGAGGCCGCCCATCCAAGATCAAATCAGCCATCAAGTCAGCAGTGGCAGATGTCGCAAGGGGCCGACAATACACCATTGAAAGGGCGCTTAGAGCAATTGAGCCCTCTGCTCCTGTCTCCCCATGATTTGGCTCTCCTACAATTGCAGGGGACTAGCCAACCCCAAGAACAGATTGGCTCTCAAGCAGCTAGTACAAGATACCAAATGTGACATCCTTTTCCTACAGGAAACCCTTGGCACATCTGAAAACATTACCAGAACCCTCCACTCTATCCTGCCGGGTTGGGTATTTTAGGGTTTGGATGCCAATGGCAAATCCGGTGGTCTTGCAATTGGTCTTAATCCCAAACCTTTCAAGCTCATTTCATCCTAGGGCGGGTGAGGATTCATCGAAATGGACATTTTTGTGGGGGAACTCAGACTCCTATTAAAAATGATCAACATTTATACCCCTAACCAAAATAGAATGGCATTTTGGCTCAATTTTTTGGAACATAATCTTGTCTCAAATACCACCATTATTGGGGGGGATTTAAACTTTTCCTTGGGAATGGAAGAATCTTGGGGTCACCATGCACAAATTGACCCTATATCGGATCAGATGAGTACACTACTGGACTCCTACAAATTAGTTGATGTTCCCATGAACAAGAAAGTGCCCACATGGCATAATAGGCGGACGAGGGATGCTGCACTGGGTTGGAGATTGGACCGGTTCTTGATCCATGAAGACCTCCTCCGTAACCTACCCCTATACAGATAATGGATTGGCACTGGAGGATTTTCTGATCATCTCCCCATACTTCTTCAAATTACTGGACAAACCAAAAAACCTCTCTCCCCCTTCAAATTCTTTACTAGTCACCTAAAAGATCCTGAATTTATCAATCTTGTGACTGAGTTCTGGAGATCTCAACCTCCGCTCAGGGAACAGAGGATGGCAGCGGATTTCTGTATGCGACTCAAAACTCTCAAGACTATGACAGAGGAATGGTCGAGGAGGAAGAAATTGAGAGATGAACAACAACTCATTGACATTGAATTACAGATTGCACAGCTAACGGATGAACAGGGGCTTGGTTACTTATTGGATGATACTAAAATACATCTGAATAATCTAGAGAATCAAAAAATTAAGATGCTACTTGACAAGGAAGAACAATGGAGGTTGAAAAGTAGAGCCATCTAGCTACAAGCGGGAGATGGTAATACAAAGTTCTTCCACAACTTCGCTAACGGTAGAAAGGCCACCAACACTATCTGGCAGCTGCCCTGTGAGCCAGATGGATGGGCCTCTACTCACCCCCAATTAGCCAGGTTGGGAAATACACATTTCAAAATCCAATTCACAGCACCGGCAGTCATAAACCTCCCGACATCATAAACTTAGTAGGTTATTTTCCAAGGTTTGTGGAACCAGATGCTGTTGAGGATTTGATACAACCGGTCACCATGGAGGAATTGGAAGGAACTCTAAAGTGGTTCAACAAAGACAAGAGTCTGGGCTCGGAGAGATGGCCGGTGGAGTTCTACTCGGCTTTCCTGGAGCTGTTGGGACAGGATCTGCTGGCAGTGATTGAAGAAAGTAGAATCACTGGTCATATCCATCCCCCCATAAACTTCACCTTCTTAGACTTGATTCCAAAGACATATTCTCTTGCCTCTTTCAATGACTTCAGGCCTATATCCTTTTGCAACTGCCTGTACAAAATCATTTCTAAAATCATTTCCAATCGCATTAAGCCTATATTATCTAACCACATTTCCCAGGAGCAATTTGCTTTCCTCCACCATCGTCATATTCAGGATGCCATTGGCATGGCCCGGAAGCCCTACACTCCAGCAAACACAAAAACCTTAAGGGAATCACTCTCAAAATAGATCTGTCAAAGGCCTTTAACAAAGTGATTTGGCTTTATATCAAAATGGTCCTCACACATTTGGGTTTTCCCCCTGCTCTCAACAACTGGATCATGGGATGCATCTCCACTGTTTCTTTTTCTATTCTCATAAATGGATCCGCAACTCCACCCTTCAATATTGATAGAGGAATAAGGCAGGGATGCCCTTTATCGCCACTTATTTTCTTATTAGTCATGGAAGGATTGAGCAGACTCATTGCAACAGAAAAAAGAAGTGGGGGACTTCGTGGCCTAAAAATCATGGAGCAATTCTATCTGACACATCTACTATTTGTAGATGACATATTGATTTTCTTGAATGGGAGTGTCCAGGACACTACTTCACTGAATGAGATTCTGAACCTATTCTGCAGAGCAATGGGAATGGAGATAAACCGAGAAAAATCCACCATATCCCTATTTGACTGTACTCTACAGGAATCTCAACTTGCCATACAAAAATTTCCTTTCCAAGATACCAATTTGATGGGGGGACTCAAATATCTGGGCTTCAAACTAAAACTAGATGGATACAAGATTGCTAATTGGACCTGGCTCATCACAAAAGTGGAAAAGAGAATAAGCTACTAGTGTCACAGGTTCCTCTCTAGGGCTGGCAGACTTATCCTCATCAAATTTGTCCTCGAAGCCACCCCGGTGTACTGGATGTCACTTGCCTGGATTCCAAGAGGGATCCTTCACAGAATTCAACAAATTTGTTGCAAATTCCTCTGGAATGGAAAGAAGGAGGGCAAACCCTTCGCCTGGGTAAAATGGACCAAAATTGCTACTCCAAAGAAGTGGGGAGGATGGGGACTAAAATTACTCCCAACTGTTGCTCAAGCCTTGGCAGCCAAATAGGGCTGGCTACTACTTAAACAAAATAGTCTTTGGGCGGAGGTCATACTTCACAAATATATCTGGTCATTGACCATTATTGACTGGATTAGAAGCCCATCTTGGAACAGGAAGGGAATTTCGGTGATATGGAGGGCCATACTCAATTCTATGCCCATTATTAAGGATGGTTTACTATGGAAAATTGGTAATGGAGCCTCTGTCCGAATTGGTATTGACCCATGGCCGGGCAGTGGAAATTCCCATCATTTACCAGATGGATTGATACATCACCTTAACAGCAGGGGCATAAAGTTTCTTGGACAGATTGGGGATCAGCAGAATACAACATTTCATACGCAAGCTTGGCTGACTGAACAAAACTGGCACATACCAAATGAATGGAGTAGAACTTGGCAAAGCTATTTATAGGCACTCACAGAAACACATGTCAGATTAAAGAATGCAGAGGATGAACTAATTTGGGCACACTCAAAATCTGGACAATACACACCGAAACAGGGCTATGATAAAATCATTGCAGATAGGAAACCAGAGGTCTTGAGAAGCTAGTGGGATACCTTATGGAAACTAAAAGCTCCTCCACGTACTAGATTGCTGATGTGGAACATATTAGAAAATAAGATCCCCACTGGATCCTATCTGAAAAGAAGGGCATTTTTGGGTCCTACCCGGTGTGTACTATGCCTCCAAGAAGAAGAAACAACCCAACACCTTTTCCTTACTTGCCCAACCACCAGGAGCATTTGGTCACAGGTCCTTCAAACACTAAATTTGAATATGAACTGGCAGGGGACAGATATTATTACAGCTTGGGAATATTGGTGGAGTATATCGGTTGTGGATAAATCTAGGAATCTCCCACTACTTGTTTCTTGGTCCATATGGCTCAAGAGGAATACCAATATCTTTGAAGATAGACTGGTTAACTGGAACCTTCTCCCTCCACAAATCTATGCTACATTTGCAGAACTACCAAATGATGACAGTTGAGAGAGACCTAGAAACATTCAGTAGGAACAGATTAACAGAACAATTCCATGGGCCTATTTTGATGGGGCTGCCCAACAGTATGGTTGTGGGGGTGGCATTTGTTTCTGAAACTCACTATTTTCATATTAGCATGGGACTAGGACTGGGCACAAATAACCATGCTGAATTGATAACGCTTCACCATCTTTTATACTTTTCCATTCTGAAACATTGCCGAAATATACAAATATATGGAGATTTAAAGATTGTGACTGATTGGTTTAACAACACAGCTGTTTGTTCTACATACTCTTTGAGAAATATTTTGGAAGAAATTGTTTTTTTCAAAACATTCTTTGACCAGATATCTGTTTCTCACATCTACAGGGAAAGAAATGAAACTACTGACAGGCTATCGAAAGAAGCGACGCATCGTCCTCTAGGAGAGTGGATGATCGCCGAACATACACCTGTAGAGACTTATCAATATTTTCACAGGCCATATATAGATGGAGCAATTCAGAGGGGCAGCAGCCTCTAATTTACACAGCTTTATGAATTTGAACCTTTTTTTGATTATGTTATGTATATAACAGCATGTAAATATGGATGTCTACACCTGTGTGGGTGATCTATTTTGAACTATATATTGTGGTCTATGAACCAACACTATACACCCTTTGGGTTTTTTACGTTTTTTACTAGTTTTGGACAGTGAACAAGAGCCACACTTACAGCATATGCCTTCGGGCATCCACAACATGTAATTTTTCCTTTGAAATTATGAATTTTCTTTTACAGAAAAAAAGTGAGGATATTTTCTCCAATTTGAGTTGAGACTGCACATTATTTAGAGTAATTTATAGTTTTGAGGCAGTGATAGTAGTCTATGTTAAAGTAGAATACACCATCTCTCCTACTTGCATGTGCATATCTATTTGATCCAAAGGATGGACATCCTTTGCCTCAAATTCAAAAGTGGTATGTTTGAAATCTACTACTGACTTTGGTTGAGAGACTTGGGCCTGCAAGAATGCCATATGCATTCTTCCCTTCTCTGTATCATATTCTGAGATGATTCTGTGCTGAATGGAGGAGGATTTCTTTCTAAACTGAGCTGATATGTTATCATGAATGGCCTCATTCCTCTACTCAATTTCCTTGTATCTATGAAAAATGTCCACCTATCTCTGCCCTGTAGATGCTTCTGGTGTTTGAGGGACAGTAGCTGGAATATCTTTTGTAACTGAGGAATATGATGGAGATTATGTAGTACCACTGTCTAGCTTGAAAGTCTTCAAACCTGAGTGCACAATAGTACCTTGTGTGTCCTCCAGTGATGGAAATTCTATTTTAGAATTGGAGCCTGCTTTAATATTTTTAGTATATATTTTAAATTCCTTAGCTGAGACTTCGGTGACAAGAGAATCATCCTCTCTTTCTTTCTTATTTGTTTTCTCGTAGGTATTGGAGTCTCTAAAGCTGTCCTAGAAAGTACCTACTCCTCGGCCTCCTGCAATGTGTTTTCCACCCAAGTGTGTTGGTTCATATACTTTTCTATTTCAGGCCCCTGAGTGTGCACATATGGTGTAGATTTTTGTTTCACTCTCAACTTGGAAATTACCCCAAAGTGGTCATAAGACCAAGTGAAACTGAGAGGAAAGTTCACTTGTTTCAGCATGAGGTTTGCTTCCTGTCCTGCTACTCTACTATTGTAGATGAAGGACCTGAATTGTGTCTTGATCCGAAACTGTGATTTCTTCTTGACTGCAACAAAATAGATGTTATCTGAATGAATTATTTTCCTGATGTATTCCAAGGAAAATATTCTCATTGGAAAATATTTGGGTAGTTTGTATGGTGGTAGCTCTGAACCATACACTCTAATCTTTGTGAATGATTGGTAAAGGTATCAATTCCCTGTTTTAACATGTTCACTGAGCTGTAGAACCTTCTGAATTTCTTCACTGATCCTTGGAACCTGCTGGCCACTTAACAAACAAGTGGTTGGATATACAAATTGGTGTATCAACTCTGAGAAGCTATATTCCTGTGATTTTTTTTGACTAAGGAAGTCCAGAAAACAACTTACTGTGGCTCTCCTTGCTAATCAAGTTTATGCACTGAGAATGGAAAATTATATGTTTGGAAAAACATAAACATATACATAAGAATTGATGAATATATATGAACATTCCTTTAGTTAAAAACTGAAGGAATTGTTCATGAATTACATTTGATAAGAAGTGACCATAGTCAAAGATGATTGATGGTCCTTCTTATGAAGAAATGGTGGACAGAAAGCCTAGAATAGGCTCATCTACCCACGCATCTAAATAATAGCCAAGAATGGAAGAAAAAACAGAATTAATCTATCTTGTCCTTTGAGGGAACATAGAAGAGGGATATGGGGGATTTTTCTTAGGGAGTTGAGAGTCTTCAAGGAGGAAGATTTCAAATATGGCAGCTCTCTGGGGGAAAGTTAACTTCTAGTAAATTTCTCTGAGAGCTTCAATGGAGAAAGGGGAGAGGGAATCATAGTGGGGAAACTGCAGCATTTGATTAATGTTGTTAGATGTGATGGTGAAGAGAATTTCACCATTTGGGGAGACAATTGCCCTCTTGCTTGCAAGGTAAGAGGCTTGGCATCTTAGAAAGAAATATGTAAAATGATAGGATTGGGGAATAGCAAACAGAGGGAATCTGGATTGCCAAAGGTGTATCTCATCAGATTGCTCCAGGAAATTACCCCAAAACCAGTAGCGCAATTCGAACAATTCGAATTCACACTGTGTTTCGGCGATTTTGTAATCTTGGTCTGCAAGTGGGGTATGGTCTAAGTCGATAGGGGGACTAAGAATTGGATTGATTACGAGGGAAGTTTTAGGTGCAATGGTGGTTGCAGAATGGAGAATTGAATATTGCAACAACAGGGAATCATTGTGTGTCCAATAATGGTGAGAATTCAGAGTGGAAGACCTCTGTCAATTTATGAGAAATGTTGCGCAAATTTTATAGCATAGAGCGATGAGAACACTGTTGAATGAGCAAGGAAAGAAAAGTGTAATCGCAATGATGAATTTCATACTTATTTACTGTGAACTGGCCTTAATCGTTGGATTAAGGGTCTTTTTAGGGCATTAACTCTTGTAATGGCGCGGGCAAATGGATAAGGGATTTATGGAGGTTACAATGGTCTCATACGTGGTAGCTGGGGGTTGGTGGATGAGTGGAGCAGGAACGTTGGTGGGAGTGATGGGGGTAGGGAGAGGTGGCGCGATGGGAGTGGTAGCTGTGAGGGGACGTGGAGGTGACATATGGCGAGAAGTCGAGGTTAGCGAGAAGGCAATACTACTTTCGGAGGGGGGGCATGGCAGTATCTGGTTTATGGATGGGGAGGGGGTCCGAAATCACTTGGTGGTGACACGTTAGGGGGCGGAAAACCACTTTTCAGACCCCCTTGTCGTTAAGAGTTATCACTTCGGGGGGATCGGAAAACAATCGTGTGCCGTCGGATTTATGCGGTGAATGAATGGGTGTTCGTGAAGTGCGGGGAGGTTAACACCGGAGGGCCCCACCAAATGTTTCAGGTGTATAAAACATAACCCAAGGTCCAAGACTTTGGATAAGGGAATACTTCAAACTTATTACATGAAAATATTCATTTACCTATTCTAATGTTATCTGAAAGAAAATGTGGGTGCATTTGACTATGAAAACCCCTTCAATTTTTATTCTAAGAGATAAAAGACTATTTATTTCAAACTCTAGACTAATCTAATCAACTAAATTAATCCAAATTAAATAGTTGGATTAACATTATTCACCTATTTCTGCCTATCTAGCCTTAACCAAGATTAAACTATTTGGTTAAGTTATTCATTCTAACCTAATTAACGTAAATTGAAAACAACTTGAGCATGATTAAACTGTATGTCTCAAGCAGAAAGGGATTGTGGCATTTTAAATAAGCTGCACACAATTTCACAAATTTATTCTTTTACAAAGCCAGAGGGCTAGTAGTGGCACTTAAGCTAGCATCACCTTCAGGGTTATTCATTTTTTTGTGGGGATCATTTATCATTTACTTTCTTTTTCTTTTTCTTTTTCTTCTATTTTGTATTTATACCTTCTTTTCATTTTTTATTTTCATTTTTCTATTATTATTTTTTTGGAAATCATTTGCAAAAAGCTATATTATTTACAATCTGAAATATTGAGAGAAAATACTCAATGATCATTGATCTTATAGATTATAGGACCCTAACAGTGGCTCGAGCTGGGCATGGCACTTCCTGGTGAAGTGTCAAGAACACCTTAGACCAGTAGCCTTGAGTCCTCATCTTCAATAATCGTTGCATCTGATTTTTCTATTTTCTGTAGTTATGGTGGAAAAATGTCTCATAGCTCAAGGCCTTCTACACGAGCTTCAACTTTGTGATATAAGCTACCCACTCATGATAGTACAAAATTAAATGGTATCAACAATGAGTGTGATAAAAAAACACTTTGTTAGTCCTAAAAAACATAATGCTTGAGCATCTTGCCATTGACAAGTCCTCAAAGTATTTTTGTTCCATATGTGTTCTTCAGAAAAAAGCCATTGTTGCCTTAGTAAGAATCAATAATGTAAGGTCCCATCCACAAGTTGTCGAAATTACTATGCTTTCCTTTTTCTTCCCTTTTGGAATCCCATTTCAGAACATGATTACCAATCTGAAAGTCATTAATTTTTGTCCTTCAGTCAAATGTTTTCTTGATGCTATCTTGGATCACCTGAGTTCTGTTATGAAGTGCTTCTCTTGTCTGATCCAAATGGATGGTTTAGTTGATTCTCCTCTGTAAATCATTTGATTCCACCTCCAACTCTTACATCATCTTTAAAACAGGAATTCCCAACAAAGTTGGAAAAACAATATCTATCCCATAAACTAGCTGATATGGAGACATGCCTATTGACTTTTTGGTAGTAAGCATGTCTATCCACAATGCATTAACCAACTTGATGTGCCATTACTTTTTATTTTCATGCAACAACTTTTTAATAATGTTAACCAATATTTTATTAGAGGATTTTGCCAATCCATTTCCCTGAGGGTAATAGGCTATAGAATGTCCCAATTTTATATGATATTCGTTGCAGAAATCTATCATCTTTTTTGACCTGAAAGCTGCAGCATTGTCAGTAATAATCTTCCAGGGCAACCAAATCCAGCAAGAATATTTTTCTCTAGGAACTTTATGATGACTACATCAAACGCTTGTCTAGTAGGAATGGCTTCTATGCATTTTGTAAAGTAATCAGTGGCTGTCAGAATCCACTTATGTTGGGCAGATGAGGCGGGGTGGATTTCTCCTATAAAATCAAGGTCCCATTATTGGAAAGGAGTTTCAGAAGATATAGACCTCAAGGGCAAGAAAAAAGCTTCTTTTTACCTTCGAATATTTGGCACTTGTAGCATGAAGTAACCTTCTTTTAGATATCAGAAAATAGGGTGGGCCAGTAAAAACCTGCCCTCAGAATCTTATTTGCAGTAGTCTTCCAATACAGGTGTCCACCACAGTCTCCTTCATGGAACTCTTGCATGACTTTATCTGCTTCATTTTCCAATAAACAGTTTAGTAAAACACCACCAGCATCTTTCCAGTACATATTTTCATTCAAAATACAAAACTTAACAGCTTTAAGTTTGATAAATCTAGCCTTTGTTTTAGTTAAACCAGGAGGAGCTTGTAAATTATGTAGCACATAAATAATGTCTGCATACTAGGGAGAGGTAGAAAAAGCTTCTTCTACCATTGGAGTCGCAAGCTCATCTAGTTCATTAAATATTTCCAGAAAATTTATATTTAAAGCATGTAAGTTAGATTTTGCAATTAATTTTTCTAACACTTGACCTTTAATGAGTTTACTGGGTCAAATGTCAATATCATACTCTAATATAATAGCAATCCACTTACCCCTTTTCCAATTTGGATCGCTTTGAGTCAGTATATCTTTAACTATTGCACTTGGAACAAAAGCAATGATGTGTGAATGGAGAATATACACTCTAAAGTATTTTATAGACTTTACCAGGGCAAAAGCTTGTTTTTCCATAATTTCATACTTCGAGGTTGCATCTCTCAAAGCTTTGTTGAAGAAACAAATGGTTTTTTCATGGCCCTCATCATTCTTTTGTAGGAGAACTGCAACAATGGTGTGTTTTGAAGCAAATGAAAAAAAATGGAAAATATTTAGTAAAATATGGACTAATTAACATAGGTGCCTGAGTTAAAGCTTGCTTTACATTGTTAAATGATTGTCTAACTTCCATGTTCCATTTCACCTCAGTATCCTTTTTTAGCATATTGGTAATATTCTTTAAAAGTTCAGCTAAATTCAGAATGAATCTCCTTAGAAAATTTATTTGTCCAATAAAAGATTGAACTTCCTTTATATTCCTAAGGGGGTTAATTTTGAGTATAGCTTCAATTCTACTGGGATCTATCTTGATTCCTTCTTTTGAAATTATGTGTCCCAACAATTTTCCTTCTTGCAAACCAAATAATGTTTTCTTGGGGTTTATGGAAATGCCAAATTTTCGACATTTCTCAAAAACTCTTCTCAGGTGATTAAGTGTTCATCATCTATTTTCAAAAAAATATTGATGTCATCTAGATATATCACTATGAAATGACCCATTTCATCAACAAAAGTGAAATCCATGGCTCTCTAAAACGTTGCTCTAGCATTCATTAGACCAAAATGCATTTTCACATACATGAAAGTACCCCAAGGTGTAGTAAACGTTGTTTTCTCTTTATCATCTAGGTGAACTAAGACCTGGTTATAACCAAAAAATCCATACCACAAGGAAATCATGGTGTATCCAACTACCTTCTCCATCCAACTACCTTCTGTAGGATGTGCTCCATCTTAGGCAAAGGGTAATTTTCTTTTAGAGAGGCTTTATTTAAATTTTGAAAATCAATGCAGAGTCTAATTTCACAAGTCTTTTTCCGAGTGGGAAACAAATTGGACGCCCATTTGGAATATCTCTGAGGTACTATGATTTTTGCATCATACATTCTCTTTACCCCTTTTTCAACCAGAGGCATAATCATTATATTAATCCTCCTTAATTTTTGGTTAAAGGGTTTATGATCTTCTTTCAATCGAATTTTTTGTTGTATGATACTAGTGTCATGGGATTTTAGGTCCTCATAACTCAAGGAAAAAAACATCAATGTATTCTTTGAACAATTTAATGTACTTCAACTTTTCAGCTGGGGGTAAGGATTTAGACATTTTGATCATTTTGGGTTGAAGTTCAGTCCCAATGTTATGTTCCTCAACACCAGCTCTAGTGGGTTCAATTTTGGTTTCTTTTCTACATCATTGAAATCAAATAAATCTTCTAATGGAACAAGCCCTCTAGGCAGGATGTTGTCTTTCAGTTGTAAAATATTTATTTCTTGTTTTCCTTCATTTATTTCATGTTATTCTAATTTATTTACACTAGTATGTACATTATCTTCTATATCAAATTCTACATCTATATTAGTATCTTCAAATTCGTTTTTACACTGCAAAAAGTTTTCAATCTAAGCATCATCTCAAAAAACCCGCCAATATCTAATGTTATAAGGTATAGTAGGTCTATTCTTCACTTCGATTGTATATGGATGAGTAGGATGAAATGGTAATTTACAAGTACTTGCCGAAGTATCACAACCATCAAGCAGTGTATTTTGATCTCTTGCAACCGTAGACAAACTATATTCAGTGAAAGAATTTAAAACGTCTAACACAACATTCCTATAAGCTCTCATATTAGGATTTTTTACAGAGTATTCTCATTTGATTGGTTTTATCACTAACTTAGAATCTCCATGAATGGAAATTCGTTTAGCACCAAGTTTCTTCAAGAGTTATAAACCTAAGATTAAGGCTTCATACTCTGCAACATTATTAGAACACTGAAAATTCAATTTGTAGCAGTGACCTTCTGAGTGATGAGTATATGAATTAGAAACCCATACACCAGCACCAGCTCCTTCTTTACTCATTGATCCATCAAAACCGAAATTCCATAAAACGCCATATGAATTATCTTGCTCAGTGATTAATGTTTGACCATCAACATTGAGACAAAAATCAGTACTATGGTTTTGAATTAGTTCTTGTGTGCTTACATCATTGTAAAGAATAAATGAGTCCAAATCAGAATGAACAGAATATAAAGGATAATTGTTAGGCCTAGCTTCAGTGGTGACCATGAATTTCATAAGTTTCTCTCTATAGAGTCTTATGTTCTGACCAAAGACAAGGATTGTTGTGTAAGACATCTGTAAAGTTCATTGGAGTTTGGATCCCCATGAATGGGAAAGCAGCATTCCATATTTGGGTGGCATATCAGCAACAACTATATCCATAAGCACACTTTTGGCAGGGATTTGGACTAAATTTACACATAAATATTTTATAATTCCAAGGCACTTAACTTGACTAGAATCAAACGAATACAGGCCTTTATACCTTCTGGTAATATCTAATCCCAACTTCTCCATAATTACTTTCGGCATAAGATTATGGGAGGCCCCTGATTCAAGCATTGCGTTGTGTAAGATTTTATCATGAATATTTAAGCTAACATAAAAGGGAGGAGCATCTCCCTCTTGAAGTTTGCCACCAACTTTTGGGCCAAATAGTAATTCAGGTTGATCATCTCATACATTAACTCTATCAATGGTTTCTCCTATGCTCAATACTTTCATTACCTGGGATCTGTAAGGAGTTTTATTCATCAATTATGTCAAAGGAATAGGGATTTTGAGTTTTGTCAATTCATTTTCTATATTAAATGATGTCTGTGTTTTGTTTGAATTGATAGCGTCTAGTTTATTAGCCACATCTCTTTGGGGTATATCTCTTGGTTGGATGGTACAAGGATCATTTGTTTGAATTGTTTTGGACGCAGTGTCAGGTTTTTTCTAGATTATAACATCAGGATTCTTCATAGTAAGAATCTCAACATTCTTTTTAGCATGTGTTTCAGTTAGTTTCTTTGGAGGAGTATCAAGTGTTTTTCTACTCTTGAGGTTGTATTGTTTATCAACTTCCATAATGGCATTCTCAAAGCCTTTCTTGTAATCCTATGTTCCTTCAGGTTCTATTTCATTTTGGGATAATAGGTAAAGTTTTTGATCTTCCTCAGTAAGAAAAATATAGTCATTATCATTTACTCCTAATAGATTTATTTGAGTATTCTTTGTATCATCAGCTACTTCTGCCTCCTCATATGTATAATTTTCTTGGAAAGGAGGTATTACCTGTTGGTCTGGACCCTTTTGGTCTCTTTGTTTATTCAAGGGTTGATTTCTTCGATAGTTTGGATTTCTTATTTTCCTAGTTTGATTTTCTCTCTGAGGAGTCCTATCAGCTATATTTATTATGTCCATCATTTTCTCTATTGTTCTTAGTAGACTGTCTAATTTATAATCAGCAGAAACAGAAGATGAAGGTTCCTCTTTTATCGTTACTCTTTTTTCAGCCTTTAACTTAGCTTTCTTGGCTAACAAATTAGCCTCTACTTTAAGTGTGTTTTCTTGCATCTCCTCTAAGGTTGAGGGATCTCTTTCTCTCAGTTGATAGATCATATCAACATCAAATCCTTCTCAGAAATTTATTAGGGCCAAGCCCGAGGGTGGTTTAATGGCAATGGGAATTGCACTACAAACCCTATTGAATCTGTCACAATACTCTTCTACAGTTTCACTTGGACCTCTCTTAAGGTTTTTATAATCATTAAGGATCTACATAGAACTCCTTTTAATTTCCCACCTAGTTAGGAAAGATTGGTGAAAAATGGCAAAGTCAGTTATACTACCTGCTGCTAGGTATTTGAACCAATTTCTGACTTCTCCACCTAAGCTATGGGCAAAAAGCCTCAGTTTTACATCATTCTCATCTACTTCATGCAATCGAAAAATTCATTCATACTATCTATGTGTTGTTGTGCAATAACAGGAATAGTGCCATCAGATTGGGGTATCCTAGTCTGATAGTCTTGGGGAATATTATGCAATTGTGCAGGTAAAACCAGAGGTGCATAGCAAGTAGCCATGATATTTGGTCTTAAGGGGTAAGCAGATATAGGATTTGTGGGAACTCATTGAGTGACTATTTGTGACACTACTGGATGAGTAGTTGAAATTATAGAAGAGGAAGGGCCAACTGATGTTGGATGAACTGATTGGGAGGATGAAGCAGATGTTACAATGGTAAGAGAAGAGAGCTCAACATACTGTTGTATGTAAGCTTGATGTACAACCTGATCAAGGGATGAAACAAGATCTTGTAGTTTGTCAAACTCCTGAAGGGCTTGTTGATCTGAATCAGGTTCAACGGATGGTTTTATTGGTTTATATGGTTGAAGAATGGCTTCATCAACCACTATCTGATCAACAAAAGATTCAGACTTAGTCCTAAAAAGACTGTGTTCTAAAGGTAGATCGAATTGAATATCTTGAATGGTATCGAGGTTCTCAGGAAGAGAATTGGCCCTTGAAAGGGGGTTATTGCTTCCCTTACTTTCAGCTAAACTTCTCCTTTTGAGTATTATTTCAGGATTGTCTAGAATTTCAGGTGGGTCTGGATCAGGATTGGCTTGAGTATAAATTATTTTTGGAGCCAGATCTTTAAAAGTAAAAAACAACCTCTAATCCTTTATTTCCAATGTCTTAATCATTAAACTTTCTTGAAATAAGGATATAGAAACTAGGGAAATAATCTTATGATTATGAAATAAAGAATTATTTTTAAGTCCCCAGTATGGTCGCCAGAATGTTAACACTCACTAATTTTCTGAGGTTGCAGAAGAAAATCACCAAGGTAATGACAAACCAACTTTGGAAGTTGGGATCTAGCCTTGCTAGCTTCAGAGAGGGCCCTCTTAGTAAGATTTAACTTTGTTTGATTGGATATTAGGCTAGTTATGAAGTTTTGGGTTTGATTTGTATTTGAATGGTTGTTTGATAACTTAGATTTCCATTGGGCTAAGGAGTTTGTCACATAAAATATAGATTAACTATAGTATCTATAGATAGACCTCACAAGGCAAGGTAGCCAAACTGACTGGATTCTTTAAAGTCTGTGAAATGGAGAAGAAGAATAGAATAAGGTTCACTTTAAAATATAGAGCATTGTTACATGAATTCTATATTCAAATATCAGAAGAAAACATAGAAATTATTCGTAGTCAGGTGCAGAGTGTAGACTTGAACAAATTATACCCTTTATTTCTCTATTGAATAAACAAATATGTGCCATAAATAGAGAGGTATAAACACATAAAACATATAGATGTACTTCACCAACAACTTGACACATGAATCTTGTGAAAGAGCTTATGTATTACTTTGGAAAATATGTTGATGCTTCAAAAAAATATATATAATAGTGTTTCTTCGTACAAAAACCAACATGTACTACTTTAACAATTGAAGTATTTATAACTAATTTACAAAAAATATCATGTTAGGATCAGAAGGATGCATCTACACAATAATAGGACTAAATTAAGCTAACTTATTACAACGAAATGAGGAAAATCAAACTACGTGAAGTGGTGGCACTGAAATGAAGGAACAGCTGGTTGTCTGGCACTGAAAAACTGGATTTGTTGTAACGTTGAGTTGTGCCACTGAAATTACCTTTTACTCTAGTAATTCACAGAGTTTATTCCAGCATTGTTCACTTGGGATATTCATCTTCATTAGCTTCCTGTATACTTCGTCAACTTCAGTATACTTGGAAAATGTCAGTCGAGTGATGAACAAGTTCGGAATTGCATATTGAATGTCAAGATCATACGATAGTGCTTCCAGGAACGCCTTTCCTATCATGCTGAGTCTTTCGGTTGTAACTTTTGAGCTATCTCTTGCCTTGTTCATAATATGCTCACTATAATCTGGCCACGTGCTGAGATTGTCATTAATTACTAACAGGTTTGGAAGTCCTTTCTTGTAGAGAGGCTCCAGTTTGGCAAAGAATCTATGTATTCTTGTATTCATGTTTTGACCCTTCTCTTCAAGTTGTCTCATCAGGTTCCTTTTAATTAACACTTTCCTGACTTCCAAAATTGTTTCAGTCCTATCTTTAATTTATAATTCTTCCAGTTCTTGGTTGTTCTTGGAATTTAGAAATTTAATAAGCTCAGTGGCTTCATTTGGTTTATCTTCTAGCTACCTTTTGATGTGCTCAATGGCTTCATTCGACCTTTCAATAAGCTCCTGTTGTTCAAAAATGATTTGGTTTGAAGGCCAAATTTCTCCCATGTCTTCATTAATCCTTTTCCATATATTTTCCTTCATTTATTCCAATGTATTTCCCATGGCACAATATTTTTCCATTTTGTTAATCTTTGGAACAATGTCTAAGACTTTTTTGTTTCTGTCAAGTAGGCATTTTCAAACCTTGTACTCTACTCCTGTAAAACCTTTATCTCTAACTTCAGTTTATTTAGCTCTTCTTCCTATATTGACATATTTTCCATACACTGAGCTAACTTAAATGAGTCATCCATAACTAAGGTAGGAAGCATTGTTGAAGATGATGTTCCTGTTGCAGTTGTTGTTGTAGGGACACCTATCTGTAGCAGATATGCTATAGCAACTGCATCAAGAGGAACAATTACAAGCTATGAATTCTATTCCTTTTCCTTTATTAGCTTTTCCATTTCTGCTTCCATTGCTTTAATCTGGGCACCTTGATCCACTAGAAGTTTTAGCATCTCTTCCTTTTGTAGCTTTGTCTCTCCAAGTTCCTTGGCTTGGGGGTCTTATGTCGCTGGCAGCTTCAATTTCTTCTTTAATGTTGCAATGTCATCATTCTTCTTTCTGGTTATCTCCTCAGTATATTTTGAATTCTTTGGATCAAGGTCGGCTTTGACCACCATTTCCTCCAAGTATTTGATTCTGGTATCTTTGGCAAGTGAGGATATTTTCTCCAATTTGAGTTGAGACTGCACATTATTTAGAGTAAGTTGTAGTTTTGAGGCAGTGATAGCAGTCTGTGTGAAAGTAGAATACACCATCTCTCCTGCTTGCTTGTGCATATCTATTTGATCCAAAGGATGGACATCCTTTTCCTCAAATTCAAAAGTGGTATGTTTGAAATCTGCTGCTGACTTTGGTTGAGAGACCTGGGCCTGTAAGAATGTCATATGCATTCTTCCCTTCTCTATATCATATGTTGAGATGAGTCTGTGCTGAATGGAGGAGGATTTCTTTCTTAACTAAGTTGATATGTTATCATGAATGGCCTCATTCCTCTGCTTGATTTCCTTGTATCTCTGAAAAATTTCCAACTGTCTCTGCTCTATAGATGTTTCTGGTGTCTGAGGGACAGTAGCTGGAATATATTTTGTAACTGAGGAAGATGATGGATATTCTGTAGTACCATTGTCCAACTTGAAAGTCTTCAAACTTGAGAGCACAATAGTGCCTTATGTATCCTCCAATGATGGAAATTCTATTTTAGAATCGGAGCCTGCTTTAAGCTTCTTAGTATATATTTTAAATTCCTTAGTTGAGACTTTGGTGACTGGAGAATCATCCTCTCTTGCTCTCTTATCTATTTTCTCTTTGGGTATTGGAGTCTCTGAAGCTGTCCTAGAAAGTACCTTCTCCTCAACCTCCTGCAATGTGTTTTCCACCCAAGTGTGTTGGTTCATATACTTTTCTATTTCATGCCTCTAAGTGTGCACATATTGTGTAGCTTTTTGTTCCACTCCCAACTTGGAAATTACCCCAAAGGGGTCATAAGACCAAGTGAAACTGAGAGGAAAGTTCACTTGTTTCAACAGAAGGTCTGCTTCCTCTCCTGTTTCTCTATTGTTGCAGATGAAGGGCCTAACTTGTGTCTTGATCCGGAACTGCGATTTCTTCTTAGCTGCCACAAAATGGATGTTATCTGAATGAATTATTTGCCTAGTGTATTCCAAGGCAAACATTCTCCTTGGAAAATATTTGGGCAGTTTGTATGGTAGCAGCTTTGAACCATACACTCTAATCTCTATGAATGATTGGTAAAGGTACCAATCCCCTATTTTAACCTATTCAATGAGCTGCAGAACATTCTGAATTTCTTCATTGATCCTTGGAATCTGTTGGCCACTTATCAAACAAGTGGCTAGATATACAAATTGGTCTATGAACTCTAAGAAGCTATATTCCTGTGATTGTTTTCTGACTAAGGAAGTCCAAAAAACAATTGATTGTGGTTCTCCTTGCTGATCAAGTTTCTGCACTAAGAATGGAAACTTATCTGTTTGGAAAAACATAAACATATACATTAGAATTGATGAATATCTGAAGATTCCTTCAGTTAAAAACTGAAGGAATTGTTCATGAATTATATTTGATAAGAAGTGACCATAGTCAAAGATGGCTAATCGTCCTTCTTCTGAAGAAAGGGTGGACAAAAAGCATAGAATAGTCTCATCTACCCACTCATCTGAATAATAACCAAGAATGGAAGACAAAACGGAAATAATTTGTCTTGTCCTTTGAGGGAACATAGAAGAGGGATATGGGAGATTTTTCTTAGGGAGTTGAGAGACTTCAGGGAGGAAGATTTCAAAGATGGCAACTCTCTGGGGGAAAGTTAACTTCTGGTAAATTTCTTTGAGAGCTTCAATGAAGAAAAGGGAGAGGGAATCACAGTGGGGAACCTTCAGCATTTGATTAATGTTGTCAGTTGTGATGGTGAAGAGACTTTCACCATTTGGGGAGATAATTTCCCTCTTGCTTGCAAGGTAAGTGGATTTCCATCTTAGAAATAAATATGGAAAATCATAGGATTGGGGAACAACAAATAGAGGGATTCTGGATTGCCAAAGGTTTATCTTGTCAGATTGGTCCAGGAAATTATCCTGAAACCAGCAGTGCAATTCGAACAAGTCGAATTCACATTGTGTTTTCAGCGATTTTGTAATCTTTTTCTGCGAGTGGGGTATGGTCTAAGTGGATAGGGGGAGTAAGCATTGGATTGTTGGGTTGTGTTATATTCTTTCCATGAATAGCCCACGTAGTTAACCGGGGGGTTAGAAGGGGGGCAGAGCCCCCCCTTCGTTGCTCCGATTGCATAGTGAAGGGAGTCACAAGGGGTTTGAGGGGTGCAGGTAACCCCACTTTATGGGGTCTGGGGCAGCGCCCCAGAAAATTTTGGTTTTGGAACCTATGTTAGGTTGGGCGAACCCACCTATGGTTTTGTGCATGACTTTCGCACATGTTTTTGGACGCGATGGTTTTCAGTCCATGGTTTTGGACGCGATGGTTTTCGGTCCATGGTATTGGATGCTTTGGAATGTATAAATATGTATTATAACATTGAAAGGAAAATAATGAAAAATCAAGCTGGTAGTCCTGGTTTTGGGATCTAGGGGAAAATCTCTGGGTATATGTGTTTTATGTGTTATGCTCTTGCATTGTTTATTTTCTGTGTTTTAGAATTCATATGCAAGAAATTTCTGTATGGGGTTAAAACCTACATTTGGTATCAGAGTTGTTTTGACTTCAAGTGGACACCTTTGTGGTTGAGGGGTTTCGCTCAGGACTGTGGTAGACCCTGTTTAGTGGAAGATCTACGAGATCGATTCTGGTGGTGAAAGAAGATGGCAAGCAGTGGAAAGATAGAGATCAAGAAATTTAATGGTCAGAGTTTTGAGTCGTGGAAACTCAAGATGGAGGATCTGTTGGTGGATAAAGATCAGTGGATCACAGTAGATCCAGGTACTAAACCAATGGGAGTGTCCGATGAAGAATGGAAGAAGTTGGATCGGAAGGCAAAGAGCACAATACGATTGTGTGTCTCAGATTCATTATTGCTTAATGTTTTAGGGGAAGCTACAGCAAAGACTTTGTGGGACAAGTTAGGGACTTTGTACCAATCTAAGTCTCTGGTGAATAAACTGTTCCTGCGGAAAATGCTATATAACCTGAGGATGAAATATGGAGACTCGGTGACAGAGCATCTGAACGCATTTAATACTGTGGTAAGTTAGTTAGCATCTATTGATATTAAAATTTCAGATGAAGATAAGTGCATCAGTTTGTTGTGTTCTCTACCAGATTCATGGGATAGTCTGGTTATTGCAATAGGTAGCAATGCAACTACCTTGCAGTTTGATGAAATAGTCTCATCCTTGCTGACGGAGGAGATGAGGTGGAAAAATATTGAGAGCCAGAATGGTGATGCCTTGTCTGTACGAGGACAGTCCCAGAATAAAATTAGTTTTTAAAGAATTAAGGAACTAATTAATCAAATCGGCTAATATTAAATCCATAAAAAAAAACCTCCAGTTAATTAATTATTCAACTAATAAAAATCTATTAAAATATAACATTAAAAAAAAAAGCAATTTATTAATAAGTATGATAAAATTAAAAAATAAATAATAATAATAATAATAATAATAATAAAAATAAAAATAAAAACAAAAATAAATAAATAAATAAAATATAAATTAGAAGTTATCAGCCGACCTTTAAAACTATTCCTTTAAACTATTTATCCTATCACATAGCTCTTCTTATATCATCATTTAGATTTGTCCTAATGATGGATCCCTGTTGGGATTCAAAATGTTGACAAATATGGTTTCTATTGTGGATACTCCGAAACAAAACTCAAAATAAATGAACCACAGATCCCTAAAATCCAAAAATAAGTCATCGAGTGGGAGATCTAAATCTAGAGGGAGATCTAAATCTCCAGGATAACCTGTAAAGGTGGTTTGCTGGAAATGCAGAAAGGAAGGGCACTACAAAAGGGACTTTAAATCTAAAGTTCCTAATAAAGGAAAGGGATTTGATAATGCTCCTTCTACAGAGGTGAAAACCACCTCAGATGAAGGTGGGGATGTGTACTTGGCTTCTTCAAGTACACATGTAGATCATGAGGCATGGTTGATTGACTCAGGTGCATCCTTTCACTTCACTCCCTATAGAGAGTGGTTAAGCGAGTATGAGAAATACGATGGTGGTGATGTCTTCTTAGGGGATGATAGGAAGGCTAGAATCGTTGGTTGTGGAAAAGTAAAGTTGAAGTTGCAAGGTGGAAGGGTTAGAACACTTTCGAGTGTTCTGCATATTCCGGTACTGGCCAGAAATCTAATTTCTGTAAGCAAGTTGGATGATGCAGGTGTAAAAATAGTGTTCGAAAAGGATACCTGCAAGATGGTTCAGGGAGCACTGGTATTTATGTGGGGAGCTCAGATTGGAACTCTGTACAAGTTGCAAGGTAGCACGGTTGTTGATGGGTGCAACAGTTCTATGGTTCCTAAAAGTGGAGAAAAAAATCTAGTGGTATCTGGAAAGAAGACCATGTTGTGGCATCAAAGGCTTGGACATATTGGAGATAAGGGCCTTCAAATACTTCATGGTAAAGGTATGATAGAAGGTATGAGTAATATCTCTTTGGATTTTGATTTCTGTGAAAATTGTGTATATGGGAAGCAGAATCGGGTGAGTTTCCCCTCTGGTGGTAAGAGGGCGAAACATATATTAGAGCTTGTGCATAGTGATGTGTTTGGACCTGTGAAGGTTCCATCACTGGGTAAGTCTATGTACTATGTATCATTTATAGATGACTTCTCAAGGAATACATGGATATATTTCCTTAAGAAGAAATTTGAAGTCTTTGATAGGTTTAAAGAATTCGAGGCTCTAATGGAAAACCAGACAGAGAAGAAGATAAAGGTGCTGAGGACAGATAACGGTGGAGAGTTTTGCAGTAAGGAATTTGAAGAATTCTGTAAGAAGTGTGGTGTAGCACGGCAGAAGACTACTCCATATACACCTCAGCAAAATGGAGTTGTAGAAAGAATGAACAAGACGTTGATGGAAAGGGCAAGAAGCATGCTCAGTGCTGCCGGGTTAGGACAGGAATTCTAGGCAGAGACAGTGGAGACAGCATGTTACCTGGTCAACAAATCACCTTCATCAGCGTTGGAGGATAAAACTCCACAAGAGGTATGGACTGGTAAGAAACCCTCTCTTTCACATCTGAGGGTATTTGGATGTGAAGCATATGTACATGTTCAAAAGGAGAAACGAGCCAAGTTGGATAGTAAATCTGAAAAGTGCATCTTTATTGGGTATAATGATGGTTTAAAGGGTTATAAGCTTTGGAACCCAGTAACAAGGAAGGTTGTGTACAGACGAGATGTGGTGTTCAAAGAGCTAAAAGATGTTATTAAACGTGAAGTCCAACCAAAGGAACTTGGGAAGATAGAGTTTGAGCTAAAGGAGGAAGAATCAGACTCTACAGCAGAGGAGGAATCAAAAGATGAAGAGCCACAAACTCCGGGTGTGAGAAGATCAGTTCGAGAAAGAAGGCAGCCAGAAAGGTATAGTCCATCTACTTTCTGTTCAAATTTTTCTTTATCTATTACTGATGATGATCCCAGAACTGTGAAGGAAGCAATAGATTCAGAGGATGGAAAACTCTAGAAAGAAGCCATGGTTGATGAAATGGCACCTTTGCACAAAAATGAGGCTTGGGATCTGGTGGAGTTGCCGGCTAGAAGGAAACCCATTGGCAGCAAATGGGAGTTCAAGAAGAAGACAAATGCAGAAGGAAATGTGGAGAAATACAAAGCTCGATTGGTAGCAAAAGGTTATTCCTAGGTGTCGGGAATTGATTTTGGTGATATTTTTTCTCCTGTTGCCAAGGTAACTTCTATTAGATTACTTTTATTTGTTGATGTTGCTTGTGATTTTGAGGTAGAACAGATGGATGTGAAAACAACATTTCTTCACGGGGATCTGGAAGAGGAGATCTACATGAATCAACCTGAAGGCTTTGCAGTGAAGGGTAAGAAAGAGCTGGTATGCAAGTTAAAGAAGTCTCTGTATGGGTTAAAACAGTCACCAAGGATGTGGTATCAGAAATTCGATACATTTATACGGGGACTTGGCTTCACCAGAAGAAAAGTAGATCATTGTGTGTATTTTAAATTAATTGGTGACCGTGTTATTTATCTGGTCTTGTATGTGGATGATATGTTGCTGGTTGGAAATGACAAAGAAATTATCCAAGATTTGAAGACCCATTTGTCCTCCAAATTTGACATGAAAGATCTTGGTGCTGCAAACTATATTTTGGGCGTGGAAATTAAAAGAGATCGGACAAAGAGGAAGCTCTGGTTAAACCAGAGGAAGTATGTCGAGACAATATTGCAAAGGTTTAATATGCAAGATAGTAAACCGGTGAAGGTTCCTATTCCTATAGGTGTAAAGTTATCTGCTGAACAGTGTCCCAAGACACAAGAAGAGGAAGAGGACATGTCCCATGTTCCATATGCAAGTGAAATTGGTAGCTTGATGTATGTGATGGTCTGTACTAGACCAGACATTGCACATGCAGTGGGAATATTGAGCAGGTTCATGTCAAAACCAGGGAAGGAGCACTGGATATCAGTGAAGCGGGTTTTCAAGTATTTGTGTGGCACTAGTGATTATGGTTTGTGCTACCAAGGAAGACCAGGATTGGACAGAGTGTTGGATATTCATGGCTTTGTTGATGCAGACTGGGCTGGAGATCTGGATCAGAGAAGATCTACAAGTGGGTATGTGTTTAACCTATTTGGAGGTGCAGTCAGTTGGATGAGTAAGAAACAATCTGTAGTGGCACTATCAACTACAGAGGTAGAATACATGGTAGCCATTCATGCAAGAAAGGAAGAAGTTTGGTTGCAGAGATTGTGTTCAAATATGGAGTTAGTACAGGGAGCTATAAGGATAGACTGTGACAACCAAAGTGCAATTTTCTTGGCAAAGAACCTTGCATATCATTCAAAGACAAAGCACATTGATGTTCAGTATCACTTTGTGAGAGATATGATAAAAGACAAAAAGGTGTTGCTGATAAAGGTGGACACTTTGAAGAATACTGTAGATGCATTAACAAAACCTATGAGCTCTGAGAAGTTCTCTTGGTGTAGAGAAACAATGGGCATTGCAGGGCTGGATAAATGACTAAGCTCTCTTGTGGCCCCCTGTGGAAAGAAAACAACAAGTGGGAGAATGTTGGGTTGTGTTATATTCTTTCCACGACTAGCCCACGTAGTTAACCGGGGGGTTAGAAGGGGGGCGGATCCCCCCCCTTCGTTGTGCCAATTGCATAGCGAGGGGAGTCACAGGGGGTTTGAGGGGTGCAGGTAACCCCACTTTATGGGGTCTGGGGTAGCGCCCCAGAAAATTTTGGTTTTGGAACCTATGTTAGGTTGGGCGGACCCACCTATGGTTTTGTGCATGATTTTCGCACATGTTTTTGGACGCAATGGTTTTCGGTCCATGGTTTTGGACGCGATGGTTTTCGATCCATGGTATTGTATGCTCCATCATGTATAAATATGTATTATAACATTGAAAGGAACATAATGAAAAATCAAGCTGGTAGTCCCGGTTTTGGGATCCAGGGGAAAATCTCTGGGTATATGTGTTTTATGTGTTATGCTCTCGCATTGTTTATTTTTTGTGTTTTAGAATTTGTATGCAGGTAATTTCTGTATGGGGTTAAAACCTACATGGATTAATTACATGGGCAATTTTAGGTGCCATGGTGGTTGCAAAATGAAGAATCGAAGATTGCAACAGCAGGGAATCACTATGTGTCCAATAATGGTGGGTATTCAGAGTGGCAGACCCTAGTCAATTTATGAATGATAGGCAACAAAAATGTTGCGGCAAGATTAGAGCACAGAGGGATGGTAACACTATTGAATGAGAAAGGAAAGAAAAGTGTAATCACAGTAGTGAATTTCATATTTATTTACAGTGAACTGGCCTTAACCATTGGATTAGCGGTCTTTTTAGGGCATTAACTCCTTTAATGGCGCGGGAAAATGGATAGTGGATTTATGGAGGTTACAATGGTCCCACACATGGTAGCTAGGGGTTAGCAGATGAGTGGAGTGGGATCGTTGGTGGGAGTGACGGGGGTAGGAAGAGGTGGCATGACAGTAGTGGTAGCTGCGATGAGACGTGGAGGTGACATATGGCGGGAAGTCGAGGTAGGTGGGAAGACAATACCGCTTTAGGAGGGGGGTTCGGTGTTATCCAGTTTATGGAGGGGGGGTCCAAAATCACCTGGTGGTGACAGGTCAGGGGGCAATAAACCACTTTTCGGAACCCCCCTGTTGTTAAGTGTTATCACTTCGGGGGGGGTCCAAAAATAATCGTGTGCCGTCGGATTTATGTGATGAATGACCGAGTGGTCGTGAAGTGTGGGGAGGTTAATACCAGATGGCCCCGCCAAATGTTTCAGGCGCATAAAACATAACCCAAGTTCTAATACTTTGGATAAGGGAATACTTCAAACTTATTACATGAAAAATATTCATTTACCTATTCTAATTCTATCTGAAAGAAAATGTGGGTGCACTTGACTATGCAAACCCCTTCAATTTTTATTCTAAGAGATAAGGACTATTTATTTCAAACTCTAGACTAATCTAATCAACTAAATTAATTCAGATTAAACAATTGGATTAACATTATTCACCTATTTCTACGTATCTAGCCTTAACCAATATCAAACTATTTGGTTAAGTTATTCACTCTAACCTAATTAACATAAATTGAAAACAGCTTGAGCATGATTAAATTGTATGTCTCAAGTAGAAAGGGATTGTAGCATTTTAAACAAGCTGCACACAATTTCACAAATTTATTCTTTTACAAAGCCAGAAGGCTAGTAGTGGCACTTGAGCTAGCATCACTTTCAGTTTTATTCATTTTTTTGTGGGGTTCATTTATCATTTCTTTTCTTTTTCTTTTTCTTCTATTTTGTATTTATACCCTCTTGTCATTTTTCTATTATTTTTTTTGGAAATTATTTGCAGAAAGCTATATTATTTACAATCTGAAATACTGAGAGCAAATACTCAATGATCATTGATCCTATAGATTATAGGACCCTAACATCCCCCACATGCATGTGCATGTGATTGCTACAAAAGACAATGGAGTGGATTATTTCTATTCTAGACCTAGTTTTAAACCTCACATGATGGAAATGGAAGAGTAGCAAAGGTGGTTTAGACCCCTCTCTAGAATAGGCAAGGTGGCAAAAAGGGAATGTCTCCATGGGAATATTGCATAGAAGCCTTATCCCGCAATGACAGTGTTGTTTCTTATCTCTCA
Organism: Pinus tabuliformis; assembly: GCA_031772625.1. NCBI lineage: Eukaryota > Viridiplantae > Streptophyta > Pinopsida > Pinales > Pinaceae > Pinus > Pinus tabuliformis. The sequence goes on along the minus strand of CM062819.1, from coordinate 1,570,468,047 downwards.
CTTAGCTTCAGCTTAGATAAAAGAGAGTTGGGACATTGTAGTTATGATAGTCTACATTTGGGAAATTGAAGAGTGTATGCTTGAGGAAATTTCAATTAACGCGGAATTAGAAGTGGTGGATTGTACTTTGGTTCCTTTTTGTGTGAGTGAAGGAGAATTGGCATGTGATTTTGGGGAAATAGGAGTTTGTGGGGGGGTGTAAGTTTAGTGGCAGAGAAGTGGAATTCAAGGGGTCTATAGGGGGCGTGGAGAGATGGGGGAGATTCTAGCAAGGGTGGTGTCCTCGAGCTGGCAAGCGGTGGTCATATTTGCCATTTCTTTTATTCTTAAGCATTGGTGGCTCAATAGCCACTCTAAGAAGGGTAATTCTAGTGCCCCTCATTTTCTCTATTAATATATATGGTATTAAGTTGATTGGCCTTAGATATTTGATTATTAATATTATAGTTTATCGTGTTGGTGGGTGGTTATTGTCCAATATGTTTGCATGTTTGCAAGTTTTGGTTCATTTGCAAACACATTGATATGGGAGTTACTACATCCTCTCTTGTTTTGTTTTGTGAATTATATTGGTAGGAAGTTTAGTGGTCGTGGAGGTTTAGAGATTAATATTCTAGTGTCGTTTTGGTACTCTCGGGGAAATTTACAATAAAAAATATAGTGTTGTCTCTGGTCTATAGTGGGGTATCCATTCTTTTGGTTTCCACTTATCCAGTTTTGGGCCTACGTTCTGGCATTTTGGTGCTACATTTCTTTTGTAGGCTCGGTGGTGGGCTCCAGTATTTGCTGCAACTCCTGGGACTCCCGTCTTTAATTTTATCAACCCGGTAGTTCGTAACAAACTTGGAAGCGACGGTGCTGTATGCACAAGTACTAGCTCTTGCCGCAGCTGTCACTTGGTCAGCTGGCACAAGTCCGCTAGGGGCTTAAGCCAACTTCTATGAGCTCTTAGAAGAAGCTTTTTAACTGATGGATGAAAGCTAACTCAAAGGAAGCTAATCTACTTGCGTAAAGAAACTGAAAGCCAAAAAGAAACGCAAACCCTAGCAAACCCTAATTCTAACAGCTAGTCCTACTGATGCAAGGAAGAGGATGCAAGCTACTGAAAGGAATGCAATTGACTTCTAGGAAGGTAAAATTCATGTGTCTAAATTATCACTATATGAAGAAAACATCTTTTTGTATTTTTGAATAAGTTGTTAGAATTATCTTGCATGTGCTTTTAACTGTTTTTTACTGTGCAGAGGTGGATTGGCGAGAGGAAATGCTTGGAGGAGGTCGGGAAGGTTCAGAGAGGGCCTAAGGGGTCCCTAACACCCTTCTAGAGAGTTTCACAAAGTTTGGCTATCAAGAAACCTCAATCGTGAGCTTCCACAGGAAGTCTGCAGGGGTTCTACAGGATGTTTCAGGAATTTCTACGGGATGTTTAGAAATTTCTACAGGATGTTTAAAAATTGGATTTTGGAGGATGGGTGAGTGAGGGAAGATGCATGAATGGATATGGAGGTAGGATAGGGGTCTGAAGTGGCCCAAGGACTGGTGGATGGAGTGGTGAGAAGGTGTAGATAGCTAAGTTGGCTCAAAGAAGGCTGAAACAATGATGTACAAAAACTAGGGTTATGTGAGCAAATGTGGCAAACGTGAGGTAAGGATTCTAAGTAGAGGGTGGAGTGAATGGTGCTGATGGAGAATAAGCAAATGAAGGAGTGGTATAGGTGCTCTGCAAGTCGTTTTTCCAATCTGAACCAACAAAGATTTGTACATTCAAAGACCTAGTTACGTTGACCTAATTTGCTAGTTGTCAGTAAAGAGAATGAACAGAAGTGTGACCTACAATGAAACCATGTATTTTAACTCATGCAACTAAGCAAACGAAAGTCTGAACTTGTACCCAACTTCTACACATGAAGATCAAACACTAGTGATTGCATGGCAAAGCAAAATCAGTGTTTTCGTGGGCAGCAAAGTCATCCTAGTCACAGCTCCTGATCCCACTGAGGGAGAGGTGAAACCACAGATGTTTGTTGGCCCTTTTCTTGAAGCTTTTTTTGTTAACAACCGATCAACTAAATCTGAGCATGAAAAGTTATTTTACTCATCAAAAACAACCTAAATAACAAAACAAGATTTAAATCTAAATAGCAGATTTTATTCTAAGAATGCAGCAAAGACACATGAAAGTAAACAAAGGAGGTACTGGGCACTTGAGATGGGCCCAACCCCAAGAGCTACAACCTCCTAAGAGAGATTTAGAGCTGGTGTAAAGCTGGATTCATCTTTATTGAGCAAGAAATGTTACATTCCAAAAACTATCCACAAGGAGAACTTGAAAATGTGCAGAGATGCAGAGCTAATCTACTGCCTAAAAATCGAACTACAAACTAGCTAACTTCTTCCTACAAAATGACTAAAAAAATGACTACAAAATGACTAACTGAAATGAGGCCCTAAGCCCTCTTATTTATACAAATTGAGGACCCCAACAGTCCTCCTAAACTTTAGGGACTCGGCTGCCCAAGACTTGCAGTTAACAGCAGTCCTACTTGACTTGCTTGGCTGCCCTTGTGCTAATTGATTTGGTGGCCCTTGAACTCCGAGCTGATGGTGGAGAATTCGAGGTAAGGGCCCATAAATGAAGGGGACACCTTCCTACAAATCCTCTCCCTTGTTCTCCCACGAATTTGGCTGCCAAGTGCTCATTTAACCCTTTGATTTTGTCTCCAAATTGACCAAAAAGGCTACACAAAGCACACATTAGACTTGTTGCCATAATGACTAACCAAATTCACTCTATTAGCATAAATATAATAAAAAACATGCAATAAACTAATGATAATGGTGGATTAAGTCGAATTAGGAGGTTGAATGAGCCCAAATAATTATCCATTTTTGGGGCTCATCATCACCCCCTACTGAAAGTGTTGCTCATCCTCTGAGCAACCAATCTATCTCCTCATCTTTGATGGCATTGGTGGCCTCCCTATCATGCCAAGCTTCTGAAGTGATATCCTCTTCTCGGTCATGAAACCATGCTTTTCTCTTTGCTTCTTCCCACTGCTTGTGCTCCTTTTCCTAGAGAATTCTCAGCTTCCTGTAGAACTGTCTCAGCATCCTGTAGAGAGGCCTTTGTGTCCAAAATTTCCATTCTTTCTCTCCAAGTGGATGTCTTTGGGCTTCCCTGTTCATAGGTGATGGATGCCTTTGAGGAAGACCTCTCCGTTTTTGTAGCTGAGGTGTCTACAATTGTGATTGGCTCTTTTGACTGTGGTTGGGGTCTGCCAGTTCTTATCTGCATGCTCTTTCTTGCCTTAAAATGTAGTGGAAGCTCCCGCTTTCACTTCTCCTTCTGCTTGGGGGATGTGCTTAGGGTGGCTAGCACAGCTGCTGCCTCCCTAGCTAAAATCTCGGCCAATTTCTCCTTCTGCTGCCCTTTCCCCAGACTTCCTGTAGAAAGTCCTGTAGTGGTCATTTTCTGGCTTCCTGTAGAAGCAGTTTTCTGGCTTCCTGTAGAAACAGTCTGCTAGCTTCCTGTAGAACTAGTTTTCCCTGATTTGGCTTGCTTGGCTAGGGGTGCCTTCTCTTTGACTTGTGTTGTGGTTGCCTTGGGTGTGCCTTTATTTGTTTGTACTTTTTCAGTCCTCTCTGCCCTGATTTGCAACCATTTCTCCCTTGGCGTTTGTGCCTTTATTCCACCCACAGCTTTGGCCTTAGTAGCTTGGCCTTCTTCTTGTTCCTATTCTTGGTTTTCCTGTGGTGGCTTGTCCTGGGTTTTCTTACCCTTAATTTCCTTACCCTTAGTTAGCTTCTCTGCCTCAATATGCTCCTTTTCCTCACTACTGGATGAAGTGTAAGTTCACATGACAACCATGGATAATGCTGAATCATGAATCCCCCTGGCATGGTGAGAGTGCTCCCTTTTTCTTTCCTTTTTCAGAAATGGAAATTTTGTTTATAGTTTCCTCCTAGACTCGAGGAAGAATTCCTTGGTTGTTTGATATCAATGAACAACAATTCCCTCGTTTAAAGACTTTTGCTGCCCAAATACTCGACTGTCAGAAGGGAATCAGGCTCCCACAGACAGAGTGTAGAGCTTAATTTTCATCCCCAGCATGCATACAACCACATAAAATTCACATTCTTCATGCACATGTTAGTCCTCACAGTGCTTTAGCTTTTGTATAGGAGAAATTTGTTAATAGGAACCGTGGAGGGAAATGTGATGCAAAACCAACTGAAAAATTTCATGTATCACACAGGAAAACTACCATTCTTGACCCACAGGCAGATTTGTTTCATACTTTATTATTCAAAAATAGTTTAATTCACCACCTTTCAAATGTATCATGCATGGAAGAGTGTTTTTTTCAAGCCTACCACTTTCGGGACTCCCAATTTGTCGAAGAAAAATCCAGTTTTTTCTGCTCTGGCAGGCTCTACTGTACTTTCCTGTAGAACGTCTTCTTGTAGAAACACCTGTAGAGTGCCCCTGCACCTCTAAGCGAGCCTGATACACAACAGAATCTTGAAGACAGGTAGAGAAACTGGTGGAGGATGACTAGTTAATCGTTTTGTGCATACTTCAATTGAGGATGTGGCAAGTGCAGATGAACAACAGTTTGTGAGTTTCAGCCGAGCCTTCTTTAATTGCTGTGTGATTTGTGGTGAAGGAGTGAGGTGGCCAGGTGTATGTGGCCACATGCAGACGGCAGTGCTGTGATGAGCTGCATGTCCTCTTCTTGTTAATCAGTTGCACTGGAGTTAAAGCCTCTACCACTGTCTGTTTTTATTTATTTATTTATTTATATTTTTTTTAATTTTCACGTGAGTTGTCTAACACGTACGCTGCATGATTCCTGGCTGATTGCTAGAGAATTGGACAAGGAACTATTGGCTTAATCCCACCACTCCATTCGTTCATGCCATTCTTCAATTAGATTCATGCAATAGAGGAACAAGTTTTAGTCACGTACCTGAAGTCAAATGGTTGCTGTGAGGTGCTTTTTGCTGCTGCATGCATCTGTTTCGGTGGTTGCATGATGGATCCTTTGTGCTATAAGCTCTTTGCCATCTGATGTGTGGTTATTTTTCTTATGCAGGTATCCTCTAGCTGGATCTAAGCTGCAGGAGTTCGTTTCCACGTTCAGATCTGCACCCTCAAGCTGCTGCTGCTGAATTTTCACAGGACCAAAACTTGTTTTCGCCATTGCTCCCGAACGATAGATCGGATCGATCTGAAACTTTCTGAGCATGTTCTTATCATCATTATGCACCTCCCATAGCAAAATTGCGATCAATGGATGCATAGATTTCGAGAAAAATGGAAAATGGCTAAAGATTTCAAAGATCAATTTCTTGGAAACCTTGCATCGGAATTGGCTGAAACTGCTTGGGTAGGCTACTATCACCCATGTGCATCTCCCCATGAAACAAGTTTTGAAATGGATGCACGGATATGGAGAAAATGCAAAAATGACTGACGGTGATGGAGGCGGATTTCTTGGAAACCGTGCATCAGAATGGGCTGAAACTGCTCGGGCATGTTGCCATCATCCCTATACAATTCCCTATAAAACGGTTTTTCAAATGGATGCATGGTTTTCAAGTTAGGGCAAAAACAAATTCTGTTCTAGGTATTTTTGCTTCAAGGCATTCTGCAGTTTTGTTGCATGGTAAGAAAAATGAACTTGGGCTGTGACGCAGGCATGGTGATGATGGAGGAGGAGTTTTAAGATTGCAGGAGGACTTCTGAACCCTTTCGGAAGCTATCGTGTTCGCCAAACCACCTTTTTGCAATCCATTTTTAGCTTCTTGTAATTTCTACAGGAACTTCCTGTAGAAAACACAGTTTTCATAAAAGAACCACAATGATGTGGAAAAAATGATGGAGAAGGGTGAGGGATGAAAACATGGATGCTTGCAGGCCTCATGGATAGATTCACAGCCTTCAGGTCCTCTTCAGAGATCAATTTTTGCTTGTTTGTAGGCTTCCTGTAGAAGACACAGAACTTCCTGTAGAAGACACAGAACTTCCTGTAGAAGGCACAGAACTTCCTTTGTCTTTGTTTTGAGCGATCCTCCTGACCTGCAATGTCCTTCTTGCAACTTGAAATTATTCAATGGAAATTAGCTTTATTTTTCTTTTCTTTTTCTCTCTTTTTTTGAAAAACAACTAGGGCGCCTCATGGAGGTTTTCACCCTAATTGCCTGCCCTGGGCGCCTCCAAGGGAGGTTTTCACCCAGGGATCTTATTCTTTTCTTATTTTCTCTTCTTTCCAACCCATTGACCGCCTCATGAGGGTTTTCAATCAATGAGCCAATCTAAGGCGCCTCCGAGGAGGTTTTCACCTTAGATTTTTATTTTCTTTTTATTTTCATTTTATTTTCTCCTTTTCTCTTTTTTTTCTACCCTACCCTACTTGAAAAACAAAATCATTTTCAAGTGTAAGAATACTTCCAATGGAGCCATGTGCACATCAAGATTAGTGACAAAATGATGTGAAGGCTCGAAATGCATGCTTTGATGGCTATCCAGATTTCAGAGACAAAATGATTTGACTTTGAAGGGATCAAACATAGCTGAGGAAGAGAGTACCGCTGCAACTTAGTGACCATCTGAAACCATATCTCAATATAGCTCTGATATCTTTGGTCCTTTTGCTGATCTGGATCATGTTTCATGTCACCTTCTACCATGACTTTCTCATCTTCCTCTTTTTGCTGATCTTTCTCTTGAATACATGGAAGATTTGATGGTAACCATGAGGGAGCTTTCTTGATCTTTGATTCTAATCTCTTCTCTTCATCAAGAGCAGCCCATGGTTCTTTGATCCTTTCTTTTGAATCTTCTTTTGCCTTTGGTCCTTCAATGTTGTCAATATAATCTCGATTTTGTAATACTCTTCCTGAGCTATGGTGAAGATCATCGAGCTCAAGAGGAGTCATTTGGACATGTTGTGCCTCAGCTTTGCAATTGGGTTGAGCTACTCCATTGTATGGTTTTGGAAATGGTGGTACGGGTAGTTGAGTGGGGGTGTAGATTTGAGATGGATGTGGATGGGGTTGTGGTTGGGTAGGCATTTGGGGCTGCCTTGGTGGAGGAGGAGGCGATGGTTGCGGTTGAGCAGGTGATGGAGGCAAAGGAGTGGGATGAGAGTTGTACTAGGGCCTCCACCTTTGATGAGGTGCATTCCACTGAGACTACGGCTGAGCATAAGAGTGAAATGAGTGAGCAGCTGGTTGGGCATAATATTGAGGAGGATATGACCAAGGAGGAGGTGTAGACCAGGAAGGATGAGCAGGGGGACCCCAAGAAGGCATGGAAGTGGCTTGATAGGGGTCGTAATAGGTCTAGGATGTCCCTTACATTTCCTGCTGGTAGGGTATGGGTCCATGTGGCCTCCTTTGGTTCCTGAAATAGAGTGGTTCAGTGACTTCTTTGGCCCTTTGATATGCAGCTTTGATTCCAGGCAAGGAAGGGCACTGATTTGTAGGATGGTATTCTTCACAGACAAAACACACTTCTATGGAGTACAATGGACATTCGTTCCTAGGATGCTTTCTAGTGCACCTGGGACAAAAGATGGCCAAAGCCCTCTTGGCTTCCTCTTACTTCCTTTGGATCTGCAAGGTATCTAGTTGCATGGCAAGAAACTGCCTCATCTCGCTCTTGAAATCTTCCATCTGATTTGCAAATTCATTTTTGGACAAGGTACTGCTCCCAACATTTCTGCTTGTAGCCATTCGCTCCAGAGGAATGTTTTCTTATTCTTCTCCCCTAAAGGTTCTTTAAATATGCCTTGATGTCCACCTAGGGCTTCTTCTTAATCACAGCCATCGAAGAAGAGAGAAGGTTGGCTGTGTGAAGCAGTGGGGGGTGTTGTGCAAATATTTTTCTGACTTATCTCTACTCCTACCAGGCATGAAAGGAAATATTTTTGGTTGATTTTTGTTTCTTTTTTCTGCTTGTACCTGCAAAACTAAAATAGATTGAACTGCAACTAACTATCTTGCTGAAATGAAAATGCAGAATTGAAATGAAAGCAGGAAAGGACTAATCTATTTTGCTCAAATGAAATTGCAGGAATGAAATGCTAGTCTACGCTTGCAGAATTGAAATGCTAATCTACGCTTGCAGAATTGAAATTGCGGAATTGAAATGTTAATCTATGAAAGCAAGAAATGTCTACTCTACTTTTGCGGAAATGAAATTGCAGAATGGAAATGAAATAAACTACTTAGCAGAAGGTTGTAGTAGAAAATAGAAGAAAAGCAGCAATCACCAATTCTCTGACGCTTCCCCGGCAACGGCGCCAAAAAGATGGTGGGCTCTAGTATTGCAGCAATAATGTTGCAACTCCTTGGACTCCCATCTTTAATTTTATCAACTCGGTAGTTTGTAACAAACTTGGAAGCGACGGTGCTGTATGCACAAGTACTAGCTCTTGTCGCAGCTGTCACTTGGTCAGCTGGCACAAGTCTGCTAGGGGCTTAAGCCAACTTCTATGAGCTCTTAGAAGAAGCTTTTTAACTGATGGATGAAAGCTAACTCAAAGGAAGCTAATCTACTTGCGGAAAGAAACTGAAAGCCAAAAAGAAATGCAAACCCTAGCAAACCCTAATTCTACCAGCTAGTCCTACTGATGCAAGGAAGAGGATGCAAGCTACTGAAAGGAATGCCATTGACTTCTAGGAAGGTAAAATGCATGTGTCTAAATTATCACTATCTGAAGAAAACATCTTTTTGTATTTTTGAATAAGTTGTTAGAATTATCATGCATGTGCTTTTAACTGTTTTTTACTGTGCAGAGGTGGATTGGCGAGAGGAAATGCTTGGAGGAGGTCGGGAAGGTTCAGAGAGGGCCTAAGGGGTCCCTAACACCCTTCCAGAGAGTTTCACAAAGTTTGGCTATCAAGAAACCTCATTCGTGAGCTTCTACAGGAAGTCTGCAGGGGTTCTACAGGATGTTTCAGGAATTTCTACAGGATGTTCAGAAATTTCTACAGGATGTTTAAAAATTGGATTTTGGAGGATGGGTGAGTGAGGGAAGATGCATGAATGGATATGGAGGTAGGATAGGGGTCTGAAGTGGCCCAGGGACTAGTGGATGGAGTGGTGAGAAGGTGTAGATAGCTAAGTTGGCTCGAAGAAGGCTGAAACAATGATGTACAAAAACTAGGGTTATGTGAGCAAATGTGGCAAACGTGAGGTAAGGATTCTAAGTAGAGGGTGGAGTGGATGGTGCTGATGGAGAATAAGCAGATGAAGGAGTGGTACAGGTGCTCTGCAAGTCGTTTTTCCAATCTGAACCAACAAAGACTTGTACATTCAAAGACTTAGTTACGTTGACCTAATTTGCTAGCTGTCAGTAAAGAGAATGAACAGAAGTGTGACCTACAATGAAACCATGTATTTTAACTCATGCAACTAAGCAAACAAAAGTCTGAACTTGTACCCAACTTCTACACATGAAGATCAAACACTAGCGATTGCATGGCAAAGCAAAATCAGTGTTTTTGTGGGCAGCAAAGTCATCCTAGTCACAGCTCCTGATCCCACTGAGGGAGAGGTGAAACCACAGATGTTTGTTGGCCCTTTTCTTGAAGCTTTTTCTGTTAACAACCGATCAACTAAATCTGAGCATGAAAAGTTATTTTACTCATCAAAAACAACCTAAATAACAAAACAAGATTTAAATCTAAATAGCAGATTTTATTCTAAGAATGCAGCAAAGACACATGAAAGTAAACAAAGGAGGTACTAGGCACTTGAGATGGGCCCAACCCCAAGAGCTACCACCTCCTAAGAGAGATTTAGAGCTGGTGTAAAGCTGGATTCATCTTTATTGAGCAAGAAATGTTACATTCCAAAAATTGTCCAGAAGGAGAACTTGAAAATGTGCTGAGATGCAGAGCTAATCTACTGCCTAAAAATCGAACTACAAACTAGCTAACTTCTGCCTACAAAATGACTAAAAAAATGATTACAAAATGACTAACTGAAATGAGGCCCTAAGCCCTCTTATTTATACAAATTGAGGACCCCAACAGTCCTCCTAAACTTTAGGGACTCGGCTGCCCAAGACTTGCAGTTAACAGCAGTCCTACTTGACTTGCTTGGCTGCCCTTGTGCTAATTGATTTGGTGGCCCTTGAACTCCGAGCTGATGGTGGAGAATTCGAGGTAAGGGCCCATAAATGGAGGGGACACCTTCCTACAAATCCTCTCCCTTGTTCTCCCACGAATTTGGCTGCCAAGTGCTCATTTAACCCTTTGATTTTGTCTCCAAATTGACCAAAAAGGCTACACAAAGCACACATTAGACTTGTTGGCATAATGACTAACCCAATTCACTCTATTAGCATAAATATAATAAAAAACATGCAATAAACTAATGAGAACGGTGGATTAAGTCGAATTAGGAGGTTGAATGAGCCCAAATAATTATCCATTTTTGGGGCTCATCACTCGGCTTAGTCTATTTTATCTTATATATACCTATTATTATTTTTCTTTGTAAGGAACTTGGGAAAGCGAGCCCTCTATGAAATATGTCAAGGCAGTGTATGCATAGTCATAGGGGCAGGGGAAGTCAGGGATCCCAAGGCAAGAAATAAGCCCAACAACAAGCTCAGGAAGCAACTACCACATTCTATTTTGTTTTCCCCCCCTAAAACTTGCAATGAGATTCGCAACCCGGAGTCTTTGGTTTCTATGGACCATTAAGATTTTTCTCATACGAATATTTTGGAAGAGGTTTCTCACTAGGTTCCTAGCCCTAATCATAACAAGGGACAAAGGAAATAGAATTTCAATTCCATATCTCTTCATTTGCAAATGAAGAATCTACTTGGCAGGGTCTTAAAAGAAAAACAAGAGGAGAGATACAACATTTTTTCTTCTCTAAAAGACATAAAATGGGTTGAGAGGAATAAATTCTTTTATTTGGAAAGACTGGATGCAAGGCTTGAACATCTAGAAAGTCATTTGTAGTGTGAATTCAACCCCCTTGCTCCTCCAGGATCTAGTACCAAGGACCCTGCTCCTGTTACATCTTATGACCCTTGAATGATTGCAATGTTTACTAGCAATTTTTTGCATTACAATATTATAGTAGTTATGTTTATTTTGTTATATATGTTTTGAACTATTTTCCTTTCACATAGGTAGTATAAAATATATGGTTTCCCTCAATGCAGATTGAAACAACCTACAGAGGGAAATGGTTAAGCTATGATTGGATAGATGATGCACTTTGTTTTGATGATATTCTAAGGCAATAAAAAAAATTAACTTTCAAAAAAAAAATGTACCTTGGTAACAAATGATGTGTCCCTATTTTAGTAATTCTTATTAAACTTAGTTTTAAGTGATTGAATAGACTTTGAGTGTTTTATATGGTTAGTTGGACTCATCTATCAAGATGATTTCTTGTTGGAAATTTACCTAACAAGGAAAGAGGCATGACTTTGTGAATATATCCTTGATGGGTTATGATGGATGACCTTATTTGATATGATGTTTATATAATATGTCATGATGTATTTATGCCTTTGTTTGACTAATAGAAGATATTTTTTCAGAATCACCATCCCTTTTGCTTGCTTCTACTTATGATTAAGTAGGATGGACCTAGACACCTTTGTGATTCCCTAAATTGTGATGAGTTATGATTTTATTAATGATATCTTTAAATATTCTTGATAATGGCTATGAAGCATTGGTATTTTTTATGATAATTTTGATGGCCTTTGAGGATAATTTAAAATAGCATTCCCTTGTTATCATATGATCATTGATGTATGCATGTACTAGATACCATTCCATTGATATGGTTAATCTTATGATTTATGATATATGCATATGCCAAATGCATTATTATGATGTATATATGTACAAGATCTTTTGTCATTAATACACTTCATTTTATGGTGAAATTGAGTATGATGGTGATGTTTCATATACACGTTGGTACATTAGATGAACTAACTTGTTACAGTTAAGATTTTGGTGGATAATGGGGAAATACACTCAAGGGAAATGTTGTTGCCTCAATGATGATGACTATGACATCTTTGTGCCCATGAAACCTGGGAAATGGGAATTTTTTGTGAAAATAACCTTGTATAAGGAGAAAGAGTTTTATTTAACTTTTTCCTGGTTCTGGACACTTATAAAGTCACTCTCAAGCCCAAATTTTCTCTTGCATTAATAGGGGGAACCAAGAGACAAAATATTGGGAGGGTGTTACTTTGATTTGGAATAATTAAATCAACTACCTACCTCCTATTGGGGCTACCACATAGGGAATTTCCTCTATGATATTTGTTTTGTGGAGGTACTTGTGCTCCGATATTGGTGAATCTGGAATAATTTCACTTATGCTAACCATATCTATGTGTATTAAGGGGTTGGGAGTGTAACTGTAATATGAGGGGGTACTTAATCTTCGTATGTCTAGCTCCTTGTATTATTTTCTTTTGGGCCTAAGTTACAAGACACCACTACAGTTGTGGTTTTCATCGCTAGCTAAAGGTGGTGGTAAGATATTTGTAGAGCATGACACCACCATTACTATGGTTGTGATCACCAATTAAAGGTGGTAGTAAGATCCTTGCATGAGGGTTGGCACCACTATGGTTTTTGTTGCAATCACTAACAAATGGTGGTATTAAGAATCTTACACACCACAATCCCATGGGATTTAGAGGTGTTGCAAGGCTAAGAACCCCTCCACCACATGTAGATTGAATTGTTATGAGCCATTCTAATTATTCTTTAGTACATTGGGTTGGATTCTTGAGATTTATTATGAGTTTGTGAGCTCTGCTCTAGGGAAACACTAATGAAGGTTGTTCTAGTGGTTTGATAAGTGATCACTCCTTACTATGATTTTCCCTTACATTCATTTAATATTAGTTTGTAGGATCGTAGTGATACCTGGTTCGTGGACCCAAAGGTGTGGTTGGCTCAATTCTTGGACTTATAAGAGCTAAATGCTATATCGATATTGTGTATTTGAGTATTTAATTATGCATTTCAGATTGATGTATAGTTGCACAGTGTTTATGCGGCTTTAGCAAGGCTTCTTTGATATATATGGTTTTAGGAGATAAGTTCATTAACTTATTCCTTACATCTTAGGAAAATAAGCTATTTACAAATCATTAGTACTTTTAAGTCTTACTCTAAAACTAAAAAGACAATTTCAACTTAAATAACATCTACAAGAAAATCAATACTTCAAAATGACATTACTAAAATTATAATAATAAAATCATATACTTTCGAATAACATCTAATTTTAATCCTATAAGTGAAACCAAATACTAATAAAATTATATATTTTTAAATAATATTTAATTTTAATTCTATATATAAAACCAAATAATTAATATCTCTTTTTATTTTTATTATTCTTTAATAAATATCCAAAAAAATTAAATCAATCAATCAAGATGTAAATTAATAAAATATATTATCTCTTATTAGCCTCATGATAAATTAAATTTTATCAACTACACGACAAGGTAGTAGCTTATCTTCCCTTTATTCCTTTCCTTTTAAATATTATTTATAACGTTATCCTTCCCTCTCCATAGAATGATGAAAAATGTCATAATATACTAATATACGAGGGAAAATAACCTCTAACCCAACAATGTCATTTCACATATTACGGTGAAAAGGATAGTGATGTGATATTACGAGGTGAAGACACTTTGAGAAGAATGGCAATGTGATATTAGGAAGTGAAGATAAGTTTGATAAAACATTAAAATATAGTTATAATAAATATAAATATTAATATAGTTTGAGTATATTTAATGATTTAGAATATATATTTTTATAAAAATTATAATTTTACTTTAAAGAGTGTATATATATATATATACAAAATAAAAAGTTATTTTTTTGATGGGTGATTAATCAAGTTAATGACGATACTCAGGTAACGCGTGGGTATTTATGAATACTACATGGCTAAAGGCGCGAGGACTGGCCTCTCCATCCTCTCAATGCTCCTTGTGTACGGGAGATGGTAATGTAACTTGTGTGAGACCTCAATCAGTCTTGAGACTCGTTGGAGGTGGCGTCCATCGACGATTTATGAAGGGTGGCAAGGTTTGCTATCAGACATTATGGGTTTGGTCTTGTTATGGTAAATGCAGTGTTAGTGTCAGTATCTTCATCCCTCCATCACAGATCAAATCCTCTTGTTGCATTTCATCTTAGGTGTCCCGCCCAGTCGTTTGCATTCCATTAGGTGCATGGATCATCTGACGGTAGTGGCATTTCTACAGTTTCCCTCATGTTATCTACCTGCTGGCTCAAGTTTGTTCATTTTTTTTTTAAAAGCATCTACAGTCTTCTTTTTATCTTAAGATTGCAAAGGTTGTCTTTAGGGTTTCATTGTCAATTAGGTCTAGGGTTTCATTAGGGTTTCGTCAAAAAATGTTTCAAAGTGTCCAATAATTACCAGCAGGCCATGAGGAGGTTTCAATATCAATAAATTTCATCGCCAAGTGTTCGAAAATGTGTTTTTCCTCAAAACTCTGTTTTGAGGAAAAAATAGAGTATTTAGCTTTTATTGTACAAAAATCATGAAATTTTGTTTTCTTCATTGTATATCACTCCATCTGTAATCCTGGTTTCTTTCCTAGCCCCAGAAGCTCCAACACCTACAAAACAAGCAAAGCTCAGGTCATTTAGTCATCACAAAACTCAAATGAAGTGAAAAAGTCCAAAAAAACAGAGTTTGAAATAAAGTCATTGGTAAAACATTATGAAAGTGGGTTTGGAAAAATTAAATTTGAAAAGCTACATGTATAAATCATTTCTCCAAGTGTTGAAGTTCATTTGCACTCCAAGAGCAAAGAGAAGCAAGGCAAAGCGATTTTGGTGAGTAAGAGGGAAGTTTGGGTGAAAATCGTTGCAAGTTACCAGCGCGGCGCACTGGGCCTCAAACTTCTGTGTTATTTTGCAAGGGCACGGCGCATTGGGCTGGATGTGTGGCGCACACAGCCAGAGAGCCCGAAAACTTCCAGAATTCGCTCAAATCGCCCAAAAACGCACGGATTTGCCTTGTGACAAGTAGGTAGAGCCTCCATCATTGTTTTTTATCCAAGTTTGGTGCTTATATCATGGTGGTTGATGAATGGTAATTGTTTAAAAAAATCAAACCCTACCATTTGAAATTCCTCAAAGAAAGTTGCTGCCTAGGGTTTTGATTGACTGTTTTGCCACCAAGTTCACTCCCTTACCCATTTTTTCATTGATTCCCTTATTCCCTAAGTTCCCCTACCCCCTAAATTCACTAATCCCCTATCCCAAATTCCCTTTTCCAAACTCCCAAATGTAAATCCCCAAACCCTAACCCTATACAAAAACTCCCAAAACATCCCATATTTCCCTAACTAAAATCTATCCCAATAGTCCCTAACTTCCCCACTATTTTTCCCTCCCCTTACAGTCCCTCATTTCATTGTTTTCCCTTGGCGGCAGAGGTCAAACACATCACCAAAAACAGTGCAAGACAATTTGACATATCAACACCTACTTCTCCAAGACAGTCTACCTACCAGCAGACATGGCATCTGATCCTTCATATGATTATGAAGAGGAGACCCAAAGTGACTCACCCACAGAGGAACATGCACCCAGGAGGCCTCATAGAGGTGGCAAACATATCTTAGAAGAACCAACCACTCTTGTTGAGTTACAGGCCTGCCCTCTTGCCATTTTTTGTTTCCAGCATCAGTCATGTTATGAATTTTGTGAGAAGGTTGCTAATATTCAATTTCATCATGAGTTGGCCCGCTTGTTTGTACTGCATTGACATGGTGATCAAGCCACTCTAGCTAGTGTCACTTTCACATTAACACCAGAATCCATTTCATTAGCAACCGGCATACCTAACATTGGAGAGCCATGGAACAAGTGGCAGAAAATTGACCGGCAGCATTATGAACCATATACCAAGCCCGACTTTTTGAGACAGTTCAAGAGAGTATTTCCTTTTTGGTACCTCAAAGATGAATATGCTCCTCTAATGAAACTCATCATGAAGTATTTCAGTTGTGAGGGCCGGTTCTCCTGCTTATATGCTTATCATATCAGGTTGTTGATGCATTTTACCCGGGTACAAATTATGAACATTCCTTACTTTATGTGCCGAAACATAGACAAGATGACCACCCTTGTGTAGCATAAGACCCCTCAGCGGCAGTTCAACAGTATTTATCATTTTGCTCTCATCAAAATTGTGGTCATTCATCAGCTTGGTTTACAGGGCATCACTTGGGATGACTTCATCTCTCGTGAGTTTTTCAGAGCTTCACAGGGACCTTCAGAGGCTAGGCATGAGACAGGTGGACCTTCCTATCAGCATGAGGGCCATAAGACCACTAGTGTGCCGGTGTTCATCACCTATCAAAAGGGCACTAGACGGTTGTTTGTAGCAGCAAAGAGAGTGTTATCTCCGCCCGGGGTGGAAGGGGCCTCGCTTCAATCATCAGCACAGCAGGTTCAGGACCAAGGCAAGAGGCCACTACAAGAGGAAGGACCATCAGGTGAGCAGGAGACTGATTTCATCCTCATTGAGGGTGATGATACCAATATGGGCCCGCAAAGCACAAATCTTAGGGAAATCATTAAGGAGCAGCAGGCGGACATTGATGCCTTGTCTACCAACTTGGATAGAGCCCAATGGACTATACAGTACCTGGAGCAGAGGAATAAGTAGCTTGAGGACCAGCAGGTGATTATGGAGTTGCAAAACATTCGGGAGAATCGCCAAGCTGCCCAAAGGAGGAGGGTGGAGTTCACTTCATTGGAGCAAGAGATCAATGCCGATAGGGAGTCATGGCTTGAAAGAGTCAATATCCACTTGGAGAGGAAGCTGGAGAAGGCCATCAATGAAAAGAATATGCTTAGAAACCTGTCATATCATTACTTGTCACGGAACTTGGTGTGCCAAGCGAGAATCAGGAGTTTGAAAGCAAAGTTGAAGAGAGCATCAAGGAGGCAAAAAGAGGATGAAGGACTTCAGATATTGGCTGAGGCTTCCTTGGCCCAACATCATGCTTGATAGAGAAGACTCAGCCCAAATTTCAAGAAATTTGGAGCAATTTTTGCATTTTGGAAATTTTTGGCACAAAAAACAGGTTTTTCTGCCCTATGCACTGCGCCACGTGGCGCTTGCTTTTGCTAGAGGCCTCCAAATCACAAAAACTCAGCATTTTTGGATTTTGCATGCAAAATTGCACTTGCCTACCTATGGCCAAGAAATTTGCGAAGGTTTTGTGCCCTCAAAAAGGTCAAAAACACTCAAAAAATTACCTCACTGCCCCTATTTTGACACATAGGGAGCAGTGTTGGGAGAATGGACTTTTGGAGGGGAAAATGGAGGTCAAATTGAAAAATTCCACATGGGTTGGAAAGTAGACAGACAGACCTTTCCAACAAGCACACTTGGAGTGAATTTTGACATTGGGAAGGCCTCCAAAAGTGGGTCCAAACAGGGGCGACACATAGAGAATCAGGCGCAGTGCATAGAGGAAAAATTGCTAGTTTGACCAAGTTTTGCTCTGTTTTTCGCCTAGCTTTGCCTAGTTTGACTTTTTCACTTTCCTAATGGAAAATTTATGATGTAATTTGATGAACATTGATGGATCATGATGTAAATATGTTAGATTTTCACTTGTATAGGTAGATTCATCATTTTAAAGGTTGTTTGAAACTGAATGAATCAGTTCCCTAGTTTATAGAGGCAAGTTGTTCCACTGCCTAATTTTTAGTTCTCAGTTTAGAATTAGTTGGAACAACTCCTAAACTTGTGAGCTCGACCCCTAGAGGCTAGGATGAGTTATGCTTTGTCTATATCTTATGATCTTTCAGTCATTAGCATGGTTGGACTTTTGAGAAAGCCTTGAGCTTCATTGTACACTCATATCAACATTTTGGCTAAGGAATTGAGACCAGGATTTGCAGCACTCTTTGGGATTCGTGTGGCAATTTGTCTTGGTACAGTGTTTCTCTTTGTAAATTTTGAATTTGTTTATGTGATAGCATGCCATTATCTATCTTATTTCTTCTGAACTAAACAAACAAGAGTGTAAGTATAATTCATTGAAAGTGCAATGCTCTACTTGAAGTTTGCTTCAGTTATTTGATGTTTTCAGCTGTTTGGGGAGGATCCATGATTGCTCTTGCCCTCTTCAACACCTCACCTGTCTATTCCTTCCATCTCACTAAAATTTCAGTGCCAAAACGATTGCCTACCTTTCCCCATTGAGATCTCTGCAGAACTGAGCCTCAATCCCCGCAACCCCAAAATGTGCCTTTCCCTTTGAGCCAACAAAACACTATTTTATCAAATCAACTCTCTTGCACATATACCTAGCCTAAAATCAAAAGATATTTCAGTCATCTCAAGCTCCATAGATCATTATTTGCTGAGATTGACCCGGAGAGAGCCCTCTCCTGACCTGGTAGGGCTAGCTACCAGGCTGAGCATGGTTTGATGTTGGCCCTGGATCCTACCTTTTCAGCCTGAGGTAAATCTAGGCACTAACATGCAGTTTGAGCTTTGAGCAAGGGAGAGATTGTTTTCGAGGGCACCCTATCTGGGATAGGTGGCATCTTCGGCGTTGGCATCCTCTCCTCCACTTACAGGTGTGCATTGTTTTTAATTGCCAGTTTGGTATTTGGTTTATGGCCATCACACATAGGGAAGGATTTGACCAAGTTCTGGCTCTGGTTTTGTTTTGTTGGTCTTGTTGGGGTCTAGTAGCATCCCCCTCGTGCTGGAGTGAAATTTGGCTCACTGCCTTTAGTGGTCCCCTCTCGGGGTCGTGCAAGGTCAAGCGATGTCTACGGAGCATGTGTGCTGGATTTTGGGTGGTTTGGTTAGCAGGGATCCTATTCAGGGAGAGGAACTATGAATTGCAGAGTCAGGGCCTCATTGTTGGCTTGGAATTATGGTTCTTTACGTTCATCCTAGGTTGGTTGGTTGTGGTCCCGCTAGCGGAGGTGGGGCGTTTCTCCTCAATAACAATTGAGGTTCGTGAAGTGACCTATTGGTCAGCTTCAACTCATCCCAGCAGTGTAGGGTTGGTCATAATGCATCTGACTTCCTATTTTGCTCGTTCCTCTTCGCAGCTTAAGCCCAATTTAGGCAGCCCAAGGGGTTGTGTGTCTCTCTCGCAAATGGAAATGGCAACCACTAACTTTGGGCAGGGTGGTATTATTGCAGGTCACTCAGGACAAGTGGTCTCTGGCGGTCGCGTTGGAAACAGGGCGGGTCATTCTGGTTGGGTGGCTTCTGAGGCATGTGGTGGTCGCTATCACGGTGGCTCGATGGTTGGTCGCGGGAGTTGCACTCCACTAAGCCAATAACGGGGTGGGATGATTTGCCGCGACGATTGGGGGCAACAAGGGAAGGCTCGTAATTTAGGACGCGGTCAGAGACAAGATTGGTGTTTAGAGCACTGTTGAGATTTGATTCAATCGGTACTTAAACACTTGGAAACCTCGAAGCGGGTGAGGTGAGAGGAGCATGCAGAGCTCATTACCACTTTGAACAAAATGCACTACTTCCAGTGCCATGTCTGAGAGTGCATAGTGGTGGTCTAGCGAGGCCAGAATATATTATTTGAGAAAGTAGAGAAGTTGGAGGCTTGGATGGCCCACTTTGAAGAACACGTTCAATGCTCCTTTTGTCCTCCTCCTCCTCCAAGAACAGCTCTGGACAACCCAGCCACCATCACTTCTGATGACTAGCATGGTTACATGTGTTTACTGGTGCTTTTAGTTTCCTAAGTTATGGACTGTGTCTTTAGATGTTTCTTTGTTTCTTTGTCGTATGCAAATCGTGGTAGTCAACAAACCTAGTCGAGGTGAGGCTACTTGCATTTTGCTGTTGTTGTACCTTTTTTTGGAAGAATGAATAGAATCTTGATTTACCAAAAAAAAAAAAAAAAACCAGTAGTGGGAACAGTCGAGCCATGCAAATTGATTCATAATTGTTATTCAAAGAAAATCACATCACCTAGAATTACTGGTTAGTGATCCTTAAAGGGGAAGGCTTTCACTCCTGTTAAATGCCTCTAGTCCCTGATGGCTAACCAGAAGAAAATGGGCTCTTAGCCAAGCAAAAGAATTTTTAAAGTATACTCCAACCCAATAAACAAAAAGTTCTTACATATTAATTTGGTAATTTTAAAATTAGAATTTGTTTTTTTCTTTTTAATAAGAAAATGTATTTATATTCCATACCAGGAATAAAATTTTGTTCTCCGGGCTTATTAAAATAACAAAACTAGAAACTATGACAAAAAAATTGAGTAATATAAATTCAACATGTAGTGATTGAACTAATGGAAATTATATCAACATTATTTTATTATACTTATTATTATTTATTAGTAATTTAAAATATTTTGTTTTTAAAATAGTATTATAATATTACAATCAAATTATAATAAATTTTATTGTTTTCATATTATATATATATATATATATATATATATAGTGATAAAAACAAAAATATTATTCACTTTGAGTGTCATTAGTGTTTAATAGATAGTATAATGTTTTAAAAATATAATTTAAGTAATTTAAAATTGTGATTTGAAAAATAATTATGTTAAAAGATTTTAATGATATTATTAAAATTAGCGTAAATTTATTTTAATTATGTTGAGAGGCATGTCTATTTTAAAATAAGGTTTCTAGAATTTTAATTAACTTATCAATAATTATTAGGTAAATGGTAGGGATTTAATCTTCATGGAATATTTTAGAATATTCTTAGTAGTATACACAAATCAAAGCTTAAGATTTATTTTTGAAGTAATTATGTTTTTTTTTCTTTTTTAATTACATTCAGTAATTAAAAAAATGGCATATGAACTAGTGTCATGTAAAAATAAGTTATGGTTTATGATATTGACAAGTCATGATATTGGCCCATGATATTATAACAAAGCATATTTATAGATTAAAAATCTCATGATAAAATTGGGGTGAATCTTCATGGTTAAGAATCTTGTTGCATGTTTTTTTATATATATATATATATATATATATATCTTATGAGTATTTAAATTTTAAGAACTTGAAATGTATGATAAAGGCAGTGTTTTGATGTCTGTGGTTAATTTATGGGCACTAAAATATTTTATTTATGATCTTGTTCAAATTAAAATGTTATATTGATTTGTTTTTGTTATTAATAATTTTCTTTGTCAACTTTGTATTAAATATGGAAGGAACTACACATTTTCCTCCTACGATGAATTAGAAACAAGCATAGATCCATCTTAAATACAGATCTAGCCCAGGGAGATCCAATTTCTTCACTTGCAAATTTTTTTATGAGTCGACATTATTTAAATGTTTTGTATAGCTATTTATTTCTTTATTTTTAATTTTAATTTTATTTTGACCTACATGAGCAAAATTTCAACTTTGATTACGAACTGATAGGGTTACACATCATACTATGTTGTAGAATGAGCCTCTCCACTCAAACACCTATGAATGAAAGAAAAATCTCTCTCTTTACTTTTACATATACAAAAAGAATTGATATTGAAATATTTTATTTATGATAAACACTTTACCTTTTTTGTTATTTATATTTTTTAATTGTCACCTATCAATTTCGTATTAGAAATTAAATGAATTATACATTTCCCTCATATATGTATATAACATGTAAAAAACTTGAAATGACTTAAAACTTATATAATTATTTCTGTTTTTTGTGTTTTTTCAATAGACTCGGCATTATATCTTTTTAATAAATAAAAATCTATTTAACATTTCATTACAAAATATGGAAGTTACAAAATATCTTCCATATTGTTTTGAAAATATCCTCACAACACCCCACCAAAAAATACTAAACAATAAAATATTTAAATTTATCCTTTAAGCAATAAAATTATATATGATAAAACAAGTCACTTATTCCCCACAAAAAATACTAAACAATAAAATATTTAAATTTATCTTTTAAGCAATAAAATTATATATTATAAAACAAGTCACTTATTTGAATGCCTTTAAAATGTCACTTATGTGAATGCATTTATAATATATAAATTTAAAATAGAAAATTAAAATATTTAAGATATATTTTGATAAGATTTTTGTTATTAGCTCTGGTCAAAATGACTCTAGGGTTGGATTTGTGTAATGATCACTATTAATTTAGTATTGACCAATATAATTTATAATGTTTAATTTTGAAAAAATAAATAATTATTTTTCAATACTATTAAAAAAATCATTTTCCAAACATTTAATTGAAAACTTTAAAGTCTTATTGCAACCTTTACACAATATAATGTTATGTAAATAACTACATCACATATTTTATGGTTGCAATATTCATACATGATTTTTATACATTTGTGTACAATGATTTTTTGTTCTTAATCTTGGCATAAAACCATTTAAAAATAAAATCCTTAAAATTATCTCATACTCACTTGATTCCTACTATAATTTAAGTTTTTGCATAAAAAAATGAGTAGAAATAAAATATAAATAAATATACTTACCAAGGGTTCTTTACTACCCACTCAAATTTATGCAAGTTTTTATACTTAAGCAAACAATTAATTTATCAATTTCATATCTCAAATTATTAAAAACAAAACAATAAAATTCTATTTATCTATTAATCATGGTTAAATTTAACGGTTACCAATACAAATCATAATTTTTTATACAATTTTTCCTAAAACATTATTTCTTAAAAAACACTTATTTAAACTTCTTAATAAAATAATTACTTATACATTACCACTAACCTAAATACCCTGCAGCACTTCTTAATAAAATAATCACTTATACATTACCACTAACAGCAATCTGATCTCTACTTAATCCTAAAAATGACTAATTTTGGGACAAGAAAAGTAACTTACAATCTAGCCCTGAGGTTAAGTGGATTGCAGATTCCTCAAATACTCTGGGATCCGAGAGAGACATAGGCGTTGACCGCACCCATGTCCGTCAAATTCCCGAATATTCAGGGAATCTGCAATCAACTTAAGAATACCCACAATCTAGCTTGACACTGTTTCTGCACCAACGAAGTTATGTGCTAGGTACGAAGGACGCCGTTGGTTAGTGTATAAATGTTTTCTTCAAATATTTTCATAGCCTCCGACGGCAAACAAACAGGAACTCTGATTCCTTCACCGTCGTTCTTTGAGGCCCTCATCAAAGACGAAAGGTTGGGTACCGGGGAAGAAGCAGGACACACATACACTGCTTTTCCCCACCCGAAGTCGGCATTTGCGCCCGCGACTACAAGATCGGAAACATCCGAAATGATGAAACAACCGCGCGGTGGGCCGAGTGGACGCCCATTCAGCTCCGCACGTATTCTTCGTCCACCATTTTCTTGCCTTCGTTAATCAATTTCACGGCGAAAGACAATGGCTGGTCAATCAGATCTCCGGCTCTTGCTATAGCGTGGCCGCATGCTACTACATTTCCATAGTACCCCGTGGAAGACGCGGTCGAAATCGAGAACGGGCGTTCACGGAAAACAATAATGCCGAGTCTTGGTGCGCAGGGAAATTGAGAGCCTTTACTCTCGATTGCCACAAGCAACCCGCTATTACTTCGAATGTGGTGCAGTGCCTCACCTCCTTTGCCTGCCGTTTCAAAGCTCCTATTTCTTCTGGACCAAAATAGAACCATTTTGAGCTCATTCCCTCTCCTGCACGCACTGGCACCACCGATTTTCGATATTTGTCTACAAAATCATAATATAAACGGCCGATAGCAGGGGATTTCACGGTAGGCTGCGCTCTGGGTCGAAGGATTTCTCTTTTCCAAACGGGAGGAACCGTGGGTGTCGCTGCTCCTCTGGCTATTTCACTCAGACCCAGCACAAACTGGGCGATTCCAACGCCATCAGCGATGCAATGGCTGAAATGCAAACCTAATATGAAGCCACCACATTTTAGACGCGTTACCTGTGAAAGATTCAACCATAAACGTTACCAAAGTTTAAGGAATCGATACGAAAATATTTAACTCTCTAAAATCCCATTGGAGAAATATTTGGGAGTATATATTATAAACGAAGAAAATTTTGAAATGGAAAAGAAAAATTAGAATATTTTTAAAAATGATTTTCTATTTATCAAATTGAGAAGTTTTTTATTACAAACAAATTTAAGATTAAAAGTGTAGGTTTTTATGCTACTTTTGTAAAGTGAAACAGGGACTGCTCTTATTGAAGCAATTGTTATGGTGTGAGTTATAAGGTATTTAAAAAAAATGAGCAAATAGAAGAGGGTAGATGGCCTAAGAATGTCTTTAATGATAGATTGTGCAAGAGCAAAAAAACTTGGATGCAGCAAAATAACAAATGGTTGAGTAAATGGGGTATTTGGTTGAACGAGTGTCCCATAAATAGGAAAGAAATAATAGCTTTTGTTATAGAAAAGTTCCATGAGTGTACTTGGGATAAGGCACTAGGAAGAAAAAAAAAGTACTATATTGAAGTGTTTAATCTCACTCATAGTCATCAACCAAAAGCATACATAGAGGCCAATATCTCTTGGAGAGCCAAAATTCTTATTGCTCAGTTAAGGACTAATTCTCATCAACTCCACTGTGAAATAGGGAGCTGGAAAAGGCCAAAGGAAGTGTGGGAGGAAAGAGTATGCATTTTTTGTTCTTCGGTAAAAGTGGAAATAGAAAAACATTTCATTTTAGAGTGTGAGGCCTTCAAAGACAACACAGAACTTCGGATAATCTATTTAGAGAGGGGTTTGTCAAGAAGTTTGGAGCATTTATTTTGAAGCTTCACAGAAAAAGTGCCGAATACATCAAGCAAATGAAGAAGCAATCTGTCTCATAGGTAATACATCAAGCAGATGAAGAAACAATCTGTCCCATACTTTCTTTCTTTCTATATCCAAAGGAATCAAATCCTTGAGGTGCAAATCTTTCTTCAAATTCTACACACCAAAAAGAAAATTTACAGGTGGATGGATTTTTAATTGTGTATTTATATTGTTATTTAAAAAAAAATTATGGGCCCACATTATTTAAATGTTTTGTATAGTTATTTAAATTTTTAATTTTTTTATTTTGATTTATATTTGATGATGGACCTATACCCTTACACATCATATTGGATTGTAGAATATGCCTCTAGAGAAAAAATGTATAGCCACTTTTTCTCTAAAATTATTGAGAAACATAATCTATCTAGATTATTAATATTAAATAATAATAAAAATTAATAATATCATACCAAAATTTCAAAACTAAAAATATAAAAAATAGGATTGTAATATTAAAAATAGCTTCAAATAATTTCCATATATCAAAAATTTATGTTTTAAGTATTAAATAAATTCTCATAAACCTGAATAATATTAAGGTCATTTATAGTAATCAAATTTAAATGTATTCCAACAAAATTGAAATCAACAAATTAACAATTTTTATTGTTCTCCATTTAAAATGGAATTGGCTAATCAAATCCCATCGTTTCATAGTAGACGGGCACGTGGTAATTGCTATCTTTAAAAAAACAATGTTTTGCCAAAAAAATGTAGAGGAGTTTTACAACTGTAGTTTTTTCATGCATTTTTTTGTAATGTTTGAAGAAAATTATTTCTGATATTCTAATTCATAAACCGAAGGAAAAAATGTATTTTAATATTCACAAAGGTAAAGATAACTAAAAAATCAAATCACCACAAAGAGAAAATTATTTTTGATATTCTAATTCATAAACCAAAGCAAAAAATGTATTTTAATATTCACAAAGGTAAAGATAACTAAAAAATCAAATCACCACAAAGAAGAAAATTATTTTTGATAGTGTAATTAATAAACCAAAGAAAAAATGTGTTTTAATATTCACAGAGATAAAAGATAACTAAAAAATCAAATCACCACAAGTTTATATTTATTTATTTTTTTCAATTTGTCAATTAAAAAAAAATTGATCGCTATGATACTAAACAAATTATCACAGCTTATGGACTTGCAATTATTAGTACTTGTATTTTTTTAAGGTTATTCTTGCAGATTGTTCAACCCACAAGAATATACTAGTAATTTTTCAATAATATTCTTGCGTGTTATTCAATCACACAAAATTTCATATATCAAATTTAATATATATATATATATATATAATATATAAATATAATTTTATTTAATTAAAAAACAAACGAACTTAGTGCAAATATAAATGCATGAACGGGAAAATTTTTATAATGGTAGATTTTAAGAATATTTTAAACCCTAAGAAAAATCAAAACCACAAATACAAACCTGACACAAAAGAAGTGGAGAGTTTCTGATGGAATATGACGCTGGAGTGTTATTTATAAACTCAAGAGCACGAGGAATAGGTGGAGAGAGATGTCCCAAGTCTTCCAAGGAAACATCTGTGTCCGCCTCTACAAAAAGAACCCCTTCACCGGTGCAGTCAATGATAAGCTTACCTTTACCTTTACTTGATTTGGAATAATTAAATCAACTACTTACCTCTTATTGGGGGCTACCACATAGGGAATTTCCTCTAGGATATTTGTATTGTGGAGGTAATTGTGCTCTGATATTGATGAGCCTGGAATAATTTCGCTTATGTTAACTATATCTGTGTGGATTAAGGGGTTGGGAGTGTAACTGCAATATGAGGGGTACTTAATCTTTGTATTTCTAGTTCCTTGTATTATTTTCTTTTGGGCCTAAGTTACAAGACACCACTACAGTTGTGGTTGTCATTGCTAGCTAAAGGTGGTGGTAAGATATTTGTTGAGCATGACACCACCATTACTATGGTTGTGATCACCAATTAAAGGTGGTAGTAAGATCCTTGCATGAGGGTTGGCACCACTATGGTTTTTGTTGCAATCACTAACAAATGGTGGTATTAAGAATCTTACACACCACAATCCCATGGGATTTAGAGGTGTTGCAAGGCTAAGAACCCCTCCACCACATGTAGATTGAATTGTTATGAGCCATTTTAATTATTCTTGAATACATTGGGTTGGATTCTTGAGATTTATTATGAGTTTGTGAGCCCTGCTCTAGGGAAACACTAATGAAGGTTGTTTTAGTGGTTTGATAAGTGATCACTCCTTATAGTGATTTTTCCTTACATTCATTTAATATTAGTTTGTAGGATCGTAGTGATACCTGGTTCGTGGACCCAAATTCTTGGACTTATAAGAGCTAAATGTTATATCGATATTGTGTATCTGAGTATTTAATTATGCATTTCGGAATGATGTATAGTTGCACGGTCTTTATGCGACTTTGCATGGCTTCTTTGATATATATGGTTTTAGGGGATAGGTTCATTAACTTATTCCTTACATCTTAGGAAAATAAGCTATTGACAAATCATTAGTACTTTTAAGTCTTACTCTAAAACTAAAAAGACAATTTCAACTTAGATGACATCTACAAAAAAAAATCAATACCTCAAAATGACATTACTAAAATTATAATAATAAAATCATATACTTGTAAATAACATCTAATTTTAATCATATAAATAAACCAAATACTAATAAAATTATATATTTTTAAATAATATTTAATCTTAATTTTATATATATAACCAAATAATTAATATGTCTCTTTTTATTTTTATTATTCTTTAATAAATATCCAATAAATTAAATCAAATCACTCAAGATGTAAATTAATAAAATATATTCTCTTATCAGCCTCATGATAAATTATATTTTATCAACTACACGACACAAGCTTCTCTTCCCTTTATTCATTTTCTTTTAAATATTATTTATAACGTTATCCCTAAGTCTCCATAGAATGATGAAAAATGGCATAATATACTAAGATACAAGGGAAAATAACCTCTAACCCAACAATGTCATTTCACATATTACGGTGAAAAGGATAGTGATGTGATATTACGAGGTGAAGACACTTTGAGAAGAATGGCGATGTGATATTAGGAAGTGAAGATAAGTTTGAGGGATATAAATTGATGAAACATTAAAATATAGTTATAATAAATATAAATATAGTTCGAGTATATTTAATGATTTAGAATATATATTTTTATAAAAATTATAATTTCACATATATATTATAAAATAAAAAGTTATTTTTTTATGGGGTGATTAATTAAGTTAATGACAATACTGAGGTAACACATGGGTATTCATGAATACTACATGGCTAAAGGCACGAGGACCGGCCTCTCCATCCTCTCAATGCACCTTGTGTACGGGAGATGCTAATGTAACTTGTGTGAGACCTCAATCAGTCTTGAAAATCGTTGGAGGTGGCGTCCGTCGATGATTTATGGAGGGTGGCGAGGTTTGCTATCAGACATTATGGGTTTGGTCTTGTTATGGTAAATGTAGTTTGAGCTTTGAGCAAAGGAGAGATTGTTTCCGAGGGCAACCTGTCTAGGAGAGGTGGCATGCACAGGGAAGGATTTGGCCAAGTTCTGGCTTTGGTTTTGTTTTGCTAGTCTTGTTGGGGTCTAGTAGCATCCCCCTCGCACTGGAGTGAAATTTGGCTCGCTACCTTTAGTGGTCCCCTCACGGGGTCGTGCAAGGTCAAGCGATGTTTGTGGAACACGTGTGCTGGATTTTGGGTGGTTTGGTTAGCGGGGATCCTATTCAGGAGAGGAACTGTGAATTGTAGAGTCAGGTCCTCATTATTGGTTTGGAATTGTGGTTCTTTACATTCATCCTCGGTTGGTTGGTTGTGGTTCCGCCAGCAGAGGTGGGGCGTTTCTCCTCGATCACAGTTGAGTTTCATGAAGTCACCTATTGGTCAACTTCAATTCATTCCAGCAGTGTAGGGTTGGTCATAATGCATCTGACTTCCTGTTTTGCTCATTCCTCTTCGCAGCTTAAGCCCAATTCAGGTAGCCCAAGGGGCTGTGTGTCTCTCTCGCAGATGGAAATGGTAACCAGTAGCTCTAGGCAGGGTGCTATTATTGCAGGTCACTCGAGATGAGTGGTCTTTGGCGGTCGCGGTGGCAACAGGGCGGGTCGTTCTGGTCGGGTCGATTATTAGGCATGTGGTGGTCGCTGTCATGGTGGCTCGATGGCTGGTCGTGGGAGTTGCACCCCACAGAGCCAACAACGGGGTGGGATGATTCATCGCGACGGTCCGGGCAACAAGGGAAGGCTCATAATTTAGGATGCAGTCAGAGACAAGATTGTTGTTTAGAGCTCTGTTGAGATTTGATTCAGTCGGTACTTGAACACTTGGAAACCTCGAAGCAGGTGAGGCGAGAGGAGCATGCAAAGATCATTGCCACTTTGAACAAAATGCACTACTTCGAGTGCTGTGTCCGAGACTGCGTAGTGGTGGTCTGGCAAGGCCAGAATATATTATCTGAGAAAGTAGAGAAGTTGGAGGCTTGGATGGCCCACTTCGAAGAACACGTTCAATGCTCATTTTGTCCTCCTCCACCTCCAAGAACAACTCTGGACAACCCAAACTCCATCACTTCTAATGACTAGCATGGTTACATGTGTTTATTGGTGCTTTTAGCCTCCTAAGTTGTGGAAAAGGAAGAATGAATAGAATCTTGATTTACAAAAAAAAAAAACCAGTAGTGGGGACAATCGAGCCATGCAAGTTGATTCATCATTTTTATTCAAGGAAAATCACATCACCTAGAATTATTGGTTAGTGATCCTTAAGGGGGCAGGCTTTCACTCCTGTTAAATGCCTCTAGTCCTTGATGGTTAACCATAAAAAATTAGGCTCTTAGCCAAGCAAAAGAATTTTTAAAGCATACTCCAACCCAACAAACAAAAAATTCTTACATATTAATTTGGTAATTTTAAAATTAGAATTTTATTTTTTCTTTTTAATGAGAAAATATATTTATATTCCATACAAAGAACAAGATTTTGTTCTCGAAGTTTATTAAAATAACAAAACTAAAAACCATGAAAAAAAAATAAGTAATATAAATTCAACATATAGTGATTGAACTAATGGAAATTATATCAACATTATTTTATTATTATTATTAATTTAAAATATATTATTTTTAAAATATTATTATAATATTACAATTAAATTATAATAAATTTTATTATTTTCAAAATACATACAGTGATAAAAACAAAAATATTATTCACTTTTTGTGTCACTCATTTAAAATATTTTATTTTTAAAATAATATTATAATTAAATTATAATAAATTTTATTATTTTCCTGAGATCAAATTTTATATATATTATAATACTGATAGAAACAAAAATATTATTCACTTTGAGTGTCACTAGTATTTAATGGATAGTTTAATGTTTAGTTTAATGTTTTAAAAATATAATTTAAGTAATTTAAAATTGTGATTTAATTAACAATCATGTTAAAATATTTTAATGATATTATTAAAATTAGCTTAAATTTATTTTAATTATGTTGATAGGTATGTCTATTTTAAAATAGGGCTTCCAGAATTTTAATTAACTTATCAATAATTATTAGGTAGATGGTAGGGATTTAATCTTCATGGAATATTTTAGAATATTCTTAGTAGTATATACAAATCAAAGGTTAAGATTTATTTTTGAAGTAATTATGTATTTTTTTCCTTTTTAATTACATTTAGTAATTAAAAAATGGCATATGAACAAGTGTCATGTAAAAATAAGCTATGGTTTATGAAATTGACAAGTCATGGTATCGGCCCATGATATTATAACAAAGCATATTTATAGATTAAAAATCTTATGATAAAGTTAGGGTGAATCTTCATGGTTAAGAATCTTGTTGCATGTTTTTTTAATATATATATAGAGAGAGTTACAATTTAGTTCATTCTTATGAGTATTTTAATTTTAAGAATTTGAGATGTATGATAAAGGCAGTGTTTTGATGTCTTGTGGTTAATTTATATACACTAAAATATTATTTATGATCTTGTTCAAATTAAAATGTTATATTGATTTGTTTTTGTTATTAATATTTTTCTTTGTCGACTGTGTATTGAATATGGAAGGAACTACAAATGTACCATGAATTAGAATCAAGAATAGATCCATCTTAAATACGGATCTAGTCGGGAGAGATCCAATTTCTTCACTTGCAAATATTTTTATTTAGTTATTTAATTTTAATTTTAATTTTATTTTGACCTACATGAGAAAAATTTCAACTTTGATGAACGGATAGGGTTACACATCATACTCGGTTGTAGAATAAGCCTCTCAACTCAAACACCTATGGATGAAAGAAAAATCTCTCTTTACTTTTATATATACAAAAAGAATTGATATTGAAATATTTTATTTATGATAAACACTTTATCTTTTTTGTTATTTATATTTTTTAATTGTCACCTATCAATTTCATATTAAAAATAAAATAAATTATACATTTCTCACATATATGACTATATATGTATAACATGTAAGAGACTTGAAATGACTTAGAATTTATATAACTATTTCTGTTTTTTGTGTTTTATCACTTGACTTGGCATTATATCTTTTTAATAAATAAATAAA
Organism: Pinus tabuliformis; assembly: GCA_031772625.1. Classification (NCBI taxonomy): domain Eukaryota; kingdom Viridiplantae; phylum Streptophyta; class Pinopsida; order Pinales; family Pinaceae; genus Pinus; species Pinus tabuliformis. The sequence continues at coordinate 1,570,436,526 of CM062819.1, read as the reverse complement.
ATCTATTTAACATTTCATTACAAAATCTCTTCCATATTGTTTTGAAAATCTCCTCACAACACCCCCACCAAAAAAATACTAAACAATGAAATATTTAAATTTATCTTTTAAGCAATAAAATTATATCTTATAAAACAAGTAACTTATTCCCCACCAAAAAATACTAAACAATAAAATATTTAAATTTATCTTTTAAGCAATAAAATTATATATTATAAAACAAGTCACTTATTTGAATGCCTTTAAAATGTCACTTATGTGAATGCATTTATAATATATAAATTTAAAATAGAAAATTAAAATATTTAAGATATATTTTAATAAGATTTTTGTTATTAGCTCTTGTCAAAATGACTCTAGCGTTGGATTTGTGTATTGACCACTATTAATTTAGCATTGACCAATATAACTTATAATGCTTAATTTTGAAAAAATAAATAATTATTTTTCAATACTATTAAAAAAATCATTTTCCAAACATTTAATGGGACCATAACTTGAAGATCTTATTGCAACCTTTGCACAATATAATGTTATGTAGATAGGTACATCACATATTTTATGGTTGCAATATTCATACATGATTTTTATACATTTGTGTACAATGATTTTTTTTTTCTTAAGCTTGGCATAAAACCATCCAAAAATAAAATCCTTAAAATTATCTCATACTCACTTGATTCCCACTATAATTTAAGTTTTTGCATAAAAAAATGAATAGGAATAAGACATAAATAAATATACTTACCAAAAGATTTTAACTACCCACTCAAATTTATGCAAGTTTTTGTGCTTAAACAAACAATTAATTATCAATTTCGTATCTCAAATTATTAAAAACAAAACAATAAAATTCCATTTATCTATTAACCATGGTTAAATTTAACATGACCAATACAAATCATAATTTTTTATACAATTTTTTCTAAAGCATTATATCTAAAAACACACTTATTTAAACTTCTTAATAAAATAATTACTTATACATTACCACTAACCTAAATACGCTGCAGCACTTCTTAATAAAATAATTACTTATACATTACCACTAACAGCAATCTGACCTCTACTTAATCCTAAAAATGACGAATTTTCGTATAAGAAAAAGTAACTTACACTGTTTCTGCACCAACGAATCTATGTCCTAGGTACGAAGTCCGCCGTTGATTAGTGTATAAATGTTTTCTTCAAATATTTTCATAGCCTCCGACGGTAAACAAACGCAGTTGTCTATAACGCGACTTTTTGAAAGCCTTTCCGGCGGATTTTTCCGGTCGAAATCTGGCAGGAATTATTGGAATCGCAAGTTTGATAGCTAGTTTTGTTAGATATTCTACATTTTTAACAATGATTCTGCATGCGGAATAAACTCAAAGAATCATTAAACCTTATTGCCCAGGGATACGAGTTACCTCCAGCCATCGGTGATGTATTGATGCAGGCCACAGTCCACAAGCTTCTCTTTCAACACTCCAGCTTCTGTCCAAGCAAAAGAACACAAAATTCTGAAGGCATTTCCGAGCTCTGCTATCTCAGCTAGATGGTGTAGAACTGAAGGGGGTTGAGATAGGAGCTTGGGGACCAAACAGATGAACATATAGCTAAGCTTCCATCAAGCTTCTAAATGCTATGTGTTAGAAAAACCACAAATCAAGGTAGAGATGAGATCAAAGTAATGGACCACTTTAGTAGCTCCCAATTATTAATTTAGTAATTGCAGTTGATTTTCTTAACTTAAGGAAACTACTGCAGTTGGTTTCCATAAGTTAAGAAAAACTGCAACTCCATAAATCAAGGTAGCTTTTGTGTTAAATTAATGGAGCTTAACATTCTCCCACTTGGTCCATACTTCCAAACTTAATGTCTCAACTTAAAAACCATTGATAATCTGTATTAAGTAATAGGTACATGAATCATGGCGATAAGTCCTCTAATGACGAGTATTACCTTCCATGTATTACTATGCATTTATTCTTATTATAATTTATGTGGCAACAATTTCTTAATAAATAAACCCTATGTTTATTCTTGGTCCTTCTTAAATGAATTTTCTCAAATCAACTTAAGGTGCACATAATATGAGAAAAAACATCACAATAATTAAGAATTTCATTAACATTGTCCATACAATGAAAAAACTGCATAATGGAACCAAGTCCCATATTCAATACATGATCCTTGAAATTAACTGTGGCATGCCCTTAATCAAAGGATCATTGATCATTAACTCAGTGCTGACGTGCTCAATGACCACTTTATTTTCTTTAACACGTTCCCTTATAGCTAAAAACTTAATGTCGATGTGTTTATTTCGACTCCCACTTTTTTAGCCATAAAACCAGCAGCTGAATTATCACAATATATTCTCAATGGCTTAGATATAGAATCCATAATTCTAAGCCCAGAAATGAAATTCTTAGGCCATACACCATGTAAAGCAGCCTCAAACAGGATATACATAAGCATGTAGTCTTTGGTCCCATGAAGGTACCTCATTACTTTCTTTGCAGTTCTCCAGTGGTCTAAACCTGGATCATTCTGACATCGTCCCAACATTCCTACATTAGGCTTCCGACAGCAGAAGCATATGGAATGTTCTTCATTTGTTCCCTTTCTAAGTCGTTCTTCGGGCATTGGTTCAAATTGAACCTATCACCCTTCACAATGGGAGCTACACTTGGTGAACAATCCTTCATTTGAAATCTCTCTAAATTTTTTATTAATATAGGTTTCCTGGGACAGACCCAAGATGCCTCGAAATCTGTCTCTATGGATCTTAATGCCAATGACATAAGATGCCTCACCTATATCCTTCATATCAAAATTTTTAGAGAGGAATTGTTTCACCTCATGTAGCAAACCCTTATCATTGGTTGCTAGCAAAAGGTCATCCACATATAAAACAAGAAAACAAATTTTACTCCCACTAACCTTCAGGTATATACATTGATCCATAATGTTTTCTACAAAACCAAAAGAAGAAATTACACTATGGAATTTCAAATACCATTGGCGGGATGCTTGTTTTAAACCATACAATGACTTCTTGAGCTTGCAAACCAATTTCTCACCATGACTAGAGGGGAATCAATGAAGATGTGTTATTCATGAAGAAGTGTTATCAATCATTAATGAAGAAGTGTTATTAATCATCATCTTTTAGTACCAGTGTGAACATGCATTGAATCATATGTGACATTGTTTTGTAAATTAATGCAGTAAAGACCATTAGACAAAATACCATTCCCAACATAATCAGATTTATAGGATAGACTGAAAGATTTTTCTGAAAAGTTTAAGGAATATCCAAAAGGTACAAGCCTTGAAACTGAGATCAAGTTTCTAGAAAACTTGGAACATAACAGGTCTTTTCTAACTCCAAAACAAAACCACTACTTAAAGTTAAATAACATGTTCCTATAGCTTCCACATGCGAGCCCATCTTTTTTCCTGATAAGATGCTTTGCTCACTTCCCACTGGCTTCCTTTGGTTTTGCAAACCTTTGCAAGGAATTCGAAATGTGAATTGTTGATCCAGAATCAATCCACCATGTGTTAATTTTAACATTAACCATATCAGATTCACAACAAACAAACGAGATTACTTCCTCAAGTTCGGGAATGTCAGAACGAATTTCAGAGAAATTTGCAGGTTGTACTACTGCATCAAAATAAAGAATCACATGCTTATATTGAGGCTTAATAAACTTTCATGTTTTACCAATGTAAAACATGCTAAAAAGAATTGAATCAAATGACATGAAAATTGCCTGTGGGCTAAATTTTCAATTCAAACAGATTCAATAAATCTTTATGAACTTTCATGTTTTACCAATGTAAAACATGCTAAAAAGAATTGAATCAAATGACATGAAAATTGCCTGTGGGCTAAATTTTCAATTCAAGCAGATTCAGTAAAACTTTTATGAACTTTCATGTTTTACCAATGTAAAACATGCTAAAAAGAATTGAATCAAATGACATGAAAATTGCCTGTGGGCTAAATTTTCAATTCAAGCAGATTCAATAAAACTTTTATGAACTTTCATGTTTTACCAATGTAAAACATGCTAAAAAGAATTGAATCAAATGACATGAAAATTGCCTGTGGGCTAAATTTTCATTTCAAGCAGATTCTAATACAACTTTATGATAAAACTTATTAATTCATAACTCCTGTGGGTAGGTTATGAAATTTTATCCTAATTAATCACATAAATATAATAAAAATTCCTGTGGGATAAAATTTATTATATTCAGTGTAATTAATTACAATTTAATGTCTAAATAATCTTTATGTGATCTTGCCAATCAATATATAATTTTATTTAATTAAAGATGCTGTGGCTACTCTCTAATTAATTAAAATTACATGGATCACTAGACATTAATTTTGTTTCATAAACAAAACTTAACCAGAGAGAAAAATAATGTTTACTGAAAGGAGTAAGTCAAAATGACATTTTAATAAACTCCATATAACTGTAATAATTCTCCAACAATGCTTAATCTGAACTTCATGCGAACTGAATGCCCAAATGAGAAATAAACCATTTCTTATTTCTCTTTAATTACAAATGTTCAAAAATGTAAGTTCAATGTAATATAATCAATTTACTTTGCATTTTGCATTGTTGATTTTATATAGTTTATCCAAATTAACTATATAAATAAAAATAACATATACCATAACAAACTTTAACATACATATAAACCGTTATGGTATATAATCAAAGGGTAATACCATGTGGTATAAACAAAATCCAACGTTAAACAAATACGTGGCATGGTATATGATATAACCATATTATATGGTTTGTTACCTCCACCCAAAATTATCAAATAACATAAAATGATCCTAAAAATGAATGTGATTGCAGATGCCAAGAACCTGAGTTAATGGTATATGCGTATTCACGCTAGGATGGACTGATGCCACAGTCTTTTCAATGCGGCTTCCACCATGCAAAAATAACTCTGAATCACTAACTAGCACGTTTGGCTTTACTTCCCTCAAATATATTTTATAAACTTCAAATATAAACTTAAATTTCAACAACGCATTGAAGCGCATATCTCACATGCCCTAAACTCTTAGATTCATGATGCATCGTTTAGTTTCTTCGCATGTAGCTCAACAATGTCTTTCAAAAAAAAAAAAAAAAAGTTATGCCATGAAAAATGTGGTTCAGTACTACAAAATACTATATTTCCAAAAGTTTTCAAAACCACTCCATTCGACCAATACCTTACAAGATATATGATAAATGAGGTGATGTTCTACTCAGTCAAAAACGAGAAATATTAATCCTCAAATAAGAATTCAACTCAAGCAGATTCACCAATACCGCACAAGAGATTCAGGCTGCTTCTTACATATAAAATTTAATAACGCTTCTACACATTATCATTTCTGGAAGAAACAGTGCATATATGATAAATTACTCCTATTTCAAACTCAATGCATTATCACCAGAAGCTCAGATGAAATTTTAATTTAATTTTAAATATTAATTGCTGCAGCCCCAAAATTATAAGATTCCTATCGGCAGTCCCAGCAACCATAAGAGGATGCCGAACACTCAATGCAAAACAACGCTCTGGTAATGGCTGTTCTGCTGTAGCAACAGATATTAAGAGCTGATGTTCCTTTCTGCAGGGAATCGCTCCAAGCTATAATGGGTATTAGAAATATGGGCGCTGCTATCTTTATGTTTGATCTCAAGACAAGGACACGGAAGGTATTTATTTCAAAATTAAACTCTTTGCACGTACAAGCGCTATCGATCGTACCTAATACACCTCCGTCATATAATTGTGCAGGTACTTATGAGATTTGGATTTATGGATCCATAAATATATTTTTAATATGAATCCATAATAATCTTAAACGCACATATATATTCATTGAAACACACAATATATATGAAACGCACAATATATGAAACGCATAATATGAATCCATAAATATAATCTTAATAGACTTTGCCGTAATAAGTCATACGGCTTGCTTTCTTGACTTGCCGAAATTTATAGATCGAAATAAGTTCACTTCTAAATCACAACAAAAAGAAGCAGTAAAGATTATCATAACCAAAACGCAAGCAGGTAAGCCATATGAGCCCTGAAGACGACCATTTGGGTTTAGGGTTTTAGTTGTGGCTGAAACGGTCAATATAAACCCAAAATTTACAGTGGAAAAAGACCGCAATCACCAGCAAAACGACTCTACTGCAAACTGTGGGAATAAATTCAAGAGAAATTTCTGTGTCGTTCGGAGAGGACGAGGATCGGCTTTCAAGTGAAAGATTTTGAAAATACAGAGTTATTGCAGTGTATTAATCCCGTTCTTTGCGAAGAAAACTGAAGTTCCAAAACTGAAACTGAAAACTAGGTCAAACATCACGATGCAGCAGTGCAGAAACATATATTGGGTAAGCCAGTACACCTTGACCAGCTCGTCCTTGGTTCAATCTACGGGGAATAGACAAACAAATCCACACCAACCGATTTTATTACAGGGGATTTGCGGCGTGTTTGGAGTGGCTGATCTTAAAAGGAAAATCCAAGAAATTACGACCAACAAAATGCTCAAATGAATTGAACCACATCATTTCAACGCACTGGGTCGAAACCACTCAATATTTTAGCCAACACACAGCAAGGCAGAGGTAAAGGTGGCTCTGATACCAAATGTTAGATATTCTACATTTTTAACAATGATTCTGCATGCGGAATAAACTCAAAGAATCATTAAACCTTATTGCCCAGGGATACGAGTTACCTCCAGCCATCGGTGATGTATTGATGCAGGCCACAGTCCACAAGCTTCTCTTTCAGCACTCCAGCTTCTGTCCAAGCAAAAGAACACAAAATTCTGAAGGCACTTCCGAGCTCTGCTATCTCAGCTAGATGGTGTAGAACTGAAGGGGGTTGAGATAGGAGCTTGGGGACCAAACAGATGAACATATAGCTAAGCTTCCATCAAGCTTCTAAATGCTATGTGTTAGAAAAACCACAAATCAAGGTAGATATGAGATCAAAGTAATGGACCACTTTAGTAGCTCCCAATTATTAATTTAGTAATTGCAGTTGATTTTCTTAACTTAAGGAAACTACTGCAGTTGGTTTCCATAAGTTAAGAAAAGCTGCAACTCCATAAATCAAGGTAGCTTTTGTGTTAAATTAATGGAGTTTCTGCACAATGAAAGCGTCCCAGGGGTTTTTCAGGGTGCTGAATCCAAATATGCAGTTAAAAAACCATTTTAACTGCAAGAAATCAAGATTTGACCTCAATTTCTTCGCCGGATTCCGTCACCGGAATCTTCAAAAAGTCGCATTATAGACAACTCCCAAACAAACAGGTACTCTGATTCCTTCACAGTCGTTCTTTGAGGCCCTCATCAAAGACGAAAGGTTGGGTACCGGGGAAGAAGCGGGACACACATACACTGCTTTTCCCCACCCGAAGTTGGCATTTGCGCCAGCCACTACAAGATCGGAAACATCCGAAATGATGTAACAACCGCGCGGTGGGCTGAGTGGACGCCCATTCAGCTCCGCCAAATCAACCATGGATCGCACGTATTCTTCGTCCACCATTTTCTTGCCTCCGTTAATCAATTTCACAGCGAAAGACAATGGCTGGTCAATCAGATCTCCGGCTCTTGCTATAGCGTGGCCGCATGCTACTACATTTCCATAGTACCCCGTGGGAAGACGCGGTCGAAATCGAGAACGGGCGTTCACAGAAAACAATAATGCTGAGTCTTGGTGGGCAGGGATATTGAGAGCCTTTACTCTCGATTGCCACAAGCAACCCGCTATTACTTCGAATGTGGTGCAGTGCCTCACCTCCTTTGCCTGCCGTTTCAAAGCTCCAATTTCTTCTGGACCAAAATATAACCATTTTGAGCTCATTCCCTCTCCTGCACGCACTGGCACCACCGATTTTTGATATTTGTCTACGAAATCATAATATAAACGGCCGATAGCAGGGGATTTCACGGTAGGCTGCGCTCTGGGTCGAAGGATTTCTCTTTTCCAAACGGGAGTAACCGTGGGTGTTGCTGCTCCTCTGGCTATTTCACTCAGACCCATCACAAACTGGGCGATTCCAGCGCCATCAGCGATGCAATGGCTGAAATGCAAACCTAATACGAAGCCACCACATTTTAGACGCGTTACCTGTGAAAGATTCAAACATAAAAGTTACCAAAGATTCAACCATGGTTACCAAAGTTTAAGGAATCAATACGAAAATATTTAACTCTCTAAAATCCCATTGGAGAAATATTTGGGAGTATATATTATAAAAAAATGAAAATTTTGGAATGGAAAAGAAAAATTAGGATATTTTCAAAATTGATTTCTCTATTTATCAAATTGAGAAAGTTAAGAAGCTTTTGATTATAAACAAATTTAAGATTAAAAGTGTAGTTTTTTATGCTATTTTGTTAAGTGAAACAAGAACTGCTCCTATTGAAGCAAATGCTATGGTGCGAGTCATAAGGTATTTAAAAAAAAATGAGCAAATGGAAGAGGGTAGATGGCCTAAAATTGTCTTTAATGATAGATTGTGCAAGAGCAAAAAAACTTGGATGCAACAAAATAACAAATGGTTTAGTAAATGGGGTATTTGCTTGAACGGGTGTCCCATGTCCCATAGACAGCGAAGAGATAATAGCTTTTGTTATGGAAAAGTTCCACAAATTGTTATGGAAAAGTTCCACAAATGTACTTGGGATAAGGCGCTAGTAGTGAAGTGTTTAATCTTAATCACAGTCATCAACCAAAAGCATACATAGAGGCCAATATCTCTTGGAGAGCCAAAATTCTTATTGCTCAGTTTAGGACTAATTCTCATCAACTCCGTTGTGAAATAGGGCGCTAGAAAAGGCAAAAGGAAGTGTGGGAAGAAAGAGTATGCATTTTTTGTTCTTCGGTAAAAGTGGAAACAGAAAAACATTTCATTTTAGAATGTGAGGCCTTCAAAGACAACACGGAACTTGGGATAATCTATTTAGAAAGGGGTTTGTCGAGAAGTTTGGAGCATTTATTTTGAAGCTTCACAGAAAAAGCGTTGAATACATCGAGCAAATGAAACGCAATCTGTCTCATAGGTAATACATCAAGCGGATGAAGAAGCAATATGTCCCATAGGTTATCTTTAGCGTCCTGGACGTTAAAATAATTTCTTTCTTTCTTTCTATATCCAAAGGAATCAAATCCTTGAGGTGCAAACCTTTCTTCAAATTCTACACACCAAAAAGAAAGTTTACAGGCGGATGGATTTTTAATTGTGTATTTATATTGTTATTTAAAAAAAAATCATGGGCTCACATTATTTAAATGTTTTGTATAGTTATTTAAATTTTTAAATTTTTTATTTTGATTTATATTTGATGATGGACCTATACCCTTACACATCATATGGGATTGTAGAATATGTCTCTAGAGAAAAAATGTATAGACATTTTTTCTCTAAAATTATTGAGAAACATAATCTATAAAAATTATTAATATTAAATAATAATAAAAATTAATAATATCATAACAAAATTTCAAAACTAAAAATGTAAAAATTAAGATTGTAATATTAAAAATAGCTTCCAATAATTTCCATATACCAAAAATTTATGTTTTAAGTATTAAATAAATTCTCATAAACCTGAATAATATTAAGGTCATTTATAGTAACCAAATTTAAATGTATTCAAACAAAATTGAAATCAACAAATTAACAATTTTTATGGTTCTCCATTAAAAATGGAATTGGCTAATCAAATCCCATTGTTTCATAGTAGACGGTCACGTGTTAATTGCTATCTTTAAAAAACAATGTTTTGCAAGAAAATGTGGAGGAGTTTTACAATTGTAGCTTTTTCAAGCATTTTTTGTAATGTTTGTAGAAAATTATTTTTGATATTTTAATTCATAAACTATAGGAAAAATGTATTTTAATATTCACAAAGGTAAAGATAACAAAAAATCAAAAAAATCAAATCAGCCCGAAGAAAAAATTATTTTTGATATTCTAATTCATAAACCAAAGAAAAAATGTATTTCAATATTCACAGAGGTAAAAATAACTAAAAAAATCAAATCATCACAAAGAAGAAAATTATTTTTGATATTCTAATTCATAAACCAAAGGAAAAAAGAATTTTAATATTCACATAGGTAAAGATAACTAAAAAATCAAAGCACCACAAATTTATATTTATTTATTTTTGCCAATTTGTCAATTAAAAAAAATCGATCTCTATGATACTAAACAAATTATCACAGCTTATGGACTTGCAATTATTAGTACTTGTATTTTTTTAAGGTTATTCTTGCAGATTGTTCAACCCACAAGAATATACTAGTAATTTTTCAATAATATTCTTGCGTGTTATTCAATCCCACAAAATTTCATATATCAAATTATATATATATATATATATATTCTATATATAATTTTATTTAATTAAAAAACATATATATATAATTTTATTTAATTAAAAAACAAACGAATTTAGTGCAAATATAAATGCATTAACGGGAAAATCCTTATAATCGTAGATTTTAAGAATATTTTAAACCCTAAACAAAATCAAAACCACAAATACAAACCTGACACAAAAGAAGTGGAGAGTTTATGAGGGAATATGACGCTGGAGCGTTATTTATAAACTCAAGAGCACGAGGAATAGGTGGAGACAGATCTCCCAAGTCTTCCAAGGAAACATCTGCGTCGGCCTCTACAAAGAGAACCCCTTCACCGGTGCAGTCAATGATAAGCTTACCTTTACCTTTATGGGCATTTCTTAATCTGCCAGCAAATGGATAGTAATCCACCAGAATCTTGGCCAGAGCCTCTCCAATAACTTCGACTGGATCCTGATCATTCTTGCCATTACTATTCATGGAGATTTCAGGGCGTACTGGTGGATAAAACAAGAGTGAATCGACATAAACTCTTGATGAAAATGAATCGTCCAAGTTGGTAAGATAAAGAGGCTGGGTGGGAGTCGGCCGGTTGGGCGTAACCAGGAGAGGTGGCCGTCTAGTGATTGTGAAATTGCGGGGAGACTCCTTGAGGAGACGAGGAAGCGGCGGAAGCGGAGCTGGCGGCCCCGCTTGTCTGGCCACCGCCCAAACCAATCCCATTCCCACAACCGCCATCTAAACACAACAGTTGCAGAGATGGCTAGAGATCTCAGACAGCAGTAGCGTGTTATGGTGATCTCAGGAGCACTAATTTATAAATGGTTGCATTGGTTGTAATCATTTAGTTATCATACAGAGTTAAATAGTAAATTAATTAATGGTTTGTACATTGTTATTTATATGGGCAGCTTTAATAGTTGCTATCAATATTTTTGCAGTTATAGCTTTATTAATACTCTTCACTGTATATGTAAATTCTGGAATTTTTGGATATTTCTGGAGTTATAGCATATGCTGCTGTATATGTAACTCTTAGATTTTGGATCAGTATCTTATATGTCAACTATTAGATTTTGGAAAGTACAAAATAAGGGTTGGCATATACTACTTTGGGGCATTAATAGAGCAGCTCCAAAAATATTGATTGCCCTCTAATCACTATGTAGATTTTGACCATGTGGATTTTGATCTCATTTTTGTAAGTCTGACAATCAAGGTGATCAAAAGAGATGCTATTAAATTTGGGTATAAATTTGACAGTTATTCTTTATTGGGAAACAAAGTTTTTATGATATATTTTTTTCTTAAATTGTTTTTGAGATAAGGTTTGATATTAAATTTTTTCATCATTTAAATAATATTTTATATGAGTTTTTGTTAAATTTTTATTAGAGATATAAAAGTAATTATTGGTTAAATTTTGTGTGATGTTTGGGAAATTTTTAATTTTAAGACCATAAATGATGGCTCAATCAAGTAACATGATAGATGTACATGTTTTATACTGCATGATGTATATGTTAATTTTTATTATCATTTACATAATGTATTATATGAGTTTTTGTTAATTTTTTATATATATTAAATGAGATTTAATATTAGTTGTTATTCATTGTTCAGATAATGTATTATATAAGTTTTTGTTAATCTTTTATTATGAATATAAAAGAAATTTTTAGTACTAAATTTTGTGTGATGTTTAGGAAATTTTCTAATTTTAATTCGACCATAAATGATGGTTCAACCAAGTAACATGATAGATGTGCATGTTTTATATTACATGAGGTTTGATATTAATTTTTATCTATCATTTAAATAATGTATTATATAAATTTTTTGCCAATTTTTTATTATGAATATAAAAGCAAATTTTGTTACTATAAATTTTGTACAATATTTAGGAAATTTTTAAATTTTAATTCAATCATAAACAATGCCTTAAGCAAGGAACATGATAGATGTATATATTTTATATTGCTTTAGAAATATTAAACATATTCAATTATGTTCAATTTTATGGTCAAACTAACCAATGATTTGGTGCATATATTTACAATTGTTATTTATGTAATTTCAAAGATTTTATAAATCATGCCGAGCAATTCTTGAAAAGTGAGTATCTTGGTCAAAACCATTAACTATAATGTATTTTAAAGAGGAACAATCAATCTCAACTTACAACATGATGACTTGGAGAGAAAGATGACCTTATAAATAATAAAAACATGTTTGAACCCACTTTTAAATAGTTGTTTGGAAGGATTCTAACATTTCAAGAAATAATAATATATAGATCATGTATTTAAAAAAAAAAATCATAATTTTTGGATAAGTAAGAAGGAGGATGGAGTCTCCCATCTACGCCCTAATACTTGAAAGGCCCAAACCCAGTTGCATCTATATTAAAGTATGAATGTATCAAACATATTATAGCCTTGGTAACCACACATTTGAGATTCTATACACAACCATGAAATAGATCCATTTTCTAGTCAAGCCCATAAATAAATAGATCTATTTTATAAAACCTAACACTAACACTAAAGAAACTAAATAAAAACAATGAAAAACAAAACAAAAAGTTATTTAACCCATACAAACAAGAAAATAAGTTCTATTTATATTGGAAAACTAGAAAACCCTTCAATTTGATTACTCTATCCTCATAAGTTAGTGTTTTATATAGCATTCCAATGGCTCATGGGTGTGGGCATGCTAGGCAAGTCTCAACCTTGAAGCTTCAAGCTTTATAGTTCAAAACTTAGATTCAAGTGTGCACAATGCAGAATTACATGATGTAAGTGGAGATGGAGATAGGATTTTTCTAACAAGCCCAAAGACCCTCTATGGGTGAGTTTATGCTTATCTTGGAATCTCAAACTATGGGTTTGTGACTTTTTAAGAGTCTCATCTTGAGGTCTTCATATTGTGAGTGCTACATAGTTTGATGTTTATCTTGAAGTCTTTGTTGACTTCTTTTATTTTCTGCCATCTTATTTGGAATTTACTTATATGTATATAAATTTATAAATTTTTGATTTGTTGACTTCTTTTATTTTTACAATCGTATTTATTTACTTATATAAATACATTTTTAACTCACTCATTAAATTGAAAATTTTAAAAATTAAATAAACAATATCAATAAATGGAGAGTTTTAAAAATTAAATAAACAATATCAGTTAATATTTAATGGTTATATATATATATATATAGTGAATTAAATTTAACCGCTATTTAAAATTCAATTTAAAATACTTTTCAACTATAATTGTAACTATACAACCTTAATAATACCAAATATAGAATGTTCCCCGTAAGAACTCATCTTCCACCTTCGGCGCATATAGAATGTTCCCCGTAGCAACTCACCTCCCACTTTCGGCGCATTAATAAAAAGCAGCTAAATGCTGTTAGCCTAACAACTGCCCTCCACCCTCATGAATGAATCTTTTCATTGCAACACGGACCACGATGTTCTGATTGTTCAAATAAATGCAAATATTTATTTTGTGGCTACTCAGTTGGTAAAACCCATAACTTTTAATGAATGCGTGAACGCAATGGAGAGCCAAAACTTTGTAATACGATAGGATGATGCGAAATGTGTTTGTTTTATCCATAGAGAGTTGAGAGAAGGCATTAAATCTCCATAAAACTTCATTACTGGGTTACACGTGGGTTACATGCTTTTGGTAGAGCTTGTTATGTATTTAAAGTTGGGGGTATCATGCATTTCATAAAAGGTTGTGTTTGGTTAGGAGTGGGATATCTTTGTTTTATCCAATACAATGTCTTTGTTTTATCCACTAAGAGTTAGGAGAAGGCACTAAATCTCCATAAAACTTCATTATCGGTCCATCTTGCAAGTGGGTTACACGCTTTTGATAAGATTGGTATGCATTTAAAGTTTGGTGCATTATGTCTTTCATAAAAGTTTGTGTGGGGTTAAAATTGATTGATATATATTTAAGATGTATTCCATATAGGTTATGAGTTAGGGTGCTTTTTTTCAAACTATAAATACTTATTGTCAAGTGGGTGTAGTTGGGGTGGGACTCAGAGCTACTATTATATTTTTTTTGAAGTTGTCACGTGGGTGTAGTTGGGGTGGGACTAGCTATTATTATATTTTTTTTAAGTTCTAGTTTCATTAATATGTTGGTTTTTTTGGGTCATTTTTATATGAAAGATAATTTGTTTATTTTATGAGTAGGTTTTTCATAGATGTAACTAGTATTGATGTTTGGTACAGTGAATTATATATATATATATATGTTTTTAAAATTACAAATGATATTATTTTAAATTTTACTTATATTTTATATATTATATAAGTAACATAATTATTGGGTCAATACCATAGTCTATTAATACCACATGCTCAAAATACAAAAACTCAAGTTCATATGACACATGTTCATATGACATTTTTTTTAATTAATCAATTTAATTAAAAGGGAAGAAATGACATAACTAATTTGGAGATAAACATCAACCTTTGATAATTAAATTAAAATTCTAGAAATTGTTGAACAATGTGTTGTCATTAATGTCAAAGTTGTGGGAGTCATAAGTGGATACATGCCCATGTTAGAGGAAAGGAATCAAGCCATAGAAGAAGAGCAAAGGTGCAAGGTCAAATACCAAAGAAACAAGGTTGAGTAGCATGAAGGTCTGATGAAAGGCAAGCAACCAGAAGACAATTGAACGCACAAGGAAAATCCTTGGATCAACGCATCTTGGATGAGTGCAAGGAAACTTGGATTAGTATATCAATGTGTCTTGGTTTAGCATAGCATGGATTAGATCGGTTGCTCTTATTCATTTTAGGGGGCTCTGACATGCTCGAAGCTTAACCGAATGGGAGGTACAAAATGGCATGAGGGAAGTAAACCGCTAAGGGAAAGTGATATACGATGAAGGAATTCACCCCCCAAGGAAATTGATTGAGGTAATACAAAACTAGCTGAGGGTGATCAGGAAATGGTAAGGCCAGGTGAAACAAGTGGACCTCAGACCAACTAATAGAGCATCCAAGGAGCATCTCACAAATCAAAGGTGTTATGGTCTATCATCAATTAACGAATGAAAAATTTTCCATCAAGTATCAGTCCATCTATCAAACGCTCAACTATCGAACGCTGAGAATATATTTGATATCTGATATGGTAAGCCTCCAGTCACAAGTCTCAGTCATGAGGCACTTAAGGATCAACACCTAAGAGCTAAGCACCCCTGGAACAATGTATATCAGAAGTTTTTTAATACAAAGGCTCATATGATTTTCCAAAAACCCAATATGGTTGGCACTCATTTAAGCCTCTATTCACAAAGCGTTAAGGTATAGTGTTTAACGGCTAAGGTCCCCTAGGTTCTCGCATCATCAGGAATATATGCAAGCTCTTCATCTTTCTAATTTCTTTGATATTCAATATAAGAGCCTCTAATCATGCTCCTAGCAAATATTGGAGTTAAGGTATAGTGACTAAGCGCTAAGAGCCTTTAGGCCCCTAAACTATTAGGCGTGTTCGAAATTATGTCAATACAAAAGTCACAAAGTTTCCCTAATATATGATATCCCAATGCATGAGACATGCAAACTAGACCAATGACAGAGAAATGATGTGGTGTGTCAAGTGGAGTAGGTGAAATGGAAGTGCTAGGTGGAGGACACGTATCACCCATATTTAGCATTTTTGGACTATTGGTTGTGTAAAGGTAAGTGACATGTGGCATGTGTTGGCAATGCCACAAGGAAGAGGACTCGCTAGCATTCATTATACGCCAAACTGTGATTGGTTGTCAAAAGAATGAGGTGGTAAGCTAAGTGGTACCTGGAGCCACAGAATCCTCAGGTAGTGTTTTGCTATCTAATCTCCCAATCACCCAATATCGTATGGCCCACAGTTAAATATCCTAGTCAAAAGGGGATGACATGTAGCACATGAGGAATTAGATTCCCTAGGCCTCCAGAATCCCAAGATAATGTTTTACAAGGGCAAGTTCAAAAAACTCCTAATAGCCCAAGATCACAACACGCGGTTCTAGCCACTTCTCTTACTTAACACCTGGGTTCTAAACGGTATATCCATAGGTGTTTTCTCTCCATTGTCTAATTGCTTGATATCCATTAACTGCTGGGTTCAAGGGACATAAATTTTGTCATTTCCTAGCAAAAAAGGTCCCCATAACCAAGTCCAAAGGAACTTGGTTTTGCAACAGGTATTTCCTAGATTCCCCATAAAGTTAAAATTAGATGTCCAGGCCACACCAACCAATAAACAGTGGTCAACCGATATTCAAATGTAAATAGCCAAAATTTGAGGCTTTAGCATCCACCAATGCAAAGCTGCATGGTCATGTGCAATGGTTAGACCAAAGGGAGCTTTAAAATAATAATAAAATATTTTCATAAGTATTAGAAGTGGTGCAAACCTAAGATCCATTGGAAAAAGTGCAAAGTTAGTTAAATTGGGGATGAAGGTAGCATCTATAAATTGAAAATGCCTAGAGAGGCATTGGGATACAAGAGGTGCACAACAATGAGTATAAGCACAGGAGAATTTAGTGTGTCATAACCACACAAAGAGAAGCTAATGTAGGATTTGTGGGCAAAGCACATAGATAAGAAAACAAAGGTTTGAGTTAGTACTTTAACTAAGATATATATGAAGTATGTGAGATGCACACCAATCAAGAGATATCTATCCATTATGTGAGATATGTACCAATCAAGAGAGATTTGTGTAGTACATGAGATGTGCATCAGTCAAGAGAGATTTGTTCAATGAACATAGTGATGTTTCTGATGTAGAGTTGGTGTTGATGAGGTAGAAATATGAAAAAGAAAAGAATCGTGATCTTGATGAATCAATAGTGTCTCTCATGAATTTATAGCTAGAAGAGGCAAACAAAGGATAATAAATGTTGCTAAGCCAACTTGAAGAAAACAAAGGACATTATGAGAAAATAGAAGTTAGGATTATCCTTGAGAAAGGATTTAGACAAAGTCAATGATCAGAAAAATCAAATTTTGAAGTATTGAAACCTTAGATGATATTCTCAGTTGCCAGAGATCTTGTTTTATCAAAACAGGTCTTGATTATCATGAAACCGCTAAGGGAGTATCAAGCTCAATGATATAATAAAAAATGCAACGAATAATCTAAAAGGCATGCTAATGTGCTCAAAGGATCTAGTAGCATTGCAAGCAGAATATTAAATGAAGCCAAGGATCAGTAGAGACATGACCCCATAAACAATACAAGCAGGTTGAGAAAAGAAGTAACAAATCAACAAAGATCTAAGTTTCTTCACAAAGACAGTTAGAATGGGTTCAGAAGAAGGCCCTCCTCATCCATGCATCAAAATTTATTTTATGGCTATTTCTTTTCATGTCATAATTTTGGTCATAAGGAAATAGATTGCATAGCTTATGTAAGAAATTAATATATGAGGAATAGGGGAAAGGAACCATATAATAAGATCTTAAGGAATAGTTGTGTGAGAAGCAATTTTAGAAGTTTTAATGAGAATGTTGTCAAAAATTACAATTCATTTTCCCCCTCATTAGATCTTGTTGAATGTTTCAAGTGTAATAAGTCTAGGCACAAAACTCATGACTGTAGAAGCAATACATTGAGGCATCTAAATCAAAGTAGAGAAGAATACATTGTCAATAACATAAATCAAAGAACAAAGGTACGTAGAAGGAAGTAAGAAAAGCAAGAAGAACGTGGTCTAGCTCTATGTGTTCAAAACAAAAAGAACCAATGGTATATAGATAGTGGATCTTTATGTCATATGATAGGAGATAAAAGCAAATTTCTCTCTCTAAAGGAAGTGAAAGGAGGTAGTGTCACTCTTAGAACTAATACATCAGCCAGAATATTGGGCAAAGGAATAGTTACCCTTGATAATGAAAAATCAACAACACAAGGCATCCTATTTGTTAAAGGTTTAAAGCACAATATGCTAAGTATAATTGAAATGGTTGATAAATAACATGAGGTCACATTTTATTCTAAAGGTGGTAAAATAGGAAAGGAAGGATTTGGAAGATTGGTGGTAAAAGAAATTAGGAATTAAAACAATTTATATGTCCTTAATGAATGTAAAGGAAAAAATTATTGTATGAGAATGTTCTCTTTCATCTTATCAATAAAATATAAATAGAAGAAAGAGTGAGAGACTATAGCACCTCAAACTACATTAAGAAAGGAACTTTAGAGAGTGAGTTGCAAGAGAAGAATGATGAAATGGAAAGTTTGAAGTATATGAATCAATAGTTCATGTGTAAAGAAAGTGAGGTGATTGGCAAGAAAATAAATTATTCATAACTGCTTAAATAAACATCAAATACATAAGAATAAAGATTAAGCTAGTTGAAAAGGAATTGAATATACAAAAGCTTGAATCATGAGCTCAAGGAGAGTGGTTCCTTTCTCATATTATATCATAATAAGTGAGTTGCAAATAAGAATAAGTATTAGTTCAATAGAGCATGTCTTTATAAAAAATGAGAAGTGCAGATGAGAAGAAGTGTGCGGTCAAGGGTAGCAACCCTTTCATGTCGAAGGGGAGTTAAGTTTCAGGAAGAGAAGAAGGTGTAGAAAAAGGAGAAGTTGTAGACAAGGGGACAATCTCAAAAGGAGAAGAATTACAAAAAATGAACAGTTGTATACAAGGACAACATTTGCAGTTAAAAAAAGAGAAGTAACTAATTTGTGGTCAAATTAACTATATAAAAATGCAAACTTGCATACAAAATGAAGAATTATAACCAAATATAGAAATTATAGACACAGTGAAGAATTGCTAACAGATATACAAGGGGAGTTTTTATCAAGATAGAAGGGTGAGTCTCATACTCAACAGGTTTGACTAAAATTTAACTAATTTCTTTGATATCTAATATGGTAAGCCTCCAATCATGGATCTCAGTCACGAGCCACTTAAGGATTGGCGCCCAAGAGCTAAGTGCCCCTTGAATAACATATATCAAAAATAATTCAATAAAAAGGCTCAGCAGATTTTCCCAAAACCTAATATGGTTGTCACACAATCAAGCCCCTAGTCATAGAGTGTTAAGGTATAACACCTAAGGGCACTTGGATCATTGATTTTATAGTGATGTTCTTCATCTTTCTGATTTCTCTAATATTTGATATGGGAGCCTTTGGTCATGCTTTTGGTCATGAAGGAGCTAAGGTATAGAGACTAAGGATAAGAGTGCTCAGGCCCCCAAACCATTGGCCGTGTAGGTAAGTTTGTTAATATCAAAGTTACAAAGTTTTCTCGATACTTGATATCCAAATTATGTATGAGACATGCTAATAGGACTAATGATAGAGTAGTGACGTGGCATGCCAGGTGGAGTAGGTGATGTGGTAGTGCTAACTCGAGCAAATGAGTCACCTCTATTTAGTGTTTTTGGATGGCTAGTTGTGTAAAGGTAAGTGATACATGGCATGTGTCAGTAGTGCCACATGGCAGAGGACTCATCAACACTCACCACACATCGAACTATGATTGTTTGTTGGAAGAATGTGGTGGCAGGCTAAGTGGCCTTTGAAACCCCAAAATCCTAGGGTGGTGTTTACTATCAAATCTCTTGATCACCTGATAATGTATGGCCCACTGTCACAAGGGGGATGACATGTATAAGATGAGGAATTAACATCATTGGGCCCCTATAATCCCAAGGTAACATTTTACAATGGAAAAATTGAAAAATTCAAATAGCCTCGGTTCACGACACATGGTTCTATGCACTTGTTGACTTAATATGTTCAATGGTATATACACAGGTGTTTGCCCCCAATTTCTAGATAGTTCTATATATGTTAGTTTATGGGTTTGAGGGGAAAAAAATTCCATATCCTAATAGATTTGCCAATAAGTCTAAAGTAAATTAGCTTGTAAGGGTTATTTAGTGTTAAAGGTTTTCCAGGTATTTTTTGAGTTCCCAGCAAAGTTCAAATTTGATGTATGGGTCATACCGACCTAGTAATGGTAGTCAATAGATATTCAAATATAAACAACCAAAATTTGAGGATTTGGCATCCTCCAATGCAAAAACATGTGGTCATGTGTAGTGGATGGATCGAAGGGAGCTTTAAAATAATAATAAAATATTTTCATAAGCATTGGAAGTGGTGCAAATCTGGGATTTGTTGAAAAGTTAGTTAAATTGGGATGAAGGAAGCATATATAAATAGAAAAGGCCTAGAGAGGAAATGAGAGACAATATGTGCATAACAATGAGTATAAGAACAAGATAAGTTAGTGTGTCAAAACCACACGAAGAGAAGCTAATGCGCGATCTATGGAAAAAGTACATGGATGAGTAAACAAAGGTTTGATTAGGTTTTGTGAGTGCCTTAACTAAGAGATCTATGTAATGTGTGATATGTGTGCCAATCAAGAGATATTTTTGCAATGAATAGGGTGAAGCACCTAATGCAAAGATAATGTTGATGAGGTAGCAACAAAGAATTAAAGAGGGGCTAAGCTAATGTTGTTGAGGTAGTTACAAATAATTGAAGAAGAAAAGAATAGACTAGAGAAGATAATTTTGTTGATAAGAGATTAGTGGTGATTGATGTCTCCAGTACGTTGGTTCCTGCAAATCTGATGGGATCAGTGTCTCATGTAGGTTGGTGCCTACAAAGCAGTGGGGATTGGTGTCTCTAGCAAGTTTATTCCTACAAATCTAAGGGGATTGGTGTCTCTTGTACATTGATGCCTACAAAGTAGTGGGGATTAGCGTCTCCAGCAAGTAGGTTCCTGCAAATCTGAGGGGATCGGTGTCTCTTGTAGGTTGGTGTCTACAAATCAGTGAGGATTGATGTCTCCATCAAGTTTATTCCTACAGAGATGATGTGATTGGTGTCTCCTATAGGTTGATGAATACAAAGAGTAATTAATTAAAAGATTTTTTGTGGTTTTCTCCCTAATGAGTTTCCATGTATATCTTGTGTTCTACGATTGATCATATGATTATTGTTTTATGATGTTTGATTGGTTATAAATAAGTAAAAAATGTATTATATTAATTTATGCTCACACTCAATATATTTTGAATCCAACATAAGCCTTATTCCAAAATAGGCATGCCTATCAACCTAAAAATTGTTGATTTTAAAATAAGTAAATATGTAAATTTATAATAAGTCTACTATTTTATATTTGATAAGTTCTTTAAATTTTGGAACAAGTAAATATATCATAAAATTATTATGCATTCACTGTCATTTCCTTTTAATAGTTCTTTAACTCTTTGGAGAAATATTAAAATTATTTCTCATACGAAAAATGTTGAAATTGTAGCAAGAAAATGCTCCATTTGACTTGTGCCTTAGTAAAATGCAAAAATTTGATTTTCGACATCAGTAGGATGACTTGGATTGCAATTAGCTGGAGTGACATGGCTTTGTATCCTAGTTAAATCATTAAATTCGAGTTATAGGCTAGAAGTAGAATTGTGCATAGGTTGATTGGTAAAATTTAGCAATCTAGTGGAGTTATTGTTAGTTAAACTTAGTTAACTGAGCTCTAGTCTTTAGTGGAGTGAGTAGGAGTTCAATTGAGTAGTTATGACAATTGTTAACTCACTAATCTCTCAGTTAACTAATCAAATTACTAAAAATAGTCTCAGCCATGCATGGAATTCGGATTTTGTAGTTGGATTAGAGGAAAAGGCACATTGTTATTGTTAATTATATACTAGTTGAATGTACAAGTCTTACATTGTAGTTGGTGATCAATTCCTTCAGGAATTGCGCACGGAAATATGGAATTCTTCTATTTTTCCGGGGATAATTTCCTCCAAGATTGCGTAAGGAAATAGAAGGAAAGCAAAGGCCTATTTTAGCTAAGTGTTGGTCAGAGCAAGTTAGTGAGCAGGAGATCAAAATTGCAGTGCAAGGTGTGCTTCATGTGTGAAGAAATCATTCAAATTGATCCATATTCTCATATGAATTAATGCAAAGTAGCAGAGGGGTTTTTCCCAGTTGGGTTCCCCTATAAAATCATTGTGTTCCTTGTGTTTTGATGTTTGCGTGTTATTGCATGTGTTTATATCGTGTGTTTTCCTTTCCGCAGAATAGTAGAAGAAATTTGTGTCTCTTAGTTTCAGTTTGATTCATTAGCATAAGAAAATTTCTTACCATTTCTACATGGTATCAGAGCTTCGGAAGACTACATAGAAACCTTATTCCATATATTCTCACAAATAAAGTTCAATTTGCAAAGTTTTTGGTGCAAATTCTCTTCAGTACAGGAAAAATTCCTTCTATGGATTAAGGGTTGAGTATGCATTGGAGGGCATTTCGAATTTGATTGCTTGGAAAGACAGGATGGAGGTTGTGCTGGATAAAAATGGAGTAATTGAGTACACACAAATTAATATTTCAAAACCAGCAACATCAAATGCACAGTAGCTAGCACAATGGAAGAAAGATACTGCAAAATCCAGGAGGATTATCCTGGAGGGTGTTAGATATCATGTGATTTTGAGTTTTCCTTGAAACAAGAATGCTTACGCAATGTGGAAAGCCCTCACAGAGTCATTTGAAAACAACAGTGATGCCAGGAAAATGGAATCAAAAGATAAGCTCAGGAATATTTGAATGCAAAAAATGAAACCATTCCTTAGTACCTATCCAGATTCACTTAGGTTCGAGATGAACTTTGAGGAGTAGGAGAAAATGTGTCATCATCTGAACTTGTGAGCTTATCACTCCTTGACCTTCCAAAATCTTGGCACAATCATCAGGATTTAATTAATGGAAGAGATAAATTACCAGATTGGGAGAGACTTTGGTTTGATTTGGTGCAGGAGAAGATCATAAGAAACACTAGAGATGGTGTCACATCCAAATCTGAGGAGGAAGAAAACTTGTCTCTAGCAAGCAGAGGAAAGAAGGCCAAGGGAAAGAAGGCCTAAGGTAAGGCAAAATCCTTCTAAAAATATGGCAAGAAGAAAAACCTCAACAAAATTAAATGCTTTCACTGCAATGGATATGGACACTATGCAACCAAGTGTCCGCATAAGAAATCCGAAAAGAAGCTTACAGGAGAAGCAAGAGGTGATGCTCTCACATCACAATTCGAATTGGATTTTACTCTAATTGCATGCATGGAAAGTACTGTATGAGGTAATGTATGGTACCTGGACTCTGTTGCCTCATATCATATGATAGGAAGTAAGGAGTTCTTCAGCAGCCTAGAGGAGAAGGACTTACAATTACACAGAGAGCTTGGAGATGATGGAAGATATAGTACCGAATGGATTGGAACTATCACCTTTAAGAGGGAGTTAGGCTCCCATATTCACCTGAAGGAGAGAATGTATGTGCCTGGTCTGAAGAAAAATCTAGTTTCAATAGTTGTACTTGAAGATCGTGGATATGATGTAATGTTCAGTAAGGGGAAAGATTTTTTGAAGCATGTTCCTATTAGACAAGTAAAAAAATTTGTTTTTCAAGTTAAAAATATCTACAAGCTAGCAGTAGATTTCACCATGCATGAAGCTATACCTCCAGGAGTGAGGTGGGGTGACGTAGACCCTTGGTCCCAGAGTTGCAAATATTTGGGCAGGGTCCATAAGGGAGTAATAGTATTTGCAGTATACTCTTCTCATAGATCCTTACTCTTGCTATAGGGGCTCATAGTATTCAATAGTAGAAGGATCAGTGTCAGTTGATGTAGTGAAATCTTGAGCGATAGTTGCAGGCTAGTAGCACTCAAAGACTTAGGAGACAGTTGCAGCTCAAAGACACAATTATTTCAGTATTTTGGATGCTTCTCAGTGGTAGTTGTTGAAGTAGCAACAACAATAGTGAGAGGGAGTTGTTAATTTTTCTATAGTACATTCCACTGAAGCAAGATTGGGGTTGTGCATAATAATTTTCTTGCTAAAAGGGAGTGTTGAAATTGTAGCAAGAAAAGGCTTCATTTGACTTGTGCCTTAGTCAAATGGAGAAATTTGATTTTCCACATCAGCAGGATGACTTGGATTGCAGTTAGTTGGAGTGACATGGCTTTGTCTCCTAGTTATATCAGTAAATTTGAGTTATAGGCTAGAAGTAAAGTTGTGCATGGGTTGATTACTAAATTTAGAAACCTAGTGGAGTTATAGTTAGTTAAAATTAGTTAACTGAGCTCTAGTCTTTAGTGGAGTCAGTAGGAGTTCAGTTGAGTAGTTATAACAATTGTTAACTCACTGATCTCTCAATTAACTAATCAATTTACTAAAAATAGTCCCAGTCATGCATGGAATTTGAATTTCCTAATTGGAGTGGAGGAAAAGGCACATTGTAATTGTCAATTATATACTCGTTGAATATACAAGTCTTGCATTGGAGTTGGTGATCAATTCCTTTAGGAATTGTGCAAGGAAATAGTGAATTTTCCTATTTTTTAGGGGCTAATTTCCTCCAGGATTGCACAAGGAAATAGGAGGAAATTGGAGGCTCATTTTGGCTAATTGTTGGTCAGATCAAGTCAGTGAGCAGGAGATAAAAATTGCAATGCAAGGTGTGCTTCATGTGTAAAGCAGTCATTATCATTGATCCATATTATCATATGAATTAATGCAAAGCAGCATAGAGGTTTTTCCTAGTTGGGTTCCTATGTAAAATCATTGTGTTCCTTGTGTTTATATGGTTGCATGTTATTGCATGTATTTCTATCGTGTCTTTTCCTTTCTGCAGAATAGTAGAAGAAATTTGTGTCTCTTGATTTCAGTTTGATTTCATTAGCGGTGGCAAATTACTTGCAATTTATACAAATAAAATTTAAAATAAAAAATTACTTATCAAATTTCAAATGAAAACTATTTCATATTTTTTGAATTGAAAGGTAAAGAAACTTTTCTTAATATATTTTGTTTTTCATTATTTTATTTTATTTTTCTTTACGAGATATTTTTCTATGTATTATGGCAATTTAAAAAAATGTCAAAAAAATTTCTCCATATCCTTATAATTCAAAAAAGGAAATGTTACCATTTTTATACAATTAAATCTTATTATCATGGAGTTCATGCATCTAGTTATTACCTATTTATTGAAATTACATCTTAATTGTGAGCATTGAAGTTCAAAAGCTTTGGGTGTGGTGAATCCTATTGTTACTCGCAAAGGAGAAAGAATACCAAATTGAATCAACTCTGCATCCTCTTGTTGCTGGATTCTTGGATTTACAAATAGTACCTATGAATCTACCATGGATCTACCTGAAGATTTTCTTTGTACCCTGCTTGCATTTTTACTATCTACCTTACTTGCTTAGATATATGAATAGTACTTGCATGTTTTTTTTAGACCTACTTAATATGAAGACACAACAATAGGAACAACAACAAAAACAATAATAATATTAATAATATTTTTGTGTCCTTTTGCATTGGGTATTTTATATCATAATGCACATGTGCCTTTAATTCTTATGATGGAAGATTTAATAGTAAATTATATTTATTTTAAGGAAAATTGTGTTGTTGGAGATTTTGAATGTTATTTTTTAATAGTTATGATTGGACCAATTGCCCTATAAGAAAGAAAAATAGTTTCATTGTACCAAGAAATGACTTCCAAGAGATGAAATAGTAAATGGTCTTATTAAATTCCCTTCATATGATTCCTATATAGATTATAAGTAAATGGTCCAATTGAATTCTCTTCGTATGATTCCTATAAGGATTGTAAGTAAATGGTCATATTAACTTTTGTCCTTATAGACTTGCTATAGACTATAATATAAGTGAATCAATGCCACTTATGTGTACTCATTGAAGTGTACCTAGAGTTCTGATCTTTATTTTGAATTCTACACAGCTTTAAGCTACTTGATGTAGTCAGAGGCATGATGTGTCAGGTATACATGAAATTTTGAATTATTTTTATGTTAACATGAAAATAATAATTTACTTAAACTTGTCAATATTAAAAAGTTAAAACGGGATCTGTTGGGTGAAACTATGTTCGTTTAATTCTGTTGTAGTGCTTACCCAACTATTTAATTTGTCAATCCGAGGTTCGTAAACTTGCGAGGCACATGCACTATATATGCAGGACTGAAGTGGAACTAATTTAATCTAAATTACTGAAATCAAATTAATCTAGGAAGGCATTGAAACTTTAACTATGAAAGCAGGAAATTGCATAAAGGAAAAGCAATACAACATGTGAAGAATTGAATGACAAACAACATATGTGAGCTCACAACAATAAAACTATGTCAAATTATATTACAAGAACCAAATTACAAATCATGAAAGCATAACAATAAAATATGAAAAACTAAGAATTCGTTTCCATTATTCATTCATTCATTCTTCCTTATTAAAATGAAGAGAGAGCACTCTCTTATATACATGAGGAAGATAACTTTCTCATAATTACATATCCAATATTCTCTCAAGCACTCTCAACTAATTTCCCATTATTACAAGATATGATCCCACAAATCTCTCAATCATTTTTAACTACTTTCCCATTATTACAAAATATGATCCCTTTGAATCCTCCATAAATCTCTCAC
The DNA here is from genome assembly GCA_031772625.1 of Pinus tabuliformis. Classification (NCBI taxonomy): domain Eukaryota; kingdom Viridiplantae; phylum Streptophyta; class Pinopsida; order Pinales; family Pinaceae; genus Pinus; species Pinus tabuliformis. The sequence continues at coordinate 1,570,409,540 of CM062819.1, read as the reverse complement.
ATATCTTGGATAAGATATGCCAACCAAATCCTCCATGATTTTCTCCTTAGGAATAGGCTTGCATAATTATCTCCTTAATATGGTGGAGGAGATATTAATTCTTCACATATTTCCTACACATCACAAAACTCACATATTCTTGAGATATATATAAAAATATGTATATTTTCTAATATTTAATCATAAATTCACTTGTAATACAAAAATGAATAAAATGGAAAATAAGAAGGTGAAACCCAAATGTATTTATTAAAATGATATGATAAAAGGTTAATGGGATGATGAAATGTAAGGAATAGTGAAGAAAAAGGTGGATGAAAATATGACATTTCTGAGTCCCAACATCCTCCCCAACTGAACTTGTTGCATGTCCTCATGCAACCATGCATGGGTCTCTTTAAGAACATTTGGCATCTTGAACTTTGGCTTTACATGATGATGTCTTTTAATAATGAATGTTTCCAGGATATGTGAAAGACATGAGTAACAACTTACATTTTCTTATGGTTGGTTCTTGTGTGACAACCATGAATACAAAGAATGTTGGTTCTTGTGTTAACAACATTCATTTTGTTTTCTATTCTCTTTTCTTCAATAATAATGTAAACACTCACTGGAAATCATAATGTGCATAAGAAAGCCCTTTTGTAATATTAATGAAGCATGCCAATATTGCGTATGAAGCAAAGTGCAACAAAGTATCATTGGAAAATAAATGTTGGTGAATGGTAAATGAGAAAAATGGAGTGATAGTGGTGAAGAAATGGAATCATGGTAGTGAATATGTAGTGAATATAGTTCTCCCCCCCCCCAACTGAATTGGTTGCATGTCCTCATGCAACTTGACATGGCTCATGAAAGGAAATGTAGCATGGTGAGGGAATTTTCCAAAATATTCAAGTTAGCATATAAGGAATTGCATGATTAAAGATTAGAAAACAACATACCTCTACTTACCCAAGAATGATGAATTATGCAATAGGAATGTAACTGCTGCTGCTGCTGGATCAGGAAAATGTGACTGATGTTGTTGTAACTGGATCCTGGGAAATGAAGGAATCTAAACTGCTGATGCTGAATCATGGAAAAGATAAATGCTGAAAGTGGAACTGTGGTACTCTCATAGATCAGAATGCATGCTGCTGTAACTGCTGAGGGAGTCGTGAAAAAGTGTATAGTCTTCACCCGCTACAAACCCGATGGTACAATTCTAAACATGCGAATGAATGTGTCGATGTCGAGCATGAATAGAAATCATTGGATTACCGGCCATTGATGTATGTCGTTAACCAATGCGAGGCAACTCACCATTGATGTCAATGAGTGCCAAGGTACCTGAGTACATCTTGCGAAGTGCGAATGGATGTGTTGAGGTCGAGCCACTTGCAAGATCTGAAGATCAAGGGACATTGATGTATTCCCATGATCGTCAGCGAGAGAACTTGCCATTAAGGCATGCAAGCCCCTAGGTACTTAAAAGGAACTCTAGTCTATTTCCCAGATAAGGTGTTGATGTCGATGGGGCAAAACTTGTTGAAAGGTGAGCCTTAAGGAATCCCACATCAGTCAACGCGAGTTTGTACAAAAGATTTTGTAGGACTATAAAGGGAAAGAACTCACTAACAAGCAGTGTGGATCAGCATGGCTAGGAAATCAAGGCAATGTAATCATGGAAGGGAATGAGTTTTATTCAGAAGGCAAACTAGAAGGAAAAAATAAACTGAAAAGGATAAAGGGATGTATGCAATTCAGAAAAATAGGCGTGCATGAAGTCGTGAAAGATAAGGAAATGGAAGATGGCTGCAACATAGGGATGATTTAGGTGCTTGGAAGGAAAAAGGTGAGTAGTCATGACGCAAAAGGATCTTTGTGTAGTGGAAAATGTCATGATATGTGCAGTGAAGAATCAGTTCCTTCAAGCATCCAATGATGCATGTTTCATTGTGATTTTGAAAAATCACTTTTTCATTAGATTGTCTTCACTCTGAAAAACTTAGCACCATTCCTGCATAAAAATTGTCACCTTTGTGTGCCATCTCCATCGATCATTCCTGTATGAAGTGACTCAAAAACAAATTAGCTTATTTCAAGAATTTATGAAATGTCCATTTTTTTTCTTTTTAATTATTGTTCGAAGTTACTCTAATTGTGGATGAAAAGGGTGTTGCATCATAATGTTGAGCTTTCTGCATAAGTTTCTTGTTGACCTACACATAACACCAATCTCATTTCACTTGTTAGTATATGCATCCTAACTCTTGCCCACAATGATAAATTCCAACATACTTGTATTTCCCCTCAACTAGAAATATTGCATGTCCCCATGCAATGTACTTATTGATTGTGCAATACTTTTTCAAAATGTTTTTATTGGTTTGCAAGAAAAGGGATTGAAAACATTTAAAAAAAATTGCCGAAGATCAGCTTGTTCTCCCTTGCATCACAATCTTTAGGATGTAGAAATCACTTCAAAATTCTATAGTACCATAAAGGGAGGACGATTTTGCATTCTTAAAGGAGGAGGCTAAATTTTATTTAGTCTCCAGTACTATAAATTCCAAAGAATCCGAGTTGGAGTAATTACCAGATTTGCAAACGCAGGAAATTCTTCCCGAGTTCAAGATTGCACAAGCTTATCTTCGGCAATGAAACTCGGCCATGTTAACTGATCCCAAACTCTGCTTGGAGAATAACAATCAAATCTGGAATAATGAATTTAGGAACTGGTTGAGCGAAGACTCTGGCAGTACAAAGACGGTTTTCGGTCGTTCAATAAAAACAATCTTTCCATAAAATTTACAACTCGGTCCTCCTGTCACAAGAGATGTCAGCCTTCACTGTTTTGGTGCATAAACTAATTCGGCTCCCTTAATAAATTCTCTGAATTCATCCTTGGTACTGGCACCTCTTGGCACCATAAAATTTCTGGAAATGCAAGCGCGAATGCCTCCTTTAATTCTGAGTGAATGGATGCAATTGAAGAGTTCGGCCTTCAGAGAATTCGGTCTTCCAAAGAAATCAAGGACCTCAGTTAGGTTATTGAGAGGAAGTAATGTCTTCATCCCTCTGCCAATAATGTTGGTCCTTGGTTGCTGTAAAAGATAATATGCTCTGAAACAATACAACTCAACCTCACAATAATGAACGGAGACTAGTAGTTGGTCTCGATCCCCTGCCAGACAGATGCGGCTTCCAAAGAATGGTTCATTTGATTTTGGGCTTTTCTCCGCCTCTCTCTGAAGGACTCGAACACCCGATCGATCTGAAACTGCCCTCCTTCCTCTTCCTGAGGTCACCAATGATATGAGAAAAAAAACCGGCGAGAAGAATCTGGCTGTCTACGCCTCCTCAACCAGAATGAAGAAGAATAGGCAGAGATCTGATCTCCGCAGGGAAATTGTGTATCAAGCTGAAGGTCGACGCAGCGGAACATTTCTTCTAGGTGGTGTGAACAAGTATGAAGAACTTTATGGTGGACTTGAGAAGGGGCATTTGGATTTCTGTGTGCTTTTCTCGTTGTAGATTTTCAGGTCTGCAATGGCGGACTTGAGGTCGAAGAGCTTTGGGGATCTGAATAAGGAGGTTGTGCAGTCTCAGCCTGATTTTTCTGCTTTTGCTCACAGCCACTCGTACTCTGAGCCCGGGCCAAATCACATGCCGAATCCAAATCAGAGTGCCAACAGTGCAGGCAATTTCAATGGTATGAAGAATTCAAAACCAAATCTGCGAAATCTTGGACTTTAAGTGACCCTGAAGTGAAGTGAAGGAAGAGGGTTGCAAGCTACAAGGTGTATGCGGTGGAGGGTAGAGTGAAGGCCTTGTTCCTTAAGAGCTTTCATTGGTAGTAGGTTGAAAAATGGACACAATGATTTGCATCTTGAAAGATGTTTTTGATCAAGCATATTGCAAAACATTTATTTATTCTTGGAATTAGTCTAAATCATCCTTATTTTTTGATCCTCGCGATCGCACTAAGCGCGGAGGAGAGCATACTTATTCTAGGTAAAAGCAAAACTGAAAATGAAAGCAAACTGAAAATGAAAGCCTACCTACTATATACTAGTTATAAAAAAAATAAAAAAATATATATATATATATATAAAAATTAGTTACGTGTAATTAAACTTCAAATGAAGCCACTCACGTAGCAGTAACAATAATAGATTCAGTAGCAATTTTTCAAATGAAAAATGAAAATATTCGAGAGTGAATAAATCTAGTTGCTGTATTTGTAAATCAACTAAATAAAAATAAAAATAAAAATATGAATCTAATCTAATACTTACCTGGAACCATTGTTCGATAAAGCTTTGATAAGCACAGTTTCTCTCACTCAGATCATGTTGTAACTCCTCTTCTTCTTCTTCGATCTGTTGTTCTTCTTCCTTGAATTCCTGTTCGAATGACTGTTCGCCATCAGATACGCAGGATTCTTCAGATGTTGAATCTTCGTTTATTTCTTGGGGAGTAGTTGAATCTTTAATTCTTGTCAAGATCTCCTCTTCCAAGGAAGAAGAGATCCCGACTTCTGCTAGGATCTGAGTGAGTAGTTCCAAGCTGAAACTCATTGTTAAACCATGTTGAAAAAGGAATTATTACATACTAAAAACAGAGTACTAATAATTGTCTGAGCTTTTAATCCTTTTACAAGGTTTGAGTTCATAAAAACTCTTCCAAATCAGCGCACTAAAAATTGAATTAAAAACAAAAGGACCACAGAAATAATCTTGAATTCAATACTCAATTAAACCCTCTTACAAGGACTGCTCATTAATTGAGTAATTGAATTCTTCAACTACAACATGAACCATGAATTCATCAAACACTCTTCACAGTTGTGAAAATCAAACACACTTGCAGAAATTGAAATTCACACTTGCATAAATGTAAACACACCCTACATGCCCTGATCCATAAGAGGTCGAGCCCGTTACGGTATCTCGAATGCGATGCGTAGGCTGTTCCCCACGTCTTACCGCCTTAACACCTCGGAGTTAGGAACATGTCTAAACACACTTGCAGAAAAATCAAACTAAACTTCAATCCATCGTGCCTCCCCGACACGGTGCCAAAATGTTGGGTGAAACTATGTTCATTTAATTCTGTTGTAGTACTTACCCAACTATTTAATTTGTCAATCCGAGGTTCGTAAACTTACGAGGCACATGCACTATATATGCAGGACCGAAGTGGAACTAATTTAATCTAAATTACTAAAATCAAATTAATCTAGGAAGGCATTGAAACATTAACTATGAAAGCAGGAAATTGCACAAAGGAAAGCAATACAACATGTGAAGAATTGAATGACAAACAACATATGTGAGCTCACAACAATAAAACTATGTCAAATTATATTACAAGAACCAAATTACAAATCATGAAAGCATAACAATAAAAGATGAAAAACTAAGAATTCCTTTCCATTATTCATTCATTCATTCTTCCTTATTAAAATGAAGAGAGAGAACTCTCTTATATACATGAGGAAGATAACCTTCTCATAATTACATATCCAATATTCTCTCAAGCACTCTCAACTAATTTCCCATTATTACAAGATATGATCCCACAAATCTCTCAAGCATTTTTAACTACTTTCCCATTATTACAAAATATGATCCCTTTGAATCCTCCATAAATCTCTCACATATCTTGGATAAGATATGCCAACCAAATCCTCCATGATTTTCTCCTTAGGAATTGGATAAGATATGCCAACCAAATCCTCCATGATTTTCTCCTTAGAAATAGGCTTGCATAATTATCTCCTTAATATGGTGGAGGAGATATTAATTCTTCACATATTTCCTACACATCACAAAACTCACATATTCTTGAGATATATATAAAAATATGTATATTTTCTAATATTTAATCATAAATTCACTTGTAATACAAAAATGAATAAAATGGAAAATAAGAAGGTGAAACCCAAATGTATTTATGAAAATGATATGATAAAAGGTTAATGGGATGATGAAATGTAAGGAATAGTGAAGAAAGAGGTGGATGAAAATATGACATTTCTGAGTCCCAACAAGATCGATTAACTTCTTCTCCGCCCATCGCTCTGCAACTGCGCGCACAATCTAGGCTTCTGGTCTACGCTGCAAGCCCCAGTCGTCTTTGTCTTGGTTGGGTCTTCCAAGGTGACCTGCCTTCATGGAGGCGTTGGGTCCTCCTCAGGGGCCTCCCATCTCTCCCCCTCCATCCTCTGCCTCTGATGCATTCAAATCTCTGTTGGCTTCCTTGCCTAAGAAGAAGAAAGTTGAAGCTGCAAAGTTCATGAAGAAACTGGATGACATTCCTGATATTTCTCTCCCGCCTGAAGGGCCAATCCAAGTTGCTTTGTCTCTTGCTGATCGTGCCGTCGTCAGCTAGTTCACAGGGCTCTGGCCTTCCCCAAAATCCACAGAGAACTGGGTCGCCAAGAACTGGGCACCCTTGATAAAAGACAAAGTAACCTCATACTTTTTCGGGAGAGGCTACTTTTTGTTTGAGTTCACTGCAAAAGAGGACAAGGATCTAATTTTCCAAAATGGACCTTACTTCATGGGCCCTCAAGGACTGTATTTGAATAAATGGACGCCAGATTTCGATCCGGCAGTGGATGTGCCCACAACGGTCCCGGTGTGGGTGAGACTCCCCAATCTTCCAGTGCACTGTTGGAACTGGGATTCTCTGAAGCACATAGACAACACCCTAGGCAAATTTATAGACAGGGCTAACAACAAAGACCAGTATGACTGTGCCAAAATTTGCGTGGAGGTAGATCTAGAGGTTGGGCTACCGGAAGCCATCAAAATTATCGTAGGTCCCTGGACTCATGTGCAAAAACTCAATTATGAGCAGCTGCCCTTCAAATTCCGGAAATGCCACGTCTATGGTCACTTTGCCAGAGGTTGTCCGTCCAATGGGGTGGAATAAAAAGGGAAAGAAGAAGGTTGGAACCAGGTAAAGCGCACCAAAACCTCTCACAAGAAGACTGCAAATGCAAATGCTAAAGCCCCGCAAACGGGTCCTGCTCAAAAACCAACCATGGAAGGACAAGGGAACAAATTCGAGCTCCTAAGATCTGAAATCGTGACCTCCTAAGAGGTTGAGATCCCAAAGGAAATTTCTCCCACCAAAGCTTCCCCCTCCATCTCGATCAAAGGTGGAAGTGAAGCTGAGAGACCCAAAGGGAAGATCTCAAAAGAAGAGGAGGAAATCCAAGAATCTGAGGAATCAGAAGAAGGAGAAATAGGAGACTCTCAATCCTCTCCCAGAAGATCCACAAGAGGATACAAGTCTGCAAGGGAAAAAAGAGAACAAGAAACCTACAAGGACAAGCTTCAGGGTAGCCAGCCAACACTAGAGAAGCAATTGGAAAAAACCCCGAATATGACGAGGAACCAACCTCAGGGCTCAAAGGGAGCCCACCACAACAAAAATAAATGATGAAGATAATCTCTTGGAATTGTAGGGGTATGGGCACTAGAGCCAAGGAAGAAGAAATGAAAAGTTTAAGATTGGAAGCCCCAGATATCCTCCTCATCCATGAGACCAAAATGGAGGACACAGCTTTCCTCCAAGCAAGTAAAAAATTTTGGAATAAAAGCGGAGCGCAAGCAATTTCTGCCCATGGAGCCTCGGGAGGGCTTGGATCGCTCTGGAACCCTAATAAGTTCTCATTAATCTCTGAGACTTTGAATACTCATTGGATTTTCTTAAAAATGCAGCATTTAGAAACCAAGGAGATCATTTGTCTATTCAATGTGTATGTTCCTAACAATGCAGGTGAGAAAAAGAATTGTTGGGATTCCATAAAAATTCTGGCAGATCTAGAGAATCTGGAAAATATCATCATAGCTGGAGATCTCAATCTCATCCTTCTCTCGTCAGAAAAAAGAGGAGGCAACATTGTAAGGGATCCGACAAGAGAATGGGCGGAGGATCTCATGCAGGACTGGGACCTGCTAGACATCAAGCCTGTTACTGGTAAGTTTACTTGGTCAAATAAGAGAGTCGGTCCTGGTCATATAGCGGCAAGACTTGATAGATTTTTTGTTCAAAGCTCCTTCCTTCTTCTCGGGCTAGAGGCTAGAATGCACATCCTTCATAGCAGTGTTTTGGATCACAAGCCCGTAAGACTTGAGCTGCTAGCTCCCAAGGACTTGGGCCCTATCCCTTTCAGATTCAGTCCTCTATGGACTAAAGAAGCAGACTTCATGCAAAAGGTTAGAGACTGTTGGAAAGACCCAGTCAAGGGTTCCCCATTTTTTGTTTGGGAGGAAAAACATAGAAGAGTAAAAGCAATGTTGAAAAACTGGGCCAAGACCTTGCCCAATCCTGCAACTGAAAGGAAAAAAATTCAAAACTCCTTAGAATAGCAACATCTTCATCTAGAAACAACTGAAATCACAAAAGAAGATTTGGACAAGGAGACGCAGCTTCAACAGAAATTTCACAAGGCTTTCTTGGCCGAAGAAGAATTCTGGAGGCTCAAATCCAAGAGTCTTTAGCTCAAAGCAGGAGATAGAAACTCCTCCTTTTTTCATAAGCAATCTCAAGCCAGGAAATGTTGTAACTCCATCTCTGAAATCAAAGAAGAAAACTGCACATTAAAAGACTTTACCAGCATCAAAAAGGTAGCTTCCGAACATTTTAAGAAGCTATATAGTGAGGACATGGAGGCTGGCCAAAGCTCTAAACTCCTGGACGTAGTTCCCCGCCTTATCACTGCTAGAATGAATCAATTGCTAGAAGCCAAAATCAACAAAAATGAAGTCAGGGACGCCCTCTTTGCAATGGACCCCAACAAAGCTCTGGGACCGGATGGATTTACAGCTAGATTTCTCTAGACTTGTTGGCAGATTGTGGAGAAGGAGTTCTTTAAAATGATTCAAAAGTCCCAAGATTGCCAGAAAATTGGAGGTTGTACAAATTCAGCATTCCTCGCCCTCATCCCCAAGGAAAAAGGAACAAACTCCTTCAATAGATTCTGTCCGATCTCCTTATGCAACATTGGATATAAAGTGATAACCAAGGTTATAGCGAACAAGCTGAGAAATATTCTCCCCAAAATCATCTCGGAGAACCAAGGAGGATTCATTCATGGTAGACAGCTAGTGGATAACTTCATCCTGGTCCAAGAGGCGATCCATTCTAGCCCACATCGAAAAGAAAAAGGTATGGTCATCAAACTAGACCTAGCAAATGCATTTGATCGAGTTAGGCATGGCTTTTTGATAGATGTTCTACACAAGATGGGTTTTGGTCAAAATATTATAAACTGGATCCGAGCTTGTATCTCAGAGCCCTGGATTGCTCCCTTGGTAAATGGTAGGGCTGCTAATTTCTTCAAAGCCACTAGAGGGCTGAGGCAAGGGTGTCCCCTCTCACCCCTCCTCTTTGTGTTGCAGGCTTCTGTCCTCAGCTTTTATCTAGATAAGAAATAGCAAGATCAAGAAATAGCTGGCCTGAGCATAGCAAGAGGGGTAAAAAACATCAATCACGCCCTCTTCGCTGATGATACCTTGCTGCTGGGGGCTGCAACTTCACTTTCAGCTGCCAGATTTAAAGAAGTGTTGGATGATTTCTGTGAAGTCTCGGGCAGCAAATTAAATAATGGCAAATGCCATATCTACTGTTGGAATATCTCTCCCTCGTTTGCAAACTCCATTGCCAGATGTCTAGGCTTTGCAGCCTCTTCAAATTGGACCTCTTTCAAATATCTTGGCCTTCCCATCTTCCTCAAGAGGGCCTTGAGCAAAGACTGGAACCCTCAGCTCGAGAAATTCAAATCAAAAATGCAGGCCTGGGGATCCTCCTGGCTCAATATTGCTGGCAAAGCAGTGCTTATCAAATCAGTACTCAGTAGCCTTCCTTTATTCCAATTTTCTGTCCTCTTGGCACCTGTGGCTATTCTCAAGAATATGGAGGATCTAATTAAAAAATTTTCTGGAAGGGAGGCAAGCAAAACAAAAGAAAATCCCTCTTGTCAACTGGGAAATTGTCACCAAGCCGCTTCAGGAGGGAGGACTGAATTTCAAAGATCTCTGTGCTCAAAACTTAGCCATGGGAGCAAAGCTGATTTGGAGAATTATAGCTCCCAATCCAGGCTGGGCGCATTTAGCATTATGGAAAAAATACTTCAGAGGACAGAGACTCCGATGCTTGGATAAGCCCAAATCCCATCTTAGAACTCCCTTCAGCGTGCTCAGTAACAAAGCATCCCCTTTGGTGAATGCGCACGCCTTCTGGATACCTGGGAATGGCCAATATATCAACCTGTGGGAAGATTGCATCATGAACAGGCTCCCGCTGGCTGAATCGAACCCCATGCTCGCGCTGAGGAATTGGATGACGGACGCCCACATCAACTCGCTGTGGGATATTTCGAGCTGGAGCGGTGACTGCTGGTCTGGTTGGAAGCAGCTCCCGGTTCCACCTGCTCTGCAAACCGATTACGCAACACTCCTTAACCTTCTGCATGGGCTGGCTCCTATCCACGCTCGGAGGAAAGATGTCCGAGGCTGGGGTCCGCATCGTGAAGGATTCACGGTTGCATTGGGGTACTCCAAGTGCGTGGAAAGACCTTACGTCCCTCCTAACCCTGCTCCTTGGATTGGCATCTGGAAATTCCCCACCATTCCAAAAATCGACCATTTCTGTTGGCTGCTCTGCCACAAAAAAATCCTTACAGATGACAGGTTGCAGAAGAGAGGATTTCTCGGTCCTTCAAGATGCATGTTATGCAAAGAAAAGCTGGAAACCGCCCTTCATCTCATGCTAGAGTGCAAATTTGCAGGCCTTATCTGGCAAGAGCTTCTTGGAACTTGGAATCTTAACTTCATCTTCCCCTGTTCCATCCCGGATCTGTTTGCTGGATGGCTGGCCAGATACCTAGGTCCAAATCCAAAAAACAAAATAATCATAGCAGCTTGGACTGCTCTTCCTAAATTCATCAGTTGGCAAATTTGGTTAGAGAGGAATAGAAGGATATTCAGAAATAAAGAGCAGGATTTCAGACTTGTTGCAAACACAGTAAAATGTCAGTTAAATGAATGTCTGAGAGACAAAATGGACGATACAAATCTATGCCAGCAAGATATTGAGTTGGGTGCTGCACTCAATCTCCAATTCCAAAAATCGACCACCATACCCATCTCTCCCAAAGAATGGCAAATCAGAAAAAATGAAGAAGAATTTTAGTCCTGGATTTCCAAGCAAACACTTCCTTCTCTCTTCTTTGATGGGGCAACCAAGGGAAACCCAAGAATTGTTGGCGCAGGAGGGCTCATAATAAACTCAGAAGAAACTCCTACTCATAGATATGCTTGGGGACTGGGTCACTCCTCTAGCATGCAAGCTGAAGCGATGGCCCTTCTTCAAGGGATCAAACTACTCAAAGAGTTGGGACACAAGGAAGCAAATGTCTTTGGCGATTCGCAGGTCATCATCAAAACAATGGCGACAAACTCTAATCCAGTAGATTTGCGTCTTGCAAGGACGATTACAAGGATCAAAGACATGGCAAAGCCCTTGAAATTGAAATTCTTCCATGTACTGAGAATAAACAACAAAGAGGCAGACATTGAGGCAAACAAGGCAGCCCAGTTATCTGTTGGGATTATTCTCAGAGACAAAGAAACTTCATGGGATCCAATCCCTTAATCTTCCATGTTTTACTGCATTTTATTGAAGCAATTTGTATGCATTCATAAGCTCGGGAAAGCAACAGCAATAGATCCCATTGTAAAATGTAAAAAGAGGCGATTCATAAGTGTTTGTGCTTTGACCCTCTTGTTGGAGAGGCGCTCAGAAATCAGCTCCATCATCTGTAATCTGAATTGTGACCTTTTGCCAAAAATCTAATGAAATCCCATAACTGTTTCTGTTAAAAAAAAAAAAGTTAAAACGGAATTAACCTAGAGGGTTAGCTCAATTGGTCAAGTTCTCGTTGCTAAAGAACCTCACTAATGGGAGGTCACGAGTTCAGTTCTCCTCAATGCCCTCGAGGTTAGGCTTGCTAAACAGCCATAGGTTAATAAATATTTATTGTTAAAAATAAGTATGATAATGAATGAAAATGAAATATTAATTATGGAAAAATCCATATATTTAAAAAAAATTGGAAACGAAAATATTAATTATCGAAAAACCCTTATATTTGAAGAAGAAAAAATTGGATAATCAATTTATGAGGACATTTGGCAATTAGAGATTTTTTTTAACAATTTTTAATTCTAAAATTTTGATTTTAAACCACATAAAATTAGTTATCCGCCAATCAAAAATTAGAAATTCAAATTTTAAAAATCCAAAAAATAATTTGCAATTTCTAAAAATAAGTTTAATATTTAATTTTACCAAAACTTTACAAAGCTTCGGAAATAGTTTCTAAAATTTTGAAAATTAATTAAGAGTCAAACCCAAACTAATTACAATATACTCTGCCTTCGATAGGTATAATAAACCATCAACAAATAATCATCTCCATCAAAATATTTCCAAAAACAAAAAACAACCAACATACATTAACAACTAATCATCTTCATCTAAATACTAAAAAATTAGACTAGCAATTGCCCCAAAAGGTGCAAAGTGACGTTGATAGGATTGTTAAATTGAAAAATTCTACTTACCTTAGATTAGTTTGTGGAAAACCCTTGTTTTCTTGATTGTATCATTCTGCAATTCTTTACTTTAGATGTTTTGCTTCATTTAGGATTGGATTTGGTCCTAAAGTTTGTTCGTTTATAATTATTTTTGTTCATTTATAGTTACTTTTATTTTTTTGGGTGTTGAAAAGCATAGACCGTATATATCACCTTTTTGTAAATCAACTTTGCAGTATATTGTGTGTTTCCCTCCTTATGTGCTACTTTTAACCTCGTGCACCACTCTTACTAGTTTAATTACATCAAAGAGTAATTGCTTGGTTTAAGATCTCATTTAGTCAACCCACTTTTAATTTGATCCAATCAGTGACAAATTATTTTGATTTTGATCTTATTTGTTTTACCATGGTCCTTTTTTCCAACTGGGTTATTCAGAGATTCCTTTTCTTTTCTCTTAACTTTCTCATTTTGGTCAAATTGTTGGAAAATTGTGATTGGAAATGAAAACTTCTAATAGGTGTTGTCTGTAAGCCTTTTGTGCTTCCCAAAAAATATGATATTCCTCTTATATGAAGAAGAAACTTCTTTATATCAAAAATTATTTACTCATAATATAAGAAAAAATGAATATGTTTATTATAATAAAATATTGGAAAAATAGATTAAGTAAAAGATTTATTCCTCACATCTTGAATTTTATAAAAATAAAGTTTGCAAAATTTTTTACACATATTACAATTTTAATATATTATTAAAATACTAAGAAAAAAAAATATTTCATTTGAATTTTTAACTATTAACTCTATTTAAATATTAAAAAATTATCTAACAAAATTATATTATTATAGAAAATCATTTAACAAAATTATTGCCTCCCAATTTTGTGATTGTTATTGACGCATTTTTAAATGTGAAAGGTTTCTTGTAATGTAATGGATAACACATAGTGAGTTCCTAACATGTAGGCAGATGCATTGAAGGAATAAGAGTTTAAGCACATGTAAACTCAACTCGGTACATGTAAACATAGGAATAAATATTTAATTGTAGTTTGGAAATAAACATTTAATCCAAAGATCACGAACTTTGAGGAATCTTTGTATACCCGCTTTCAAAAGTGCCACTCAATATTTCCACTAGCCCATTAATGACAAAAGAGGATAGGAATTTAGTGTTGGCACACTTAAATAACGCATGCAAGGATGGTACAAAAGCATAGAATTCATTGATAGATCCTAATCATTAGAAGGAAGATGGGTGATTTACATTCATTGTGAAATTAATTAATAGATTGGTCGTGCCTGTAATTATTTCCAACAAAATCTAGTGAACGCAAATGACCCATGGTAATGGCAATTAGTTTGTAAATCACATATATACAAAATGTTTTATGCACACAATTACCTCAATACAATGATTCAACATAAAAGTACAAGAATTGTTTGAACTTTTAATAATTAACACACAATCTTTTGACCAGATGGGATGCCAAGAGGCACATATCTGAATCTGCTACCAAAGCATTACTAGTTTTTGTAAAGCCAATGAAGACAAATTTGATTATGCCGCCCTCAGAGGTCTTCTACTTAAATCATACATTTTCTCTTATGCTTAACTCATACATTTGATTTTTCTTTTTATTTACGAGAGTGACAACATTACAGGAATAGATACCTAGTTCCTTCATCATTAAAGCAATAAGACCTTCAAACCCCAGTTTTATATCTCACATGTTATGGATTTGCATAGTTTCTAAATATCTTCAGCGAACAAACAAATATTGTTACAGAATATCTCCCTCCCAGGTATTCGACTATATCCGATAGGAGGTTGGAGCTTGAAATAATGTAATATAAAAAGTTGTTGCAATAGTTGAAGTTAAAGTATTACTAATCAACCAATGTTGCTTCCTCAAACCTCCAGACATTCTTTCTCCCATCAAAAACCTTGGAAGATTCAAAAGGGAGTTCACTCTACTAACGTCTTTTAGTGCAGACCAGACCATTCATATGTCTTAGCCATAGAGGGACATTCAACAAGTCTTCTACAGGATTGAGACCTCTCTAGATGTTTTAGTAAATAGATAGTGGATGTCTCAATTATTTCTGAAATGGCTTCTAGTCGATTTTTGACAACATCATTCACATTATTTCAAGAGAGCACAAAAGTAAAAATAAAAAATTTGCAATAGTAGCACTTACAATAAATAAAACATAGAAATTGTCAGCCATATTGGTGAGCACCAGTATTGCAGCAATAATGCTGCAACTCCTGGGCTGCCTACTTTACTCTTATCAACCCGGTAGTTCGTAACAAACTTGGAAGCGACGGTACTGTATGCAAAAGTACTAGTTCTTACTGCAGGCTGTCACTTGGTTAGCTGGTGCAAGATCACTAGGAGCTCAAGCCAACTTCTATGGATTCTAGAAGAAGCTCTATATGTGATAAAAGAAAGGAAATCTTACTCTACAGAGGCTACTCTACTTGCAGAAAGGAAAAGAAGAGTGAAATGTAAAGTAAACCTGGCAAACCCTACTTAACCAACTAATCCTACTTTTGCAGAAAGAAAGATGAAAACCATGAAATGAATGCCATTACCTACTCAGGAAGTAAACAAAATTTACTCAAGCTATTTCTAGAAGTAAATGAGCAAAAAACATCTTTTTGGATTTTTATGTATTTTTATGTGAAATTGTCATGCATGTAATTTATTTGTCTGTGAATGTGGCAGCGATTAGGTGGCGATGGAGGGTGGTTTGGGACTTGAGAAGATGTAGGATGGTGTGGATGGGTCCTAGGAGGTCTCAGGTGGCCTTCTGGAGGCTTTTCCCGCAATCGGACTTCAAAAGGAAGCCTACAGGAAAATCTACAGGAGGCTGCAGGGGATCTACAGGAGGTCTACAGGAGGATGCCGAGAGCAGTTTTGAAGGTTTTGAAGGTGTGAGAGTGGGTGGAAAGGGTAGCTGAAGGCTGGGATGATGTGTTAAGGTGCCTAGGGTTCACCAAGGATCATTAGGAGAGGGAAAGATGGTCAGGAGAGAGGAAGAAATCCTATGGAAAAATTCATAAAACTAAGGCAGATTTGAGGTGAACTTTGGGCGACCTGTAGGGCATAGATCAGGAAGAGAATGTGATGGCTGATAAGCTGACTTGCTGTGAGAAGAGATTTGCTGGAAAAGAACTGACAATCAAACAAGGAGATCAAGAAAGCAAGGAAGTTAAGTTCATAAAAAAAAAACAAAATTTTGCATCAAGCTAATCTAAATTATGAGCTATGGAAAGAAGTGTTGAAAAATGATATAATGAGAGAAAGCATGGAAGAATACTTATTGCAAAAACAGAAATGAGCATGGTGAAAGAGATCTAAAGCAAAGAATTAACCTTCTAACAGACTGTAACACTAGAAATCCTATGGAGAAGGAAAATCTGTGTTTTTGTGGCAGCAAGAGGGTCTTGGCCTCAGTTCATGGTCCCAAAGGGAGGAAAGGAGGCCAAGGCACTGTTGTTGGCCTTTTGTATCTTCTGTCTACCACTGTTCAACCTACTATAGAAAACACAAATGGAAACAACCTTCTAAATCACCAAAAGCAACCTATTCTTAACCAAGAAAGAAATTCATCTAACAGCAACTAATTCATAAACTGAAACAAAGCATATAAATACAAACAAGAGGAGCTTGGCTGCTTGGATTGGGCCCTAACCCAAGAGCTTCAGCCCTCTGAGGTAACTCAGTGCTAGCTCAAAAAGGATCTCATCTTTATTATCAAAATAATAATAGGATTACATGAAACTGTCAACAAAAGTAAGCTCGAAGTTGAGCAGAGCAAAGCTGCAACAAAAATTTGACCAACTCCCTAGTGAGGCCCTAGGCCTCTCTACTTATACAAATGAAGCTTCCAACAGCTTCCTCAAAATTAGGGAGGCTTGGCTCCCAAAACTTGAGATAAACATAAGTTATCCTCCACTTGCTCGGCTACCTCCTAGTGCATTGATTTGGTTGTTTGTGCTCCGAGCTGCATGAAGGAGAATTCGAAGTGGGGAGTAATAAATGAGGGGATTCCCTCCTATAAATCCTCTCCTTTGTCCACTTTGAATTATTGCTACCAATTGTCCATTAAATCTTTGACTTTGTCTTCAAAATTCAACAAAAATCTGCATTAAACACATATTAGACTCCATGGCATCATAACCAACCCAACTCACTCCATAAGCATAAATATAATAAAAAAACATGCAGTAAGCTAAGAGAATGGTTGATTAAACTATGTTAGGAGGAAAAATGAGCCCATATAATTACCCATTCATGGGGCTCATCACATATAATATTTTTTTCTTCAAATTTTATATTATTATAATGGAATGCGGAAAATTTAAATGTAAATAGAAATTTCTTACATCAAAACATGTGGTGTTTTAGAGTGAGCTTTTTAATTTTCTTTTTGTTTTTCATTAGTTTGTTTTGAGACCTTAGTACCTTAGTCTCACCAAATCAAAATCAAAATGAGTCCTGAAACTCTTTTTAGTTTTGAATCATCTCATATTTTTCCTTTGCATCAAAATTGACCTACAATTGAAGAAAAAAAAAATAATGATGTCAAGAGCTTTGTGATATCGAATCAAATGAAATGTTTTCAAAGGTTCAGAATGGAGACCTTGGGCATGAGAACCACGGTAGGGTATACAGCATCCATAAGTTGACATTAAATGACTCTAGAAGCAGCCTACATGAAAATCAAATAAGTAATTTGTCAATTTGCTATTCAAATATCAGAAAAGTGGGAAATGTAATGGGTTTGTGTATTCTTCATAGAATAGCACTTAGCAATGGAACTAAATGATTTGATATGGAAAATCACAATGCTCAAAGATAACTTCCATGCTTTGAATCGAGAGACCCAAATTTTCGAACATCATTTTTTGTTTGAAATTTCATTCAGAGTGAATCCAACGAACCAGAGCACTTTAATGGATAATTGTAAAGACACATTATTATCTTTTATAATTCCCTAAAGAGATGGGAATCCCTAGTCCCAATAAGTTTTTAACCAATCCCACCAAAAGTTATGCATTGCCCTCTCAAAACCCAGAAATGCAAATAAAGGAAGCATAAATAAAATGGAAAGATTGATCTCATTTCTTCATAGAAAATAAAGAATAACCACTTTTTCCCTCACTCCAATACAGACACAAAAAGTATAGGGCATTGAGCAGTTTGCGTAGCATTGTACCTAAAGCACTTTGCATCTCATGGCAAAAATGAATTCCTTGTCTATAGAGCTAGCAGCCATAGTAATAAGCCAGTGAGCATCATTTGTTGCTGAGGCAAAACCCCATCATTCCCCACTGAGCAAACAACAGTAATTCCATTTTGTCTTGCATGGAATGAGCCCACTGAGATCATCTCATTGAAGTAGTCATTTTTATGAGGATCATGACCTAATGAAAGAGATAAGTTATCCACTCCATATTTGATATCATCATCCAATGTTGCCAATATGTCTGAATCATAACATCCAGATTCCCAACATGTTTTGCATATTACAATTTGAGCCAGTAGATCTCCCACCACATTCCCCCTCGGGGCACCTCCAACTCCTAAACCATTGTAATTCATATTTCTCACATATCTTCAAGCAGCAATAGAAGCAGTATCGATTCCATTGTTGGGTTTTGTTTTATTCTTCCACTGGAACATTAAAAGGAATATAATGAAAAATCAAGTTGGTAGTCTCGGTTTTGGGATCCAGGGGAAAATCTTTGTGTATATGTGTTTTATGTGTTATGCTCTCGCATTGTTTGTTTTTTTGTTTTAGAATTCATATGCAAGTAATTTCTGTACGGGGTTAAAACCTACATTTGGTATCAGAGTTGTTTTGGCTTCAAGGGGACACCTTTGTTGCTAAGGGGTTTCGCTCGGGCCTGTGGTAGACCCTGTTCAGTGGGAGATCTGCGAAATCAATTCTAGTGGTGAAAGAAGATGCCGAGCAGTGGAAAGATAGAGATCAAGAAATTTAATGGTCAAAGTTTTGAGTTGTGGAAACTCAAGATGGAGGATCTGTTGGTGGATAAAGATCAGTGGATTGTGGTAGATCCGGGTACTAAACCAACAGGAGTGTCTGATGAAGAATGGAAGAAGTTGGATCGGAAGGCAAAGATCACAATACGATTGTGTGTCTCAGATTCAGTATTGTTGAATGTATCAAGGGAAGCTACAACAAAGGCTTTGTGGGACAAGTTAGGCACATTGTGGCAATCTAAGTCTCTGGTGGATTAATATGTCGCAGTGATAATATAACGTGCACCTATCTTCTTCCTTGGTGGATTAATTAGTCCAACGAAGTCAATTTCCCATTTATCAAATGACTGTAGCGTGACCTGTGGATTTAAGGGAAATTTATCCCTTCGCGATGGTCTTCCAGTCCTCTGACACACATCACACAAACTGCAGTACTCCTTAGAATCTTTATGTACCATAGGCCACCATAATCATGTTCACAGAATCTTCTACACAGTTACCTTACATGCATAGTGTCCTCCTGTGACACCACCATGCGCTTCAGCCAAAATACTGTGTCATTCATACTCAGGTACATATCGGCGTAGAACTTCATCAAGTCCCATCTTATATAAGTGTCTTGCAATCACTGAAAAATATGTAGCCCTAACTACTAGTTCCTTATTTTACTGTGTTGTGTATCGTTCAATAGCTATGCTAGTAGACAGAAAATAAATAATGTCCGCAAAATTTTCATCAGCAATTCTGACAGCAAAGAGTTGTGTGTTAGGTAACCCTTCATCAATATTAGTGGGTTCTTTGTTGTTCTCGATCCTAGAGAGGTGATCAGGTCCAGCATTCAACCTCCCTGGCTTAACTATCACTTCAAAATCATACTCCTAGAAGAGAAGCAACCATCTATAGATCTTCCCCCCCAACACAGGCTTATTGACCAGATATTTCAATGCAGAATGATCTGTGTACATTTTAAAGTGTGCACCTAGCAGATAATGCCTGAATTTTTGTAGTGCATATACCATGGCCAACCCTTCTCATTCTGTGGTTGAATAGTTTCTCTCTACCTTAGATAGTTTCCTACTTGCAAAGGAAATCAAATGGTCAATATATCCTTCACCTAGTTGAGTTAAAACATCTCCCAATATTATACAAGATGCATCCACATGCACATGAAATTATTTCTTCCAATTCGGGAATACTAGGATTGGCGCAGTAACCATATTCTCCTTAAGAACATCCAAGCTCTTCTGACAGTCATCATCCCAGCAAAACGTAGCATCCTTCTTCAACAACCTCTCCATTGGCGCAGTGATCTGCACATACGCCTTTATAAACTTCCTGTAATACCTGTATGACCCAAAGTTGCGCGTAGCTGCTTTACATTCCTGGGTGGATCCAAATTGATAATTACAACGATCTTGGCAGGGTCTACCATCAATCCCTACTTACATACGACATGTCCCAACAGTACTCCATAAGGTACACAAAAAATACATTTCTTCAAATTCAAGGAAATCTAATACTTCCTACATGTATCCAACATTAGGCGCAGACTAGAAACATGTTTCTTAACTAGCCCAAATATTGTCCAATCGTCGAAGTAGACCTCCAGAAACTTGTGAATAAATTCCTTGAATGTTGCGACTACCACCCTCTAAATATTACAGGAGAATTTTTTAGTCCGAAAGGCATAACTGTATATTGGAATGAACCCCACTCTGTAGCAAAGGTAGTCTTGCTTCTATCCTCCGGCACAATCTTAATTTGGTGATATCCCGAAAATCCATCTGTGAACGAATAAGCCTCCTGTCTGCCAACGTTTTCTAGAACTTCATCTGTAAAAGGCATAGGAAAGGGGTCATGCACGCATGCATCATTTAACTTCTGCAAATCTACACAGATCCTTATATCACCCTTTGTTTTCTTTTCCTAGACCACCATCAGACTGACCCATTCCGACTCTTCTACTGGCTCAATTATACCTGTCGCGAGCATCTTATCCAACTCTTCTCTTACCTTTTCCTTGTACTTGGGGTTCAGTCGATATGGGTGTTTCTTAACTAGCTTCGCATCTAGCTTTAAATTGATCTTCATCACACCCAAATCACCCTTCAATTCAGAGAACTTTGTCAGAAATAAATCTTGATATTCATGCAATAATTCAACAACCTTTCCTAGCGTGTCTTCATCCCAATAGTCACCAATATGCGTGAACTTTGGTTCTGCTTCTAAGCCAATATTTACATGTTTGTCTTTACCAGCTGTGATATATCAGGGATCTCTACATCAAGTCCTGCAACTTCATGCAGTCCCTCTAACTCAGGAATATTGATATTTCACAGATCCTCATCGCCTTCTTCCATAGTAACATTGTAGCATTCCAAAGCATGTTGTAGTTGCACGCTCCAATTAGGTTGCATCCAAGTTATAGGTTCTATTGGTGTTCGAAGATCATTGCCTTAATCTCCTAAAGTGCCTCATCAATGCATTTGAACTCGTCTTCAAAGCTGAATGTCAGCAGGAAACTCTCCTTCATTTCATCCCAATCAGCAGTCCCATGTCGTAGCTCCGTCTCCAAATACCAGTTCATTGGTATAACGTCTAAGGTATGAATAAAGATATGTACCCACTCTAGTTGAGGTACCTCACCCCAAGCCTTAGTCCAAGCCAAATGTTCGCGCGGGTCATCCTTACCTGTATACTTTTCACTGAGCCGCGTTTTTATGTAGCCAAATCTTAATCTCATCAGTCTACGATATTCCTTCCAATCAAAAATATTATCCTTGTGGGTTCCCCACCATCTTGCAAGCATAGCTCTTAAAGCCAAATCTAGAGCCTGGAACATGTGCTCCTCTGGTACATCTCTTTCAAAATGGTCAAGAAAAATATTGACATCATCTAGCCCATCATAATAAGGAAATTTACATACCTCAATTGATATATAGTGCAGAGACTTTGTAAGCCTATTGCATTGTAGTGTAGAGACCTCATGTAACCGATTCTGCTAGTTTTCTAATTCTTCATCTGAGTCTGATTGGCATGAACTATCCTTCTCCCAACTGATATGTCCATCCATAGTGGGATTAATCCAGTCTTTGTCTCACGCAATGAGCTTATATATGTGATCAATGTCTTTATCATCATAGTCATCACGAACTGGCTCTATGTATCGCGCACCTTCAACTGGATCCAATGGAACAACCACTCTAAGGTCGTTCTTTTCAAACACCATGCTTCGCTTCTTCAAATTAATAATAGCATTCATGTTGAAATCCTAATCAATCCCAAGCAATGCTAGGTATGGATTATTGTCATCTACTATTTCAATAACTTCAAAATCTATGAGCACACTGGCTCCCTCAATATCTACAACCACTCCATGCAAGCGACCCATCGGAATTATCTTTTGTTGGTTTTCCATGCGTAGTTGGATTGGCGACCACTGCAACTTAGGTTTCCCCATACATTCCCAAGTCTTCTTTGGCAATACATTAGCATCAGATCCTAAGTCTAGAATTACCTAGTCCATGTCAAAATCACCAATTTGTGTTGTCAACCACATCTCCCTACTAGTCCTCTTCTTGCTTCGGTTCACCTTATTCACTGCACGTTGTTATGGTAACAACTTTTCCTTGCTAGCACAGTTATCTATCAGTTCTTGTAGTCCTTCAACTGCCTTCTAATCCCTCAGCAGTCTTCATGCAT